>OY776134.1:41725716-42325716 GCA_963675135.1 Galeopsis tetrahit
TGAGCTGGAACTTTGATTATTTCCTTTTCAAGTTCCACTCTATCAGCTGGTGCAGCTGAGTCTTCTGCTGGGGCTGTTGCAACTGAGCCCTCCACCAAGGCCGGTGCAGCTGAGTCTTCCACTTTTGCTTTGTCAGCTGTCTGCTGATCTGATAAGTCTTCTGGAACAGAGAGGTCATCAGTGGGGATTCCTAGAATCCTGTTGCAGACTGCAGTTAGGGCCTCTGCTGACAGTAGCTGAGCAAAAGATTGAACCTGAGCAACTTCCTTTTGTTCCATCTCCCAATCGAGGAAATTTGCTTTTCCTCCCATTCCTTCCATGACCTCAAGAAGGTCATCCACATCATCTCTTCTGAGCTCAATCCAAGTACATATCCTAAGTACTTGTTCAAATTGGATTGATTGCTCATCAACACCAGGAGTAGTAGACTTGAGTAGATTGGTTATCTTCATCCTCATTATCTTCTCCCTTGTGCACATAGGATAGTGCACCATGCTGTAGTGTGATTGAGAGGGGCCAGCTTCATTCAGGTCTGCTGGTGCCAAGTCTTCTGGAGCAGATGGGGCGGTGAGGGTAGGAGAATGGGTAGCTGGGTCAGTTTCCTCGGCTGTGTGAGTATCAGCCGGGGTTTGGGAAGTGATATCTTCTTGTTGGGTAGGAAGTTGAGATTGATCTTTAGTAGGTTGTTCATCAGCAGGGTTTTGGGTCTGCTGGTCTGGTTCTACGTCTACTTGAAGATCAGTAGATGGTTGAGCTTGGACATCTGCTATTTGAACATCAGCAGGGATATGCAATTGTGGTTCAAGGGATGATTGAGACTGGGCTTGTTCCACTGCTGTGTGAGTATCAACAGGGATTTGGGTATCAGTGTTTGAAGGTTCAGATGGGTTGGTGTCATCAGAAGGGTTGAAGGATGTAATAGGGGCTATGCTCATGGGAGTAGGGAGCCTGGATTTCTTGGATTTCTTGGTGAAAGAAGAATTGTTCTTCTTTCTCTTCCGACCCTTTGACAACTTGGAAGGTGTGAAAGTGAGAGAGGGGTTAGAAGTACCTGCCTTTTTCAAAGGAGAGGCATTGGGAGTGGCATCTGAATCAGATGGGGAGATGAGCCCTGATCTGATTAGAATTCTTCGTTGTGCTAAGGTCTGATTGTCATCATCATCATCCTCAGCAACCTTCTTTTGAGCCTCTTCTTTGGAGGGCTCCTCTTCTTCTTCTACAGCAGAGTCATGAGCAGACTCTTCTGCCTCCTCAACAAAATCTTTGGAAGATGCTTCAGCCAACAACTTCCTCCTCTCTTCTTTCAACCTTGCTGCCTCAGCAAGAGCTTCCTTCCTCAAATAATACTTGGATGTGTGGAAGGTCTTATGAGGTCCCATCTTGTATTTCCTTGGGAGTACTTCTGGAAGGATAATACTCAGCTTGTTGACAAAGCTGACAGTTGATGTTACCTTCCATTCTCTTGATTGGAGGTCCAATGTGACCTTCTTGGCCTCAAGGGCAATCCTATCCAAAAATAGCCCTTGCCAATCTCCATCAATCTGATCCCAGATTGCAGCCATAACTCTAACCTTTAGAGTAGTAACAGCATCATGACTGAATGTGTTACCAAGCAACATCTTGCCTGCAATATCCATCAGGGTTTGAAACTTAGGTTCAAGTTGGGATTTCTTGAGTCCAGAGGCATCAATAGCCTTGATTCTTCCATCAGTAAACATCTCCATATACTCCTTTTCTCTTCCCATAATGTAGGTAGAGATGTTTATGTTCCCCCTTGACAAGCCGAAAAGTTCCTGAAGGATTTCCCTTGTTACCTTGACTTTGTGTCCACCCATGACACTTTCAACATAAGATCCCTTCATCACAGCGTTTGAGTAGAAAGCCAGCACATCTTGTTCATAAACATTAGTTGGTGCTGCTTCCAGAAAATCACGAAGGTTGAGGTTGATGCAGCGAAAAAGGATCTCCTTGTTTGCAGCTGTGTGTTTGCCCTTGAAAAACAGAGCATTCTCTGTGAAAATCTTCCCTTCCCTAGACCACTTGGTTGCATCTAGGGTTACAGTGCTCTTGGTCTTCTCGTCGTAAATCTCAATGATTGCCATTCTGAGATTTGAGTGTAAGGTTTGGAATGCTTAAGAAAATTTGCAGAACGAGAGAGTTTGAGAGCAATTGAGTAATGTGAGCGAAAGGGTTTGGGAGAGGTTTAAGGGTGTGTATATATACTCCAACAATTCTTGATCTAACGGTCAGATTTGATTTTGATGTGGAGTAGTACCCAAGATTTCCTTCTTGATTTCGCCCAGTTTCCTTTAATTTTGCCGGCTGAATTTGCCATGTGGCAATTGTTGATTTGCTGGCAATATGGTAATCAAGTACTAATGACATCATTACCAAAAATAGCCGTTGTGACTAATTTTGTGGCAAGAATTGATCATCAAAAGCCGTTTTCAAGAATAAATCTAGAATGAATTACATGATCAAAGCTAGTCATTATACTCTAAGATGGAGTGATCTGATCAGCAGAGTGATGTCTTCTGATTTCTTGAAAAGTCTGCTGATTTTTCTTGAAAGTCTTCTGGTCAGCTGAGTTGGTCTTCTGATCAGCTGAGTAGAGGATTGAGGTTTGCTGTGATGATCCAACCTGGATGATGGATCTTCCAGATTTATTGTGAGTGATGATCCAACCTGGGTTGATGGATCTTCCAGCTCTATCTCTGAACCATGTAGGATCATCAAATCAATTTGATGATCAACCTGGATGATATCCCACTGGTTCAGATTGCCCTCACCATCTGATGTTCCTCATCATCAGATGGGTTGTAGCATCTAATGTGTCCTTGTTGAATTTCTTCGCTTCTCTTGAAAGGGAAGGAAGATTGGAAGAGGCTTCAATGGAGTGTGAAGAGAGAGCCATAGACTTGGTCTCCTTGATTTGTTTAGACACAGTAGCCTTTGATAGCAAGCTCTCCATGTAGAACTTCCCCCTGGAGAAGAAGCTCTGCTTGCTTGCTACTTTGTCCTCTGCATCTCTCCTTCCTCTAGTTTTCAACAAGCACGTCTCTCCTTCCTTTAGTTTTCATAGCCATACTTATGTTGGATAAACCAAGTATGCTGATCTGCATCATCTTCATCTTCTGGACAAATCTTCATCTCCTTCACCCAAGACCTTGGTTGAGGGATGATCTCCATTCCATCTCTTCTTTCGATTGTCTCCATACCTGAAACAAGAATAATAGTTAGTGATTTGTGTTCTTAGGTGTTCTCATAACTTCCTCCTTTTATAGGGGTAGAAATGAGGTAGTGGAGTGAAAGATGACAAAACTATAGAGTTGATAGGTCTGAATTTCTGAAAAGTTACTTCTTAAGATCAACAATGAGATTCTTGATCTAAGGGTTCACATTTGAAGAGATTCAGACTCTATCTTATGGAATGCAGAATTTATAAACTTTTGAGCAAGAGTTATTTGGAATCCGTACAGTGCATGCATACTATTGAGTCGGTGAGGATGGTGTATTAATCCAACCAAGTATAACTCAATAGTATACTGTATGTATGTATATAAATAAAGTATTTTATGAAGAATAGTTTATTATTATACATAGATATACATTGCTTATAGTAAAGATGTCAAATAACTTTGTTCAAGTCTGCTGGATATATATATATAATATGCAATGCAGATTGTAGAGTATTTCATCAAGGATTCTTAAGGTATCATTGATTCCCCCTTGATTAGATGACTCTATGTTTTCCCTCAGCTTTATTTGTCTTCATCGGGAATGAACTTACCTGAAGATGAGGGTGTCTATTCACCTCATCTGATCCTCCTAGTCTGCTGCAATTGTATCAGCTGAGGTCTTCAGCTGATCTTTGCTCTTCATGTGCTTGGATCCAGGAGTCCTAAGCTGTAGCATAGGGTCTTGAATCTTTCTTCAGCTAGGGGCTTAGTCAAGATGTCTGCTCTTTGGATATCTGTGTGAATTTTCTCCATCTTGATGTCCTTCTTTTCAAGGTGGTCTCTTATGAAGTGGTGTCGAATGTCGACATGCTTGCACCTTATGTGGAGGACTGGATTTTGAGTGATGGCAATGGCACTGCTGCTATCACAATAGATATGGACTTCTCTTGCCTCTACATTGTAATCCTTGAGTTGTTGAACTAGCCAGAGAAGCTGACTACAACAACTTCCAGCTGCCATATATTCTGCTTCAGTGGTGGAGGTTGCAACTGAAGTTTGCTTCTTAGAGAACCATGATATCAACTTGTTGCCTAGGAATTGACAGGTTCCAGATGTGGATTTCCTATCAATTCTACATCCTCCATAGTCTGAGTCAGAATAACCACTCAATTCTAGATTGTCATCAGCAGGGTACCATAGTCCTAGATTGACTGTTCCTTTTAGGTACTTGAGAATCTTCCTTGCTGCTTCTAGATAACTTTGCTTTGGGTTCGCTTGAAACCTAGCACATACTCCTACAACAAATGTTATGTCTGGTCTGCTAGCTGTAAGGTATAGTAGAGATCCAATCAGTGCTCTATATTCAGCTTGATCAACTGCCTTTCCAGACTCATCTGGTTCCATTTTGAAAGATGTTATCATTGGAATCCTTGCAGTCTTGCTTTGTTGAGCTTTGAATCTTTCTAATAGGCTTTTGGTATACTTGGACTGGTTGATGAAGATTCCTTCTGGACTCTGCTTGACTTGAAGTCCTAGGAAGTAATTCATCTCACCCATCATGCTCATTTCAAATTTTCCTTGCATAAGTTCAGAGAACTTTTTGCACACTCTTGATTGGGTGATCCAAATATAATATCATCTACATATATTTGCACCATTAGAATGTCTTCTCCTTCTTGTATTCTGAAAAGAGTTCTATCAACTTTGCCTTTTGTATATCCATTGTCAAGTAGGAATTGTGACAATGTGTCATACCAAGCTCTAGGGGCTTGCTTTAGACCAAAGAGAGCCTTCTTCAGTCGATATACTTGATCACCTTTTTCAAATCCTGGAGGCTGCTCTACATACACTTCTTCTACCAGAATACCATTTAGAAAAGCACTCTTGACATCCATTTGATATACCTTGAAGCCCATATATGATGCATAAGCTAGAAACAGTCGAATGGCTTCTAATCTGGCTACTGGAGCAAAAGTTTCATCATAGTCAATCCCTTCAGATTGTGAATATCCTTTTGCAACTAGCCTTGCTTTATTTCTAGTTATCACATCATTTTCGTCCTTTTTATTCTTGAATACCCACTTTGTTCCTACAACATTGTGGTTTTCAGGACGATCTACCAAATCCCATACTTCATTTCTTTCGAATTGGTTTAGTTCTTCTTGCATAGCAGTGATCCAATTGCTATCTGTCATTGCTTCTTCTATGTCAGCTGGTTCAATGTTGGATAGGAAGGCACACCAGCAGAACATAGATGATTGGGAGTTCTGATTCAGTTGTCTTCTGGTCTTGACACCTGAGTCTGCTCCTCCTAAGATGAGATTTGATGGATGATTGTTTCTCCATGTATGCCTCATAGGAGTATCTGCATTAGATGAGCTTGGATTCTCATCTGTTCCAGTGCCATCAGGGGAGTTGACTTGATTTGGTCGATCATCATCTGTATCTTGTGTGTCAAAGAGATCATTCCCCCTTGCATTTGGGATTGGTGCATCTTGATTCTGGTCAGCTTGCTCTGCTTGAGTTTGAGATCTAGTGACAGGTCTATGAGGCTTATCTTCCTCTGGCTCTTCAGGGAAAGGTTCATTGACTTCAATGAACTCATCTGGTTTGGATTTGTTCACTAGCTGTCTCATCTGTTCTACAGCTGAGTTTCTTTCTACTGCACTCTTTTCACAAGATTCATCAAAAATAACATGAGGTGTTTCTTCCACAAGAAGGGTTCGTTTGTTGAGTACTCTAAATGCTTTGCTAGTAGAGGAGTATCCTAAGAATATCCCCTCATCTGCTTTGGCATCAAAGGCATTCAACTTACTCTTCCCATTGTTGTGAATGAAACACTTACAACCAAATATATGAAAGTAAGATACTCTAGGTTTTCTTCCTTTCCACAGTTCATATGGGGTTTCTCATGAATTTTGTGAATACCTGACCTGTTTTGAGTGTGACAAGCTGTGTTGATGGCTTCTGCCCATAGCTTCTTAGGAGTGGAGAATTCAGCAAGGAGTGTTCTTGCAGCTTCTTTGAGTGTTCTGACTCTTCTTTCAGCTACACCATTCTGCTGTGGTGTTCTTGCTGCACTTGTTTCATGCTGAATACCATTAGAAGTACAATAGGCAATAATATAAGAGTTAATAAATTCATTGCCTTTGTCACTTCTAATTTTCACAATTGGTTCTCCTTTCTCTACTTGGATCCTCTTCAATAGTTCAGGGAGCTTCTGCTGAGTTTCACTCTTCTTGTATTAGAAGATAACCCAAGTAAACTTGGAATAGTCATCTACAACAATGAGAGTATACTTTCTCCCTGTTAATGTGGTTGGAGTGATTGGTCCAAAGAGATCCATGTGAAGTACACTACTAAAAAATACCCCCTAAAGTGACCCTTTGTTAATGACCCTTTTAAGTAAGCGTCATAATATTACATATAGAAAGACGCTTAACTTATTTCTGCTACTTTAGTGACGCTCAAGTGGTTTGACTAATTTTTTTTGGGTAAGAGGTCTCAGGTTCAAGTCCCATTAATGTCGGTTTTTTTTTTTTCATAATTTTTTCTATTAATCTTTTCCTTAAATTCCCCCTATTCACTTATCACGCCCACTAGTTTGGTAATTTACCATGATCGTACCTATCAAGTCCCATTAAGGAGCCCTAGAATCTTTCCACAGACCTGCAACAATTTACCGTGATCGTACCTATAATTCACGAAATATTTTTCAACCCTAATCTTCTCTATCCTTCATCAGACGAATTCTTCTTTTCACCGGTTTCTAAGAGTTTACCGCTCAATTTTCAATCGGTGGTTCCTGAAGGCCTCATCACCATTCCTGAATCGTGCCCTCATCCGAGTAAGATAAAAACAGTTTTTTCAGTATTTTTTTAATTGGATTATTGATTGGAAAGATTCGGATTAAAGACTTTTGAAGTGTTTTGGTTGCATAGTAATATACGATGGATAATGGAGAAAAGTGATGGAAAGTGAATTGCTCCTTTTTAATTGATTGATAAAGCCTATACATATAATGCTATTTATAGCATAGAGCAACCTATATGTTCATGACACTTGTCACCTTACAACTCGTCAATACTACAATCCAAATATTTCCCTCCTAACAAACTTGTACTAGATGCCTAACAAACTTGTACCAAATGCAGAGTGAATTGCTGTCAAATAGGATAGAGGAGAATAAAGGAATCTTTAATGGAATATGCTATATCCCTTGATTTGTAGTTTGTGTTTCCAACTTGCTTGACTCCATTGCATATGTGGCAGTCTCCATGTGACGTGGACAGTCAACATTTTCATTGTCTTCAATATGCCCCCTCAATTTTGAGGGAGGGTGAGGAAACACAGATAACTTGTTCCTCAAACGACTGAAAAATTGGTTCGGAAGCGGCTTGGTAAAAATATCTGCCACTTGATCAATACTCGGCACGTGTTGGACTCGAATCTGATTCTTTGCAACTCGCTCCCGAATGAAATGTAGATCAACCTCCAAATGCTTTGTGCGGGAATGAAACACCGGATTAGCGGAAAGGGATATTGCACCTTGATTGTCAATCCAAATTAATGGAGGCTTCGAGTAAGAAATATGCAACTCTTTGAGAAGTGACTGAATCCAAATGAGCTCACACGTAACTGAAGCCAAACTTCTATATTCGGCCTCCGTACTTGATCGAGACACAATTGGTTGTTTCTTGGCACACCAAGCCACTAGATTGCCACCAAAAAATACGCATTGGCCTGTGGTGGACCTCCTGTCATCCAAATCATTGGCCCAATCTGCATCCGCGAAAGCAACAAGATCAAGAATTGTTGGCTTAGAATAAGTAAGCCCGTGGTCAATAGTGCCGGCCAAGTATCGGAGAATTCGTTTCACCGCCTTCCAATGTGTATCAAGAGGGTGTTGCATGAACTGGCTAACTTTATTTACGGAATAAGCAACGTCCGGACGTGTGATAGTAGCATATTGGAGCCCCCCAACTATGCTGCGATAAAGTCGAGGATCCGGGATCGGATGTCCATCATCTTTGGACAAGTGATTTCCTGATATCATGGGAGTACTAATACCCTTGGCATCAACCATACCAGCCCTTTGCAACAATTCATGAATGTATTTCTTTTGATTTAAAACCATACCAGTTGCAGATCGCTTGATATCAATACCCAAGAAGTAATTAAGCTCACCTAAATACTTGATTGAGAAAAATTTATGTAGAGAGCGAATTACCTCTTGAATTTGATTGGAATTGGATCCTGTGATAACAATGTCATCGACGTAAGCCATGATCAGAATTAGAGCCCCATTATAATGGCGAAAGTAAAGTGAGAAATCTGCGCGAGAAGTTTGAAAACCAAGAGTTTGAAGGGCAGAAGCAAATTTTGATGTCCAAGCCCGTGAAGCTTGTCTCAACCCGTATAGAGATTTCTTGAGTTTGCAAACAAGATCATGACCTAACTCAAAGCCCGGAGGTTGCACCATATACAAGTCATTCTCTAAATCACCGTTGAGGAAAGCATTATCCACATCTAATTGATGAAGTGGCCAAGAGTGATGCAAGGCAAGGGATAATATTAATCGGATAGTAACAGATTTAACAACAGGGCTAAATGTATCAGTAAAATCCATACCAGGCACCTGGGTATAACCCTTGGCAACGAGTCTTGCTTTGTATCTCGAGATGCTCCCGTCTGCATTCTTTTTCAGCTTAAACACCCATTTACAACCAATGATGGAATGGTTTGAGGGTGTGCTACAAAGCTCCCAAGTTCCATTTCTTAACAGGGCACCATATTCTTTTTCCATAGCTTCTTTCTCTGGGGATGCATCAAGGCTGCTTTGTAAGAAACAGGCTCAAGTACAGGAGTGATAGCAGTGAGAATCTTCGGCTTAACAATCCCGACTTTTAATCTCGTGGTCATCGGATGGTGATTTATTGGTGGAGGTGAAACCTGTGTATGAGTACCTGGAACCTCATGAGAAACATTAGAAACATCATGCAATATATGATTATCAACATCAATTGGCAATTCTACATAATGCTGCCCAGATAAATGATTCGAAGTGGAACTTGGAGAGGAACTAGAGGATGGTGATAGGGGAGCGGGATGCGGGGGAGATGGAGGATCAACAAGGAGGAGGGGTCCCGTTTGGTGCATAGGGGGTGAAGGAGGAGGATCGACATGTTGAGTATTCTGAAAAGGGAATATAGACTCATCAAAAATTATATGCCTAGTAACAATGATCTTGTTATTCGGCAAGAGAACTTTGTAACCTTTGTAATGAGGGTTGTATCCCAAAAACACACTTTTGTCGGATCGGAATTGGAGTTTATTTTTGGTGTAGGGTCTAAGGTAAGGGTAGCAAAGACAACCGAATACTCTAAGATAAGAGTAGTTTGGTTTGGTTTTAGTGAGGAGTTCGAAGGGAGTTTTGAAATGAAGTTGTTTAGATGGGGTTCTATTTATCAAATGGACTGCAGCCACAAAAGCATCATCCCAATGCTTTGTTGGAACGCCAGAATGAGCTAAGAGAGCAAGACCTTTCTCAACAATGTGTCTATGCTTTCGTTCGGCTAAACCGTTTTGTTCGGGAGTGTAAGGACATGAGATTTGATGATGGATCCCAGAATCGGCAAAGAATTGACTTAAGGACTTAAATTCAGTCCCTCCGTCACTTTGAAATCTCTTTATTTTTGCATTATATTGATTTTCGACAAGATTTTTGAAATGGATAAAGGCTGCCTTGACATCAGATTTTAGTTTTAACAAGTAAAGCCAAGCAAATCGGGAATGATCATCGATAAAGGTAACATAATAAATGTAACCGTTAAGAGATGGAACTGGAGAGGGACCCCAAAGATCGGAATGGATTAAAGTGAAAGGTACATCAGTTGTGGAAATTGAAGCAGAAAAAGGCAATCTATGACTCTTTGCCTTCATACAAGCATGACAAATGGATTTAGAATTGTCATCAACATAACTAATATGGCTACTATCTAAAGCCTTCTTGGTAATATCAAAAGATGCATGGCCGAGTCTGGCATGCCAAGTGCTAAGAGGTAGAGTTCTAGAAACTTCAGTGGAGTGAACAGCAGCGGAAGACGGAATGGTAGTAGGACGACGTGATTGATTTGTAGAGGAATTGGAACGAACAAGCTTGAACTTGTATAAGCCATTATCAAGATCACCTTGGAGAAGGATCTTGTGTGTAACTCGATCCTTCACAAAACAAATAGAGGGGTGAAATTCAAAAAAGACATTGTTGTCTTTAGCAAACTGCGATACACTCAACAAATTCTTCCGTATATTTGGAACATGCAAAAGGTTTTGTAATAGAAAGGAATGAGAATCATGTTTATCTTGAGCAGTTAAAGTAGAAGAACCAAAATGAGAGATAATCAAACCTGCACCGTTTCCCATTTGCACTCTTTCAGCCCCATGATATTCTGATCCAATATTCAAATTGTTCAAATCGAACGTAACATGGTTTGTTGCCCCCGAGTCTGGATACCATGAACTTTCTCCACGAGTGTCGTTGCGCTCGAAACTTGCCATATTAACAGAAGGGTGATTGAGACTTCCACTTGCATGTTGAGTTGCATTCCTTCGAGAAGGTGGAGTGTAATTTAAATCCGCTCTATAGAAATATTTGTTCGCCGTATGATTGTCACGGTAACAAATCTGACAGTTGGGGCTATTACTTCTGCCGCCTCTGCTCCTCTGGTTTCCTCCTCTTGAAAAACCACGACCTCTGTTTCCTCCAAAATTGTTGCTGGACCTTCCTCTTCCATATGCGTTATTGAATCCACCATTTGTGTTTCCTTGATGAGTACTAGTGAAGTTTACTGAAGGACTTGAGCCTTCATTGCTGAAATTTCCTTGAGATGCTATGCTTTCAAGTCTTGACTCAAAACTTATCAATAAGGAACTCACATCTGCAATACTTACGGAACCAAGCTTCGATGCAACATTGACCATTATAGGATTGTAATCTGATCCAAGTCCTCCCATTATATAGAGAAGATGGTCTTCCTCTGTCACCTTATGCCCAGTGGCATTCAAAGTGTCACAGCATGCCTTTACTTTGCTGAGATATTCTCTCATCGGCAGTGTATTCTTTTTGAGGTTGTGGAGCTCTTGTTTGATTTGCATCACCTTTGCGCCCGACTGCATCGCAAAACTTTCTTTCAAGGAATCCCAAACTTGACGAGAGGTGTTTAACCCCACGGTGTTTATCAGAACGGGCTCGGTGAGAGTAGAAAGAAGCCACGACACAATAAGTTGATCTTGTCTCATCCACCTCTCATATTCTGGATTTATGGTGATTTTATCTTTCTCGTACTTCGTCGGACATTCTTTCTCCCCAGATATGTATCCTTCAAGACCGTAGCCTTTGGCCGCCGTGGTTTGGTGTTTCCAAACCAAATAGTTTTCTTCATTGAGTTTAACAGTAACGAGATGGTTTAAAGATGGTTGAAAGGTTGAATTTGAAAATGGGGAGGTAACATCACTTTCTGATGCCATTAATGGAAGTTAAAAATGAAAGCTAAAATATGGAAACGATGCAGAGACACTAGGTCACCCTAGTGCTCTGATACCATAAAGACTTTTGAAGTGTTTTGGTTGCATAGTAATATACGATGGATAATGGAGAAAAGTGATGGAAAGTGAATTGCTCCTTTTTAATTGATTGATAAAGCCTATACATATAATGCTATTTATAGCATAGAGCAACCTATATGTTCATGACACTTGTCACCTTACAACTCGTCAATACTACAATCCAAATATTTCCCTCCTAACAAACTTGTACTAGATGCCTAACAAACTTGTACCAAATGCAGAGTGAATTGCTGTCAAATAGGATAGAGGAGAATAAAGGAATCTTTAATGGAATATGCTATATCCCTTGATTTGTAGTTTGTGTTTCCAACTTGCTTGACTCCATTGCATATGTGGCAGTCTCCATGTGACGTGGACAGTCAACATTTTCATTGTCTTCAATAGGATAAATCGATCAACATAGCTTTTTATAATATTCTGTTCACGGAATACTGGACTGCGTTGATAGGGCAGATTTCAGTATTTGAAAGGGGAAATTTGATTTTTTTTCACTTGGGTTTATTATGGCGCAGATATGATTTTGGGATGCGTTGATAGTTTAGATAATTCCAGTTTCTCAATTGTTCTTGTTCTCAAGAAATAGGGAACAATGCATAATTTTACTGGGTGTTTGTGTTTGTTTGTTTGTTTGATTCGTTAGTGATTCTTGTCAGACAAGTGGTTAAGGGACTGCAAGGAACTAATGCTTCTCATCTCTTACATTTTTATTTTTACAGTATGATATCAGAGATCAAAATGAAACAACATTTAGAAGAGAAAGTGGTGGACTCGGTGCTTGTCACTGACCTGGCTAAGCCCCTCACTGCGTAATGCATGTTTTCCTTCTCTCCATTAACTTTTTTTTTTATCTTCCATCAAGTACAGGTGTAAAATTACTATGAAGGGTATTGTTTAGGGTTTAGGGTTTGGTGAAAATTACTATGAAGGGTATTGTTTTTGGTGCAAAATTTGGTTGTCTGAGGCTGTTTGATGTTGAAATTTTAGGGAGCAAAACTTTTTTTTTTTCTGTCATTTTGAATTAGAATTCCATCTCATCGTTCCCTGCATTTTTCTTCTCTTCGTTAAAGTCTTTTTAATTTTATCTATCATCAAGTATATGTGGTTTGATTTGGTGCCAATTACTATTTGAGTTGGTATACTTTCATATTAATCAATTCGGCTCTGAATTTAATATTATCATTGCTCTGCCTCTGCCTCTATTGCTGTTACAGTTTTCTTTTATTCTTCTAACTTCTAAAATTATATCCTATTAAATCTTCTGGATCTTTATGGTTTCTCGAGGTACAAGTTTTGAGCTAGCCTGTACAACTTGTGTGTTTCATATAGGAGAAAAATAGTAGAATAATCTAAAGATTTGTTTTGGCATCTACACCAACATCGAGTAACTGTAATATGGTTTGATGCGTTTTCCAATACTATATTCTTATACTCAAAAGAGTTTTGAATCATCAACTTTTTTTGTGCTAATATATATGACCAAAATATTTTTTTATGCAAAGTCAGTATTTTATTGTTTAGCAGTGTGTGGCTCTACTCTTAGAAAATATGTCCAAAACTAGTTGCACCAGAATTTTTTGAGATGGACACAGTCAACATTCATTAACTATTCATAAGGAAAAATGGTTACTATTACTATTACTTGTTTCGGTAAGAGTTAGATAACTCAGGGGAATTGTAACATGACACGAGCATTCATATCATCAGGTGTATGTAATTTGTTTTATTTGTTACTTCCATTCTTATTCTCGTTCCTATTGTCTATAAAATTATTGGATTTGATGATTCTTTATTGTGCTGCCTATACTTTTGAATTATTCGTGAGAGAGCTTAGAACTATCGAGAATAACACATATAATTTAAGTTATACATGTTCTGTTATTTTATTTTTATTTTGTTTTTGTATTCCTAAGTTTGATGTATTTATTGATTCTTATTGTAAAATGTTTCTCTCAGATATGGTTATTACTCATTTTCAGTCATTCCTGCACTTCACTAGGCGGCCTAGTTGCAGGTGGTCGTGAATCTTATCAGTATCTGGTTGATAGCATTTGTCGTTTTCCGTCAAAGGTAGTAAGGTACATATTCTTGCAGATTTATGAGTACTTGTTTAATAACCTTTAGCAATGTAATAAGCAATTGCAATGAAACTTTTGTTTCTTATGTTTGTATTATTGACCATACTGTTTTGTAAGTCTTATATCGTTCTCTCTAGTTAACCATTCATTCAGATCACCTCCAGCCACTTTCTACTACTCAGAAAAGCTGCATTACTTGTAAGTTCATAACCCCAGGCTAAAGTCAATTCAATTTACTCAGTAATGGTACACTTTATTTTGTTATGACCAAGTATCCATCTTTTAGGCTTTATAGAAATACTTGAGCATGTCATTGGTTTAGAAATATGTTAGAGCTTAACATTAAGTGAACTACATATTTTCGTGCACCTGTCTGCTTCAACTATCTATTAAAGTCGCAATTTTTAAGTTTTATTAATTGTGATGTACGAATGAAAAAAATATGTTGCTATGAGATATCCCTACTTTTATTCCATGTTAATCAATATGTTCATATTCATTGTAGTATCTCACACCATCTGAATCAGCTAGACGGCTATGAGTTTTAATATTCATTCACTTGTAAAAGTAACTATTTTTGTTGCACGAAATTATTTGGTTTTCTAATCCTATCATTGTTTTCTTTTACAGGATGAGAATGACCTTCATGGTTACATGCAGGTACTTTACTCTTTTTTTTGTAATATATGCTTAGTGGATCTCGCCACAGGGTTTTAATGTTCACGACAATACAAAAAAGATGTTCCCATATCTAAATTCATGTACACAGTAAAACATCTATTTTTGTCTCAAAATATATGCTATATATAGTTTATTTATTTCTTGAGTGTTAGGTATAATAGAACTTCAAGGAATTTTTAGAGAGTACTCTGTCTGCAATGGATTCTTGTGACTTTTTAGTTAAAGAAATTTGAAGATTTTAATGAAGGTTTAATTTCAAACTTGTTTGCTTAATCTCTATTAATATACAATGGATCCCCTTATTTCTAGCATTTTAGATTTATTTTGGGCTTCTTATATGAAGCTTGAATCTTGGAATTTGAGAATGGGGACATTTATTCCTATTTTATGTGAAATAGAAGATATATGCCGAATGTTTTGAGGACTTGTCATTACATTTATTCATGTCATTTGCACATCCCATTAATTATAATTTACACTTCGTTTCATTATACACATATCATGCATGAAGGGGGGGTGTAATGTTAACTTGGATTGGTTTATAGATAAATACATTTGTTTTTTTTTTATTGTACAATGAGTTCTTTACAATAATATTTATTTAGGTTTTGGGTATTGGGTATTGTTTCAGGCATCTTTGAAGATAGAGAAGAAGAAAGAAATTGTTTGGGGCATCATTAGAGTTGGAATACGGATGTGTAATGAATACATTTGAATTTTATGATGATTTAATGTATACATAATTACTTGATGATTGATTGGTATTTATGAAAATTCTCTTGTTATTTTAAGTTGAATTTTCAAATTATTGTTACATGTTAAAAAAAAAAATACACCGCTTAGTAAATTGACGTCTTATAGAAATATGACGACGATTTTACACATGATGGTGCCACAAGACTTTCGTTTAGTCACGTATGTAAGTGTCAGTAAAGGAGGTGGTTAAGTTAGTTATAATTTTTTCGTTACACGATAAAACATCTCTAAAGCACATTGTCATGACGCGGGATAGCGTCACCAAATAGTTTTACTATGACGCATAAAAGTATCACAAAATGAAGTGGTTAAGTTAGTTATAACTTTTTTGTGACGCGAGAAAGCATCACTAAAGCACATCATCGTGACGTAGGTTAGCGTCACCAAATAATATTACTATGACGTGTAAAAGCGTCACAATGAACATTTGCGCTTTCAACCGTCACGCTAACATCATAAAGAAACGCCAAATCAGGTGACCTTGGGCAAAGCGTCATTATAGCTAAAGCGTCACTAAAAGCAACTTTTAGTGACACTGTTGAGCGTCTCTAAAGCCCATTTTTGTAGTAGTGGTAATTCAAGAACTCTGCTGGTTGATGTTGTCTTCTTGGTCTTGAAGGAGACCTTTGTTTGCTTTCCTTGCTGACATGCATCACATACCTGATCTTTACAGTAGAGTTCATTAGGCAGACCATCAACTAAGGATTCCCTTGCTAACTTGTTCATAGTCTTAAAGTTCAGATGACTAAGGCGTTTGTGCCATAGCCAGCTGACATCTTTAGGGCTTTTCACAAGCAGACATGTATCCTTAGGACAGCTGTTCCAATTTGCAAGATACATACTTCCCTTTCTAGATCCTGTTAGAAGGTTTTGTTTTGTTCTTTTATCACTTATGAGACACTCATCTTTAGAGAATTTTACTGAGTAACCAGTGTCACAAAAATGAGAAACAGATAATAAATTAAACTTTAAACCCTCTACATATGATACATCATGTACCTCAATGTCACCATTTTTAAGGGTTCCATATCCTTTTGTGTTACCGTGCGCGTTATCCCCAAAGAAGACTTTTGGACCTTTCTTCTCTATGTAGTTGGTCAGCAGGGCTTTGGTTCCTGTCATGTGAGTTGAGCATTGTTGGGATATAAATTCATCCTAAGCCCCACTTGATGTTAGAATAGTTTTGATGGCCAAAACACTTAGAGTTTATAAATGTAATAGGATCAGCTGACTTGTATAGAACAGCTTAGACTAGTCTTGTGTGATCAACTGTATTGATATCAGCTGATCAGCACAGTCTTGGCTTACATGCCTATCCTCAAGATGAGAAGAGTAGAAGACATGAAGACTAGAAGATCCTTGAAGACCAGATAAGTTAAGGTGCTTGTATACCTACCTATCTTATGGAGTCCCAGATTGAAGATGGCCTAAAAGCAGTACAAAGAATTTCCAGATCAGAAGAGTGTTACTCGTCTGATATCAGAAGACAGAAGACCTAAGGCCAGAAGAGTAGTCAGAAGACTAGAAGTACAGATCAGAAGACTATGTGCTCTTCCAAGACTCGGCTGATTCCTAAGTCATCTTGCAATTCAAACGAAGACCTACCTTATTTAGAAGATTGACATGATCCCAGGATTGAAGCAATCAAACGGCTGGAATCAAGGAATCAAGCTATTATGGAAAGATTGCTCAAACGGCTAGTCAACTCCAACGGCTAGTTGCAACCAATCTCCATTATAAATACAAGAGGATGAGAAATCACAAAGAAGAAGTCACAAGAGAGAATTCAACAAGCCAAGCAAGCAATCAAAGCTAAAGCCATACAGTTCTAAAGAATTCTCAAAAGAGCCAGAAACCATTAGATTATCTATAGCTCTTAAGTGATTTCTATCCAACCCTTAAGAACCTGAAACCTGTTCATATTGTATATCAATTGTTTTAGGCATAGTGGTTAAGCAAATTATAAGCTTGAACCATCAGTTGGATACACCTCAAAAACCCCAAACCCTCACCGAAAGGTTAAAGTTTTTGAAACCCCTTAAAGTGCAAGTGCTTACAATCACTTGTGGAGACCGTAGCTGTTAGGACGGCTCAGATCTCAAAGTCCTAACCTTGGGACTATAAAGGTCAAGACCCTTGTAATTTGTGGAAATTAAAGGGATTAAACATCACGTTAGGACGTGAGAGTGGACGTAGGAACGTATATCCGAACCACTATAAATCCGGTGTTATTTACTTTCTGCACTTTACATTTCTGCCTTTACATTCATTATTATATAGTGCATACTGTGATTTCAACACTATTCAAAACAAGGCCATAACTTTCAAACCAGCATCAGCTGAGTATTTTCATTAAGTAAAACAAGTTACAAGAACGAGTCTAAACCAGGGCCACCATAATTCCGCATATAACCTCCTCAGTTAGATCACTATAGTCATCTGGACCAGCAGACTTGCAGTCCAGTTGACATAGCAATCAGAAGAGGTTCCCAACTCTGTTTGAAAAAGTTTTAAAGTCTATTCACCCCTCCCCTCTAGACTTTAAACCCATTCACTACTCGTTCAGGGACCAACAAGTGGTATCAGAGCAGTGGTTCTAACGGACTACTGTCTCTAGATTATCAGAAGACTTGAGGGAGTCTTTCTGTAGTCCTCTTGAACAGATCTTTTTGGAAAACTTGTTTTTAAAAACTCATACAACATGAGTGCTAACATGCGTAAGTTGCCTAAGTTTTTAGTTGAGGATTATGATTACTGGAAGATCAGGATGAGGAAGAATCTCACATCAGTCCACTACAAGATGTGGTCAGTAATCACTGAAGGCCCAATCACCATCATGACAGTCAACACTGCAAATGGTGATCCAGAAGTCCCAGTTGGAGAACTGGTTCCCAAGCCCATGACGGATCTCACACCAGAAGAGATGAATTGGCACTCCTCTGTGAGTCAGCCAGAGAGATGTGGGAGGCATTGGCACTCCTCTGTGAAGGAACTGAGCTGATCAAGGAAAGCAAATTGTCAACAGCAGTCAAAAAGTTTGAACACCTCAAGATGCATCCAGGAGAAACTATTGATCAGCTGGACAATAGATGTACAAAGATTATAAATGAGATTGAATCTCTAGGCAAAAAGTATACAAATAGAGAGAAAAACTTGAAGATCTTGGACTCTTTACCCAAGAGATGGAAACTCAAGAAGACCATCATCAAAGATACTCAAGATATCAAGAAGTGGTCTACTCAAACTCTATTTCAGAACCTAAAAGCTCATGAATATGACCTTGACAGAGAAGAAAACTCAGGAAGTGATGAGTCAACTGCAGCCCCATCTACCTCCAAGACTGTAGCCTTCAAGGCAGCCAATACAAAAGCTGCAAGTACCTCATCTGGCAAGGCCTCTCTGAAAACAGAAGACTGTGAAGGATCAGACATGAGTCTGAAGGAACAAATGGCTCTTATGATCAAGAGATTCGAAAGGATGAACACTCTCAACAGCAAATATAGAAAATTCTATAGAAACTACAAAGATAGAAGAGCAAGTTCACCCTCCAGAGGTTCCAGAGAAAGAACACCAGAAAGACATCCTAGAAAGGATGTGGAGTCATCTGACAGCCGAGGATCTAGAAGAAGAGATGCCACTCCTCCAAGGAAAGGCAACTCAAATCAGAAACCTGGATCATGCTTCAACTGTCGCAAACCAGGACACTATGTCTATGAATGTCCTGAGCTGGATTTGGATGACAAAAAAGAAAGAAGGCCAAGAAGAACTTCAGACAAGAAAGCTATGGTGACTGAAGAATCTGAATATCAAAGTGATGAACTCCCTACATCACCAGACTGCCAAATCTTCTCAGATGATTCAGATGACCTAGCCATGATGGCCATAGGTGAAAATGAGGTAAACTCCTATACTACTACTTTCCATTCACCTATTTTTTCACAATCAGATGAGATAAACTCATCTGAAGGCGAATCAGAAGACACCTATTATCAATCTTTAAGAAAAGTAAAAGGTGATCTGGATATTGCCACTAGAGCTTTTATAGAAGTGGAAGAGGAGAATAAGGATCCAAGGAAAGAAATTGCTAAGTTGAAAAGGGTTAAGTTTGATAACACCCCTGAGCTGGCCACAATGAATGAAAGATTGACCAGAGAAGTGGAGCTTCTTAAGGAAGAAAATACCACAATAACTCAGTTGTATGAGGGGATGTTACAAACCCAAGCTTTAGAAACTAAGGAACTTCGTTCACTACAATCCAAATTCGATGACCTCTTCCAAGCACACAAGCTCTTAGAAAATGATAAGGAATGCCTAAATCAAAAGATATCAAAGTTCAATAAAGTCTCTACTACTATTGAAAGTATCTCTGAGTATTATAGATCAAATGGCAATAAGATGGGCTTTGGCTATGAACTCAACCCATCTACATCCTCTCCAGCTGGGGGTAGTACACCTAACAAGTGCACTACTCAGACACATGAAAAGGGTGAGTGTTCTAAACACAATGAACCTAATATGAACCAAAAGGCATCTGTACCAGCTAAGGCTAACTATCCCAAAACCAAAAATGGTAAAGGACAAGCTAACCCCAAGCCTGTACAGAGGAACAGCAAACAGCCTAGACCATCTCGGCTGAGACAGTCTCAGCTGTATGCTGCTCCAGCCAAGAAGAAGAAGTCTTCTTCAAACAAATCTGTTCTCTTTGCACCCCCTATCTCTTATGATATTGTAAGAACAGAAGAGTATGGTCCATATAATCGTGTGCATCGACCAGCTAATGCACCCAGGCCGAATGTAACTAGTCAAAAGATCATGTATGTACACTCCTATAAAGGGAAACCATTTGACTATTACTTAGCTGACACTAAGGACAAATCAGATCAGTCCAAGGTGCTGACTGGTAAGATTTGGTTCTGTGATGCCCGAGGGAAACAACTCAAGTGCTCAAGGTTGTTCAAACGACCAATGTATATGTGGGTTCCCAAGGGTAGTACTAACACCCAAGGACCCAAAACAAAATGGGTACCTAAGACTTAACTTTTCTTGCAGGAAAGGAGGGACCTATACAGAAGAGGAGGTCTAGCAGGAGAAACTTGGTACATAGATAGTGGATGCTCAACTCACATGACAGGAACCAAAGCCCTGCTGACCAAATACATTGAAAAGAAAGGTCCAAAAGTCTTCTTTGGTGATAACGCGCATGGTAACACAAAAGGATATGGCACCCTTAAAAATGGTGACATTGAGGTACATGATGTATCATATGTAGAAGGTCTTAAGTTTAATTTATTATCTGTTTCTCACTTTTGTGACACTGGTTACTCAGTCAAATTCTCTAAAGATGAGTGTCTCATAAGTGATAAGAGAACAAAACAAAACCTTCTAACAGGATCTAGAAAGGGAAGTATGTATCTTGCAAATTGGAACAGCTGTCCTAAGGATACATGTCTGCTTGTGAAGAGCCCTAAAGATGTCAGCTGGCTATGGCACAAACGTCTTAGTCATCTGAACTTTAAGACTATGAACAAGTTAGCAAGGGAATCCTTAGTTGATGGTCTGCCTAATGAACTCTACTGTAAAGATCAGGTGTGTGATGCATGTCAACAAGGAAAGCAAACAAAGGTCTCCTTCAAGACCAAGAAGACATCATCAACCAGCAGAGTTCTTGAACTGCTTCACATGGATCTCTTTAGACCAATCACTCCAACCACTCTAACAGGAAGGAAGTACACTCTTATCGTTGTAGATGATTATTCCAAGTTTACTTGGGTTATCTTCTTATACAAGAAGAGTGAAACACAGCAGAAGCTACCTGAACTATTGAAGAGGATCCAAGTAGAGAAAGGAGAACCAATTGTGAAAATTAGAAATGACAAAGGCACTGAATTCATTAACTCTTATATTATTGCCTATTGTACTTCTAATGGTATTCAGCATGAGACAAGTGCAGCAAGAACACCACAACAGAATGGTGTAGCTGAAAGAAGAGTCAGAACACTCAAAGAAGCTGCCAGAACACTCCTTGTTGAATTCTCCACTCCCAAGAAGCTATGGGCAGAAGCCATCAACACAGCTTGTCACACTCAAAACAGGTCAGGTATTCATAAAATAAATGAGAAAACCCCATATGAACTATGGAAAGGAAGAAAACCTAGAGTATCCTACTTTCATATATTTGGTTGTAAGTGTTTCATTCACAACAATGGGAAGAGTAAGTTGAATGCTTTTGATGCCAAAGCAGATGAGGGGATATTTTTAGGATACTCCTCAACTAGCAAAGCATTTAGAGTACTCAACAAACGAACCCTTCTTATGGAAGAAACACCTCATGTTGTTTTTGATGAATCTTGTGAAAAGAATGCAGTAGAAACAAACTCAGCTGCAGATCAGATGAGACATCTAGTGATCAAGTCCAAACCAGATGAGTTCATTGAAGTCAATGAACCTTTCCCTGAAGAACCAGAGGAGGATAAGCCTCATAGACCTGTCACTAGATCTCAAACTCAAGCAGGACAAGCTGACCAGAATCAAGATGCACCAATCCCAAATGCCAGGGGGAATGATCTCTTTGACACTCAAGATACAGATGATGATCGACCTAATCAAGTCAACCCTCCTGATGGCACTAGATCAGATGAGAATCTAAGCTCATCCAATGCAGATACTCCTGTGAGGCATACATGGAGAAACAACCATCCATCAAACCTCATCTTAGGAGGAGCTGACTCAGGTGTCAAGACAAGAAGACAACTGAATCAGAACTCACAATCATCTATGTTCTGCTGGTGTGCCTTCCTATCCAACATTGAACCAGCTGACATAGAAGAAGCAATGACAGATAGCAATTGGATCACTGCTATGCAAGAAGAACTAAACCAATTCGAAAGAAATGAAGTCCGGGAATTGGTAGATCGTCCTGAAGACCACAATGTAGTAGGAACAAAGTGGGTATTCAGGAACAAGAAGGACGAAAATGATGTGATAACTAGAAATAAGGCTAGGCTAGTTGCAAAAGGATACTCTCAATCTGAAGGGATTGACTATGATGAAACCTTTGCTCCAGTAGCCAGATTAGAAGCCATACGACTGTTTCTAGCTTATGCATCATATATGGGCTTCAAGGTATATCAAATGGATGTCAAGAGTGCTTTTCTAAATGGTATTCTGGTAGAAGAAGTATATGTAGAGCAGCCTCCAGGTTTTGAAAAAGGTGATCAAGTATATCGACTGAAGAAGGCTCTCTATGGTCTAAAACAAGCCCCTAGAGCTTGGTATGACACATTGTCACAATTCCTACTTGACAATGGATATACAAAAGGCAAAGTAGATAGAACTCTTTTCAGAATACAAGAAGGAGAAGACATCCTAATGGTGCAAATATATGTAGATGATATTATATTTGGATCACCCAATCAAGAGATGTGCAAGAAGTTCTCTGAACTTATGCAAGGAAAGTTTGAAATGAGCATGATGGGTGAGATGAATTATTTCCTAGGACTTCAAGTCAAGCAGAGTTCAGAAGGGATTTTCATCAACCAATCCAAGTATACCAAGAGCCTATTAGAAAGATTCAAAGCTCTACAAAGCAAGACTGCAAGGATTCCAATGATGACATCTTTCAAAATGGAACCAGATGAGTCTGGAAAGGCAGTTGATCAAGCTGAATATAGAGCACTGATTGGATCTCTACTATATCTTACAGCTAGCAGACCAGACATAACATTTGCTGTAGGAGTATGTGCTAGGTTTCAAGCAAACCCAAAGCAAAGTCATCTAGAAGCAGCAAGGAAGATTCTCAAGTACCTAAAAGGAACAGTCAACCTAGGACTATGGTACCCTGCTGATGACAATCTAGAATTGAGTGGCTATTCTGACTCAGACTATGGAGGATGTAGAATTGATAGGAAATCCACATCTGGAACCTGTCAATTTCTAGGCAACAAGCTGATATCATGGTTCTCTAAGAAGCAAACCTCAGTTGCAACCTCCACCACTGAAGCAGAATACATGGCAGCTGGTAGTTGTTGTAGTCAGTTGCTCTGGCTAGTTCAACAACTAAAGGATTACAATGTAGAGGCAAGAGAAGTCCCTATTTATTGTGATAGCAGCAGTGCCATTGCCATCACTCAAAATCCAGTCCTCCACACAAGGTGCAAGCATGTCGACATTCGACACCACTTCATAAGAGACCACCTTGAAAAGAAGGACATCAAGATGGAGAAAATTCACACAGATATCCAAAGAGCAGACATCTTGACTAAGCCCCTAGCTGAAGAAAGGTTCAAAGCCCTATGTTACAGCTTAGGACTCCTGGACCCAAGCACATGAAGAAGGAAAGATCAGCTGAAAACCTCAGCTGACCCAAGTGCAGCAGACTAGGAGGATCAGATGAGGTGAATAGACACCCTCATCTTCAGGTAAGTTCTTTCCCAATGAAGACAAATAAAGCTGAGGGAAAACTTAGAGTCATCTAATCAAGGGGGAATCAATGATACCTTAAGAATCCTTGATGAAATACTCTAAAATCTGCATTGCATATCATATATATATATATACAGCAGACTTGAACAAAGTTATTTGATTTCTCTACTATAAGCAATGTATACTATATATAATAATAAACTATTCTTCATAAAATACTTTATTTATATACATACATACAGTATACTATTGAGTTATACTTGGTTGGATTAATACACCATCCTCACCGACTCAACAGTATGCATGCACTGTACGGATTTCAAATAACTCTTGCTCAAAAGTTTATAATTTCTGCATTCCATAAGATAAAGTCTGAATATCTTTAAATGTGAACCCTTAGATCAAGAATCTCATTGTTGATCTTAAGAAGTAACTTTTCAGAAATTCAGACCTATCAACTCTATAGTTTTGTCATCTTTCACTCCACTACCTCATTTCTACCCCTATAAAAGGAGGAAGTTATGAGAACACCTAAGAACACAAATCACCAACTATAATTTTTGTTTCAGGTATGGAGAAGATCGAAAGAAAAGATGGAATGGAGATCATCCCTCAACCAAAGTCTTGGGTGAAGGAGATGAAGATTTGTCCAGAAGATGAAGATGATGCAGATCAGCATACTTGGTTTAACCAACATAAGTATGTCTATGAAAACTAGAGGAAAGAGAGAAGTCCTTATTGAAAACTAGAGGAAAGAGAGATGCAGAGGACAGAGTAGCAAACAAGCAGAGTTTCTTCTCCAGGGGGAAGTTCTACATGGAGAGCTTGTTATCAAAAGCTATTGTGTCTAAACAGAACATGAAGGCTGAGTCCATGGCCCTCTCTTCGACTCCATTGAAGCCTCTTCCAATCTTCCTTCTCTTTCAAGAGTAGCGAAGAGATTCAATTAGGACACATTTGATGCTACAACCCATCTGATGATGAGGAACATCAGATGGTAAGGGCAACCTGATTCAGAGATAGAGCTGGAAGATCCATCAAACCAGGTTGGATCACCACTCATAATAAAGCTGGAAGATCCATCATCCAGGTTGGATCATCACAGCAACAATGAAGGATCCATCAAGCCAAGTTGGACCTTCAAAGCACAGAAGATTTACTCAGCAAATCTCAATCCTCCACTCAGCTGATCAGAAGACCAACTCAGCTGACCAGAAGACTTTCAAGGAAAATCAGCAGACCTCTTGAAGAAATCAGAAGACTTCACTCTGCTGACAAGATCATTTGATTTTTGAGTTTAATGACTATCTTTGATCATGTAATTCATTCTAGATTTATTCCTGAATGTAATTAAACAAATTGGCCTATATAAGGAATGCAATTCACTTATAAAAAACGGCCTTGATGATCAATTCTTGCCACAAAATTAGTCACAACGGCTATTTTTGGTAATGATGTCATTAATACTCAATTACCAAATTGCCAGCAAATCAACTGTTGCCACATGGCAAATTCAGCCGGCAAATTTAAAGGAAGGCCCGAAATCAAAGAAGGCAAATCTTGGGCTCTACTCCACAAATAAACCCAATTCTGACCGTTAGATCAAGAATTGTTGGAGTATATATACACACCCTTAAAACCTCTTCCAAACCCTTTCGCTCACAATACCCTATTGCTTTCAATACTCTCTCGTTCTGCAAATTTCTTTCAAGCTCTCAAAACCCTAACACTCGAAATTTACTATGGCAATCATTGAAATTTACGACGAGAAGACCAAGAGCACTGGCACCTTGGATGCTGCAAAGTGGTCCAAGGAAGGGAAGATGTTCACAGAGAATGCTCTGTTTTTCAAAGGCAAACACACAGCTGCAAACAAGGAAATCCTTCTCCGTTGCATCAACCTCAACCTGCGAGAGTTTCTGGAAGCAGCACCCACCAACGTTTATGAACAAGATGTGCTAGCTTTCTATGCAAACGCTGTGATGAAGGGATCGTATGTTGAAAGTGTCATGGGTGGACACAAGGTCAAGGTAACAAGGGAAATCCTTCAGGAACTATTTGGTTTGTCAAGGGGAAGATCAATATCTCCACCTACATCATGAATAAGGAGAAAGAATACATGGAGATGTTCACTGATGGGAGAATCAAGGCTGCTGATGCCTCTGGACTCAAGAAATCCCAATTAGAACCTAAGTTCCAAACCCTGATGGATATAGCAGGCAAGATGTTGCTAGGTAACACTTTCAGCCATGATGCTGTTACCACCTTGAAGGTTAGAGTTATGGCTGCAATCTGGGATCAGATTGATGGAGACTGGCAAGGGCTTTTCTTGGACAGAATTGCTCTTGAAGCCAAGAAGGTGACTTTGGACCTTCAATCCAAAGAATGGAAGGTGACCTCTACTGTCAGCTTTGTCAACAAGCTGAGTATCATCCTTCCAGAAGTACTCCCAAGAAAGTACAAGATGGGACCTCACAAGACCTTCCACATCTCCAAATATTATTTAAGGAAGGACGCTCTTGCTGAGGCAGCAACGTTGAAAGAAGAGAGGAAGAAGCTGTTAGCTGAAGCATCTTCCAAAGATGTTATTGAAAAGGCAGAAGAGTCCACTCATAACTCTGCTGCTGAAGAAGAAGAGGAGCCATCGAAAGAAGAGGCTCAAAAGAAGGTTGCTGAAGAGGATGATGATGACAATCAGACCTTAGCTCAAAGAAGATATCTGATCAGATCAGGGCTCATCTCCCCATCTGATTCAGATGTCACTCCCACTGCCTCTCCTTTGAAAAAGGCAGGTACTTCCAACCCCTCTCTCACTTTCACACCTTCTAAACTATCAAAGGGTCAGAAGAGAAAGAAGAACACTTCTTCTTTCACAAAGAAAGCCAAGAAATCCAGGCTCCCTACTCCAATGAGCATAGCCCCTATTTCATCCTTCAACCCTTCTGATGATACCAACCCATCTGAACCCTCACACACTGATGCCCAAATCCCTGCTGATACTCACACAGCAGAGGAACAAGACCAACCTAACCCTGCTGATGTTCAAACAGCAGACAACCAACCTCAGACCACCTCCACACAACCTGCTGATGATCAAACTCAGATTATATCCACAATCCTTGCTGATATTCAAACAGCAAATGTCCAAGATCATCAAGCTCAAACACCTACTGATCTTCAAGAAGAAACTGAACCAGACCAGCAGACCCATAACCCTGCTGATGAACAAATTACTGAAGATCAATCCCAACCTCCTACCCAACAAGAAGAAATCACTTCCCAAATCCCTGCTGATACTCACACAGCAGAGGAAAATGCCCCAACTACCCAAACCCCTACCATCATTGTCCCTTCTGCTCCAGAAGACTTGGCACCAGAAGACCTGGTTCAACCTGGTCCTTCTCAACCTCAGTTCAGAATGGTGCACTACCCCATGTGCCAAACAGAAAAGATAATGAGGATGAAGATAGCCAACCTGCTCAAGACCACCATCCCTGGAGTTGATGAGACTTCAATCCAGTTTGAACAAGTGCTTAGGGTATGCACTTGGATTGAGCTCAGAAGAGATGATGTAGATGACTTTCTTGATGTCATGGAAGGAATGGGAGGAAAGGAACACTTCCTCGACTGGGAGATGGAGCAAAAGGAAGTTGCTCAAGTTCAATCCTTTGCTCAGCTGCTATCAGATGAGGCACTAACTGCAGTCTGCAAACGGATCCTAGGAGTCTCCACTGCTGATGTCCCTATCCCAGTAGGTTCATCGGATCAGCAGACAGCTGAACAAGCAAAGATGAAGGAATCAGCTGCACCAGCCTTGGTGGAAGACTCAGCTGCCCCTGCTGAAGACTCAGCTGCACCAGCTGACAAAGAAGAGATTGAAAGAGAAGTAGTCAGAGTACCAGCTCACTTCAAACCTTCAGACGATCTGACTCACTTCATTGACAATCAAGAGGATGCAGGCAGACGAATCATGACCCATCTGACTAAGGCCACTACCTGCTACCTCAATGAGGAGTACCTTTCAGCCGAAGAGAGAGGCAAAGCAATTATTGTTCATCCAAAGCCTCAAGGTACACCCTCTACCTCTACCCCATCTGTTGACCTTACAGCAGACATCTGCTCCCAGGTCAAAGCTGCAATAGACTTGCACTTTGAGAAAGGTTTAGGCCTGCAGCTAGGAAGATATGTTGAGAAAGCTGCAAGGGAACAAAAGACTAGTCTTCATAACCAGATTCTTGATGTTGAAGACAAGTTTGGTGAAGCACTTCATCAGCAGATAGGAGAATACTTGAGTACCTATCAGAAGTTATCAGCCGACACCTCCAAAAGGTTTGCTGATCTTTACACTGAAGAGATGCACCGCATGGAGACCACCAACAAGACAAGAATTGAGGATGCTGAAGCAAGAGCCACTGAAGGACAAGCTCTTCTTAAAACAGCTGCAGATGAGAATGAGAAACTGCAGACTCAGCTGAAGGAAACAGCAGCCAAGTTGGAAGCTCTTACAACTAGATTTGAAGCTGCCTCCTCGTCCAATTCACATGCTGAAGTTCTAGAGCACAGCATAACCCATCTGACCCAAGTTGCCAAGGTCAATGCCATGGCACTGAAACAAACTCTGAAAGTGGAAATCATGAATTCCATGAAGCCTTTTGCGGCTGCACTTGCTGAAGCCAAAAAGGGGGAAGATATGTTGATAAAGGCTCTAGAGAAGTCTACTGCCCAGCAAGCTGAACTGGTAGTAGCACAAGATGACTTGACTGAAACCATGGGTGGTTTAAAGAGCAAAATCAAGAACAGGCAAGGCAAAGGCAAAGAAATTGCTCTAGAAGATACTCAAGCACCCACTCAAGCTCCTGACAAGAGTCTACAGATCACTGCTCCTGTAGAACAAGTTTCTGAAAAGAGAATAACAAGGAAAAGAAAGGCAGATGAGCAAGCTCAGTCAGCTCAGACCAGCAAGAAATCAGCTCCAGCAGAGCCTACTGCAGAAGAGAAAGAGGCTCTAGAGTTGAAGAAAAAGAAATTGCTTGAAGCTCAAGAGCTTAAGCAAAAGAAGCTGAATGATGCGAAGGCAGTCAAAGCCAAATTTGAAAGAAGAATTGCCAAACTCAGGAAAGCAATGAAGGACAAAGCACAAGAAGACAGTGTCCTAGTGTTTGACAGCAATTATGTGGATTACTTAGCCCTTCAAGATGAGCCACCAAGATGGTATCCCCTGAAGAAGAAGTGGCAAATTCAACACCACATAGTAAGGAAATTTGGCCCTCTCCCTTCTTATGAAGAAGAATTTCTTCAATTCTCCCAGTTCATGAACATTGAAGATCCAGAGTTCTGGGAAGAAATTGTCAAGACAGCCAAAGGACTTGACAACTGCAGAATCCTAACTCCTGAAGAACCCAAATGGGATGCACCCCTTCTGGATTCAGGAAGAGCCAACATGATAGAAATCAAGAAGATTCTGTACAAGATCTATGAAGAGGAGAATGTTACAGATGTACAGCACATGGAAGAAGTTCGAGCTCGTCTGTACCTTGCCTACCGCATTTGAAGATCAGAAGACCTGATGAAGACTAGCTTAGAAGTTTAAAGAAACTATTACTTGTAATCTGTAAAAGTTCTATCTATATTCAAGTTCTAGTTCTTTCTGCTTACAAGACAAACTCTCATTGTCTTCATCAGATGCTTCAGTCTTAGCATGTTATAAACTCTTATCTTATTTCATTAAGAGCATTTATCAAGTATAGTTTTGGCTTCATCAAAAAGGGGGAAATTGTTGGGATATAAATTCATCCTAAGCCCCACTTGATGTTAGAATAGTTTTGATGGCCAAAACACTTAGAGTTTATAAATGTAATAGGATCAGCTGACTTGTATAGAACAGCTTAGACTAGTCTTGTGTGATCAACTGTATTGATATCAGCTGATCAGCACAGTCTTGGCTTACATGCCTATCCTCAAGATGAGAAGAGTAGAAGACATGAAGACTAGAAGATCCTTGAAGACCAGATAAGTTAAGGTGCTTGTATACCTACCTATCTGATGGAGTCCCAGATTGAAGATGGCCTAAAAGCAGTACAAAGAATTTCCAGATCAGAAGAGTGTTACTCGTCTGATATCAGAAGACAGAAGACCTAAGGCCAGAAGAGTAGTCAGAAGACTAGAGGTACAGATCAGAAGACTATGTGCTCTTCCAAGACTCGGCTGATTCCTAAGTCATCTCGCAATTCAAACGAAGACCTACCTTATTTAGAAGATTGACATGATCCCAGGATTGAAGCAATCAAGCTATTATGGAAAGATTGCTCAAACGGCTAGTCAACTCCAACGGCTAGTTGCAACCAATCTCCATTATAAATACAAGAGGATGAGAAATCACAAAGAAGAAGTCACAAGAGAGAATTCAACAAGCCAAGCAAGCAATCAAAGCTAAAGCCATACAGTTCTAAAGAATTCTCAAAAGAGCCAGAAACCATTAGATTATCTATAGCTCTTAAGTGATTTCTATCCAACCCTTAAGAACCTGAAACCTGTTCATATTGTATATCAATTGTTTTAGGCATAGTGGTTAAGCAAATTATAAGCTTGAACCATCAATTGGATACACCTCAAAAACCCCAAACCCTCACCGAAAGGTTAAAGTTTTTGAAACCCCTTAAAGTGCAAGTGCTTACAATCACTTGTGGAGACCGTAGCTGTTAGGACGGCTCAGATCTCAAAGTCCTAACCTTGGGACTATAAAGGTCAAGACCCTTGTAATTTGTGGAAATTAAAAGGATTAAACATCACGTTAGGACGTGAGAGTGGACGTAGGAACGTATATCCGAACCACTATAAATCCGGTGTTATTTACTTTCTGCACTTTACATTTCTGCCTTTACATTCATTATTATATAGTGCATACTGTGATTTCAACACTATTCAAAACAAGGCCATAACTTTCAAACCAGCATCAGCTGAGTATTTTCATTAAGTAAAACAAGTTACAAGAACGAGTCTAAACCAGGGCCACCATAATTCCGCATATAACCTCCTCAGTTAGATCACTATAGTCATCTGGACCAGCAGACTTGCAGTCCAGTTGACATAGCAATCAGAAGAGGTTCCCAACTCTGTTTGAAAAAGTTTTAAAGTCTATTCACCCCTCCCCTCTAGACTTTAAACCCATTCACTACTCGTTCAGGGACCAACAAGCATCTACTATCTATGTACCATGTTTCTCCTGCTAGACCTCCTCTTCTGTATAGGTCCCTCCTTTCCTGCAAGAAAAGTTAAGTCTTAGGTACCCATTTTGTCTTGGGTCCTTGGGTGTTAGTACTACCCTTGGGAACCCACATATACATTGGTCGTTTGAACAACCATGAGCACTTGAGTTGTTTCCCTCGGGCATCACAGAACTATATCTTACCAGTTTGCACCTTGGACTGATTTGATTTGTTACTTGTGTCAGCTAAGTAATAGTCAAATGGTTTCCCTTTATAGGAGTGTACATACATGATCTTTTGACTAGTTACATTCGGCCTGGGTGCATTAGCTGGTCGATGCACACGATTATATGGACCATACTCCTCTGTTCTCACAATATCATAAGAGATAGGAGGTGCAAAGAGAACAGATTTGTTTGAAGAAGATTTCTTCTTCTTGGCTGGAGCAGCATACAGTTGAGACTGTCTCAAACGAGATGGTCTAGGCTGTTTGTTGTTCCTCTGTATAGGCTTGGGGTTAACTTGTCTTTTACCCTTTTTGGTGTTGGGATAGTTAACCTTAGCTGGTACTGAAGCCTTTTGGTTCATATTAGGTTCATTGTGTTTAGAACACTCACCCTTTTCATGTGTCTGAGTAGTGCACTTGTTAGGTGTACTACCCCCAGCTGGAGAGGATGTAGATGGATTAAGTTCATGGCCAAAACCCATCTTATTGTCATTTGATCTATAATATTCAGAGATACTTTCAATAGTTGTAGAGGCTTTATTGAACTCTGATATCTTTTGATTTAGGCATTCCTTCTCCGTTTCTAAGAGCTTGTGTGCTTGGAAGAGATCATCGAACTTGGATTGTAGCTTGAGTTTCTAACATCCCCTCATACAACTGAGTTATTGTGGTATTTTCTTCCTTAAGAAGTTCCACTTCTCTGGTCAATCATTCATTCATTGTGACCAACTCAGGGGTGTTATCAAACTTAATCTTTTTCAACCTAGCAATTTCTTTCCTTAGATCCTTGTTCTCCTCTTCCACTTCTATAAAAGCTCTAATGGCAATATCCAGATCACCTTTTACCTTTCTTAAAGATTGATAATAGGTGTCTTCTGTTTCGCCTTCAGATGAGTTTATCTCATCTGTTTGTGAAAAAATAGGTGAATGGAAAGTAGTAGTATAGGAATTTACCTCATTTTCACCTATGGCCATCATAGCTAGATCATCTGAGAAGATTTGACAGTCTGGTGATGTAGGGAGTTCATCACTATAATATTCAGATTCTTCAGTCACCATTGCTTGCTTATCTGAATTTCTTCTGTCTCTTCTTGGCCTTCTTTCTTCTTTGTCATCCAAATTCAGCTCAGGGCATTCATAGACATAATGTCCTGGTTTGCCACAATTGAAGCATGATCCAGATTTCTGATTTGAGTTGCCTTTCCTTGGAGGATGGCATTGCTTCTTCTGGATCCTCGGCTGTTAGATGACTCTCCATCCTTTCTAGGATGTCTTTCTGGTGTTCTTTCTCTAGAACCTCTGGAGGGTGAACTGGCTCTTCTATCTTTGTAGTTTCTATAGAATTTTCTATATTTCCTGTTGAGAGTGTTCATCCTTTCGAATCGCTTGATCATAAGAGCCATTTGCTCTTTCAGACTCATGTCTGATCCTTCAAAGTCTTCTGTTTTCAGAGAGGGCTTGCCAGATGAGGTACTTGCAGCTTTTGTATTGGCTGCCTTGAAGGCTACAGTCTTGGAGGTAGATGGGGTTGCAGTTGGCTCATCACTTCCTGAGTTTTCTTCTCTGTCAAGGTCATATTCATGAGCTTTTTGGTTCTGAAATAGAGTTTGAGTAGACCACTTCTTGATATCTTGAGTATCTTTGATGATGGTCTTCTTGAGTTTCCATCTCTTGGGTAAGGAGTCTAAGATCTTCAAGTTTTTCTCTCTATTTGTATACTTCTTGCCTAGAGCTTCAATCTCATTTATGATCTTTGTACATCTATTGTCCAGCTGATCAATAGTTTCTTCTGGCTGCATCTTGAGGTGCTCAAACTTCTTGACTGTTGTTGACAATTTGCTTTCCTTGATCAGCTCAGTTCCTTCACAGAGGAGTGCCAATGCCTCCCACATTTCTCTGGCTGACTCACAGTGGATTACCTTTGCAATGTACTCATTTGGAAGAGTTTGCATTATGTAATCTTGAGCAATGCTATCAAGATTTGATTGCTTCATCTCTTCTGGTGTGAGATCCTTCATGGGCTTGGGAGCAAGTTCTCCAACTAGAACATCTGGATCACCATTTGCAGTGTTGACTGTCATGATGGTGATTGGACCTTCTGTGATTACAGACCACATCTTGTAGTGGACTGATGTGAGATTCTTCCTCATCCTGATCTTCCAGTAATCATAATCCTCAACTGAAAACTTAGGCAACTTTCACATATTAGCACTCATGCTGTATGGGTTTTCAAAAACAAGTTTAAAAAAAAGATCTGTTCAAGAGGACTACAGAAAGACTCCCTCAAGTCTTCTGATAATCTAGAGACAGTAGTCCGTTAGAACCACTGCTCTGATACCACTTGTTGGTCCCTGAACGAGTAGTGAATGAGATTAAAGTCTAGAGGGGAGGGGTGAATAGACTTTAAAACTTTTTCAATAGAGTTGGGAACCTCTTCTGATTGCTATGTCAACTGGACTACAAGTCTGCTGGTCCAGATGACTATAGTGATCTGACTGAAGAGGTTATATGCGGAATTATGGTAGGCCTTGTTTAGACTCGTTCTTTTAGTTCTTATGAAAGTGTTAACTTGTTTTGCTTAATGAAAGTACTCAGCTGATGCTGGTTTGAAAGTTATGGCCTGAGTTGAAGAATGTTGAAAACACAGTATGCACTATATAAAAATGTATGGAAAGACAGAAATGTAAAGTGCAGAAAGGTAAATAACACCAGGTTTATAGTGGTTCGGATATACGTTCCTACGTCCACTCTCACGTCCTAACGTGATGTTTAATCCCTTTAATTTACCAAAAATTACAAGGGTCTTGTCCTTTATAGTCCCAAGGATAGGACTTTGAGATCTGAGTCGTCCTAACAGCTACGGTCTCCACAAGTGATTGTAAGCACTTGCACTTTGAGGGGTTCAAAAACTTTAACCTTTCGGTGAGGGTTTGGGGTTTTTGAAGGATATCTAACTAATGGTTCAAGCTTATAAATTGCTTAACCACTTTGCCTAAAACAATGAATATACAATATAAACAGGTTTCAAGTTCCTATGGGTTGGATAGAAATCACTTAAGAGCTACGAATATTCTAATGGTTTCTGGCTCTTGGAGAATTCTTAGAACAGTATGGCTTTTTGCTTGATTGCTTGCTTAGCTTGTTGAATTCTCTCGTTGTAACTTCGTGTTTGTGATTTCTCATCCTCTTGTATTTATAATGGTGATTGGTTGCAACTAGCCGTTGGAGTTGACTAGCCGTTGGGGCAATCTTTCCATGTTGGCTTGATTCCTTGATTCCAGCCGCTTGATTGCTTCAATCCTGGGATCATGTCAATCTTCTAAATAAGGTAGGTCTTCGTTTGAATTGCAGGATGACTTTGGAATCAGCCGAGTCCTGGAAGAGCACATAGTCTTCTGATCTGTACTACTAGTCTTCTGACTACTCTTCTGGCCTTAGTTCTTCTGTCTTCTGATATCAGTCGAGTAACACTCTTCTGATCTGGCAATTCTTTGTGCTGTTTTAGGCCATCTTCAATCTTGGACTCCATCAGATATGTAGGTATACAAGTACCTTAACTTATCTGGTCTTCAAGGATCTTCTAGTCTTCATGTCTTCTACTCTTCTCATCTTGAGGATAGGCATGTAAGCCAGGGCTGTGCTGATCAGCTGATATCAAGACAGTTGATCACACAAGACTAGTCTAAGCTATTCTATATAAGTCAGCTGATCCTATTACATTTATAAACTCTAAGTGTTTTGTCCATCAAAACTATTCTAACATCAAGTGGGGCTTAGGGTGAATTTATATCCCAACAGAGGGTGAGGCAGTACCTTGAGGCTTTGGAAGAACTACCAGAGCTTTGCCTCTCTCTTCAGCTGAAAGATACTCTTCATTGAGGAATGAGGTAGTGGCCTTAACCAGATGGGTCATAATCTTTTCTCCTTTATCAATGAAGTGATTCAGGTTATCTGAAGGCATGAAGTGAGCTGGTACTCTGACTACTTCTCTTTCAATCTCTACTCTGTCATTTTGTTCAGTTGAGTCTTCTGCAGGGGCTGTTGCAACTGAATCTTCCACCAAGGCTGGTGCAGGTGAGTCTTCCACTTTTGCTTTGTCAGCTGTCTGTTGATCTGATGAATCTTCTGGGACAGAGATTTCATCAGTGGGGATTCCTAGAATCCTGTTGCAAACTGCGGTTAGTGCCTCTGCTGATAGTAGCTGAGCAAAAGATTGAACATGAGCAACTTCCTTTTGCTCCATTTCCCAATCGAGGAAATTTTCTTTTCCTCCCATTCCTTCCATGACCTCAAGAAGGTCATCCACATCATCTCTTCTGAGCTCAATCCAAGTACATATCCTAAGTACTTGTTCAAATTGGATTGATTCCTCATCAATAACAGGAGTAGTAGACTTGAGCAGATTGGCTATCTTCATCCTCATTATTTTCTCCCTTGTGCACATAGGATAGTGCACCATGCTGTAGTGAGGTTTAGAGGGGCCAGCTTCATCCAGGTCTGCTGGTGCCAAGTCTTCTGGAGCAGATGGGGCAGTGAGTATAGGGGACTGAGTGGATGGAATATTTTCCTCTGCTGTGTGAGTATCAGCAGGGATTTGGGAAGTGATATCTTTATGTTGAGTAGGGGGTTGGGATTGATCTTCAGAGGTATGTTCATCAGCAGGGTTTTGAGTCTGCTGATCTGGCTCTTTTTCTACTTGAAGATCAGTAGATGGTTGGGCTTGATGATCTTGGTCATCTGCTGTGTGATCATCAGCAGGGGATGAGGATGTGATCTGAGTTTGATCATCAGCTGTTTGTACATCAGCAGGGGTAGGCAGTTGTGGCTCGGGAGTTGTTTGAGGCTGGGCTTGTTCCTCTGTTGTGTGAGTATCAGCAGGAATTTGGGTATCAGTGTTTGAAGGTTCAGATGGGTTGGAATCATCAAAAGGGTTGAAGGATGTAATAGGGGCTATGCTCATGGGAGTAGGGAGCCTGGATTTCTTGGTTTTCTTGGTGAAAGAAGAATTGTTCTTCTTTCTCTTCTGACCCTTTGATAGTTTAGAAGGTGTGATAGTGAGAGAGGGATTAGAAGTACCTGCCGTTTTCAAATGAGAGGCAGTGGGAGTGGCATCTGAATCAGATGGGGAGATGAGCCCTGATCTGATTAGAATTCTTCTTTGTGCCAGGGTCTGATTGTCATCATCATCATCCTCAGCAGCCTTCTTTTGAGCCTCTTCTTTGGAGAGCTCCTCTTCTTTTTCTTCAGCAGAGTCATGAGCCGACTCTTCTGCTTTCTCCAGAACATCTTTGGAAGATGCTTCAGCCAACAACTTCCTCTTCTCTTCTTTCAACCTTGCTGCCTCAGCAAGAGCTTCCTTTCTCAAATAATACTTAGAGATGTGGAAGGTCTTATGAGGTCCCATCTTGTACTTCTTTGGGAGAATATCTGGAAGGATGATGCTCAGCTTGTTGACAAAGCTGATTGTAGCTGTTACCTTCCATTCTCTTGACTGCAAGTCCAAAGTAACTTTCTTTGCCTCAAGGGCAATCCTATCCAAAAATAGCCCTTGCCAGTCTCCATCAATCTGATCCCAGATTGCAGCCATAACTCTAACCTTCAAAGTGGTAACAGCATCATGGCTAAAAGTGTTACCAAGCAACATCTTGCCTGCAATATCTATCAGGGTTTGAAACTTAGGTTCAAGTTGGGATTTCTTGAGTCCAGAGGCATCAATAGCCTTGATTCTTCCATCAGTAAACATCTCCATATACTCCTTTTCTCTTCCCATAATGTAGGTAGAGATGTTTATTTCCCCCCTTGATAAGCCAAACAATTCGTGAAGGATCTCTCTTGAGATCTTAACTCTGTGTCCACCAATGACACTTTCAACATGAGCTCCTTTCATCACTGCGTTCGAGTAGAAGGACAGCACATCTTGCTCATAGACGTTTGTTGGTGCTGCTTCCAGAAAATCACGGAGGTTGAGGTTGATGCAGCGAAGAAGGATCTCCTTGTTTGCTGCTGTATGTTTGCCCTTGAAAAACAGAGCATTCTCTGTGAAAATCTTCCCTTCCCTAGACCACTTGGTTGCATCTAGGGTGCCAGTGCTCTTGGTCTTCTCGTCGTAAATTTCAATGATTTCCATAGTAGAGTTTGAGTGTTAGGTTTGGAATGCTTAAGAAAATTTTCAAGACGAGAGAGATTGAGAGAGATTTGAGATTTGTGAGCGAAAGGGTTTGACGATTGGTTTAAGGGTTGTATATATACTCCAGCAATTCTTGAGGTGTGATCGATCCAACGATCAGATTTGGTTTTAATGTGGAGTAGAACCCAAGATTTCCTTCTTTGATTTCGCCCCGTTTCCTTTAATTTTGCCGGCTGAATTTGCCATGTGGCAATTGTTGATTTGCTGGCAATATGGTAATCAAGTACTAATGACATCATTACCAAAAATAGCCGTTGTGACTAATTTTGTGGCAAGAATTGATCATCAAAGGCCGTTTTCTATAAGTGAATTTCATTCCTTATATAGGCCAATTTCTTTAATTACATTCAGGAATAAATCTAGAATGAATTACATGATCAAAGATAGTCATTATACTCTAAAATGAAGTGATCTGATCAGCAAAGTGAAGTCTTCTGATTTCTTCAAAAAGTCTGCTGATTTCTCTTGAAAGTCTTCTGGTCAGCTGAGTTGGTCTTCTGATCAGCTGAGTAGAGGATTGAGGTTTGCTGTGATGATCCAACCTGGTTGATGGATCTTCCAGCTTTATTGTGAGTGATGATCCAACCTGGTTTGATGGATCTTCTAGCTCTATCTCAGAACAATGTAGGACCATCAAATCAATTTGTTGATGATCAGCCTGGATGATATCCCACTGGTTCAGGTTGCCCTCACCATCTGATGTTCCTCATCATCAGATGGGTTGTAGCATCTGATGTGTCCTTGTTGAATTTCTTCGCTTCTCTTGAAAGGGAAGGAAGATTGGAAGAGGCTTCAATGGAGTATGAAGAGAGAGCCATGGACTTGGTCTTCTTGATTTGTTTTGACATAGTAGCCTTTGATAACAAGCTCTCCATGTAGAACTTCCCCCTGGAGAAGAAGCTCTGCTTGCTTGCTACTTTGTCCTCTGCATCTCTCCTTCCTTTAGTTTTCAACAAGAACGTCTCTCCTTCCTCTAGTTTTCATAGGCATACTTATGTTGAGTGAACCAAGTATGTTGATCTGCATCATCTTCATCTTCAGGATAAATCTTCATCTCCTTCACCCAAGACCTTGGTTGAGGGATGATCTCCATTCCATCTCTTCTTTCGATTATCTCCATACCTGAAACAAGAAAAATAGTTAGTGATTTGTGTTCTTAGGTGTTCTCATAACTTCCTCCTTTTATAGGGGTAGAAATGAGGTAATGGGGAGAAGAATGACAAAACTATAGAGTTGATAGGTCTGAATTTCTGAAAAGTTACTTCTTAAGATCAACAATGAGATTCTTGATCTAAGGGTTCAAATTTAAAGAGATTCAGACTCTGTCTTATGGAATGCAGAATTTATAAATTTTGAACAAGTGTTATTTGGAATCCGTACAGTGCATGCATACTGTTGAGTAGGTGAGGATGGTGTATTAATCCAACCAAGTATAACTCAATAGTATACTGTATGTATGTATATAAATAAAGTATTTTATGAAGAATAGTTTATTATTATACATAGATATACATTGCTTAGAATAAAGATGTCAAATAACTTTGTTCAAGTCTGCTGGATATATATATATAATATGCAATGCAGATTGTAGAGTATTTCATCAAGGATTCTTAAGGTATCATTGATTCCCCCTTGATTAGATAACTCTATGTTTTCCCTCAGCTTTATTTGTCTTCATTGGGAAAGTACTTACCTGAAGATGAGGGTGTCTATTCACCTCATCTGATTCTCCTAATCTGCTGCAATTGTATCAGCTGAGGTCTTCAGCTGATCTTTGCTCTTCATGTGCTTGGATCCAGGAGTCCTAAGCTGTAGCATAGGGTCTTGAATCTTTCTTCAGCTAGGGGCTTAGTCAAGATGTCTGCTCTTTGGATATCTGTGTGAATTTTCTCCATCTTGATGTCCTTCTTTTCAAGGTGGTCTCTTATGAAATGATGTCGAATGTCGACATGCTTGCACCTTGTGTGGAGGACTGGATTTTGAGTGATGGTAATGGCACTACTGCTGTCACAACATATAGGGACTTCTCTTGCCTCTACATTGTAATCCTTGAGTTGTTGAACTAGCCAGAGCAGCTGACTACAACAACTTCCAGCTGCCATATATTCTGCTTCAGTGGTGGAGGTTGCAACTGAAGTTTGCTTCTTTGAGAACCATGATATCAGCTTGTTGCCTAGGAATTAACAGGTTCCAGATGTGGATTTCCTATCAATTCTGCATCCACCATAGTCTGAGTCAGAATAACCACTCAATTCTAGGTTGTCATCAGCAGGGTACCACAGTCCTAAGTTGACTGTTCCTTTTAGGTACTTGAGAATCTTCCTTGCTGCTTCTAGATGACTTTGCTTGAAACCTAGCACATACTCCTACAACAAATGTTATGTCTGGTCTGCTGGCTGTAAGGTATAGTAGAGATCCAATCAGTGCTCTATATTCAGCTTGATCAACTGCCTTTCCAGACTCATCTGGTTCCATTTTGAAAGATGTCATCATTGGAATCCTTGCAGTCTTGCTTTGTAGAGCTTTGAATCTTTCTAGTAGGCTTTTGGTATACTTGGACTGGTTGATGAAGATCCCTTCTGAACTCTGCTTGACTTGGAGTCCTATGAAGTAATTCATCTCACCCATCATGCTCATTTTAAACTTTCCCTGCATAAGCTCAGAGAACTCTTTGCACATTTCTTGATTGGGTGATCCAAATATAATATCATCTACATATATCTGCACCATTAGAATGTCTTCTCCTTCTTGTATTCTGAAAAGTGTTCTATCAACTTTGCCTTTTGTGTAACCATTGTCAAGTAGGAATTGTGACAATGTGTCATACCAAGCTCTAGGGGCTTGCTTTAGACCATAGAGAGCCTTCTTCAGACGATATACTTGATCTCGTTTTTCAAATCCTGGAGGCTGCTCTACATACACTTCTTCTACCAGAATACCATTTAGAAAAGCACTCTTGACATCCATTTGGTATACTTTGAAGCCCATATATGATGCATAAGCTAGAAACAGTCGAATAACTTCTAATCTGGCTACTGGAGCAAAGGTTTCATCATAGTCAATCCCTTCAGATTGTGAATATCCTTTTGCAACTAGCCTTGCTTTATTTCTAGTTATCACATCATTTTCGTCCTTTTTGTTCTTGAATACCCACTTTGTTCCTACTACATTGTGGTTTTCAGGACGATCTACCAATTCCCAAACTTCATTTCTTTCGAATTGGTTTAGTTCTTCTTGCATAGCAGTGATCCAATTGTTATCTGGCATTGCTTCTTCTATGTCAGCTGGCTCAATGTTGGACAAGAAAGCACACCAGCAGAACATAGATGATTGGGAGTTCTGATTCAGTTGTCTTCTGGTCTTGACACCTGAGTCTGCTCCTCCTAAGATGAGGTTTGATGGATGATTGTTTCTCCATGTATGCCTCACAGGAGTGTCTGCATTAGATGAGCTTGGATTCTCATCTGTTCTAGTGCCATCAGGAGGGTTGACTTGATTAGGTCGATCATCATCTGTATCTTGTGTGTCAAAGAGATCATTCCTCCTTGCATTTTGGATTGGTGCATCTTGATTCTGGTCAGCTTGCTCTGCTTGAGTTTGAGATCTAGTGACAGGTCTATGAGGCTTATCTTCCTCTGGTTCTTCAGGGAAAGGTTCATTGACTTCAATGAACTCATCTGGTCTGGACTTGATCACTAGCTGTCTCATCTGTTCTGCAGCTGAGTTTGTTTCTACTGCATTCTTTTCACAAGATTCATCAAAAACAACATGAGGTGTTTCTTCAATAAGAAGGGTTCGTTTGTTGAGTACTCTAAATGCTTTTCTAGTAGAGGAGTATCCTAAGAATATCCCCTCATCTGCTTTGGCATCAAAAGCATTCAACTTACTCTTCCCATTGTTGTGAATGAAACACTTACAACCAAATATATGAAAGTAAGATACTCTAGGTTTCCTTCCTTTCCACAGTTCATATGGGGTTTTCTCATGGATTTTGTGAATACCTGACCTGTTTTGAGTGTGGCAAGCTGTGTTGATGGCTTCTGCCCATAGCTTCTTAGGAGTGGAGAATTCAGCAAAGAGTGTTCTTGCAGCTTCTTTGAGTGTTCTGACTCTTCTTTCAGCTATACCATTCTGCTGTGGTGTTCTTGCTGCACTTGTCTCATGCTGAATACCATTACAAGTACAATAGGCAATAATATAGGAGTTAATAAATTCAGTGCCTTTGTCACTTCTAATCTTCACAATTGGTTCTCCTTTCTCTACTTGGATCCTCTTCAATAGTTCAGGGAGCTTCTGTTGTGTTTCACTATTCTTGTACAAGAAGATAACACAAGTAAATTTGGAGTAGTCATCTACAACAATGAGAGTGTACTTTTTCCATGTTAATTTGGTTGGAGTGATTGGTCCAAAGAGATCCATGTGAAGCAATTCAAGAGCTCTGCTGGTTGATGCTGTCTTCTTGGTCTTGAAGGAGACCTTTGTTTGCTTTCCTTGTTGACATGCATCACATACCTGATCTTTACAGTAAAGTTCATTAGGCAGACCATCAACTAAGGATTCCCTTGCTAGCTTGTTCATAGTCTTAAAGTTCAGATGACTAAGGCGTTTGTGCCATAGCCAGCTGACATCTTTAGGGCTCTTCACAAGCAGACATGTATCCTTAGGACAGCTGTTCCAATTTGCAAGATACATACTCCCCTTTCTAGATCCTGTTAGAAGGTTTTGTTTTGTTCTTTTATCACTTATGAGACACTCATCTTTTGAGAATTTTACTGAGTAACCAGTGTCACAAAAATGAGAAACAGATAATAAATTAAACTTTAAACCTTCTACATATGATACATCATGTACCTCAATGTCACCATTTTTAAGGGTGCCATATCCTTTTGTGTTACCGTGCGCGTTATCACCAAAGAAGACTTTTCGACCTTTCTTCTCTATGTAGGTGGTCAGCAGGGCTTTGGTTCCTGTCATGTGAGTTGAGCATCCACTATCTATGTACCATGTTTCTCCTACTAGACCTCCTCTTTTATATAGGTCCCTCCTTTCCTGCAAGAAAGGTTAAGTCTTAGGTACCCATTTTGTCTTGGGTCCTTGGGTGTTAGTACTACCCTTGGGAACCCACATATACATTGGTCGTTTGAACAACCTTGAGCACTTGAGTTGTTTCCCTCGGGCATCACAGAACCAAATCTTACCAGTTAGCACCTTAGACTGATCTGATTTGTTACTTGTGTCAGCTAAGTAGTAGTCAAATGGTTTCCCTTTATAGGAGTGTACATACATGATCTTTTGACTAGTTACATTCGACCTGGGTGCATTAGCTGGACGATGCACACGATTATATGGCCCATACTCCTCTGTTCTCCGATATCATAGGAGATAGGGGGTGCAAAGAGAACAGATTTGTTTGAAGAAGACTTCTTCTTCTTGGCTGGAGCAACATACAGCTGAGACTGTCTCAAACGAGATGGTCTAGGTTGTTTGTTGTTCCTCTGTACAGGCTTGGGGTTAACTTGTCTTTTACCATTTTTGGTGTTGGGATAGTTAGCCTTAGCTGGTACAGATGCCTTTTGGTTCATATTAGGTTCATTGTGTTTAGAACACTCACCCTTTTCATGTGCCTGAGTAGTGCACTTGTTAGGTGTACTACGTACCCCCAGCTGGAGAGGATGTTGATGGATTAAGTTCATAGCCAAAACCCATTTTATTGCCATTTGATCTATAATATTCAGAGATACTTTCAATAGTTGTAGATGCTTTATTGAACTCTGATATCTTTTGATTTAGGCATTCCTTCTCCTTTTCTAAGAGCTTGTGTGCTTGGAAGAGATCATCGAACTTGGATTGTAGGGAACGAAATTCCTTAGTTTCTAAAGCTTGAGTTTCTAACATCCCCTCATACAACTGAGTTATTGTGGTATTTTCTTCCTTAAGAAGTTCCACTTCTCTGGTCAATCTTTCATTCATTGTGACCAACTCAGGGGTGTTATCAAACTTAGTCTTTTTCAACTTAGCAATTTCTTTCCTTAGATCCTTGTTCTCCTCTTCCACTTCTATAAAAGCTCTAGTGGCAATATCCAGATCACCTTTTACCTTTCTTAAAGATTGATAATAGGTGTCTTCTGATTCGCCTTCAGATAAGTTTATCTCATCTGTTTGTGAAAAAATAGGTGAATGGAAAGTAGTAGTATAGGAATTTACCTCATTTTCACCTATGGCCATCATAGCTAGATCATCTGAATCATCTGAGAAGATTTGACAGTCTGGTGATGTAGGGAGTTCATCACTATGATATTCAGATTCTTCAGTCACCATTACTTGTTTATCTGAATTTCTTTTGTCTCTTCTTGGCCTTCTTTCTTCTTTGTCGTCCAAATCCAGCTCAGGGCATTCATAGACATAATGTCCTGGTTTGCCACAATTGAAGCATGATCCAGATTTCTGATTTGAGTTGCCTTTCCTTGGAGGAGTGGCATCTCTTCTTCTAGATCCTCGGCTGTTGGATGACTCCATATCCTTTCTAGGATGCCTTTCTGGTGTTCTTTCTCTGGAACCTCTGGAGGGTGAACTGGCTCTCCTATCTTTGTAGTTCCTATAAAATTTTCTATATTTGTTGTTGAGAGTGTTCATCCTTTCGAATCTCTTGATCATAAGAGCCATTTGCTCTTTCAGACTCATGTCTGATCCTTCAAAGTCTTCAGTTTTCAGTGAGGTCTTGCCAGATGAGGTACTTGCAGCTTTTGTATTGGCTGCCTTGAAGGCTACAGTCTTGGAGGTAGATGGGGTTGCAGTTGGCTCATCACTTCCTGAGTTTTCTTCTCTGTCAAGGTCATATTCATGAGCTTTTAGGTTCTGAAATAGAGTTTGAGTAGACCACTTCTTGATATCTTGAGTATCTTTGATGATGGTCTTCTTGAGTTTCCATCTCTTAGGTAAAGAGTCCAAGATCTTTAAGTTTTTCTCTCTATTTGTATACTTCTTGCCTAGAGATTCAATCTCATTTATGATCTTTGTACATCTATTGTCCAGCTGATCAATAGTTTCTTCTGGCTGCATCTTGAGGTGCTCAAACTTCTTGACTGCTGTTGACAATTTGCTTTCCTTGATCAGCTCAGTTCCTTCACAGAGGAGTGCCAATGCCTCCCAGGTTTCTCTGGCTGACTCACAGTGGATTACCTTTGCAATGTACTCATTTGGGAGAGTTTGCATGATGTAATCTTGAGCAATGCTGTCAAGGTTTGACTGCTTCATCTCTTCTGGTGTGAGGTCCTTCATGGGCTTGGGAACAAGTTCTCCAACTGGAACTTCTGGATCACCATTTGCAGTGTTGACTGTCATGATGGTGATTGGATCTTCTGTGATTACATACCACATCTTGTAGTGGACTGATGTGAGATTCTTCCTCATCCTGATCTTCCAGTAATCATAATCCTCAACTGAAAACTTAGGCAACTTTCGCATATTAGCACTCATGCTGTATGAGTTTTCAAAAACAAGTTTTTCAAAAAGAATAGATCTGTTCAAGAGGACTACAGAAAGACTCCCTCAAGTCTTCTGATAATCTAGAGACAGTAGTCTGTTAGAACCACTGCTCTGATACCACTTGTTGGTCCCTGAATGAGTAGTGAATGGGATTAAAGTCTAGAGGGGAGGGGTGAATAGACTTTAAAACTTTTTCAAGAGAGTTGGGAACCTCTTCTGATTGCTATGTCAACTGGACTACAAGTCTGCTGGTCCAGATGACTATAGTGATCTGAATGAAGAGATTATATGCGAAATTATGGTAGGCCTTGCTTAGACTCGTTCTTTTAGTTTCTTTTGAAAGTGTTAACTTGTTTACTTAAAGAAAGTACTCAGCTGATGCTGGTTTGAAAGTTATGGCCTGAGTTGAAGAATGTTGAAGACACAGTATGCACTATATAAAAATATATGGAAAGACAGAAATGTAAAGTGCAGAAAGGTAAATAACACTCGGTTTATAGTGGTTCGGATATACGTTCCTACGTCCACTCTCACGTCCTAACGTGATGTTTAATCCCTTTAATTTACCAAAAATTACAAGGGGCTTGTCCTTTATAGTCCCAAGGATAGGACTTTGAGATCTGAGCCGTCCTAACAGTTACGGTCTCCACAAGTGATTGTAAGCACTTGCACTTTGAGGGGTTCAAAAACTTTAACCTTTCGGTGAGGGTTTGGGGTTTTTGAAGAGTATCCAAATAATGGTTCAAGCTTATAAATTGCTTAACCACTATGCCTAAAACAATAGATATACAATATGAACAGGTTTCAGGTTCTTATAGGTTGGATAGAAATCACTTAAGAGCTACAAATATTCTAAGGCTTTCTGGGCCTTGGAGAATTCTTAAAAACAGTATGGCTTTTTGCTTGATTGCTTGCTTAGCTTGTTGAATTCTCTCGTTGTGACTTCGTGTTTTGTGATTTCTCATCCTCTTGTATTTATAGTGGTGATTGCTTGCAACTAGCCGTTGGAGTTGACTAGTCGTTGGGGCAATCTTTCCATGTTGGCTTGATTCCTTGATTCCAGCTGCTTGATTGCTCCAATCTTGGGATCATGTCAATCTTCTAAGTAAGGTAAGTCTTCATTTGAATTGTAAGATGACTTTGGAATCAACCGAGTCCTGGAAGAGTACATAGTCTTCTGATCTGTACTACTAGTCTTCTGACTACTCTTCTGGTCTTACGTCTTTTGTCTTCTGATATCAGTCGAGTAGCACTCTTCTGATCTGGCAAATACTTGTGCTGCTTTAAGACCATCTTCAACTTGGACTCCATCAGATAAGTAGGTATACAAGCACCTTAATTTATCTGGTCTTCAAGGATCTTCTAGTCTTCATGTCTTCTACTCTTCTCATCTTGAGGATAGGCATGTAAGCCAGGACTGTGCTGATCAGCTGATATCAATACAGTTGATCACACAAGACTAGTCTAAGTTGTTCTATACAAGTCAGCTGATCCTATTACATTTATAAACTCTAAGTGTTTTGGCCATCAAAACTATTCTAACATCAAGTGGGGCTTAGGGTGAATTTATATCCCAACACAAGACTATTATGGAGATTTCACAAGTCATCCAAGATAAAGGTGCAAACTGGTGGCAAGTGGAGGAGAGCAGATTGCTGCACTTTGCTGGAGTTTTAAAGACAAGATTCCTCATTGATGAGGAAGTTTTTGCAAAGTTAGTGGAGGATAAGATCAATGAGGAGAAGGAAAGGAAAGCTAAGGGCATCAAACACCCTGATAGTAGCTCAAATGATGATGATTCCCCTGATGATCCCTCAAACCCTTCAAACCCCAACCCTCCTGAAACTACTCAACCCAAGTCTTCTGTATCAGGCAGACTTTCAAACCCTCCTAGAACCTATCATAGGAAAGGCTTTGTATCTTCAGAGGTGTTGACCAAGGGTGGTAACACAACCAAAGACACATCTGCCAATGAAGGTTCTTCTGAACCCAAGGCACAGCCTAAAGATGTTGAGGTTCCTATATTAGAGACTGGTTTGATTAAGGCCTATTCAGTGTCAGGAGAGTTGGACACTGATCAACCCTTAATCATTCAGGATGACTCAGTGGCTGTTGATATAAGCACTGTGATCTCCCCACAACTGCCGTCTTTGAACCTTGTTGAAGGTGGAGATGCTGCAGGTCTAGGTGATGGAGTTGAAAAGGAAAATTTAGTGGAAAAACCAGAGGGAGTAGAGGATGATAGAGAGGTGGTGATTACTAGACCATTCATTCATGAAAGCTCTCGAATCTGATGACAAGGAGAAAGTAAGTGCTCAAGGTAAGTCTTCTAGACCAGTTGACATGCCTGCTCTAGTTGACTCATCTACTCCTGGTAAATATGTTGATGATACAAATGATGTTGATATGCATGATGCTGTACATGATATAGATGATGATAGTATTCCTGTTAAGAATAGAAAAACATGGAAATCTGCGCATGATACTGAAAATATCATTGGTGACTCTACTATTGGTGTGAAGACTAGACGACAACTCTTTGAGTCGCAAGAACAGCCGAGTCCAACTATGTTTTGCTGGTGTTGTTTCCTCTCATCTATTGAGCCTACCACTGTTAAAGAGGCATTGGCTGATAGTAATTGGATCATCGCTATGCAAGACGAGTTGAACCAGTTTGTTCGAAACGACGTCTGGGAACTTGTCGATAGGCCGAAACATCATAATGTAGTTGGCACTCGATGGATTTTCAAGAATAAGAAAGATTAAAATGATTTAGTTGTCAGGAATAAGGCTAGATTAGTTGCCCAAGGCTATTCACAAGCTGAAGGCATAGACTATGATGAAACATATGCTCCTGTTGCTAGACTAGAAGCCATTCGATTGTTTCTTGCATATGCTGCTCACATGAAGTTTACTGTATATCAAATGGATGTCAAAAGTGCATTTCTTAACGGTATTCTTGCGGAAGAAGTGTATGTTGAACAACCTCCAGGTTTCGAAGTCAAAGGCAACCAGGTGTACAGGTTAAAGAAAGCCTTATACGGACTAAAGCAAGCTCCAAGAGCATGGTATGACACTCTCTCTCTCTTTCTATTGGAAAATGGTTTTACTAAGGGCAAGGTCGATCGAACCTTGTTCAGAAGACAAGAAGGGAAGGACATTTTACTCGTCCAAATTTACGTAGATGACATCATTTTTGGGTCACCTAACAAAAAGCTGAGTGAAAGTTTTTCAACACTCATGCAAAGTAAATTTGAGATGTCTATGATGGGTGAAATGAATTACTTTCTTGGTCTTCAAGTAAAACAAACTCCAGAAGGTATTTTCATAAATCAGGCGAAGTACACTAGAAATCTTCTAGACAAGTATAGGATCAAAACTTGTAAGTCTACTGGCGTACCAATGCAACCAACTTACAGAATGGATCCAAATGAGAACGGTAAATGTGCTGACCAATCTTATTACCGTGGTTTAATTGGTTCCTTACTGTATCTAACTGCTAGTAGACCAGACATTGCATTCTCTGTTGGTGTTTGTGCTCGATTCCAAGTCAATCCAAAAGAAAGTCACATGGAAACCACCAAAAGGATCTTGAAATATTTGAAAGGGACCATCAATCGTGGTATATGGTATCCCTCAAATGATGATCTATCCTTAAGTGGCTATTCAGACTCAGACTTTGGAGGCTGTAGAATAGATAGGAAATCTACTTCTGGTTCTTGTCAATTTCTAGGCACAAAACTCATATCTTGGTTTTCTAAAAAGCAGACTAGTGTTGCAACTTCAACTACCGAAGCCGAGTACATGGCTGCTGGTAGCTGTTGTAGTCAACTACTCTGGCTCATGCAACAACTTAGAGATTACAACATACATGAATCAAATGTTCCTATTTTCTGTGATAGTAATAGTGCAATTGCCATTACACAAAATCCTGTTTTGCACACACGATGTAAGCATGTTGATGTGAAGCATCATTTCATACGTGATCATGTAGAAAAGAAGGATATTCGCATGGAAAAGATTCATACTGATTTTCAAAGAGCTGATATTTTTACAAAACCATTAGCTGAGGCACGATTTCGTGAGTTATGCATTAGTCTAGGGCTAATTGATTTAGATCCTACTTGCCTATAGCTATGTACTAAACAGACAGGTACATCAAGAAAATGAGACAAGATCACTAGACCAGAGCACTCGTCTACTCACTCAACAGACAGGTATACAAGACTAGACTAGATGACCAAACAACTCGATGAGGAAGCTGGTAAAGCTGAGGGTAATACTAAGGGAATAAACATTTAAGGGGGAATCTTTGACTTCTTAAATATCCTTATGTTGACTCTTATGTTTGTTAAAGGTCATCTTGTTCGAAACCTTGATCCTTGCTTTAGATTGATATTCATCTTATTTATGTTACTCTACTTGTACCTACGATTACACATTGCAAATGATAAGATAGGTACATGAAGTCGTTCGACGTTCAGAATAGACAAGCACAGGCGAAGGGGGAACTCGTCTTGTGTACTTAAGCCAACTCGTCTTGTGAAGCTTAAGTCTACTCGTCTGTTCTGGATAGACTCGAACAGACAAGCTAAGTGCTCTTTTTGAAATATGTTAAGTGTTTAATCAAAACAAATTAAGGGTATTATAGTAATTCGATAATGCCAAAATTTGAAAACCCCAGAATTGGATTTATACACTCCATTTAATGAGGTGTATTCACCCAATTCGTACTCAACTTTACTAGGGCAGATGAGTTCACTCCCCTGTCCTAACTAAGAAGAGACGGATTTCAAATTTTCCAATATCAAATCACATAATATTCTCGATTCCGTAACCGAATACCAAAAGCCCCAACCGTTGGATCTCATCCTTCGATTTTGGCCATTGGATCAAAAAAATTCTGTTTTGAACAAAACCCAACACTTACACACGTCTTACCCCACAATTTCTTAACTCTCCTACCTTCGAGCATTTGTTCTCTTGCAATTCCAAGCTATTCATTCGTATTCAAACTCTTAAGAATGTCGACTCGCTCTATTTTCGATGTGAGAACTAACATGCAGGCTACATTCGATCTAGGGAGATACATTTCCGACAATAAAGTGCATGTTGAACCTTCTGTGTTCTTTGAGGGCAATCACACAGATGGAAATGCCGAAATTCTGTCCAAATGCACCAGATGTGGCCTAAAGCCTTATTTGGAGGCGTTTCCTCAAGTCGTCTTGGAGGAGGAAGTGCTGGAGTTCTATGCCAACGCCACCAGACGAGGTGACACAATTGGATCGTTTATTGGTGGAAGTCCAGTAGAAATTACTCGAGAAGCCATGTTCGAGCATCTGAAGTTGCCCACCGGAACAATTGATGTAGAGAATTATGCCATTGGGCAAGAGACAAGATATCTGAGTATATTTTGTGGAAGGAAGATGAGGCTGAAACCAGATGGCAAGCTACCTGTCGTCAAGAAGATGGAACTTCTAGAGAAATATCGAACCCTTTTGGACATAGCCAGCAAAATCCTGCTATGTGCCACTGGTTCCCATGACTCTGTAACCTTGGGAAAAGCAAGGGTGATGGCTGTCATTTATGATGGTATTACATAAGGCAATTGGTTCAAATTGATAGCTGATCGGATCATGTATTTCGAGCGAAGTGTTCGGGTGGACACCGATACTCGTAATTGGGTGGTATCTAATGTGGTTGGATATGGAAACAAGCTTAGCATTCTATTTCCATTATTAATGCCAAACAAGTCGGAATGGAGTAAGGGTAAGCCATTCCATCCTTTGAAGTTTTATTTGAAAAAGGAAGCCTTGAAGAAGCAGGCTGCTGCTAGGCCAGTTGCATCTAGGCAAGCTCGCATTGATCCTATGGAAGCCTTGTCGTATGCTGCCTCGATTAGTGCATCAGAGGATGAGTCAATTGAAGAATCGAAGAAAGCTGTACAAGACTCGTCTAGTGCAGATGACTCTGAGAAGACTCAATCGGAAGAGGAGTCCGAACGAGAAAAGGAGCCAAGTGCTCAAATTCCAGAATTGTACACTCTTGTGCGAGTTGGGTCGTCCTCTCCACCAGAAGAGTCAAGTATTCAGGTTGGTACATCTTCTCAACCTTTGTCAATTCCTCTCTCTCACTCTTCTGTTCGAACCAAGGCTAGATCACATCGATCTAGGCCCAGACCTATTACCTCAACCTCGCAAGTGCTGGCAGCACATCCGCTGAGAGCCAGCCTACCCCTAAACACTCCCATAATTGACACAACTGATACTCCGACATTTGTCACACCAATCCTAGACACATCAAAGCCCACAGAAACCACAGACCAAATTCTATCCTTACCTTCAACAGAATATGTTGAACCTATTAACCCATCTACTTCAGACAAGACGCCAGTTGCCACTGCAACAGCTGAGATAGAGACCCCATCTACTCAGACCCCGTCTGAAGTTAGATTCGAATCCTTGGTCTACTACCCGATGTGTTTAAGAGAGAAGAGAATTCGATCGAAAATGAGCAAGAATCTGAAGAAGCAGCTCTCATCTATCGAAGTCGACTACTCGTCAGAGCAGTTTGAGAAGCTTCTACGTATATGCACCTGGGTTGCATTGAAGAAGTCTTCAACAGACGACTTGTTCGAAGTCATCTTAGGGAAAGGTGGCATTTCTAACTTCATGGATTGGGAGATGGAGCAGAAGGAGAATAGTGGTGTTCATGATCACTCCGAGCTTTTCCCAAATCATGCTATTACTGCTCTTGCTAAGAGGTTACTGGGTATTTCCGATGACTTGATGAGTTCAGAATTTCAGTTTGATGTGGGCGTTCAGGTTTCAGAATCTGACTTTGTGCAAGATATTGTGATGATTGAAGCTGAACAAGCTGAGTTGATCCAGTCTACAGATCCGGTCATAGAGCTAGACAATGTCTCAGATCAGTTGAGAGGCATTGTGTTCAGATTTCAAATGGACCATGCTGATAGTCCAAGGTCAGACTTCAAGTTTATTAATCGATACACTGATTTTCTACTTCCCATTGAGATATGTGGATACATGGAGAAGTTGCACGCTTTATTGAAAAAGGAATTGGCTGATGCTGAAAGGAAGGCTCATGAAGCAAGGTTAGCTATCATTCTTTATTCTCCCCAACTAAACCTAAAAGCTATTGCTGGAAGTGTGATTCCAGAGGCTGAACTAGTTGAAGACGAGGTCTTGACTACTACTTCAGAAGGCCAGTTGGTGGAAGCTTTATCAATTCCAGGTGATGAGATTATGATAGAAGCTGTTCATGTTGATATTGGACAAACATCTCAAGCTATCCCAGCCACTTCAATAGATGAGTTGAAAGATGACTTGAAAGCTGTCATTAAGTCGTCTATTGATGAATTCCTCAAGACTGAATTGAAAAAGACTCTTGTTGAACAGAACAGTGTCCTTGTGACAAGTTCAAAAGAGATGATCATAAATGAAGTCAATCAGTTGGACAATGATTTCAGGCAAGAAATGTTCAACCAGATCGAAGGATTTCTCCAGAATCAAATTGAATATTCAGAGAAGAGCTCAGTTGATTTTGCTCGTGTTCTAGCTACTGAATCCAGGAAGATGGAAAGAGCCTATAGAGCTAAAATCGAAGTTGCTGATGTTCAAAGAAAGTAAGCCTTTGATCAGTTAGCACAAGCTAAAGAGTTTATCAGTGCTATGACTGAAGAGAACAAGAAGCTGCGTCTAACTACAACCCATTTTAAGAATGAGTTGAACTTATCTACTCAAAAGCTGGAGTTGGTGGCAACCAAACTAGATAAGTTGAGTCAAGATGGTTCTCATCAACGGCAGATTGAAAATGCTACAAACCTTATGAAGCAAGCTATGATGGAAGAGATGACTCGGTTCACTTCTCTATTCTCTCTCAAGGCGACTGATGAAGCCAAAAAGGGGGAAGAGACAAGTCGAGTTGAAGTTATTGCTGAAGGTGAAAAAGGAAAGTCAGTTGCTGAACCAGAAGCTGAGGAAGCTGCTACAACTATGCAAGATCTAGGAAGGCCGAAGAGACGGAAGTTGGTTAAAACTGTAGATCTTGAGCAAGCTAAGGCTGAAGCAGTTGAGTTGAAAAAGAAGGAGAAAGGCAAAGCAGTTGCATCTCCTGAAGCTGAAGTTCAAACAAGACAAATGTCAAAAAGAAAGTCTATTGTTATAGAAGAACCGAAAGAAGCTGAGACAACAACAAAAGTGAAGAAGCAAAAGGTTGTTGATCCGAATGATGAAGCTCACTATGCTAGTCAAAAGAAGATTGGAAAACATATTGAAAGGTTGCAAAAGTTGAAAGCAGATGAAGATCAGATGGAAGATCAATTCATTGACTACTTCATTGACAAAGAACATCGATCTGAATGGATGAAAGTGAAGAGACAATGGGAAATTGATCACTGGATAATCAGGAAGTATGGTGACTCTGAAAGTCCAGAGGAGTTATATTCTTTGTTCGATAAATTTTTGGAAGGTCAGAACAAAATGCTTAGGAATTTAATCTTGAGGATATCTGCTGGAGCAAACTTCAATATTCGTGTTCCTGAATTTCCAAGATGGAAATGTCCTATGACAAGCTCTGGAAAGAGGTGTGATATGAATCAGATCAAGAAATTTGAAGAAGAGCTGTTGGATAAAGAAAAGATCGAAGATGAAGATCATGTAAGAATTATTCATAAGAGACTCCTAGATGCTTTCTGTGTTCCAAATCCAGAAGGAGGTACTCTTTCAGATTAGTTGAATTCTTATATGATATTTTTGTTTTTGCTCTGATATTTTTTTTTATGTGTAATATCTACTGTTCTTATTTTGAATGAATGAAAAGATAAAGTACTATTTGATGTTAAGACAAGATAACTACTTAACTAGTCTACTGTTGAAGAAAAGATTCAAGTAGTTTTGGCTTCATCAAAAAGGGGGAAATTGTTGGGATATGAATCCTAGAACAAGTCCTACATGATGATTAAAAGATAAAAGATGAAGTTTTGATAAGCCAAAAGTAGTTGGAATATTTTCTAAGTGTTGACTAATCTAGTCTAGTTAAGTTGAAGTCATCTTGAACAGATCAGTAGAGTTCACATGAAAAGAAAGTATTGTTTTCTTATTAAAAGATAAGTACGATTTATAAGTACTTAATATGTGCTATTTGTATATGTTAGATTGTTGTTGAGCTATGAATAACCATTGTATAGAGCTCATGATTTTTGAATGTAATAGATAGATTGATTGAATAGTTTATAAGTTGACTAAGCTTTATAATTCAGAAAAGCTTAAAGTAATGTAATAGTCTTGTTAGGATTAGAATGGTCTACTATTGAAGATTGCACATGAAGACTGAAGAAGAAGAGTTGAAGTCTACTGCTCAAGACTGGTGGACTACAAGACAAGTGCATCTACTAGACTATACAAGACAGGTCAACTTGAAGTAAAGTTTAAGTGAAGCGCGTATAAAGATAAGGATGAAGAAGTTAGTTATGGAATAACTAATTCGTAACAAGAAACGCGTGGATTGATAAGAAGTTTCAGTTAAAAGTTAGTTTTCAAGAAGAGTTGGTTACAACTACCTGAGTTCTTGAAGATTGAAGTCTATAAATACTTCATGGTGTTTATCATTTGAAGACTACTGTTACTGTAAGTACGCATACTGATACATACTGAAGATATACTGAAGATTACTCACAGAGTTCGTTGAAGTTCAGAAAGCAAGTCAGAAGTGAAGTGAAGAATCAGAAGACTGCGACTGAATAAGATTTAGTTTTTGTTGTTTTTATCAAGTTGCTAGATACTTGTTAAATTTCTAGTTAGATCATAGACGTATCTGGTGGTATAGTCTTAGAAGATCTAAGTCTTCTTTTTGGGACTTAAAATCACAGGAAAATACACTTTGTACTCGATTGGAAGAGTTTAGTGGAAACATCACAACTGGGTTTGTGAGAGTGGATGTAGACAAGTTGTCGAACCACTATAAATTGTTTGTGTTGTTTACTGTTTTAATTGCTTAACTGTTTAATTGTTTACATACTTAACTGTACTAGAGTAGTTGAGTATAGAACAGAGTTCTCGAATTTTGAAGTTGAGTATAAACTTAGATTGGGCTCATTGTTAATTTCGTTATTCCGCATATTGTATTCTGATATTTCGATAGATTTTTGAAAAGTCTATTCACCCCCCTCTAGACATTTTCATTAGCTTACTCGTTGTTAACTCAACTTTGGGGACCTACACTTGGGATGCAAACAGAAAAGTTGGATTCCTTGGCTCATCAAGTCAAATCAGCTCATGCAGAAACCACTGGAGCATTAGATGAGCATGGAAGAACTTTGGCATCTGTGGAAATGAGGCTGACAGGCTCTGAGGATGTGGTGTTACCCACATTAGAAGCAAGAATTGAAGGAGTGGAATCTGGTCTTCAAACCATTTCCACTGAAGTTCACAAAGCCAAAGTCAGTATGGAGAACATCTCAAAGGAGGTCAAGAAAGATCAAAAGCTGCTTAGAGATAACCACAATGCAAATTTTCAAGCTATCAGATTGACCATTAAGCAAGCTCTTGGAAAGAAGACAGCCTTGCAGAAGAAAAGAGCAGAGGCACAAAGGCTTGCTATGGTGAAAGCAGCTTCAGAGAAATTTTCCCAAGAGGTGATGGCCAACATTGCTGAAGGTGCATTGGCCAACCTCACTGAGCTCCTTAAGGCCCAACTAGATGCATCTCTAAAAGCAACCATGGAGGAGGTTGTTCAACAAAAGATGAAGTCTGTTCTAGCTTTCCTTAGCTTGAGCAGTGACAGAATGCAGAACATACATGATGAAAATGTATACTTGTTGGAGGAGATGAAGTCTCTAACCCAAGCCCAGTCCTTGATGGCATCAACTATGAGTGAACTGAAGCCTGAATGTTTTGATGCTGCCAAAAAGGGGGAAAGGGAAAGAGCAAGGGCAAAAGGTGCCTTAGTGATTGGAAGCCCAGTGAAAGGGAAAGACAAAATTGCTGAAGGAAAAGGAAAGGAGCCAGCAGTGCTGAACTTGGAAGAATTGGATGAAGAGGAACAGTTAGCACTTGCTTTGAAAAATTCAATTGCCTCAGCTCAAGAGGAAAGAGTGAGGTTACAGCAAAGACTAGGAGGAGAGGTGTCTGGTTTGGACAAAGATACTGAAGGAGTCCAAACTAGAGGAAAGATCAAGAAGGCCCAAGGAAGGAAAAGAACAGCTGAGACATTCACTGACTTTCCTGACAGTCTTGATTTGCCTCCTGAATTCAGAATTGTTGATGATGAACCTATCTCCAAGAAGACCAAAGTTGCTGAAAAGGACAAGAATGCTGAAGTGTCCAAGATTGCTGAAAAAGACAAGTCTTCTGAGAAGGAAAAGTCTACTGAGACTAAGTCCACTGAAGGTGCCAGAGCTTCTGAAGATGTAGAGGAGTTGTATGAAGAAGGCTTTGGACCTGGACCTAAGAAGAAGAAAGTGGTGGTGTTAAATGATCCATCAAAACTGTTTCATGAAGGGTATGGCAAAGACCCTGAAACTCAACAGAAGCTGGCCATGATGAGGGCCCAAGAAAGGATGGACTTGATGGATGAAGCACAAAGAGCAAGAGATAAAAGAAGAGCAGATTTCCAGAAGCCACTGCTACTGATCCCAATGGACACCAAATATCCTCACTTGGATAAATGGGTGCCAATTCAGCTGAATGACTCATGGGAGGAAGCCAAAAGGGAGTTTGTTTATGATCATTATGTCATTGACAAATGGAATGGAAGAGATGCCAACTCCACTTTTGCAGAGTTCATGATAGAGTATCACAGAGAGCTTTATCAACAACTGCTTGCAGCTGCTGATATTGCAAGATTTGAACTCACTTCCCCCAAGCCAATCATCTACATGCCTCCAAAGCTTGGTGGATGGATTGATCAGTCAAAGATCCTTAATGAATTCACTGAGATCCTCAAGCTGAACAAGATGGTTCTTGGACCCAAGGGAACAAACCAAGAAGCCATGGCCTTGAAAAGAAGAGTGTGGGCACAATATGGGATGGTGCCACCTCCTGAGGATGATCTCTGAAAATGGCTAAGTCTTCTGACCTTTTGGATGAAAAACTTATCTTACCTGAAGATATGTTTTAAATGGTCAATTATGCTGAAGTGTGGTCAAGATTGCTGATGTAGTGTGCTATGATAATCTGTTTGCTCTAATATGCATTAGTTGCTCTAATACAAGCATTTGTCTTGATATCCAGTATTCTGCTCTGATACTTGAAGATCCAAATACTATTAAGTGTTTTGGTTTTGCTCTGATACTAGAAGATGCTCTGAAACCTGAAGATCTAAGTACTTTTAAATGTTTAGTTGATTTGCTCTGATACTCTAGATCTTATGTTTAGTATATGCTCTGAAACTTTTGTACTGAAATGATCCATTGTAATGATGTCTTGAATTCATGCTCTGATAAGTTATTTTCAACTATCAACATGCTTGTAATGATTTTTATATGAATGATAGTTGAACTACCTTTGAATCAAGATACATTATTGCAGAAATCTCTCTATGCCTATCCTGGAAACCTATTTGCAACACAAACAGTGAATACACTAACACATTGTTTTTTCAGGATAATTGACCTTAGTCATGTCTTCTGAAGATAAATGTAATAGGTGTAGCTAAGTCACTTTTGCATAAGTTGTATAGGTTTTGGCATAATCAAAAAGGGGGAAATTGTTGGGAATAAAATGAGATATGTTTTGATTCAATACCAAAACCTCCTGAGACATGCCTAAGTCAAGTTGACTATGTTCTAAAGATGTTAGAACATATAGAATAAAGGCTAGATGAGAAGCTGATATGTTAGGCAGCTCTTAGTTGATTAGATGCATAATTTGAGGGGGAACATATGCTTTGAAGTCCATCAAGAACAAGTCCCTTCAAGGCTCAAATTGCTGGAATTAACTCTAAGTCTTTTGAAGACCAACTATGCTGATCAGGAGAGTTGTCCAGAGGAGTTGTCTCAGCACAATTAATCAAGATAAAGTGCTCTGAAAGCTTGAGGTCAACTATACCGAAGAGTTAGAGACAACCACACCCTAAAGAACTACAATTCAACATGCTAAGATCACTTTGAAGTGAAGCAAAGGGTAAGAGCCAAGTCATCTGAAGAAGAGCAAGCCAACCTTGCTGATAAGCAAAACTGCTGATAGTGATAAGGAGAGTTGTCCATTTGATAAGGAATGTTGTCCTATCATTGGAACAACCTTCAGAAGCCATGTCCATGTCCTAACAAGAGAATCTGAAAGTCAGACATTGGGAAGAGTGCTGCAGAATGAAGACAAAGTCTATACAGCCGTTTATTTCCCAAATGAGGACATGTCACTATCAAGAATCTGTCTTCAAAGTTGAAGAACTAAAAGAAGACATTTATGGACATTGGAGGCTGCCTCTCCAACGGGAAAATCCTTCATTTGTCTATAAATACAGAAGTGTGAAGACCATTTGAAAGCACCTCAACAATTGACAAGAACATCTAACTATCCTACAAGCAAGAGTGCTTTCAAAGCTTTCAAAGACTATCTTAGTCTTCATACACTTCTTCTAAGCTGAACTTAATTGTATACCCATACACAAGATTAGAGAGATATCCTATCCTTATACACTGATCTTCATTGTAAAGGATATCTCATTAGTTGGAACCTTACTTCAACCCTTACCCCTTTCAAGAGTGAAAGTGAGAAGGTTGTAGTAGTAGAAGTGGTAGGAGCTGACTGTTGAGAGAAGAACAGTTCAGTTCTGAGTTGAGAAGAGGGTACTAGGACTCTAGACATCCTAGGGATCAATTCACCAAGGAGTGGTGTTATTGATCAAGTGCACCTTGGCACTATAAAACAAGTTAATTCCAAGAGTGAAGGAATTATCCTGTTCAATCAGGGAAAGTGGATGTAGGAGCTTGAGTCTCTGAACCACTATAAACTCTTGTGTTGATTTACTTTTCAAGTACTTACATACATTCAACACTGCACACAAAACTGATCTTTCAAAGGTTAAACATTCAAAGACTGTGCAAAACCTATTTGGACAAGTTCCCTGAAAACTGGACTGTATTGGATTGACTAAGTAATATTTCAGAAACTAAAGGAGTCTAAACTACAAGGGCCAACCACTATTCCGCACATATAACTCCTTTAGATAGTTATTCAACTAAGTACTCAATAGTACTTAGTAGTTTGATTATCTTAGAAGAGTTAATCATCTTCAGCAGAATTGTCCAAGACAACCTTGCTGAGCTCTGGTTTGATCAAATGTTGAAAAGAATTACATACAAGTGTATTCCCCCCCCCCCCATACACTTGTTATATACTCCTTTCAGGACCAACAACATTGTCTCTATCACTACTAGCAATGGGTTCATCTTCATCTAGATCAAACTCATGAGCCTTTAGAGTTTGAAACATTGTCTCAGCTGTCCACACGTCTATATCCTGAGTATTCTTAACTAGCATTTTCACCATTTCCCATCTAGCATCAAGACTCTTAAGAATTCTTAGATTTATTTCACGTGCAGTATAAGATTTGCCAAGAACTTCCAAGTCATTCATAATTTTTGTAAAGCGAGTATCCAACTGGTCAATTGTTTCACCAGTTTTCATCTTGAATGATTCGAATCTCTGAAAAGCAGTAGAAAGCTTAATTTCTTTGATTAGGGAAGTCCCTTCACAAATAATAGCAAGACGGTCCCACATTTCCTTGGCTGTCTTACATTTTAATACTTTCCCAAGATACTCATTAGGAAGGGTATGTAAAATGTAATTTTTGGCCAAGTTGTCCAGGTTATTCTGCCTCATCTCTTCAGATGTTAGCTCTGACCTGGGTTTGCGAATAAGAACTCCAACAGGTTTGTCCTTGTCCAAAGCAGCAGTGTTAGGGATCATCGTCACGATTGGTCCTTCGGTGACGACGGAAATCATCAAGTCGTGAGTGGAGCTGAATATCGCCTCCATTCTCAACTTCCAGTAGTCGTAATCTTGTACCTGGAACTTCGGTAGCTTATTAGCACTTATTTCGAGAGACATGATTTCAAGAAGATTAGTAATGAGCAGTTTAGGATCAAAGAAACAGATATATCCAGAATAGTGATCAAGAATAGCAATCAAGAACACATAAGAGCAAATACAATCAAGAACCAAGACTTCACCCAAGTCTTAAGTAGGTTATCAAGAAACAACAGTTCGTAAACTACTGCTCTGATACCACTTGTAGGTCCCTAGTTGAGTTAGATAATATTGAGTAAGCTAGAAAAACGTCTAGAGGGGGGTGAATAGACTTTTCAAAATCTTTTAATATATCAGAATACACAATGCGGAATAATCAGAATAACAATGAGCCCAATCAAATTTATACTCAACTAATATTCGTGAACTCTGTTATGAACACTCTACTAGTCATGTTCTTATATGCAATTCAATCAATTAAGCAGTTAATCAATCAAACACAAATAAAACAGTAAAGTAAATCAAACACGAGATTTATAGTGGTTCGACAACTTGTCTACATCCACTCTCACAACTCCAGTTGTGAAATTCTTATTACTCTTCCAATCGAGTAGTGTGTTCTTGTGGTTTAGAGTCCCAAGAAATAAGACTTTGATCTTCTCGAAAACACTACCAAGTGCTTCTTCGATCTAACTAGCTATTTTACAAGTAACTAGCAACTTGAAACAAAACAATAAAACTTCTCTTTGTTCAGTAGTAGCTTTCTTGATTTCTTCACTTGTCTTCTACCTTGTCTTCCTGAACTTGAACTCTGCGAGTTTCTTCTCTTTGAATGCTTCGTAAATTGCTTCAATAGAATGTATAATATCAGTGCATCAGTAGTCTTCAAACGTTGAATACACCAAGGTATATATAGACTTTTCTTCAAGAACATTCTGTTATGTAACTAACTTTTCTTGAAAACTGACTTCTAACTTCTTCTTCTTATCCTTCCACGCGTTTATGCAGTTAATTAGTTATTTCATAACTAACTCTTCAATCCTTCTCTTCAATACGCCTTTCTTACTTAAGCTTTTCATCCTTGCTTGCGCACCTGTCTTGTATCCATACTTAGACAAAATTCTGACTTCTTCTTACTTGACTTGTCTTGTTTTGCGCATCCAGTCTTCAATAGTAGACTTCAAATAAAACTAAACTAGTCCTATCATCTAATCTTAATAAGACTATTACATTACTTTAAGCTTTATAAATCAACTTAGTCAACTTATGATCTATACAATGAATATACGAATACAATATGAGCTTCTATACATCTTTAATAGCTCAGTATAAATCGTAAATATAACACATAGTACTTATAAAACGTACTTGTCTTTCAAACACTTAAACTTTTCTTTTGAACTTATCTTTTTTACTTTACTTGTGAACTCTACTGATCTGTTCAAGATGACTCCATAACTAGACTAGATCAGTCAACACTTAGAAATTATTCAAGTCTTCTTTTAGATTATCAAAACTCATCTTATCATCAATTAGGACTTGTCTTCAGGATTCATATCCCAACAGGACTATTATACATTACTTGTATATATTCACTATCCCACATTGGGTTTTAAGAATAATGTACATGTATATACTGTACATATGTCTAGAATAATCGAAGAAGATGCTTCCTACGCAACATCTTGGTATAAACCTGTCAACAATTTCAACGTCGTGGAGGTGAATTGAGAATTCAAAGGATTTGAGAAATTTTGGACGCAGTGTAATATCCCAGAATTTTAATAAATATAAGATGTAGAATGTTATGATATTATTTTCTTGATTCAGATATCCATAATATATATATATATATATATTATAAGATATTATTTTAATTTTACATAAATAGATTAATTATGGATCAAATCCTTATCCCAAATTTTCAACGGGTGGTTTCATTAGTTTAAAAATGGGAGATTTATTAGCCCATAAACACTGATTTCTCGCAACCGAATTCCTCAGCATAATCTCACCCTTGACTAAAGCATTTCCATAATTACGCATACGCATAACTTTACCTTTGAGCGTAGAGAATAATACTCATCTTTCACACATATTTTACGTTGTGCTCGAAGTATTTCCACTCCACGACGAATCGAATTCTCCAAGCAGCTGCAACGCGATTTCATTGTTACTGCATCCGACAGCTTCGATCAACTGTATTTCCTTCTCAATAGTAACTCCTTTCTTTTATTTATTTGGATCTCTATTATATATAATTATATGTTGATACTCTAATTTTAGTAGAGTAAAATTAGAGTATCAACATGCGATTACGTGGAGTCTGAAATTATCTTTGTTACTAAAATTTATTATGGATCATAGATTTAGGTCTGTAAATCTTGTCGAGAATAATGCTTATGGATTAAAGGTCTTTAGAATTCCTCTCGTCAAAAATTGTATATGGCCGAAAGGCCCTATTTTTAGGGGTTGATTAATTTATATTTGATTACCACTTGTCTCAAAAATTAAATAGATTTTATCTAGTTTTAAAATCTAAAACAATTGTAGTCCTGGACGTCCATTCAACCTGTCCACTAAGCCTTGTTTATTTTGAAATGTTTATTCAAATCCATTCATCATTCTTAATAAGTCAAATTTTAGTTTTTGTAATGACTTCTGGATTGTACAGTGGCCTATATTGCCAACACATTTTTCATTCTTTAAGATTTGCAGTGTTATTTTGATATATATATATATATATATATATATATATATATATATATATATATATATATATATTCAGTTATAATACAAGTTTTTCACACATTAGATATAATATTAGCATGAATTCTAAATTTATTGATAATGATCTTAAGACATGTTATTATTATTATTGTTTTAGGTTGCAAGGGATCTGCTCCATAAAGCACAATTAATTATATTAATTTGGCAAGTGCAATCAAGATTTAAGGTGTGGTTTACTTGTCTCTATTAAATGCTGTGTATGAATGAAGTGATTATATGTTGCATGCATGACATGAGAAATACATGATATATAAGAAGTGCACAAGAAAGAAAAGAACTCGGGACTGAAAATAGGTCTTTGAGGGGGACCCAGTGGGATTTAAAAGAGATCCTTGGGAAAACCGTGTAACAAAGTTATTAACAAGTATGAAGAAAAGTGCATACATGCCAGTATATGAAGTACATGTTTATATGTCGTTATTCATTTTATTTGTACATTTGTGTTTAATATTGTCAAGTGACTTCATTGAGCTAGTGGTTTGCTCATACCATACAATTAACAATTTCAGGTTGATGAGTTGATGGCGGGAAGAGGCGATGGATGTCATTTAAGCTCGTTACATTTTATTTTAAGAATTTGATGAACTAGTTTATATCAATTTTAAGTATTTCAACAGTGAGACATCTTATGAGATAACCAAGTTTGATACAATTTATATTTAAAGTTAAAATTCATTGTGAGACATTATTTATTTTCTAGCTTTCCGCTAAATTTTATTTAAAATCTATTGCCAAATAAATTTGTGAGTTCACTTTCTTGTCATAAAATTTCAGTTCATGCCCTTTATTTTTAAATTGTTAAGTATTTCCGCAAAAGTTGCTTTTATGAAAATTGGGGTGTGACAGGCAGTGTTATTCAATTTAAAATAGGACATCCATTTATTTAAAATAGATATTTTGGACGCACATTACTCTATTTGTTAAGTTTTAAGGGAGATGAAACTAATTCAAGTTTTTTTTTTACGGATTTTGGACTACTTCTAGAAAGAAAAAAAATATTTGGGACCAAGTTTCAAAGTGTTAGTATACACTCAAGGAACCAAATCAAAACTAAATAGTTTTTATGGTTATAGTTAGTTATAACTATTTTGTAACCTCTCTAGTTGGTTACTTCACTCACACTTGTATATATATGGGCTAATGGCCATCTTTACCCTTTGGATGAAAACATTATCTCTATTATCACATGGTATCAGCCTAATTGCTGAATAAATCCCTCTACTCCTACTCCTACTCTTCCTTCCTTTCATTTCTTTCTTGAAAGTCTCTTCCATGGCGGATTTATCATCTTCTTCTTCCTCTTCGGTGTTCGACTCCACCCTCACTCTTCATGCCATGACGCATCTTGTAACTATCAAGCTTAAATCAACAAATTTCTTAATGTGGCGCGGCTAAATTCTTCCCCTCCTCACCACCCAAAAGTTTATCCCCTATATTGATGGATCTTTACCTCAACCGCTACCCACCATTGTCAAAGACGGCTCCAAGGAGCCGAATCCCAATTATGAGTCCTGGATTTCTCATAAGTAAATCGTTCGAGTCTTCTTGGTTTCCACTCTTTCCGAGGAAGCCATGGCCCTAGTCGTCGACTGCTTATCCTCGACAGATATCTGGTCAACCATCTCTATCGCTTACAATCAACCCTCTAAAGCTCATGAACTTCATCTCAAGGATGAACCCCAGCCAATCAAGAAGGAAAATCGTTCGGTTACTGAATTTGGTTCTATTTTTAAAGGTTTATGCGATCAACTTGCCTCAATGGGCTGCGTTCTTGATGAAACGGACAAGTCTCATTGGTTTCTTAGGGGCATTGTCCAAGATTTTCAGGGTTTCTCCACTTCCGTTGTTGTTCCCGCCTTTCTTTGCTAATTCGAGTCGCCCCTTAACCTCTCGTGGTCGCAGTGACTCTACTGGTCGTGGTCTTCTTCGTCAGCCTGGTCGCAGTTTTCCTCCTCCACCTGGCCGAGGACGTGGCAGATATTCCCCTTGTTGTCAAATATGTCATGTCGACGGTCACTATGCCGACTCCTGTCCTCAGAGGTATTCCGGTCCTCCTACTCGTCAAGCGAACATGACCACCTTCTTTCACTCTCACTCCTCACCCTCTGATTAGTACGTTGACACTGTGGCCTCCGCTCACACATGTCCTCATCGTCGGCTCACATTGATTGCTCGACCCCTTACACTGGTTCTGACAACGTGGTGGTTGGTAACAGTACATCTCTCCCTATTTCTCATATTGGTCGTCATACACTTTCCCCCAATATTTCTTTGTTTGATGCCTTGGTCGTGCCTCACCTCACTAAAAACTTGGTTTATGTAAGCAAGCTCACAAATGATTACAATGTCTTTATTACGTTCACTAATGATTCTTTTGAAATTAAGAACCGAGCCACAAGAACAGTTCTTGCTCGCGGTCGAAGAGATAATGATCTCTATGTTTTAGAACATGGTCGTCCACATGTTATTCAAGCTCTTCATAATCGTGTTGCTCGTGGATCTTTTAAACTTTGGCACGACCGCCTTGGTCATGTGCACTTTGATGTTGTGAAATTGTTAGACAAATTAGTTTTCATATCTGTCAATTCTATTCTACTTAAACCTTCTCTATGTTCGTCACGTCAACTTGCTAAAAGTGCTCGCTTACCTTTTACTAAGAATTATGCTCACTCTTCTACTGTATTAGATCTAGTACATTGCGACTTATGGGTCAATCTTCGGTAAATTCCTGAGATGGTTTTCGCTACTATGCTATTTTTGTTGATGATTTTTCTTGATTTGTTTGGTTTTACAGGCTTCGTTTAAAATCAGACTTCTACTCTACTTTTGTTCAATTTAAGAATTTGGTTGAAAATAAATTTTCTTCCCGCATTAAAACCTTCCATTCGGATGGTGATACTGAATTTACTAATAAAAGACTTCAAACATTATTTCTTGAACATGGCATAACTCATACTATATCTTGCCCTTACACTCCAGCTCAAAATGGCTAAGCAGAACGAAAACATATACACATAACTGAAATGGGTTTAGCCCTCCTCTGTTCCCATGCATTTTTTGGTAGAAGCCTTTTCAACTGTTGTCTTTCTCGCACACAACGTCTTGCTCGTCTCCATCCATTCCACCAATGAACCCCAAAGGTTTTAAATCAACTGTAAAATTCCCTCATTGGCTGGTCGCAATGCAAGATGAACTAAATGCTCTTCGGACCAACAACACATGGGTTCTTGTTCCTCCACCGCCTTCCGAAAACATCATCGGCTCGAAATAGGTTTATTGAACAAAGTATCGAGCTGATGGCCAGGTTGATCGTCACAAAGCATGCCTCATCGCGCAAGGGTTTACTCAGCTTCCTGGTCTAGACTACGATCTAACATTCAGTCCCGTAGTCAAGGCTTCCACTGTTCGCATTATCCTCTCTCTTACCGTAATACGAAATTGGTCTCTCCGACAGTTGGATGTCAACAACGCCTTTCTTCATGGTCGCCTATCCAAACCTGTATACATGGCTTAGCCCCCCGGTTATGTTGATCCTCGTTTCCCAAATCATGTGTGTCGACTAAATAAAACAATCTACGGCCTCAAGCAGGCTCCTCGTGCATGGTTTCAACGCTTCTTCGAGTTTCTGATCTCCCTGAACTTCATTGAAAGCAAGTTAGACATTTCTCTTTTCATCCTTAAAACTGGCCGCCTTCTCCTATATCTCCACGTCTATGTAGATGACATCATCATCACCGGCAACGACGATACCTATATCTCGCAACTCGTTGGCTGAATCCAAAAGGAATTTGCGATCCAAGATCTTGGTCGCCTGAACTACTTTCTCGGCCTTGAGGTCACTTAGACTCCTTCTGGCCTCTTCCTCAGTCAAACTAAGTATGCTCATGATATATTGGTCCGTGCTGGCCTTCTCGATTCCAAACTTGTTGTTACTCCCCTCACCACATCAAATACTCTTTGCCATGATGGTGATCATTTCGACGATCCTACTTTGTACAAATACTTGGTCGGCGCACTTTAATACTTAACCATTACTCGTCCGGATCTATCGTTCGTCGTCAATTTTGTTAGCCATTTTCAGTCTCGGCCGACCATCGATAACTTCCAGACGGTCAAACGAATCTTACGATATGTCAAAGGTACGTTAGACTTTGGCCTATCCTTCAACACTGGTCGTCCTCGCCTGCTCGCCTACACCGATGTCGACTGGGCCCGATGTCTAGATACTCGCCAATCAACTTACAACTACTCCATCTTCATCGGTCCAAACCTTGCCTTTTGGAGTGCGAAGAAACAACCTACAATTGCTCGATCCAGTTGTGAATCTGGGTACCGCACCTCATTTGGGTCACTACAATCCTTCACGAACTACATGTCACTCTCTCGTCCCCGCCCGCTTTACTTTGCGATAACAACAATGCAATATTTTTAAGTCAAAATCCAGTTGCTCACAAACGTGTCAAACATATCTACATTGACTGCCATTTTTTTCGCGAGCTAGTTGCCTCTAGTCGTCTAGTCACACAGTTCGTCCCTTCTCATCTTCAAATTGCTGATATATTCACCAAAAATCTTCCTCGTCCCTTGTTCGAGTTTTTTAGATCCAACCTCTGCGTTGTTCCTCACTCGCATCACGGGGATGTTAGTATACACACAAGGAACCAAATCAACACTAAATAGTTTTTACGGTTATAGTTAGTTATAAGTCCTTCAAAATAATATACAACCTCCATCTTCATCAGCTCTATCTATTGCGAGTATTTCAAAATTAATAAAGAACCATAAAATATACTTCCTCTGTCACATAATTGTTTGCACTCTTTCCTTATTCATCCGTCCCATAATTGTTTGCACTTCTCAAAAAGGAAACTTTTTCATAAACTCCACCCTCACAAAATTCACATATTTACACAAAATGTCATTACTTTTACACTTATTCCAACCACTCTATTTACTTTATTAATATAAGTTTACAAAATTACCCCTCAATACTTCACTCATTACACCATTTTCTTAAGAACTGTGCCCACAAGTGGTGCAAACACTTCCGGGACAGAGGGAGTATATTTACCTTGATTAATAATAAAAACAAGCAAATTAATTTAAAGAATGATTAAATATTATCCTCCATACATGGCTTGAATTCACTCATTGGTTAAGTTTAAACAGATCTCAATTTGATTTAAATTAACACTTAATTGTCAACACGACCTGTTCATCAACTACCTTATTAGAAAAGCTTAGTTTAAATTCGATATGTCCTGATAAATAATGAGATAGCAGTATGATATATGAGTATTTTACTAGACATGATTAAAGGAGAAAACATAAAAGCATGGTTCTAGAACGTTCGAATATATATAAAAATACAAAGCCATCGTGAATACGCTTTCATGGGAAAAAGAGAATAAAATAAAATAAAATAAGGCGTCGACTTGGACTACTCGTTTTCTTTTCGATACTATGAACTCCCTTATACTTATTGGAGTACTAATTTTTATTATGATGTTGACACTTTTTAATGTAAATTATTTTAATATATCTGCATTCAACTTTGGCAGCTCCTATTTCAGCAGAATTACGAAATTAAACCCTTCAGTACATCTATATATATTGTTAAGAATCAAGAGTAGAAACACAATCTATTCATTTACATTTATATTACAGAGCAAAAACAGAGTTTTCAAAAACCAATTACATACATACAACATTATGGGTATCCCTGAAGTAGAATTGAACTCCGGTTACAAAATGCCCCTTTTGGGCCTTGGAACTGCAAGTTTCACCACCCCTCTTGCCGATGAGGTCAAAGCCATGGTCAACGCAATCGAGCGTGGCTACAGGCATTTCGACACTGCTGCTCATTATGGAAGTGAGGAAGCCGTCGCCTAGCCGTAGCCGAAGCCCTGAAAAGCGGGCTAATCAAATCCCGAGATGAAGTGTTCATCTGTACCAAGCTATGGGCCAGTGATGCTCATGCTGACCGCGTTCTCCCCGCTCTCAAGAAATCTCTCGAGTAAGTATATTATATCTACTGTCCAACTATTTTGAATTTTATGTGTATTCCTTGTTTTATTAAAACGTATTAGTTGTGAAATAGTATGGTAAATGCATATTATTATATAATCATTATCAAATCTGATCCATTTGATTTATTATATGCAGTAACCTTAAGCTGGAGTATGTGGATCTTTACCTGATCCATTGGCCCGTAAGCGTGACACAAGAATCAGCCTTTGAATATCCGGTTGCAAATAAAAAGAATATTATTCCATTTGATAGCAAGGCTGTTTGGGCTAAAATGGAAGAAGCACAAAGATCAGGGCTTGTAAAAACAATTGGAGTTAGTAACTTCACTTGCAAGAAACTTGAAGACTTGTTGTCTTTTGCAACAATCCCTCCTGCTGTCAATCAAGTAAGACTTACTTATTAATTCATTCATTCATTCATTAATTTAATTAACTCTGTAATTTGATTACTAACATTTTGTTATTTGTGATTGAATTGAAAAGGTGGAGCTTAGTCCAGTGTGGCAACAGAAGAAGTTGGTTGATTTCTGCAAGGCCAAAGGAATTGTTGTAACTGGTTACGCGACGTTGGGATCAGCTGGACAGTTTTGGGGATCGCAAAGAGTAGTGGGCGTCGAGGCCTTGAAGGAAATTGCAAAAGCCAAAGCCAAGAGTGTTCCACAGGTGATCCTTAGATGGGCACATCAACACGGAGTTGCTACCGTGGTGAAGAGCTACAATCCAGGAAGGATGGAAGAAAATCGCAATATTTTCGACTGGGAATTAAGCGAGGAAGAGTGTAAGAAGATAAGTGAGATCCCTCAGAGCAGGGGAACGGTGGCAGACGGATTCATTGGCGAAGAAAGCGCTATCAAGTCCGTTGAGGATCTCTGGGATGGTGAACTTTGATTTGCTTCAATTCTTCAAATTTCTGTGTAATTTGTTTGTTTGATTATGTAATGAGTCTCTTCTTTGTTGTTGAGCATTGCATGTAGAATTTTAATAATGATTTGTGTTTCCTTTTTACCTTCTTCATGTATACGATCAATTTCTTTATAATAATCTTTTCTTTGTGAGGAAGCGGGTTTTTCAATATCGTAACTACTGTCTAATTATTGTTCAAATTTTTTGGATAAACTTATATTCTAATTTTAAATAAACCACATTCACTCACAGTCGAAGCTGGGTTGTTTTTTCCCTCCCTTTCTATCTCACAAACTGTTAAATTAAATCTTGATTGTCACATCAAAGCCCAGAATTTCGTCTTATATCATTCATATTATATGCACCATACATCACCAATACTATTACTTGTAAGAATTAATATTTAGGCCAAATAGTCAATTCTAGCCTATTGTTTTTTTTTACCAATTTTAGCACATACTATTTTTTTTCTTCAAATGATGCCCATACTTTTAATTAGTACTTAAAAATATCCCCGTCTTCATTTTCCAAGCAAAGCTCATGTGACATGGACGCCGGATTTCATGTGGACAGCTGACATGGAAATAATTAAAATAAAATAAATAAATAAAAAATTTGAATTGCATTAAAAATAGATTTATGTCATCCAAATTTTACCAAATCTTCTAAACCCTTACACAGCAAATACAATCAAGAACCCCACAAAAATCTCTTCAATCTCCTTGCAGCAATTAGAATTAAAATCCCCCAAAATCTTCAATCTTTTTGGAGTAGTTATATCAAAACCCCCCAAAATCTTTAATCTTCTTTAAAGAATTATCTTCATGTCTTTTACTGTCAATGTTCTTCCCAATGTAATCACAAGGTATTTTCAAGTATTTTACCCTTGTTTCTTATTTATTATTAATTGAAATTAATTGGATTGAGAAATCTTTTTAATTAATCGTACTTAAGCATTCCATCCAATTTATTATGAGCTCGAGAGAGGATCAACTATTGAGAGGGTATTAAATGATCTTATAAGTCTTTTTAATTTGGATTTATTATGCATGCTAGGTAAAGATACTAGTTTGGATAATATATCTCTTGAATTAATTGGATCGGAAGAACTTTTAATTCATTATTTAGTGATCAAACCTATAGAAACAAACACAACATCACTTAAATAGGCTTTTAATCATAAATTGATCCCTTAGTGTGACATATGCCTTGTAACCTATCCTCTCTTAATTGTGTTTCATTCGTATTTTCCATATTTTTATGATTTGTGTGAGTTGTTTGATCGATTTTAATTATTGCTCTTTTATTGTTTACTTGTGACAACTTTGGTAGGCAATTAGGGGTAATTGAACACTTAAATTTTCGATCGTGTCTATTTAGAATTCGATCAACAAACGCCACTTTTACACCCACCTCCCTGTAGGATCTATTGGACCTATATTGTTAATATGTATTTATTCTCATTTATTATATAGGCCCACCTTAGTTTCCTATGAGCTCTCTTATAAAGCCCATTAGGGTTAGGTCAAGACTTAATGTCTTTGTATAAATACCTCATGTAAATTTCATTGACAATTAATCAAGAAAATATATTTTCTATATCTTTATACTTCTATATGGTATCATCGAGTCATTTGGCTCACGCGTGATCCAAACCCTAGCCGCCGCCTTTCTTTCAAAAGTGCCGCCGCCACCAAACCCTAGCTCCAGCTACCGCCACCGCCTTCTCCGAGGTGCCGCCATCTGTTTCGTCATTGACACCACCACTCCGCTGCCACTCTTCGCCTATCTCTGCTAACTCACCATGACGTACTACATCGTCACAACAACAATCCTCCCTTGTCTCCTTCAAAGGCCTCACTCAAACCCCTTCGAAACTAACCTCCACCACTTATGGGGCATAGTCTTTTCAACTCCAGCTCCTCCTTTAAGGTCATGACCTCTTTGGTTATGTCTCTGGTACCCATCCTTGCCCCCCTCCACTGGTTCCAAACGTAGGTGCTACCACTCCCACCTTGCCAAATCCAAATTACCTCACATGGGTACGACAAGACATCCTCATTCTCTCTGCCATTGTTGGGTCCATGTCACCCTCGCTCATTCCCCATGTCGCGTCGACTAAGACCTCCTGTGAGGCCTGGTCGGTGTTTTAAACCATGTATGGGAAACCCTCCCGTGGTCGCATCCTTGCCCTGAAATATAAATATCTTGTTCTTTCCAAGGGAACTCGCTCGATCTCCGACTTTCTTCTGGATGTTCGCTCAGTTGTTGACGAGCTTGCCCTGCTCGGTGTCACAACCGACACTGAGGATGTCACCCTCAAAGTTCTAACAGGCGTTGATGACGACTACCGTGATATTTCCAATGCGATCCAAGCTCGCGAGCAACCTATTCCCTTCGACGAGCTCTGTGACAAGCTCCTCAGTGCTGAAGTCCAAATAGCTGCTTGCCCCTCCTCGGTCTTGGCCCCAGCCTAGGCCATGGTCGCCGGGCATTCCCATTCTCGCCCCTCTCGTATGATCCAGAGGCCCAAGTTTCAGGATGCTCGTTCTCGCCCAACGACGCAGAGACCCTACCTTGGCACCTGCCAATATTGTCGAGCACCGGGCCATACTGCTCGCACATGTCCTGAAATTCCGTGCTCGCCTGCAACACCTAACATATCCTCCGGATCGCATCGATCAAGTCCAACTGGTCACTATGCTCCTCCACCTCACCGCCCTCATAAGACTGATAATCGCCTCGCCTACTCGGCTCACTCTGCCTCCTCGCCTCATACATCCGACCACTGGATCCTCGACTCGGGGGCCTCCCATCACATCACCAACAACCTGGCTGATCTCTCTCTTCACTTGCCCTTGACCGGGGCCGACAACGTGGAAATTGGTGATGGTAAAGGTTTATGCATATATCTTTATACTTCTATAGGATCAACTCATACTTACCACGCTACAATATTATACACCGTACATTTGCGGTTGTGTATTTTAGTGTTGTAAAATACGTGAACAATTTAGCACATACTCTCTCCGTCCCCGAAAAGTTTGCGGGGAATCTTGGGCACATGGTTTAAGAAAAAAGTGTAATGATGAGAGTGTTGAGGGGTAATTTTGTAAACTTTTATATATAAAGTAAATAAAGTAGGTGGGTTGAGTGTATGGTGGGTCCCAAAAGTAATGACATAAAAGGTAAATATGTGTATATTGTGAGGATGAAAATTGTGATGATTATTTCTATTTTGGGGTATGCAAACTTTTCGGGGACAAACAAAAAAGGAAAGTATGAAAACTTTTCAGGGATGGAGGGAGTACTATTTTTCTCTTATCCAATTTATACCCATACATTTTATAAATATAATCAAATTAATCAATATACATCACTTTATAAAAAAACTTCTAAAATTATATAATATTTTTTATTCTAAAAAATATGAAAAATAAAAAATTATTTAAAGAATCTCAAAATATCATTTAAAAAACATAAAAAATTACTGTAATTTATTTCAATTATTAAAAAATTGCAGTAGCCCCACTTGCACCCAAGATCCGTTGTGTCGGATTCATGAATACCTCCAAAAACATTTTGATTTCAATATAGTTTCCTTGCCCATTTTATACCTCGAGAAAAATGTAAAAGTCAAGGTTCCATGATAATAATTTATCAAATTAATTAATTTTAAAATATAAAGTCTTCCATAGTCGACCCCCCCATCTAGAAATCTTCAATATTCGTTTGGGACCCACATTGTTTATGTAATGAGCATAAAAGAGTCTCTATAAGTGTGAAACTAAATGAGGAAGCTTCATAAGAAATTTGGTGACAGTAATGCTTTAGTTAAATTTTGTTGTATTTAAAATAAGGGTTAATTGAAAAAAAATCACGACCTTTACAGTTTTTATCAATTACACCATAACTTTTTTTTCTTTGTAATGATACACCACCTTTTTAAATTTTGCAATTCAATACATCTGTCAATTTTCTGACAACAATTAAAATTATGATATTATTGTCAAAGTTGTCGAGGTGCCAGAGGTGCCACATAAATGCATAAATGTCACGAATGATGAATAATTTATTTTTTTAATTTTTAAAACGTTTTTAATTAAAAAGAATACTAAAAAATAATTTTAAACTAAAAAGAATACTAAATAAAAAAAATTAAACTAAAACAATACTAAAAAAATTGTTTTAAAAAAAATCATAAACCAATTTAATTATTAGTATCATTTATCCAAAAACTCAAAAGAATAAGACCGTGTCCTCCAAATCACAGTTCAAAAAAAATAATGTAAAATTTTATATATTATTTTTATTTTAAAAAGTTTTTAAAATAAAAAAAATACATTTTATTGATCAGTCATGACATTTACGTGGACATTTGTGTAGAACTTTAATGCGACTTCAATGTATACACATGAATTGTGTTGCCGAAAAATAAACACATGCATCGAATTGCAAAACTTAAAAAGGTGGTGTATCGAATTGCAAAGAAAAAAAAAGATATGTTGTAATTGATAAACACTGTAAATGTCGTGATTTTTTTTGCAATTAACCCTTAAAATAAAGACTTGTATGAAATAGTAGCGCACACTGAATTTAAGTAGTGGTGTATTACGACTCTAGTTGTTATTCCACTTTGATCAATTTGTTTTAAATCGATACATAATTGTCAATACAAATTGTTCATAGACTACCGTCACTACTAAAAACTAGCAACGGCGAAGGCAAATACGAGAGCTTAGCAAGCCTTCGCCAAAATCACTTTCTAATTTGGCAAGGGGCATGAAGTTACATAAATACATTTATATTAATATTCAGAAAAATTCCAAGCATATAATTAATTGAAACATATGAATAAAATCTCAATTCATAATATATTAATATTAATTAAATTTCAATGAAGTCTAGACATAATTAAACACTAGCTAAATTAATTGTTAAATTTAATTAAGTATAACATATACACCAAATTATCATCAAAATTCAACATGATATACTTAAATATTGACAGGTGAAGATGTCTACAAAATTAAAATTTGACATGAACACCAAATTATATATTCATATTAATTAAACATCGAATTATTCAATTTAATCAAGCACTGTTGTACTAGTGCTCCCTACATCTCCTCGTTAGCATCAGCAAGGGCCTTATGATGATGCCACCGAGACTTCCATTTACTTAGAATGTCCTGAAATATGACATCAGTAATCGCAATATCCCACGTACTAGAGTCTAAATTAGAATTAGTATAACTATATATCTTATTAATAACAACAAATCAATTAAATTAATTTATGCATTAATATATATGTTATTAACTAATTAATTAAATTGCTAAAAATTAATTAATAAAGAATATGTGTACCATCCACAGCTTTTCTTGGCAAGATGTTCCTCGGTATTAGGGAGAGCTTATTTTTCCCTTAACAAACAAAGCCCTCACTAATCCCCGAAATCAAATTCCCTCCTTAAAACCTCTATTACCGAGGGATTTGTAGCCCTAGCTATTTGCTCTCACCAATTCAACATTTTTTTGTAGTGTGATAACGTTCCCTCGATATTGGGTAGGAGTCAACTTGAAATTGAATTGAGGAATTATATTATAAAAATTAAAAATAATCACAGATCCAAATCCACCGCGGATATGCTTTAATTTCATGTGAAAGAGGATAAAATAAAATAAGGCGTGGACTTGGACTATTCGTTTTCTTCTCGATACTATGTTTTTATATATTTACCAAATAGCTGGTCACATTCAACTTTGGGCAGCTCCTTTTTCAACAGAATTACGAAATTAACCCCTTCTCCACATCTATATATATTGTTAAGAATCAAGAGTAGAAACACAATCCATTCATTTACATTTATATTACAGAGCAAAAACAGAGTTTTCAAAAAAAAAAAACCAATTAACTACATACAACATTATGGGTATTCCAGAAGTAGAGTTGAACTCCGGTTACAAAATGCCCCTTTTGGGCCTTGGAACTGCAAGTTTCACTACCCCTCTTGCCGATGAGGTCAAAGCCATGGTCGATGCTATCGAGCGTGGCTACAGGCATTTCGACACTGCTGCTCATTACGGAAGTGAGCAAGCCGTCGGCCTAGCTGTAGCCGAAGCCTTGAAAAGCGGGCTAATCAAATCCCGAGATGAAGTGTTCATCTGTACCAAGCTATGGGCCAGTGATGCTCATGCTGATCGCGTTCTCCCCGCCCTCAAGAAATCCCTCGAGTAAGTATATTATATTTACATAGTATTTCTTGTTTCATTAAAACGTATTAGTTGTGAATTAGTATGGTAAATGCATATTAATTATTATATACTCATTATCAAATCTGATCCATTTGCAATTGATTAATTATATGCAGTAACCTTAAGCTGGAGTATGTGGATCTTTACCTGATTCATTGGCCTGTAAGCGTGACGCAAGAATCAGCCTTCGAGTATCCGGTTGCAAACAAAAAGAATATTATTCCATTTGATAGCAAGGCTGTTTGGGCTAAAATGGAAGAAGCACAAAGATCTGGGCTTGTAAAAACAATTGGAGTTAGTAACTTCACTTGCAAGAAACTTGAAGACTTGTTGTCTTTTGCAACCATCCCTCCTGCTGTCAATCAAGTAAGACTTACTTATTAATTCATTCATTCATTAATTTCATTAATTCTGTAATTTGATTACTAACATTTTGTTATTTGTGATTGAATTAAAAAGGTTGAACTTAGTCCAGTGTGGAACCAGAAGAAGTTAGTTGATTTCTGCAAGGCCAAAGGAATTGTGGTAACCGGTTACGCGACGTTGGGATCAGCTGGACAGTTTTGGGGGTCGCAAAGAGTAGTGGGCGTCGAGGCCTTAAAGGAAATTGCAAAAGCCAAAGGCAAGAGTGTTCCACAGGTGATCCTTAGATGGGCACATCAACACGGAGTTGCAACAGTGGTGAAGAGCTACAATCCAGGGAGGATGGAAGAAAATCGCAATATTTTCGACTGGGAATTAAGCGAGGAAGAGTGTAAGAAGATAAGTGAGATCCCTCAGAGCAGGGGAACGGTGGCAGACGGATTCATAGGCGAAGAAAGCGCTATCAAGTCCGTTGAGGATCTCTGGGATGGTGAACTTTGATTTGCTTCTTCAAATTACTGTGTAATTTGTTTGTTTGATTTTTATTAAGTATCATTGTTGTTAAGCTTGTAGGATTTTAATATATTTTATATTTGCTTTTGTAACTTCTTATATATGTACACGAAGAATTTCTATATATTAATGTATACTCTTTATGAGAAAGTTGGCTGGGTTTTCAAATTTATAAATCTCTACTGTTTGGAAATATTGTTTGATAAATTGAATTCACATTTCAGTATTGTGACAACAGACTCATTGATAGTTGTTCTTCTAATTACTCAAGCACTTATTTACACATAACGAAAAATGTCTTACTCTCAACCTTCATTTCATTTTGGACAAAATGGTAGCGCATTACTCTTATTTTTCAGACCAATATTTATGGATGATTTTTTTCTATATTTGGGAATTTAGTTGATTAATAAAAATGAAGCAGGGTAGGCCTAGCATGAGAAAAAGAGTTGGAACGAAAGATGTAAGAAAAAGACGGGCACTAATCTATCCATAACGTTGATAGATATGGATCCAATAAAACCTCTGTTATCTATGACCCTTACTCATAGATAACGGATGAATAATCGTTATCTATTTTTGAATAGAAGATGAAATTTATCTGTTATCTCTTATAAAAATACTTGTCATCTATTCCAATATATATCCGTTATCTTTTGAAAATATACCCGTTATCCATTCCGAATCCGACAACCTAAATTTTCTGTTATCATTTAGAAAAATATCTGTTATCTATTCAAAAATTCACTATGTAAATTTTCCGTCATCTTTTGTATAAATATCCGCTATCTTTCCTGAGCAGACAACATAAAATTTTGTTATCTTTAAAGGAGAAAAATTCATTTTACGTCCCATAACTTAGGCCTAATTCAATTAATATCCTTTAAGTTTTCACTTTTTCGATTTACGTCATTTTTTGTCCAATTTACGTCATTTTTGCCGGAAAATTTTCAAACTCACCGGAATTTGAGGAATAAATTGGGATTTCGGCAAAATAGTCCAATTTACGTCCTTTAAGTTTGAAAATTAAAATTTAATAAATAAATTTTCTAAAAATATCATTCAAAATTTTAAAATATTATTAAAAATCCGAAAATATCATTAAAATTAAAAACTATAAATGTGTAAAATAAAATTTAAAATATATTATTTATTTATTTAAAAATCTCATTAAAATTTATAAAATGTGTTAAATAAATTAAAATAAAAAATTTTACAATTCAAAAAATCGAAAATGTTTAACTTAAAATTATGAAATTCAAAAATCTCATTAAAAATTCTAAAAATCTCTTTAATTTTTTTAAATGGGTAGATTAAATATTAAAAATTCTAAAAACCCAATAAGAATAATAAAAATTATTAAAAAATTAGACTTGATTCGGACTCATCCGCAATTAAAGTTTTTCTCGAACTCCTAAATTTTTTTTTGTATTCCACGCCGTGATTGGTTGTGGAACCGTGTCAAATTCATTTTAATGAGGTTTTTAGAATGGTATAATTTTTTATTTTATTTTAAACATTTATAAAATTTTAATTTATAGATTTTTTATATTTAGAATTTTATGTATTTCTGATATTTTTAGAAATTTTTTGTTTTTAATTTACAAATTTTAGATTTTTTTTTTGAATTTTTGAATTTTTTATTTTTATTTTACACAATTTATAAATTTTAATGATATTTTTTGTTTTTAATGAGATTTTTAATTTTTATTCAGAATTTTTTAATTATTAATTTCTAATTTTCAAACTTAAAGGACGTAAATTGGACTATTTGACCGGAATTCAAATTTTCCGGTGAAAAGGATATAAATTGGACTTAAAAGGACATAAATTGGACACCCTAGGACGTAAATTGAAAAAGTGAAAACTTAAAGGATATAAACTGAATTAGGCCTAAGTTACAGGACGTAAAATGAAATTTTCTCTCTTTAAAGAAATTACCTGTTATATTTATTTATTTATAAGGTTAATTGTATAAAAAGTGACCATCTTTATCGAGACACAATGTGTTTAAGTTTTGCAATTCGAATCACCAATACATTTTTCGTCAATCCGCGTATTCTGGTTTGGTTTTCCCAAAGCTAATTTGTTATGCGTTGAGGAAATTGAGAACTGTCCACCAAAAGCATGCTCAAACTTTTCAGCACGAGTTTTATGAAAAAATAGATAAAGTAATTGTATTGTGGACCGGGTTGTTGTGAGGTCAGAGGCGGACCTATGCGGAAACAATTGAGTCACATTTCTAATGGGCTTGATTCTCAATTTTGTCATTAAAAATTAAAAATTTTAATATATTTGAATATTACTCTCTTCAATTTAATTATTGTCATTCCTTTTTTTTTAAATAATATTATTCTCATTATTTTATCTTGCTCTCAAACCATTACTTATTTGTTCAAATTGTCATTATCTCCGACCATTACTTATTTATTTAAATTATCATTATTTATTTATATTTATAAACATTCACTTTATCAATAAGGAGCTCTCACAATACTCAATTATACCCCTAATATATATACTTTATACATGAATTAATCAATATTTATTAAAATTTATATAAAAAAAAATGAACATAATAAATTTGGATGAAGATGGTATATTTTTCTTATAAAACTTGTCGTTTGAGCCAAATATAATTTACTAGTATATTTTTACTCCCTTGTCTATTCATTTACTACTAATTTTCTTTTTTTAACTATTTTGTAAAAATTCCCTTATGGGGATTAGACTCATTTTCGAATAGACAAAGCATCAATAAATTCAGTAGAAAAGTAATTGATGTACATTAACGGGCAAAACTTTAAATATTAAATGCTCCGTATATTTTAAAAAGTATTTATCGTACCCCCAACTTTAAATTCCTGGGTCCGCCACTGTGTGAGGTAAAAATAAAATGATTGTTTCCCTAATTACATTTCTCCCCCCTCCGTTAGTCAGCGTGAAGTCAACTGACGGCAGGACTCAATGTGAGAGTAAAACAAAACTCGAGTGATCAATTTTAATACTGACTACGAGTGAGTGATCAAATACGAAAATATATAGGTCAACTTAGTGACCAAAATTGATATTTTCTTAAAAAAAATATCATAATTTAACAACTTCATCATTATTTCGATATTTATACTCCACTCAATTAACAAATACAAACTCTACATTTTAGGAATTAATATACGATAATTAATTCTCCACCTCTCTACAAGTTCGGACTTTTAGATGAGACGAAATTCTTTCATGGTATCAGAGCCTTAAAGCTCACGCCTACACGTCCTGGTTCGATTTCTGTTGAAAGCAACTCCACCCATTTAAATTCTTCACTCGATGGGCCTCCTCCCCAAAGGGTAAGAGGTGGTAATTCGGCCTACGAGTGAGGGGAGTATTAGGAATTAATATACAAGAATTAATTCCCCACCTCTACAAGTTCAGACTTTTAGATGAGACGACACATCCTGGGTTCAATTCCTGCTGAAAGCAACTCCACCCATTTAAATTGTTCAATCGATGAGCCTTTTCCCCAAAGGGTAAGAGGTGAGTGAGGGGGAGTATATTAGGAAGGGGAAGTTTCTCTAAAGGACATTTCACCTATCGACTTTACAAATAAAAACAAGTTTTTTAATACAATTAAGGTCAAAATTGAGTATAGCTAGAAGCCTAGAAGTATCAATATACCTGTTATACCTAGTCAAAGAAGTCAATCTTTGACAAGTCAATCCTAGTCACCAGCTTGCGTGGCGAGGACCAGTCAACAAAGTCGTGCGACGACTAGTCAACAAGGTGAAGAAAATGTAATAAAAGTATTGTATTTAATATGTTTAAGTGCTCGCCTAAAGATGTTGGCGAGCACATTCTTAGTTAACTGCTCGCCCAAATGTGTTGGCGAGTAAATGTTTATTCAGCTAGATATAGACAAGTACTGAAGCCTTGGGAGACAGCAGGGAGCGTTGCGACCACCTTCCCCGACGACCAGGTCCTCCGGCGACCACTGTAGCTCAGCTCATCGGCATCTCGCCGAGGACGACCACCAGAGGCGGTTTAGCATTAAATGCGCCGTCCCATCACCTTTTCGGGCAAAAGTACTGGTCCAGTGAGGGCTTGCCACGTGTAAAGGGCGGGCAGCCCCAAAAACCACTATATAATGCCTAAAATGCTCATTTGTAACTTTCAAGTAATCTTTCCTACAAAAACCCTCTACCCTAAGCAATAAACTCTCCAAAACTTCTAAAAGCTTTAGCTTCTCCAGGAACTTATATCTTGTGTTCTTGTGTGTTCTTCATTAAGATCATCATAAATCATCATATCAAACTGTATTAACACGTAATAAACCCCGATAATCATATATGTTTGTTTAGTGCTTATGAAAGCCCACATCCAGATCATCCGTACAAAAGCACGTACAACATTTGGCGCTAGAAGAAGGGGTCCTTTTACATGTTCTTCATCTCAGTTTCGACCGATCATCGAGCGATCGGTTTGCAAACTCCTTTTTTCAGGTTTTAATCGGTAGTTCTACCGTTTAAAGCATTATTTACGTATTTGATTTATTTTCGTGTTCTTGAATATTTGCGGGATTCGAGACATATTTTGGAGTTTGATCTCCTTGTAACTTTGTTTTTGAGCTTCTTTTGTTGTTACTTTGCTTAGTAAGTAATTGTAATAGAACGTTCTTCTACGTAAGAACTCAAATCTTTCATTTTTAAGCGTCGAAAGCTTAAGAACAGTCATATCTTTGTAATATTTTGCCAGCAGACACTCTTTAAACGATGTCTCAGCATACTCATCATGACGGAATCCCACCGCCCGGAGGGAACGAAAACCTTCCGCCGCTGGCGGCTCCGTCGCCAACTCCGTTCGGGAATCTAAATTTGGGGGACATTTTGAAAGATCCCCAGCACTTGAAAGAGTTCTCAGACTTCCTCATTGAGAAGAGGAGGCAGAACGAAAAAGAGGAATTAGAAAAGGCCAAAGATCAGGCCTTCGACAAAGCTCGTAAGGAGAAGGCCAGGGCCAACGTGAATGATGAGGACGACCGCTCCTATCATTCGGGCTCCGTGCATCCCCAAGATAGAGGGAAAAATAAAGCTGCAGAGCACTCCCACAACAGCCATACGGGAGACTCCCGAGGAGGCCGAAATTCTGTTTTTAATCGCATGGCCGATAAAGACGGGAGGGCTCCTCGCCGTGTGCCTTTCAACCTTGGAGGTCGACCAGAGAGAGATGGCCGACCAGAAAGATCCGACCACAGGGATCGTGCGGACAAGAGAGATCAGGGAGACAGGGTTTCCGCCCTCGATCGAGTGGGGCCGTGGCAAGGCTCGCGAGCTCCAGCAAAGAGTTATCGCAGCCACCATTCGAATAGACATTCTCCCACGCGATCCCATCATGATGATCGCCCGACCGCATCTCACGGGAGCCAACGCGACGAGGTCGTCGTCCCCCGAACGCAGACTGCCGAGGAGGGGCAGATCGCCCAGTTCCTCGAAACCCAAAAAATTATGAAGTTAGAAATGGAGGCCTTGCGAGAAGAGGTGGTCGCGTCAAAGCAAGGAACTGCCCCACCAATCACTCTGCCCGCTCCTCCACTAAGTGTTGCGGTCCTCACCGCCCCCATACAAAGAAAAGTTCAGATGCCCTCCATGGCGGCATATGATGGAATGTCCGACCCCAGAGTACACTTGTCCAAGTACTCCAACTACATGGCCTCAATTGGGGCAACAGACGCCACGCAGTGCAGAAACTTCTCCCTGGCCTTGGGAGACCGGGCTCATCGTTGGTACACAACTTTGGGTGCCGGATCCATCACCTCATTCCTCGAGCTGGGACAACATTTTCTGACCTACTTTGGGTCAATTGCTGCTCGCCCAGCCTCAAAACAGCGTTTGGCAAACGTTCGCCAGTCACTGACTGAATCTGGCAAGGACTTCATCGAGCGTTTCGATAGGTTGGTGATTGATGGGGAGGCCGTAAACGATGAGACGAAGTTGATCTCGCCTGTTTCCGGTCTAAGGATAGGTTCCAAGCTCTAGGAATCTATGCATACTGTCTTCCCAGTTTCTTATGCGGACTTCCGCACGAGGGCTGGGAACTTCATTCAAATGGAGGAAATCATGGACGCCGCCTAGGCTAACGAGCAGCCTGAAGCGGCCAAGAGGGTCTGGCCTAAGAAAAATACCAACTCTGGGGAATCATCCCGCTATTCACTCACCTGGTGACGAGCTCATCTCCGTCTATAGCTCTTGGCCCTTCGCGAAGTGGGGCATCGACATCATCGGACCTTTCCCGCCTGGCGTCGGGGGGGGGGGGGTAACTTTCGTAGTCGTAGCAGTCGATTACTTCACCAAGTGGACGGAAGCAAATGCATTAAAGACAATCACAACGACTCAGATGACAAACTTCATATGGAAAAATATAATTTGCAGGTTCGGCCTACCACGAGCAATAGTGACCGACAACGGACGTCAATTCACGAGCCAAGACATGCTGGAATTCTGCTCAAAGTGGAACATCAAGAAAAAAATTTCAACACCCTATCATCCACAATCAAATGGTCAGGTAGAACGCTAGTACATGATTAGTGTGAAAATTGCTTGAAATTCATGGATTTATTATGCTTAATTTTATAGGATTTCATGCATTATTTATACTAAATTGACTAACTACTCTTGATTTGGAGAAAAGGTGTTGTTTGCTATTTTTATAGGAAAAGTGAGTATTTTAGAGCAAAACACGCTTCGAGTATATTGTGGAGTCAATAGAAGGAAATAAGAAAAATGAGCTACATTTGGGCCCATTATAAATTGATAAAGAAGCAACTCAAACTTTGGCCCATTTCATAGAAGCGGCCCACGTGATTTATTAAATTGATAGGCCAAATTCAGCAGCCCAAGAAATTAATTGTTTGGAACCAAAGAAAGAAAATTCAATTGGGCAGGAGGAGTCCATCATATTTACTTGGAGAAAGGCAGGCCCAAGCCCATTTTTTTTTTTTACCAACTCAGCCGTGAGAACTAAAAGTTGAGCTAGGGGCACACGCAGAACAGAGAGCACTCCATTGGGGGAGGAAACCATATCCTCTCCCACTCTTCCACACTTTCACTCATTAGATTAGATTAGTTTAATTTCTTAGATACTTTTAAATTTAGAGTTTCATTTTATTGTTGGTAAACTTTGGAGAATTTGAAGACCTAGAGGTGATATTTTTCTATTATTGCAATTTTAATTTGGTAATTTCAATTTCATTCATGTTTTGTAGTTTAATTTCTATGAGTTTTATTCTAGTTATTAATTTAGTTATGAGCTAGACTTTTATTGCTTTGGGTGTTTGAATTATGAGGGTAATTAGTGGGTTTATGAATTAATTGCTTAATTAATCTATGTTTTGATTTTAATTGTTTCTAGTATTGTGTTTTGCATGATTCAATTGATTAATTCACCCTATTAGCTAGCATTGTTGATTTTGCCGACTTCAACGACCGTATTGGATTGCATGATTAAGAATGTTCGTATGAGCTTGGATTAATTAATTAGAGTTAGCATAGTAATTAGCTACACCGACCGGGGGTTGATTGCTTAGATCGACAACACTAGGCACTAATCGATTAGAGGTCGTCTAATAGATTAGTGAGAGGACGTCTCATAAACATTAGTAACCTTGTTGAACGTGTTTATGGGACACTATCCTAGGATTTTATGATATTGATTAGACGTGATAATTGCTAATTAATATACGTGTTCACCTAGGCCTCACAAGGGATTGGTCGACACACACGAGTGATAGCCTTTAGCTTACCCCACATCTTAGGTTTGATTTGTGTGATTCACTTCATTAATTAACCACTTAGCCTACAAAATGGATACACCCAAGGCAATACTCTCTCACCTTGCACTTTCGGAAGGAAGTTAGATATTTTGTTCTTGCACTCGTTCATTTCTTCTCGTTTAGTTCATCTAGTTTCGTACTTGTGTTTTTAATTCCCTAAAATCCAAACAAACAAGCTTAGTTACTACAATAGCATGATAACTTGCAACCTTAGGGATTCATTGACACTCAATTAAGTCATTGGAACGAAAATATACCTGGGAAAACTTATCCAAAAATACGAACAAGTCAATGGCGCCGCTGCCGGGGATCTAGTTGAGAGTCTTACGTGGGACTTGAAACTTGTTGAGTGGTGTTAGTAGTAGCATTTAATTTTTCTTATTTTATTTTCTTTGAATTTGATACTTGTGTTTTTGTAGGTAAACTTAATCGACTAGATGGATGGATATAATCAATACCCGTGGAATCATTGCTATGATCAACGTGGTACGATTTATCCTCCACAACATGGAGATGTGAGCTACGATGATTGGAGGAACTTTGATCACCATTATCAAATGCAACAAGTTCGCTCCTCTTATCGAGATTGGAGGAATGAAGAAGAATCACCTCCCCCTTCTCAAGGATATTATCCTTATCCTTACCCACCTCAACCACAAGCCTACTTACCACCACCTCCACCACATCAATACCTTCCACCGCAACACCCTTATCCTCTACCTCCACATCAATACCCTCCTCCTCAACCATATCCACTGTATCCATATCCTCCCCCACCACCTGAAGAGGAGTATCACCCACCTCCTCCTCCACCTATGGAGGAACCTTGCTTTGAATTCCATGGAGCTTCGGAAGGAAATTGGTATGATAGTGGGAGCAGCTTTGAGTACGATTATCAAATGCAACAAGCTCCTTCTCATTATCAATATCAAGAGTGGGGAAGCAATGAGGGTAGGACTACTACTGAAGAGCTCATTGCACAAATGATGGAGAGAATGGATGCACATGATAAGAGGATGGAGACAAGTGAGAAGAAATCTGAAGCGACCGACTCCATCCTTGCTCAACTTATGAGTAATAAAAAATCAACCGACTCCATCCTTGCTCAATTTCTGAGTAGTCAAAAATCGATGGAATTCCAACTTGGACAATTGACCATCGCCGTGAAAAAAATGAAAGAAGAGGAGAACTCAAGTGAGGAGAGTGAAGATTACAAGCTCTTTGACAAAAGAGATGAAGAGGGATGTCCTTTGATGGACACGAGCAACAAAGAACAAGAAGATCAAGAAGCATCCCAAGATGAGTTGGAGAGCGAAATGAGCATTTCTAAACCTTTAAACTCTTCAATTTACACTTTACTTGATATTGATGCTTCTATTGATTTCATTTTACCTCTTGATCACTTTGATCTAAAGAAAGAAATTGAGAAGTGCTTGGGCATTCTTGAGCAAAAGGGAGAGGAATGGAAAAATAGGATGGAGGAAGAGCAAGAAGAACGTCCAATGAGAGAAATATGCAAGAAAGATGCAAGGGATTGGTCTTCCATTCATGAGAGAATCCTTGAGTTTGAAGCTCAAAGGTTGAAATATAATGGGAAGGAGGATCGATATCCATGGCCTTTCCAATGAGTTCTTTAATTTCCGTCCGGCTTGAAGACGTTAAACTTAGCGCTAAATGGGAGGCAACCCATTCTTTATTGCTTTATTTTATTTTTAGATTTGTAGCTTGTTTTATCTTTTGTTTAGTTTTTGTTTTGTAGGTTGAGTGTTGTATTGGTGGTCAAGGATGAGAGATACGCATGGTGGAGCTCAAGGGTAGTGGTGTTTTGGTGTTAAAGGTCCAAGGGACAATTGGTGACGATAGCTTGCTTCTTTGGTGAGCTTCGTTGGTGGTTAAATTCTAAGGTAACACACTCATTCTCAAACTTTGCATTCAAATAGATAGTTTCATTTAAGTTTGGGGGAGATTTCGTGTGTTTACCTTCATTTATATTGCACCGTTGTTCCTAGTTTTGTTGGATGAGATTTATTGTGGATGGTTGGTATTTGAGGCTTAATTGATGGTGATTGTTGGTTATTGAAGTTTGGTTGAGCTTGTTGGTATTGATTGATGCTTGCTTGTTCACTTGATCATGTGACGATTTGTGCTTGAGTTGGTGCTCTTAATTCATGATTAGACAAGCTTGTGAGCTTTAGAGCCTTAGACTTTCATATATTATGGTCTATTTTCCTTCTTGTGAGTATCATTCATGCTTGTGTGCTCTAGAACTTGCCAATTGTCTTCTTTGAGGCTACTATTTGTGTGAAATCTTTGGAAGTGATATAAGGCCATCTTTGTTTTGAATAGTCACTTGACCAAATTTTCCATACCAAATGAAATATTTCCGTAGTTAGCCACTTTGAGCCTATTGACCTATATTCTTTGGCAACCTACAAATTTAGCCTATTTGTCCATCTTGTATGAGCCTAATTTTTCCTATGAACTAGTGGAGTTTGAATGTTGACAAATGTGGTTGAATTGAGGTGAAATGTGAATTTGGTGGATTTGTTTGGTTGGAAAAGTGAAAGATTGAAAAGAAAAAAAAAGATGAATTGTGAGTTGTGCATAAAAAAAGATTGAGTTGATGGGAAAAGAAAAGAAAAATAAAAAAAAAGAAAACTCTCTTGTGCACAAGAATTTGGTAGAGCTTGAAGTTCAAAAGTATTCAAAAAGTTTTGGTAGTGAAGAATGTGCTTAAAAAGAAAATGAAGCAAATAAATTGTGTGAGATAGAGAACTTTGAGTTGCAACTTGATCAATTGTAACTTTCATTTTCACTCCACAAGTTTATGAGTTACTTTATCCAAATCTTCCCTACCATAACCAAAGAGTCTACATTACAACCAAATGTGAAGTCCTTATTGATTCATTGATTGAACACTTTTATGTGGTGGAGAACTTAGATACTTGGCAAGCATATGGTAGTGCACATGTGTGATTTGATTTTGAGAGAATACACTTCTTTGATATACACTTTGAGTGATGAGTGATACACTTACTTGTGAGAAAATATTGTGAATTGAGCACTTGATCTTGCATGGATTTGAGCATAATTTGTGAACTTGTTTGTTGATTTTTCTACCTCTTGCCTTGACTAGATGGAGATAACTTGACAATTACTTATTCTATTTTGGCTTGAATGAATTCCTTCACAATTTTCCCACTTGTTCTATTTTTCTTTCGTTGCTCGGGGACGAGCAACACTTTAAGTTTGGGGGAGTTGATTAGTGTGAAAATTGCTTGAAATTCATGGATTTATTATGCTTAATTTTATAGGATTTCATGCATTATTTATACTAAATTGACTAACTACTCTTGATTTGGAGAAAGGGTGTTGTTTGCTATTTTTATAGGAAAAATGAGTATTTTAGAGCAAAACACGCCTCGAGTATATTGTGGAGTCAATAGAAGGAAAGAAGAAAAATGAGCTACATTTGGGCCCATTATAAATTGATAAAGAAGCAACTCAAACTTTGGCCCATTTCATAGAAGCGGCCCACGTGATTTATTAAAGGGTCCGACTATTTACACCTCCATTTGCGTTGAGAACACTCCCCCTCTGGACGCACCCCCCCTAAAATCTGATGCACCCCCCTCAAATTGTCATAAATGCCCTTCTCTTATATAATTCCAATTACTACTCACACCCCCCCTAAACCCTACTTTCTCCCCCAAATCCTCCATCTTCTTCCTCCTCCATCTTCTTCTTTCATCTTCTCCCCCACCCCTCACCACCACCGCCGGCGACCTGCCCCTCCACCACCCGTCGCCGGCGACGCCACCCCCTTCCTCCCTCGCCGAACCCGTCGCCCCCACCCCCCCGCCTGTAAAAAAAAAAAAAAAACAGATCGCGGCCGCGCGGCCGCCGCGGCCGTCCCCTCCCTCCCTCCCTCGCCGAACCCGTCGCCCCCACCCCCCCCCCCCGCCTGTAAAAAAAAAAACAAACAAATCGCGGCCGCGCGCGGCCCCCCCGTCCATCGGCCGCCGCGGCCGTCCCCTCCCTCCCCCCTCCTCCTCCCTCCCTCGCTGAGCCAGTCCCCTCCCTCCCCCCTCCTCCTCCCTCCCTCGCCGAGCCAGTCCCCTCCCTCCCTCGCCGAGCCAGTCCATCGGCCAAATCCAAATCCAGGTTTGTTTTTTTTTTTTTCCTTCTTTTTCTTACCTTTCGACCACTTTAGGTCGATCCAAATACACTCCGTCGACAACAGGGTGTCGACGAGTGTATTTTTGGTCGACCTAAAGTTGTCGACGAGTTTTTAAATTTTTTTTTTTTTTCGATCAACAAATGTCGAGCATATACAATCTTGTCGACAAACCAGTGTCGGCGGGAGTGAATACGGTCGACACTGGTTTGTCGAAATCTTAAAAAAAAAGTTAAATTTTTTAAGTTGATTTTTTTTTTGTTTGGGGAGAAATTTTGTTGTTTGGGGAGAAATTTTGGTGTTTGGTGTTTGGTGTTTGGTGGTGGTGGTGGCGGCGGCGGCGGCGGCGGCGGAGGATGGATAAAACTTAAGTTTAAAGGTGGGGGTGCATTTAGTAGTTTAATATGACTTAAAGAGTATTTTTGGTTTTTTACTTCATTATTTTATTATTAAATCCATAGGGAGGAGTGTTCTCAACGCAAATGGAGGTGTAAATAGTCGGACCCTTTATTAAATTGATAGGCCAAATTCAGCAGCCCAAGAAATTAATTGTTTGGAACCAAAGAAAGAAAATTCAATTGGGCAGGAGGAGTCCATCATATTTACTTGGAGAAAGGCAGGCCCAAGCCCATTTTTTTTTTTACCAACTCAGCCGTGAGAACTAAAAGTTGAGCTGGGGGCACACGCAGAACAGAGAGCACTCCATTGGGGGAGGAAACCCTATCCTCTCCCACTCTTCCACACTTTCACTCATTAGATTAGATTAGTTTAATTTCTTAGATACTTTTAAATTTAGAGTTTCATTTTATTGTTGGTAAACTTTGGAGAAATTGAAGACCTAGAGGTGATATTTTTCTATTATTGCAATTTTAATTTGGTAATTTCAATTTCATTCATGTTTTGTAGTTTAATTTCTATGAGTTTTATTCTAGTTATTAATTTAGTTATGAGCTAGACTTTTATTGCTTTGGGTGTTTGAATTATGAGGGTAATTAGTGGGTTTATGAATTAATTGCTTAATTAATCTATGTCTTGATTTTAATTGTTTCTAGTATTGTGTTTTGCATGATTCAATTGATTAATTCACCCTATTAGCTAGCATTGTTGATTTTGTCGACTTCAACGACCGTATTGGATTGCATGATTAAGAATGTTCGTATGAGCTTGGATTAATTAATTAGAATTAGCATAGTAATTAGCTACACCGACCGGGGGTTGATTGCTTAGATCGACGACACTAGGCACTAATCGATTAGAGGTCGTCTAATAGATTAGTGAGAGGACGTCTCATAAACATTAGTAACCTTGTTGAACGTGTTTATGGGACACTATCCTAGGATTTTATGATATTGATTAGACGTGATAATTGCTAATTAATATACGTGTTCACCTAGGCCTCACATAATAAGAGCAGATATGCGCAACATAATAGATTTTGGTATGTTGAATTCAATTGAAGAAACGATACAGGAGGAAGTATATATACAGAAGCCTTATGAGCCCTAATTAACAAATGGGCCAACTAATGAACTAGTGGACTAAAGCTATTAAATAAGTGGGCCAAGCCCAATATACTCAATACTCCCCCTCAAGTTGGCGTGTGCAAGTCTCGAACACCCAACTTGCCACAGAGAAAACGAAAACGATCAGCACCTAGGGGTTTTGTAAACAAGTCTGCAACTTGGTTTTCCGTAGATACCATACACGGCTTGATGTCCCCTTTCGTCACTCTCTCACGGACGAAATAGCAATCCATCTCGACATGTTTGGTTCGTTCATGGAACACCGGATTAACTGCAATGTGGCGGGCTGCTTGGTTGTCACAAAAGAGAGGAGTAGGCCCTGCAAGTCGAACACCAAAGTCAAGAAGGAGCCAGCGCAACCAAATAATCTCACAAACTGTTGTTGCCATGGCACAGTATTCGGCTTCGGCCGACGATCGAGACACCACAATCTGCTTCTTTGTTCGCCAGGATATAGGCGAGTCACCAAGAAAAATCACGTAGCCGGTGGACGATCTGCGCGTGAATGGGCAGCCTGCCCAATCTGCGTCGCAGCTCCCGTGCAAGGTGAGATTACCCTTTGCCGAGAGTAAGATGCCTTGACCAGGGGCATTCTTCAAAAACTGGAGCACACGGTGGGCTGCTGTGAGGTGTGATTGGCGTGGAGCGCTTAGGAATTGACTCAATTGACTAACAGCAAACACGATGTCGGGACGCGTCACAGTGAGATAAAGCAATCGTCCGACGAGCCGTCTATAAGGTGCGGCTTCAACTAACGGGCTGTCATCATCGGGGCGCAATTTTAAGTTTTGTTCCATTGGAAACGTACTTGGCCTACCACCTTGAAGACCACTCTCTTCCAAAATATCCAACGTGTACTTTCGTTGACTCAAAACGAAGCCGTCCGGCGAGCGTGCAACTTCAATTCCAAGGAAATATTTGAGGGGCCCCAAGTCCTTAATACTGAATTTAGTGTCTAAGTACTTCTTCACAAAAGAGATTGTGGCAAGATCATTCCCGGCTAATAGAACATCGTCGACGTAGATTAATGCGGAAACATGTATGGACCCTTTTTGATAAAAGAATAGGGAATGATCAGCATGTGATTGGCGAAAGCCAATCAAGGTGAGAGCACGAGTGAATTTCTCATACCAGTTTCAAGAGGCTTGGCGGAGCCCATATAAAGATTTTTGTAGTTTGCAGACACGAGTTTCACCATCTTTTGCAAAACCCTGCGGAATGTGCATATATACCTCTTCATGTAAGTCGCCGTGGAGGAAAGCGTTATTAACATCCAGTTGATGGACGATCCAGTTTCGGTTGGCTGCAATGGTGAGTAGGCATCGAACAGTGACTAGTTTGGCAACGGGGGCAAAGGTCTCGTGAAAATCAACACCTTCGATTTGTGTGAACCCCTTTGCAACTAGGCGAGCCTTATATCGCTCCACCTCCCCATTGGGTTTATACTTAATCTTGTAAACCCACTTCGATCCGACTGCTCGTTTCCCTTGTGGAAGCTGAGAGAGTGTCCAAGTTCCATTTGATTCCAATGCTCTAATTTCCTTTTCCATGGCCTCTCGCCAAAGAGGATCCTTAACTGCCTGGGCGAAGTATTTCGGCTCATCACGAGACGTGATGGCTGCTAGATAAGATTTGTGAGCAATGGAGAATTTATCATATGTAATGAAATTAGACAAGGGATGTACCGTCGAGGATGCTGAATTGGCCGTGGGTGGAGGATGGTCTATAGAAGGGGGTAAATCTGTGACGTAATCATCAAGGTGTTTGGGTCGGCGTCTAATGCGACGATGATCTAGTGACTGAACTGCGTCTTCAGATGTCGGAGTCGCAGCAGGAGCGATCGGCTGGGGTGAATCGCTACTGGCTGGTACAGTGCTAGGCGTTGAAATGGGAGCGCTGTCCGCGACCTGGTGTGTGCCGTCCACAGGCTGTTGTTCAGGTCGGCGGATGAATGGGCGAGGCTGTCCAACAGTCGGATTAGAAGGTGGTTGGAGGCCACGTACTCGGTCAAATGCGCGTGCAATAGCCTTCGAAAAATCAAGGTTGTCGCTGCCTTTAAGTGGGAGGATATGCTCAAAGAATGTAACGTCTCGCGAGCTGTAAAATTTGTTGGTTTGTAAATCGAAAACACGGTAAGCCTTCTGACCATTCGGATACCCAACGAATATACAAGCACTGCCTCGTTCACTGAATTTGTCCTTGCGACGATTGTCATGGGCATACACCAAGCACCCAAAAATTCTGAAATGTGTGTACGTTGGTGGCTTTTGGAAAAGGATTTCATATGGTGTTTTGTTCGAAATGACCGGAGAGGGTAGCCTATTGATGATGTAGACTGCTGTCAGCACGCATTCTCCCCAAAATTCGACGGGCAAACCAGACTCAAATCGAAGTGCCCTAGCCACCTCCAAGATATGTCGATGTTTGCGTTCGACAACGCCATTTTGTTGTGGCGTGTCAGCGCAAGAACTTTCACTTAAAATTCCATTGTCTGAATAATATTCAAGCAAAATGGAAGCCTGAAATTCCATCCCATTGTCAGATCTAACTCTCTTGACATGTGTGGAAAATTGATTTTGAATCATTTTACAAAACTGGATCAAAACTGCAGCAACTTCAGATTTTTTACGGACTAAAAACACCCAAACTCCTCTACTGAAATCGTCTACAATGGATAAGAAATAACGAGCACCGGCAAAAGTTTCACATTTATATGGCCCCCAAATATCACAGTGAATCAACTCAAAGCAACGTGAAGTTTTAATAGTGCTAACAGGAAAAGGTAGACGCGTTTGTTTTGCACGTATACACGAGTCACAAAAAGAAGTGTTTCTAGTAAAGTTTTTCAATTCAACAATATTTTTCAGCTTGCCGTTAGATGCATGCCCCAAGCGGCGATGCCACAATTCTGACGAACTATCTTGAACTGAGAATGCAGCCCCATTATCCACTAGAGGCCCCAAGTAGTATAGACCATCTCGTTGATTACCCACTCCAATCAGCTTCCTCGAGAGTGAGTCCTGTATCCGGTAAATATAAAACACGATCAAGATGCATTCCATTCTTGAAAGTAATCTGTCCAATCGCGCGAACAGGGATGATTTCCCCATTTGGTATTCTCACTGGGGGCTCCGTATGGTTTGTCATAACATTATTCAAAGAATCGCCGCTACATGTGATGTGTTCGGTTGCTCCCGAATCAAGGACCCAATACTTCGAAATATTTGTCGTAATACCTGCCATATTGACCGAATTGGTGACGGAGCTGCTGGTGTCCAATTCCGTCTTCATGAATTGTGTAAGGCGCGTTAATTGGTCTGTCGTAAGTCCAGGGACGGCGGATGAATCGCTACGGACCTGTGCAGCCTGGGTTTGATTCGTGGTCTTGCTCCCTTGAGCTGTTTGCGAACGGCCTTCACGACTTCCAATCTGCGTCTTTCCTGAATTTCCACGTCTGCCCCAATTCGCTGGATAACCAATGCGTTCGAAACACGCATCATATGTATGGTTTGTTTTTCCACAGTGCGAACAATGTCGTCCATCCTTTGAAACTGATCGACGACTGTTTTCTTCAACCTTCTTGCCTTGGACTTGAAAGGCAGTTGCATCAGTCGATGGCTTTCTTGCGAGTGAAATCGCTCGGTGCTGCTCCTCCTCTGATACGAGGTGGTAGGCTGTGCTCAATGAGATTATCGGCCGAGTACTGAGTATCTGCGTCCGAATGGGCCCATACACCTCATCGAGGCCCATAAGAAAGTCATAGAGACGATCACGGTCTCGACTCTCCATTAACTGTTTCTGCAAGTTACAGGTGCACCCATCACATGTGCAAGAGGGGTTCGGCGAAACTGAGGCCACTTCGTCCCAGATTCGACGCAATTTGCTGTAGTACGAAGAGACCGTCTCAGATTCTTGGCGAACAAGGCCGAGCGCGCGACGCAACTCATACGCCCGAGGTGCGCTCTCCTTCCCAAACCTCTCTTCAAGATCCTTCCAAATTTCCCGTGCCGTTCTGAATTTGACGCTTTGCCTAATCTCCGGTTCCATGCTGCTCAAGAGCCACCCCTTTACCATGGCGTTGGTTCTCTTCCAGTACGGCAGATATGGGTCCGTCGCAGACGGCATCGGAATTTCGCCATCAACAAAGCTAATCTTGTTCTTGGCATATAAGGAATTTGTCATGTCGTCGATCCAGTCGCTATAATTTCCATCTTTAAGTAACTCACCTACGAACACGTCACCAGGCTTGTCCGATGCGTGCAAATAGTACGGTGACATATGATCAATCACAACAACCGCTTGTTTACCGCCGGCGTCGGTGCCACCAGATTTCTCTCCATCTTTATCGTTGGACATGATTTACCAAGCGCGTGGATGGAGAAGAAAAGAAACGAAAGAGAAGAAAAGAATCGATGTGTTGAAGATAACACGAAATCTGCGATGAAACTACCAGGAGTTTAGCTCTGGTACCATAATAAGAGCAGATATGCGCAACATAATAGATTTTGGTATGTTGAATTCAATTGAAGAAACGATACAGGAGGAAGTATATATACAGAAGCCTTATGAGCCCTAATTAACAAATGGGCCAACTAATGAACTAGTGGACTAAAGCTATTAAATAAGTGGGCCAAGCCCAATATACTCAATATCACAAGGGATTGGTCGACACACACGAGTGATAGCCTTTAGCTTACCCCACATCTTAGGTTTGATTTGTGTGATTCACTTCATTAATTAACCACTTAGCCTACAAAATGGATACACCCAAGGCAATACTCTCTCACCTTGCACTTTCGGAAGGAAGTTAGATATTTTGTTCTTGCACTCGTTCATTTCTTCTCGTTTAGTTCATCTAGTTTCGTACTTGTGTTTTTAATTCCCTAAAATCCAAACAAACAAGCTTAGTTACTACAATAGCATGATAACTTGCAACCTTAGGGATTCATTGACACTCAATTAAGTCCTTGGAACGAAAATATACTTGGGAAAACTTATCCAAAAATACGAACAAGTCACTACAACACCAAAGTACGTGCTCGCCATTTTACTATCGGCTAGCTCGTACTTCGACGGGCGACGGAACAGTCCATTGCCATACTTGGCCCGACTTGGGAGGGTCCGTACCGAATAACGCGCACACTCCTGAATGGATCGTACGAGCTAGAAGATCTCGAAGGCAAGCCGAGCAAGTACCCATGGAATGCGGTCAAGCTAAAGAAGTTTTATCAGTAAGTTTTTAAATTCTTTACATTTGTATAGTTTGTATCTAGTCATCGTTTCAATACATGTCAAAGTTTAAATTTCATCAAGTGTTAGATAAGTTTTAGAAATTCTAGGCGAGGCTCTGCGTAGCCAGCTAAGAAAAGAGTAACCGACGAATGGTTAACTCTAAAAGACGAGCACTCTTTCTTAAAGATGCTCGCAAGGTAGTGACGACGACGATCACTATCTGAGAAACAAAAGAGTAACTAACGAATGGTTAACTCTAAAAGACGAGCACTCTTTCTTAAAGATGCTCGCAAGGTAGTTACGACGACGATCACTATCTAAGAAACAAAAGAGTAACTGACGAATGGTTAACTCTAAAAGACGAGCACTCTTTCTTAAAGATGCTCGCAAGATTAGTAACGACGACGATCACTATCTAAAAAACAAAAAAGTTCGATCGACAAAAGTTTTAACTCTAAAAAAGACGAGCACTCTTTCTTAAGGATGCTTGCAGGATAGTGACGACGAAGATCACTATCTAAAACATACTAACACAAACCAATGAAAGAAAAATTCAAAAGACAAGTACCCATTGAAAGATGCTTAACATAAATTGAAAAGCAGTGACAAGGACGATCACTCAAAATAAACGAACACATCATAAGCAAAAAAGTTCCATTCATTAAAAAGCCTTAAAGGCTGAAATTACAAAGAAGGCCCTAGTGGCCGAACAGTCATAAACAAAATAAAACAATAAAAAAAAGAAATGGCCGAGCATGTTTATAGTTGATCCCCAACCTCTGCAGCATCTTGCTCGCCTGCAACCTCCTCCTCGCCCGCGGCCACCACCTCGGTAGGAGCACTCTGCTCGCCCTGTTGAGTTGGGGGATCTTGTGGCGGATCTTTGAAATAGACCGGAACAGCCAAGAGGCGAGGAAACATGAATCCCATTTTCATCAGAGGGAGCAGGGGGAGTGTTGTTTCCGGTACAGGTTCTTCCTCCATGATGAGGTCGTCTATGAAACTGCCGAGCTGAGTTACGTCCACTTCTGGATGAACTTCTCTGAGTTTATGGACGAGCTCGTGGGCAGTGAGCGCCACCGCGTAAATGGCCGTGGACGCAGCGAGGTCATTACTTTCATCTCGCTCGTCTTTCACTTCGACCAGTTCTTGCCGAAGAGAAGCTAAATCATACTCGGCGGATGTAAGTTGGTTTTGCAGAGCAGTCACCTCCCCGCGAGCAACAGCAAGCTCTTTGTCTTTCGCCGACATCTGGTCCTCGGCAGCTTTGAGGCGAGCTTCAAGATCTTCGATCTTTTGGAGATCTTCTTGATCTTTGGTTCGAACAGCAGCAAGTTGGGCCTCAGAGTCGGCCAGCTTTGTCTCAAGGTCGGTCATCTTCGCCCCAGAGTCGGCCAGCTGCTTCTCAAGGCCAGCTTTAGCCCTGGCAGTTGAACGATCTTCGTGCTTTTCTCCTCGCTGGCCTTTCGGTTCTCGTAGATCTGGATGGCAAGCTTCTCGGCAGTGAAAGCTATGCGACTAGTTTCAACGGCGATCAGTCTCGCATTCTCCAAGGAGTTATGGTTGTCGACCTCGTCGATAAATGTTGTAGATAGCGATCGGGGCAAGTTCTTCAAGGCCCTGATCGTGACCTGGTCGAGCACCTCTTCGTCAGCCAGGTCCCGCGAACGGTAGAATTTGAGGAGATCCTCATTGAAAGGTTCGGAAACCGGGTGTTCGACAAGCCTAATAAAGACAAGAGAAAGTTAGAAAAGGTACTTTTAGAAAATATTCAAAGGCATTTCTTTCAGTGAGCTTACTTGGAAACCCTTTCGGCGTCCCAGTCGAGAAGAGTGTTATCCTCAGGAGCCCTTTGTACGGCCGACGATCTCGCTGCAACTTCTCGCGACCATTTGGTTCGGCGAGGAGGGGATGCCCTAGTGGGGGACACGATTTGGGGAGGGGGCGAATTTCTCCTCGGCGGAGATCCTCTCGGCGGGGATCTCCTCGGTGAGACCCTCTGCTCGGTAGCAGTGGGGCGAGGAACCCCTCGGGTCGGCCTTGCGATTTTCTTCGAAGGAGCCCCCGAGGTCTCCAACGCTTTCCTCTTGTTGGAACCATCAATGATCACGCGCTCGCGACCGGCTTTCGCTGCTCGCAGAACTTTACTCACCATGATTCGATCGAGTTCGATGGTGGGAGGAAGATAAGTGATAACTTTCTCAGGAACCACTACTAAAAACGAAGGTTTAGTTTTACGAAGAAAGGAAATTTAACTAAAACACTTGGAAATATTTCGATACCTGAAGGAAACTCTCGAGTGATGTGGTGAGGAGGTACTCTAAGGCCTGCTCGCTCTCGCATACACTCCCTGTTCAGAAAGCGGCAGGACCTCTCCAAGTAGCGACGACTAAGCACGCAGCAAATGTGATATTGGAAGATGGGCGAGAGACGATGCTCGACAGTCTTCGTGCGAATAGTTTCCCCTACAAAAGCGAGGAGTTATTCAGTATAGACAAGAACGAGCAGAAATAAAAAGACTTACCATGAATTCTCTGGTAGTCGGTCGCGATAGGAATGCGAGCAGAGGATCCATCTGGCCTCGCGGCACTTTTCCAGTCCCCGGCTACCCACCACCAATTGGTCTTCCAATCACGAATTTTGTTGGGGACCCCTTCGACCAACTTGATGTGGTCGCGACTTTTTACATAGTACCAACCATAGCCCACTTTCTTGCCGGCCTCAGCCGCTTGAAGGAGATAGTTGATTTCTTTCGGGCTAAGCCATGTGTTCCGACAACCGTTCTCGACCGCCTCCAGGCCGAACACGGTGAGGAGTCCAATCAGGTTCGACCACCCGTTCGACAACACTTGAGAAGGTGCCACCCCTAGAAAATGTAAAAAGTTTGAGATTCTGGGGTGCAGGGGGAATCTCAGCCCTGCCTCCATCATTCCAATGTTTACGGCGACCATCCCCTCTGGCGGCTGGTCGGCTCTCTCATCTTTGCGAGGAACAAAGAAGCAAACGTCGGCTGGCAGTTGATATTTCTTCCGGGAATTTTCTAGCTAAGACGAGGAGACACTGCTCGCATACTTGCTGGCTTCGTACCTCGATTCATATGCTTCTCGATATGGGCGAGGGACCTCTATAGGCATGTAATCGCAAAAGTACTTGTAGTATGTCTCCCTCGAGAGCTCATCGCCATCCAGGCTTTCTCGTCCACTCAAAATATCTTTTATGCTCGTCGCGTAGCGAACAACCTCCTCATTCTCCTCGCGGAGACTGCTTGTCAAAGCCTCCTCAACTCGTGCCGGGTCGATCTGCTCACCCAAATTTTGGTCGGACATTTCAGAATCAGTCCTCTCGACATCCTCCTCGGCATCATTGCCGGCATCATCCCTTTCGGACTCATCGGTCTCGTTGGCAACGGCAACGCCGACCACTTCTAACATCTCTTCCCAACTATCGGCTGGAAGGTTGGGAGGACCTACATTAATGGGGTCGGGGGAGAGAACCCAAGAACCTGAAGAGGCTGCCCTCTCCACTAAGGCTAAGGCTAAGCGATCACCCTCGCCGGAATTTACGGCGCCACCGTCCAACGGCGGCGGACCACCACCGGAGCTACCACTAACCTCCATTTATTCTTAAGAAATGGGGGGAAGAAGAGTTTTTAAGAAAGAAAATGTAAGTTTATTACCTTTTTGTCGATCGAAAACCACCCAAAACACGCCGAAAAAGCTCGAAGAACTTGCTTGGAAGGAAGCTCAAGAAGGAATTCAAAAGTTGCAGAAAGTGAAAAGTGTTTTCAAGACGATGGAGGTCCTATTTATAGGCAAATGCTTTCAGGGACCAATGTGTAAAAAAGGGGGTAAATTGTGATATTTTCCAAAATTTTGGGGTCATTTCCGAAATCTAGGTAGGAAAGTGACCCCACGCGCGACCGTTGAGGTCGGCACGCGCCCCACGCGCGAAATTCAAATTCTGAGGCGCCGGTCACGCGCCTGACACACGTCAGATCCGCCATCATTAAAAGTGCTTCGAAAAGCGTGTTCGGCGTGAGAAACGGGGCGACCACCTCCAACTTACGTCATCAAGATTTCAAGATTGATTTGCTTGTCGAGAACAAATCCACCTTCCATACAGACGATCACACTGCTCGCCTTACTATTCTACGAACACGAAGAAAGGCGACCAGGGGGCAAATGTTATACCTAGTCAAAGAAGTTAATCTTTGACAAGTCAATTCTAGTTACCAGCTTGCGTGGCGAGGACCAGTCAACAAAGTCTTGTGACGACTAGTCAACAAGGTGAAGAAAATGTAATAAAAGTATTGTATTTAATATGTTTAAGTGCTCGCCCAAAGATGTTGGCGAGCACATTCTTAGTTAACTGCTTGCCCAAATGTGTTGGCGAGCAGATGTTTATTCAGCTAGATATAGACAAGTACTGAAGCCTTGGGAGACAGCAGGGAGCGTGGCGACCACCTTCCCCGACGACCAGGTCCTCCGGCGACCACTGTAGCTCAGCTCATCGGCATCTCGCCGAGGACGACCACCAGAGACGGTTTAGCATTAAATGCGCCATCCTATCACCTTTTCGGGCAGAAGTACAGGTCCAGTGAGGGCTTGCCACGTGTAAAGGGCGGGCAGCCCAAAAAATCACTATATAATGCCTAAAAGGCTCATTTGTAACTTTCAAGTAATCTTTCCTACAAAAACCCTCTACCCTAAGCAATAAACTCTCCCAAGCTTCTAAAAGCTTTAGCTTCTCCAAGAAGCTATATCTTGTGTTCTTGTGTGTTCTTCATTAAGATCATCATAAATCATCATATCAAACCGTATTAACACGTAATAAACCCCGATAATCATATATGTTTGTTTAGTGCTTACGAAAGCACACATCCAGATCATCCGTACAAAAGCACGTACAACAATACCCTTATAATTAATTAATTCACGAAATTAGATATTATTAATAAGTCAACTATTAAAAAATGATTTCTAAAACACAATCTCGAAAATCGCGTCAATTTATTATCTTTCCAAAATTAAAAAAATTACTAAAAAAAATACCCCAAATTAAAATCAAGCACAACAACTAATGACCCAAAAATCATCAAATTCACCCAAAATTCAGAAGTTCCCCTTAAAATCAGAACCTAAATAAAAAATTAGAACACTCTAAACACAAATCACATACGTATAAAACAACCGGATAAAATTACGAACTCAAAAATATCTTGATAAAGAGTTGAGGCGTGATGAGAGAGAGAGAGAGAGAGGCGTTGGAGTTCCAGTTGCGATGGAATGAAAGAGAGAGAGAGGCAGCGGAGTTCACCGACGACACAACGAGAGGCGGCGGCGGAGTTCCAGTACACGAGAGGTCGCGGCGGAGTATTTCCAGTGGGGTCTTCACGACAGCGGCGACTAAAATGCTTCAGAACGGCGGCGACTCGTCAAGTTCAAAACGGCGGCGACGACTAATATTTTTTTAAATATCATCAAATTCATGAGTTTGTGGGTTATCATCAGGTGAAACGATTGGAGCAATCGTTAGGAATTACACGATAGAATCGTAGAAATTGGGGGAGAATTAGAGAGAATTGAGGGAGACAAAAACCGTTATCTTCATTGAAACAATTCTGAATATACACGATGGGTGGTTCATGGGTGAATCACGGGTTTATATACCCGACCCATGCCGAAAGTAAAGTCGCGAGTGCGACTTTGATTACAAAATGCGAATTACAAATTGAAATGCGTTTACAAAATGAATTACAAATTCAAAGGGGATGAATACACCCCAAGCCCTAATCTATTACAATTATTCCTATTCTCAAAACGGCGTCGCTTCTTCCGTCTTCTTCCTCCCTCTTCTGCCTCGTAACATTACCCCCTCCTCAACACCTTGCTTGTCCCCAAGCAATAATCAAGGAAACAGCTGCGGATAAAGATTGGAGAAGGTCGTTTCCGAGTCAGGAAGATGAGACCAACGAACCAGCACATCTAAAGCTGGAGAATTGCCCCTCCTCACTAGGCGACGAGCGAGCACCTTCAGTAGCAAGAGAAGAACTTTCCCATCTTCATCAAATTCAGGTAAATCTTGCGAAACCAAATCTCCATTTCCCACTTTCTTCTTGAGCATAGAGACATGGAATGTAGGATGTAATTTAGCTGTTGTTGGCAGTGCCAACGTATAGGCAACCAAACCCACCCTTTGCACGACCCAAAAAGGGCCTGCAAACTTGGGACTCAGCTTCCACATGTGGCTCTTCCGCAGTGTGAGTTGCCTACAGGGCTTGAGTTTCAAGTAAACCCAATCTCCTACCTGAAACACCCTCTCTGATCTATTTTGATTAGCATAGAAACGCATGCGATCTTGTGCTTGGTATAGTACCTATTTTAATTGTTGCAATATGTGTTGATTAGAGAACATAAGGTCATCCACTCCCTGCACTGAACTCTGAATCAGCGGACCAAATGATAAAAATTTAGGACAGTAGCCATAAAGAGCCTCAAAAGGGGATCTCTTGATGGCTGAGTGGAAACTGGTGTTGTACCAGAACTCAGCTAGGGGTAACCATTGAGCCCACTGCTTGGGGTTTCTCCCACACATGCATCTCAAATAAGACTCTAGGCATTGATTCACCCTCTCAGTCTGTCCATCAGTCTGAGGGTGATAAGTTGTGCTCAACAGCTGCTGAATGTCTAGAAGTTTCGTCAATTGTTGCCAAAACTGACTGGTGAAAACTTTATCCCTATCAGAGACAATGGATGTAGGCAATCCATGTAATCTGTAGATCTCTGAAATGAAGATCTGAGCCAAATTTGAGGTTGTAAAGGGATGTGAGAGTGCTATAAAATGGCTATACTTTGTCAACCTGTCCACAATTACCCAAATGGTGTCTCTATGATTGGATTTAGGTAGTTTCTCTATGAAATCCATAGAGATATCAGTCCATGCCTGATCAGGAATAGGTAGAGGCTGAATCAACCCTGGAGTTTTGAGCAGCTCATGTTTGCAAAGCTGGCAAATTGAGCACTCTGAAATCACCCTATGGATAGTTTCCATCATCTTTGGCCACCAAAAAACTCCCCTTACCCTCTGAAAAGTGACAGCCTCTCTAGAATGCCCCCTTGAGTTGAAGTGTGGACATGTAGCACTAGCTTTAATCTCAACTCTGTAGCAGTTCCCACATAAACTCTGCCCTTGTATCTCACAATACCTCCACTGTAAGAATATAGTGAAAGATTGTATGGAATAGTAAGACTATCAGTCATCACTTCAGATACCAAACTATCACCATCATAGCTCTCCTGTATCTCTTCCACCCAATGAGGTTTCACTATTGATAGAGCAGCACAATCACTGTGAGTATGATTCCTCCTAGAAAGGGCATCAGCTACAATGTTTTCATGCCATGCCTTGTATTCAATCTTGTAATCAAACCCCAATAGCTTAGTGAGATATTTATGTTGTAAGGGGGTGGAAATTTTCTGTTCAATCAAATACTTAAGACTCTGATGGTCAGTTCTTATGACAAATGGGGCATGTATCAAATAACATCTCCATTTGTCAACAGCCATTAAGATTGCTAGAAACTCTTTTTCATAGATGGACAACCCTAGATTCTTCACACCCAAAGCCTTACTCAGAAATGCAATATGTATCTTCCCTTGCAACAGAACAGTACCTATCCCTCCATAACATGCATCTGTCTCTACAATAAACTCCTTCTTAAAATCTGGCAGTTTTAAAATGGGAGCTGAAACCATAGCAGCTTTAAGTTGGTGAAAAGCAGCCTCTGCCTCCTCATTCCAAATAAATTGACCCTTCTTGGTTAAGAAAGTTAAGGGTTTAGCAATGATGCCAAAGTGCCTTACAAACTTTCTATAATAACATGTCAATCCTAGGAATCCTCTCAACTCCTTCAAAGATCTTGGAGTTGGCCAATCCTTCATCACTTTAAGTTTACTTGGATCAGCCTTCACACCATCATCAGTAATCATATGGCCCAAATATTCCACTTGTTTTACTCCAAAACACACTTAGAAGCCTTGGCTTTTAAGGTGTTCTATAGTAGAATTTGTAGCACCTTTGTCAAATGAGATATATGCTCCTGCATATCCCTGCTATAGATGAGGATGTCATCAAAGAAAACTAGGACAAAGTCCCTCAAATAAGGTGCAAAGAGTTTGTTCATGATGGCCTGGAAGGTGGCAGGTGCATTAGTCAAGCCAAAAGGCATGACCACAAACTCATATAAGCCAAAGACAGTGATAAAGGCTGCCTTCTGAATGTCAGGGGGATGGACCCTGATCTGGTGATACCCAGCCCTAAGGTCAATTTTAGAAAATACCTTAGCTTGCCCCAATTCATCCAGTAAGTCCTCAATCAGTGGTATTGGATAACTGTCCTTGACTGTTATAGAATTCAATTTTCTACAGTCAATACAGAATCTCCATGTGCCATCCTTCTTTTTCACCAATAACAATGGGGAAGAGTAAGGAGAGTTACTAGGTTGTATGACTCCACTCTCCAACATTTCATAGACTAGCTTTTCAATTTCTTGTCTCTGCAAGTAAGTGTATCTGTAAGGATGCTGTTTTATAGGCTTTTCTCCCTCCTTTAGGGTAATCTTGTGATCTAATTGCCTCTTAGGGGGTAGTTCAGTTGGAGGAGCAAACACCACCTGAAATTCATCAATAACAGTTTCCAATTCAGGTGCCACTGAGCATTTTTCAAACTCAGGATTCCCCTTTAGATAACAAAGATACCTCATTCCCTCACATTGTTTCCTCTTCACCATTTTGTTGAGTTGCTTTCCTGAGATCATGGATATCTTGATCTCCTCATCTCCTGACCCTTGCAAAGTGATAGTTTTCCCATTTCTCTAAAATTGCATTGTATGCAATTTAAAATCAAATGTGACAGGTCCCAATTGACTCAACAAGTCTACTCCAATGACCATATCACGTCCTCCCAATCTTAATATCCTAACTGGTGCAGTAAACTTGCAGCTCCCTATTGTCCATTCAAAACTAGAACATTTTGAATTACATTCAATTCTACTGCCATCAGCTATAGTCACCATTAATGAGTGTGTATACTCCACTACACATCCCAGCCTCTTTGCAGTGTTAGGGTCTAAAAAACTATGTGTACTCCCAGAATCCAAGAGAACTGTGATCTCTTGATTTCCCACTTTACCTACAACTTTGATAGTATCTGAATGTTGATGTCCAGCCAAAGCATGTAGAGAAACTAAGGGTTCCACACCCATTTTCACTTCATCCTCCTCAAATTCCAGCTCCTCAGGTTCTTCAACCTCTTCCTCCACTTTTTCCATTATCACAAAAAGTTTCTTGCATTTATGTCCAATGTGGAAGGTCTCATCACAATTGAAACATAAATTTTGTTTCCTCCTAACATCCATTTCAGCTTGTGTTAATCTTTTAGCAAAAGCTGGTTTCCTCCTTTCACTTCCCTTTTCATTCTCCTGTAACTTATGTGGATTGTTCCAGGCTGGTTTAAAACCTGGCTTATACACTTTCTCTCTACTATTGATCAGTTGTTCTTGCCTGATAGCCATCTGAACAGCTTGATTAAAATGAGTGGGCTGAAAAGCTTGAACTGCATGGCTTATCTCTTCTTTCAAACCACCAATGAAGCTTTTAACAAAATATCCTTCAGTTAAGAAAGGATGTTCAGCACTCACATATGACTTGACCTCCCCAAACTCCTTAACATATTTCCTCACAGTTGAAGTTTGCACCAGTCTATGGAACTTCCCCACCACATTCTCATCTTCAGGATTAGTGAACCTCTGTGTCACCAATATCTCAAATTCATTCCAAGTCAAGTCATCTTTCCCATCCACATAGTCCATACACCAATTATCAGCTTCATCTTCCATATTTAATGCAACTAATAATATCTTCTCCTGATCTGTGAGAGGATTAAACAGGAAATATTTGTGGCATTTCCTGATCCATGTCCTAGGCTTGTCACCTTTAAACTTAGGGAAATCAACCCTAGGTTTTCTAGAAGTGTTGTGACTATCCTGAGATTTAGTAGCAGCAGTAGTAATATGTGGATAATGATGATTGTTCGGGTAAAATGCAAGTTTGGTCCCAAGAGAATTTTTAAAAACAATTTTGGTCCCACGTTCTTTTTTGGTCCCATTTTTTGCAAAAATGGTCCCAACCGTTAAATACTTAACGGTTTCCGTTAAGTGATATTGCAAAAATGGTCCCAAAACAAAAAATGAGAAAAAATGACACATTGCATATTTTTTCAAATCAAATTATAATTTGTGTAAATTTGAAAAAAACATATAGATAATAATTTATATCAAATTTAAAAATTAAGAAAAACTTGTAGAAAGCCTGCAACATTTAAAAAGACAAAAAAAATTAAAAATTTCAAACCAATTAATATTTTATGTAAAATCTGTCAAATTAAAAATTTTGAATAATTAAAATTTGACGATATTATTTTTTTTATTTATTAAATTATAAAAATTTATCATATAGATTCTTAAAAAATATCAGATATAGTTTTTAAAACGTAAATTTTAAAGAAATTCAAATTAAAAATTACAAATTACAAATTCCATCAAAACTTTAAACTAAAGATACTAAAAAAATGTATATATATATATATATATATATATATATATATATATCATTAACCATGCTCTTCACCCCGTCATTGACAGAAAATCGGAAGTCAATCTTCTAAAAATTCATTTTACATGTTAAGCCCTCTCAAACAAAATAATCATCCCTTCAAAATCAAATCATTAGATTTGGTTTTAAAAAATTTGAGAATATATCTAAAAATGGAGTATAAAATTCGATTCAAGTAATACCACACCCCGAACCCATGGTGATTAGCGGCACAGACCACTAGTCCCAACAAAAGAAAAGAATAATTGAGATAGAGAGAAAAAATCAAAAACGATTTGACATGCAATTTTAGTGAATGTGGTTTGTCTACTTCGATTTGGGGGTTTTAAGTGAGGGTTTACGATTTGATGAATTTAAGTGAGGGTTTGCGATTTGGGAATGTTTAATGAGTGTTTCAGCTTCAATTTTTTCTGAATTTTCAAGTTGGATTCATGTGGTTTTATTTGGGGGAGATTTTTTAGGGCTTTTTTAGAATTAGATGTGATTTTGGAGATTTTATTTTAGAATGTAAAATCTCGTGGGACCTTTTTTGAACAAAATGGGACCATTTTCGTGACCACGAATCTTTTGGGACCAAATCTGCATTTTCCTGATCTCTTGGGACAAAATCTGCATTTTCCCGTTTTTGAACTTAACGGCGTGTGTGCCTCACGCTCACAATTCCGTTAGTTTTTGACCGAAAAATCTCGCGGGACCTTTTTTGCTCAAAATGGGACCATTTTCGTGAGCATTAATTCTCTTGGGACCATATTTGCATTTTACCCATGATTGTTCATTTCATTTTCTTCATCAAAATGATGCATCCTAGGAAAATTAACATCATACCTTCCTCCATGCTTTGCTGCCATTTTTGGTGTAGCTTCAACTCTAGATCTGCTATTTGAATTGACATCCAAGCCTTTTGAAGCACCAAACTCTCCATACTCTGGAATCCTAGTGTGAATAGGTGGTGTTGGCAATATTCCAGCTTCTTTTCGAGCTCTAAGATCATCATCATCATTCATTATTGTCTTAGAACACTCCTCTCCTTCACTCACCTCCTGAGCTTTCCCCTTACTCGAGCTCAATTGCTTAAGCAGTTTCATAAGTTGCATCTTCAGTAGCTCGGACTCCTTTGCTTGTTGATCAAATCGCTTGAGCAATTCATTCCTTCCTTCTGTTTGCTCATTCCGCAACTCCGTGAATCGATCACCGAGTGAATTCACTTGAATTTCGACAGTTCCGAAATGAGTTTCCAACGAACTAATCCGATCCGTGTTGTTCACCATTTCACATACAATTGCGCAGACTATGAGCGAGATCAATCTAGCTCTGAGGCCACTGAAATGATTGGAGCAATCGTTAGGAATTACGCGATAGAATCGTAGAAATTGGGGGAGAATTAGAGAGAATTGAGAGAGAGAAAAACTGTTATCTTCATTGAAACAATTCTGAATATACACGGGTAGTTCATGGGTAAATCACGGGTTTATATACCCGACCCATGCCGAAAGTAAAGTCGCGAGTGCGACTTTGATTACAAAATGCGAATTACAAATTGAAATGCGTTTACAAAATGAATTACAAATTCAAAGGGGATGAATACACCCCAATCCCTAATATATTACAATTATTCCTATTCTCAAAATGGCGTCGCTTCTTCCGTCTTCTTCCTCACTCTTCTGCCTCGTAACATCAGGCTCCAGGGCATCTCCACCAGCCTGGCTCCATTCTTCCAATTCATGAGATACACCACTCATAAGATCTTGTACAAGGACCCCCTGCGCAGACATATGATTTTGGAGATCATTTAACTCATGCTTCATTTCAATCACTTCATCGGACAACTTACAGTTATGAAAAAACAATGTATATATATATATATATATATATATATATATATATATATATAGTGAAGTAAACACTATTGCATTAGGCTAAGTGCAAAGGAAAATTACAGAATTGATGACCACCAGATGCAGAGTAATTGCAAAATAATAACTATGAGGTGATATAATTAGGTGTATTTAAATATAAGTAACCACCTCAGGTAAAAAAGAACATGCATGATATGATGATATAATTCCAATATGGCCAATCTCTATGTAGAGGGAACGGTATTACCGTATTAAAGGGAATAATCTCACATTAAATACACAATAGCGCAAAACACGGATCATATATTATAAAGTACAGATATCTTTAGCAAAAGTATTAGAGAGATTAAAGGAATTAGTTGAACAAAGTCAAATCTTATAATTCTAGATAAGATTATTTTATTCAAATCTCCTGTAAATTCTGTAATTATTGTTGTAATCTCTTTGATAAATATACAGATCATTCACTCACCTTTTCAACGGTGATAAAAATATATTTCTCACATGGTATCAGCCTAAACACCTTTAACCCTAATTATTTCTTAATTACTTTCCACAAGATAATATTAAACCAGCAGGCCACCGTCCCACTTTAATTAATTCTTCCTTGCTCTTTCTCTCTCCAATCAATTCCACCGCCTACCTTAATTGCATTCCCTCACCATTTGAATTGAAGACTCCAGGCCCTTAATTGCATTCGCTTCACTCTCAATTGACCGGTCCCCGTCAATTGCTTTATTCTTTTTGCATCTACCAGCGACCGGTCCCCGTCGCTCCTCGACTGCTTCTCAATGGCCACAGAAACCACCGACACACTCCCAATTAATGCCCTTATTCACCTCGTTACAGTCAAACTCTCCTCCACGAATTACCTCTTATGGAAGAAACAGGTCGTTGCTATGCTTCACAGCCACGATCTATATGGTTTCGTTGATGGTACGGCCGTGAAACCACCTGCCACTGTTACGACCGATGGCACCACGGGTCCTAACCCAGCGCTTGCTGTGTGGTCTTCGAAGGATCAACGCATCCTCTCCATTCTACTCTCTTCTCTCACAGAAGAAGCCCTAGCCGAAGTGATTGATTCCTCGACGTCTCGAGAGGCCTGGCTTGCTCTCGAGGCTTCCTTTGCCCACTCTTCTCAGTCTCGAGCCAATCAATTACGTGAAGAATTGCTAAGTTTTCGCAAAGGTTCATCCTCTGTTGCAGAGTATGGTCGGAAATTCAAGGGCTTGTGTGATCAATTGGCTGCAATTGGGCGTCCAGTTGACGACTCCGACAAAGCTCACTGGTTTCTTCGGGGATTGGGTTCTCTATTTATGGGTTTTTCTGACACCCGTATGGCCCTTTCTCCAATGCCGTCATTTCGTGATCTTCTTCATCAGGCCCTACAATTTGAAATTCTTCACACCACCATGGTTGATGTTACTCCACCTCCTGCTGCTTTCGTCGCTTCGAATCAGGGAGGGCATTCTCGCGCTTCGTCTGATTCCAGGTCCGTGCCTCGACCGAGTTCCAATGGCTCCAGCGGTTATCAACACTCTCGTGGGCATCACCACTCTCGTGGGAACAACAATCGTTTCAATTCTGGTAACAATAATTCCAATTCATTTCGTAAACCATATGTCCCACGTTGTCAGATATGCAGGGGGGAACACTATGCGGATAAGTGTCCTCAGTTTCTCCAAAATCGGTTGCCTACATCTTCAGCTCATCTTGCCCAGGCTTTTAACACTTCTTGCAGCGTGTCCGAGCAGACCCCAGATTGGTATGTTGATTCGGGCGCTTCAGCCCACATGACTGCTCAAAAATCTAATCTTGATTCTTTTGAGCCTTATTCGGGAACTGGTACGGTTATTGTCGGTAATGGAAATTCTCTTCCTATTACTCATATTGGCACTCGATCTGTTTCATCTCATGTCCATTTGAATGATGTTTTGGTTGTTCCGCATTTAACTAAGAATTTATTATCTATAAGCAAGCTTACTTCAGATTTTCCGGTAAATGTTATCTTCTCTGATAAATTCTTTGAAATTCAGAATCGTCAGACCAGGGAGGTTCTAGCTCGAGGACGACGTGATGAGGGCCTTTATGTTTTGGATCGTGGTCATCCTGCTCTTTTTGCTGCTTTGCATTCTAAAGATTTAAGAGCTAGTTTTAATTTATGGCATTTACGCTTGGGTCATGTCCCACACTCTGTTATTTCTACTTTGAAAACTTTGGGTCACCTATCAGTAACCTCTTTATTACCTGAACCTGGTGTTTGCTCTTCTTGTGCTTTAGCCAAAAGTAAACGTTTGCCTTTTGTTTTGAGTGAAAAACGTGCTAATGCTGCTCTTGACTTAATACATTGTGATTTATGGGGTCCTGCTTCGACTGTCTCATCTGCTGGTTACAAATATTATGCTGTTTTTATTGATGATTACTCTCGTTTCACTTGGATATACCCGTTAGCTGCAAAATCTGAATTTTATGGTATATTTGTTCGCTTTCATAGTTTCGTATGTAATCAATTTTCTCGTACTATGAAAGTCTTTCAGAGTGATGGTGGCACGGAATTTGTTAACCACAGGCTTAACTCATTTATGAATTTGCATGGTATTCATCATCGTATATCTTGTCCGTATACACCTCAGCAAAATGGTCGTGCTGAACGCAAGCATCGTCATATTTCCGAAATGGGTTTATCTATGTTGTTTCATTCTCATGTGCCTGTTTGTCATTGGTTTGATGCTTTTGCCACTGCTGTTCATATTATTAATCGGCTACCCTCTTTAGTTTTGGCAAATAAATCTCCTTTCGAGGTTCTTTTTGGTTTTATCCCAAATTATGCAAATTTTAAACCTTTTGGTTGTCGTGTGTTTCCATATTTACGTCCTTATGCTGCTAACAAATTGGTTCCTCGCAGTCGTCCTTGCATATTTTTGGGCTACAGCAGTGTTTATAAGGGTTATAGGTGCTACGATCCTACTTCCCATCAAGTTTTCACAACTCGGCATGCTCAATTTGATGAGCGGTTTTTTCCGTTTTCGGGTTCAGTTCAGTCCTCTTCAGGCCTATCCCCCGATATTTCAAATTTTTTGGACGTTGAGCTTCGTCCTGATCCGACCCCCTCTCGGCTCACTGTTCCCCAGCCGTCTGATGACAGCATGCCATGCCGATTGTGTCCAGATTCATCGCCCATAGTCCAGTGTGTTGCGCCCATTCCGCCTGCACAACCTGCGCTATTGCCACAGCCGAATCTACATCCTCCGGTTCAGGCCGACCTGCTGCCCACTCCATTACCCGACCAGGCTGCAACTATTCAGCCGCCTGCTCAGATCCCAGTTGCAGCCTCCGTCCATCCGATGGTCACTCGATCGAAAGTCGGCGTATTTAAGCCCCGTTATCCCTTGGATCTCTCTTCCACAGCCTTACTTACAGCCTTGGTGTCTTCTTCTGAACCGCGTGGTTTCAAATCAGCTATGAAATCACCCGCTTGGTTGGCGGCTATGCAAGAGGAAATTGATGCTCTTCGTGCCAATGATACTTGGGATCTTGTGCCTCGTCCTTCTTCCACAAATATTGTTGGTTCTAAATGGGTGTTTCGGACAAAGTATCGTTCAGATGGTTCTGTTGAGCGTCTCAAGGCTAGGCTTGTTGCTCAAGGTTTCACTCAGATTCCGGGTACTGATTTCGGTCATACATTCAGTCCTGTTGTTAAAGCAGCTACGGTACGTATTATTTTGGCTCTATCTGTTCAGCATAAATGGCCTCTTCACCAGCTTGATGTTAAGAATGCTTTTCTTAATGGAGTTCTCCAACAACCTGTTTTTATGGTGCAACCTCCGGGTTTTATTGATTCCAGATTTCCGGATCATGTGTGTCGCTTAAAGAAGGCCCTCTATGGTCTTCGTCAAGCTCCTTTAGCTTGGTTTCAATGCTTTAGCTCGTTTCTTTTTAGCATTGGATTTCATGCTAGTCACTCTGATTCTTCCCTATTTTATCTGCATAAGGGGTCTTCTGTCATTTATTTGCTACTTTATGTTGATGACATCATTGTTACAGGGAATGATTCGACCATGCTCCGTAAATTTATTTCTCGCACTCAATCTGAGTTTGCTATTAAGGATCTTGGGCGCCTAAGCTATTTTTTGGGACTTGAAATCTCATACACCTCATCTGGTCTATTCGTCAGTCAAGCTAAGTATGCGAAAGATATTTTGGAACGAGCTTCTCTCGTTGATTCCAAACCCATCGCTACACCTCTTGTTCCCGGCGAGTCTTTGGCAAGTACAGGTGTTCCTTTTGCCGATCAAACTTTGTATCGGTCACTTGTTGGAGCCTTGCAATATCTCACGATTACTCGTCCCGACCTCTCTTATGCCGTTAATGTCGTAAGTCAGTTTCTTCATGCCCCTATGGAATCTCACTTTGCAGCTGTAAAACGTATTATCCGCTATGTTAAAGGCACCATATCCTTTGGCATTACATTCACCACTCGACCAGAGCGATCTATTATTGGTTACTCGGATGCTGATTGGGCTCGCTGTATTGAGACCCGTCGTTCTACTTACGGTTATTCCATTTTTCTTGATGGTAATATCGTCTCTTGGAGTGCTAAGAAACAGCCGACAGTCTCCCGTTCTAGTTGTGAATCTGAGTACCGGGCTCTAGCAAATGCTGCTGCTGAACTTGTTTGGGTTACGAATCTCCTTCGTGAACTCAAAGCTCTTCCTTCTGTTCGACCTTTGCTCCTTTGTGATAATAAAAGTGCGATTTTTTGGAGCCAAAATCCGGTGTCTCACAAACGAGCAAAACATATTGATATTGATTGCCACTTCATCCGAGAATTAGTCACAACTAGAAGAGTCGCCACCAAATTTGTCCCGTCTCATCTTCAGTTAGCCGACATATTCACGAAGAGTCTCCCTCGGCCTGCCTTTGAATTTCTTCGTTCCAAGCTTTGCGTTACTCTACATCCCACGCATAGCTTGAGGGGGGATATTAGAGAGATTAAAGGAATTAGTTGAACAAAGTCAAATCTTATAATTCTAGATAAGATTATTTTATTCAAATCTCCTGTAAATTCTGTAATTATTGTTGTAATCTCTTTGATAAATATACAGATCATTCACTCACCTTTTCAACGGTGATAAAAATATATTTCTCACAAAAAGTTAAGGTAAAAAAGCTTGTGTTGAATTTCTTCTAGCCAAATAATAAAGATCATATATTTTAATTTCACACATATTCTAATACTGTATATATGCACTCTGTCCCCGATTTATTATTATAGAGTGAAGGAGGTACAATATTAGGCATATAAGAAATCTAGAGTGCATGCACCTTCAGTCAGCAAATTTCACTTAGTATTATGAGTTTTCAAGCAAATTATTGTGGGCTTTCCTCTCACCTCAAGAAAGCTAAATATTTTGTGCGTGTGTTTTGCACAAGTTCTCAACTGCATCCTTCAGGTCCAATAGCTCACAACAGATTTTTCTAATTCTCTGCAGCAATTTAAATTGCGGAGTGTTAATGAGAACAATGAGACAAACTGCTTTAAAACTCGGAAGTTTGAGAAAGTACAATCTATAACCAAAAAATTCAATGTATAAATTATGTAGAAAATTACAAGATGTTGCTCCACTCTTAGTTTCAATGGATTATATTCAGAAAATCTTCAAATCTAACTATATCTAGAAGAAATCTATCCATTTACAATCTGTAAGAATATTTAGAATTGCTTTCCTTGAATTCAAAAGAGTTACAAAAAAGGTCTTATATATTCACATTTGATGTGGTAACTACTCTTGGTTAGTTTTGGTAACTACCTAACTAGTAAAACTAACTTGGTAAGTTGACACCCCCCTCAAGCTAGACGGATGGGGACAGACGTGAAGCTTGGATCTGAAGAAGTCGAAGAGCGGTCGAGGAAGTGCTTTAGTGAAGATGTCCGCTATTTGTAGAGTTGATGGGACGAATTGAGTTGTTAGGCGACCAGAGGTAACAAGTTCACGAACAAAATGGTAGTTTATATCGATGTGTTTGGCTCGTTTGTGGGCTACCAGATTTTGACTAAAGAAAAGTGCACTTTTGTTGTCTCATAGGAGACGAGGAGGCTTAGTAGGAAGTGCCAATAGTTCTTGGAGAAGTGAGGTTACCCAGATGAGTTCGGAAGCAGTGTAAGCCATTGCTCGGTTTTTCGATTTGCAGCTTGATTTGGAGACCGTCGGTTGCTTTTTGGCGCTCTAGGAGACAAAATTTGGGCCATGAAATATAGAGTAGTCGTAGGTTGATTGGCGGGTGTCTAGGTAACGAGCCCAGTCAGCATCAGAGTAGGCGAGAAGATGCACAGGTCCGCGAGTAAAGTCCAGGACAAAGTGAAGAGTTCCTTTGACATATCGAATAATTCTTTTTACAGCTTGAATGTGGTATGTGGTTAGATTGAATTGGAATTGGCATACAGTGTTAACCATGAATGAAAGATATGGACAAGTGATGGTGAGATACTGAAGAGCGCCGACCAGCGAGCGGTATTTTGTGGGGTCGGAATAAGGAGTGCTGAGCATGCGTAGATTTTCGGAGGGGGAAAGAGGTGTGGCGACAGGTTTGGAGTCGAGCATATCCGCACGAAGTAGAATGTCGCGAGCATATTTGGATTGGCTGAGAAAAACACCGGGGGGGGTAAGTAATTTCTAAGCCAAGAAAATAATTGAGCTTACCAAGATCCTTAACGGTAAATTCATTTTGTATGCGAGATATTAGGCGAGCAATGAATGCGTTGTCGTTTCCGGTGATGATTATGTCATCGACGTAGACAAGGAGATATAATGTTGTGTTTGTCTGATGAAGAATGAATAGAGAAGTATCAAATTTACTTTCTATAAAACCTAAGGAAAGAAGAAAAATATTGAAACGTAAAAACCAGGCCATGGGTGCCTGTTTTAAACCGTAAATGGCTTTATTGGATCCAATAACATTTTCTGTAAGAGGGCGAGGAACTAGAGTCCACGTGTTGTTGGAGTGGAGAGCTTGTAATTCATTATCCATGGCCGCAACTCTCAATGGGGGTGATTTAGAGGGAAATTTGATGCCCATGGGTTCGTTGGTAGAGTGAATGGAGGCGAGAAGAGCATTAGTTGCGAGGAAAGAGGTGTTGAATGGATGTTTGGGTTTGAAGATGCCGTCTTTAGAGCGAGTCCGCATAACATGAGTTGGGCAAGCAATATCCATTTTGTGAGACAGAGAGCGAGCTCGTCTCGGTAGTTTTGAAGGGAAATTGTTCTCCTCAAACTGAGCATGACGAGTAACATAGATTCGAGAAGATGCGGGATCCAAGCAGCAGTAACCCAGATGGCGGGAACTATAGCCAATGAAAACACAAGGAATACTTCGAGGAGAGAGTTTGTTAGCAGCATAATCATGAAGATAAGGAAAAACACGATAGCCAAAGACATGTAATTTGTCAAAATGAGGGGAAGAGCGAAAAAAAAATTCATAAGGAGTTTTGTTATTAAGAACAGATGATGGAGTTCGATTTATGAGATACACGACAATGCCGAACGACTCAACCCAATATTGTGAAGGTACCGACGAGTGGAATAGAAGAGAAAGACCAATTTCAGTGATGTGCCTGTGTTTTCTTGCTGCTCGGCCATTTTGAGCAAAAGTATAGGGACATGACATAGTATGAATTATGCCGTATTGGGAAAACAAGTTTTGTAGTTTAGTGTTAGTAAATTCAGTGCCCCCATCAGATTGAAATCTTTTAATAGTTGTGCCTAATTAATTTTCTACCAATTTTTTTAAATTAACGAACACCGAGTAAAAGTCAGATTTTTGCTTAAGAGGATAAAACCAAACAAATCGGGAAAAATCATCCACAAAAATAGCATAAAAGCGATAACCATCACAAGAAGTAACAGGGGAAGGTCCCCAAAGATCACAATGGACAAGATCTAATAGAGAATGAGCTCGATTGTTCTTAATAGATAATGGTAAGCGAGAACTCTTAGCGAGTTGACAAGAAGTGCAAGATACGTACAGGTGTAGGTAACAAAGAAGTAATAGAAATCAACCCTAATCTAGCAAGAAATTTGATATTATTAAAGTGTGTGTGTCCAAGTCGATCATGCCATAGTTCATAAGAAGCTTTTGGTGTAGAATTAGTACGAAGGGGCAGATCGAAAACAAAGAGTTTAAAGATCGATCTAGAATGTAAAGCCCATTCTCACGTCGCCCCTGGGAGAGCAGAGTCCCTGTTGCTTGATTCTGAATTTCAAAGGTAGAATTAGTAAAACGAACAAATATAGGATGATCAGAGGTAAGTTGACTAACATAAATTAATTTTTTAGTGATGTTGGGAACAACTAAAAAGTGAGATAAAGAGAGATGAGAGTTGAGAGTTTTAGATCCAACGTGAGTGATCGGTATGGAGTGCCCGTTGCCGACCACAACACAATTTGTACCTGAGTACATGGACGAGGAGTCAAGAGCATCCGACGAGGAAACCATATGAGCCGAAGCCCCAGTATCAATATACCAATCGGAGATGTTGGAAGGAGTGATTGTTGAAGATGTCGATAGGGATTCAACACAATTAGATTGCGAGCAGGGGGAGACGTATATGATTCGGGTGGAATTTACACGTTTTAGGGGCACATGTGAGATGTATTTTGATGTGGATTTCATTGAATTATGCATGGAATATGACTATTTAAGCCAAAATGAGAGAAAGGTTGTGTTTTGTCGGTTTTGTAGGTAAAACGATGGAATTTGGGGCAAAACACATACCACAAGTGATCGGACTAGAAAGAGGAGTGCACGGTTGGATTCGTCGCGGAAAACGGAGTGGATTAGCCGAAGGAATCAAGTCAATCCGACACCCGAGGCGAAAGTTATGCACGAAACGAGAAAAGGCCAAAATCGAGGTGCGAGGCAACTCGGCCGAGTGACCTTACTCGGCCGAATCTGCGACTTTGGGTGTTACTGCGCACTCGGCCGAGTGACCTTACTCGGCCGAATCTGCGAGTTGGAGTTTTTCTGCGCACTCGGCCGAGTAACCCAACTCGGCCGAGTTGAAGTAAAGGCTTGAAGACCACTCGGCCGAGTGACCCAACTCGGCCGAGTAACGCGCATACCCTGTTTTTTTGTGAAGATTCAACCAACACCCCAACTCGGCCGAGTGACCCCAACTCGGCCGAGTCACTTCCAAATTCGGTGCAAAACGCGTGTTTTCTCCATTTTCGAGGGACTAACTTGCAAAGGTCATATCCAAACCCTACCCCAACACTATAAATACCCCAATTCTTAAACTTCACACCACCTTACCCCTCTCCCAAGAATTCTTACACACATAAACACACGCTTGGAGGTTTTGGGCCATAACTTCTTCAATTCAACACCAAATCATGCAAGGGAGGAGCCACTAGCTTGGGAATTCAATTCCTCACCACACCATAGTCTAAGCTTTCTTTTATTTTCACTTTTTATTGCTTTGATCTTAGTTTATTTGTAATTTGAACATGTGGTTGATTGGCTAAGAACACTTTTGGTTCTAAAGCCTTGTAAATACTTTTGATGATATCTATGAATTAATGTTTTGCTTATTTGGTGTTTGTGTGGCTTAATTCTATTTGGATGCTTGGTTTATATTGCAAAGCATGTCATTATGTGTACAATGATGATGTGTTGATCATAGTTAATTGAATTAGGTTGAGAAATCTAGTTTGGTTGATTGATTGCAAGCATTTGACCTAATTTTATTGTGAGATTGAAAGATGATCAATGATTAGGAAGATGTGTGATGATCTTAGGAGCGTGATTGGGTTTTATTGTGCAATTTAGGTAGAGATACTAGGTTGTGTGATATCTCCTTTGAATTACTTGGATCGAAAGAACTTTTAATTCATTATTACGTGATCAATCTTATAGACAAAGCATGAACACCACTTGAGTAGATAGTTAATCATAGATGGATTCACTAGTATTGCATGTGCTTTAGGACCTACCTTCTCTTTATTGAGTTACATCCATTTTTACTTTCGTTTTGTGATTTGTATGCCATTTGATCGATTTTATATTTGCTCTTTGTTGCTTATTCGTGACACTTGGTAGGTAATTTTAGAGTAAACCATCAAAATCAAATTATCGATCACGTCTACTTAGAATTCGACTAGCAAACTACCCTTTTACGCTTTAACCTCCCTGTGGGATCGACCTCGTGCTTATCACGCTACGATAGACACCGTACACTTGCGGTTGTTTATTTTAGTGTTGTATAACACGTGTATCAAGTTTATGGCGCCGCTGCCGGGGAGGTTTCTATAAGCTCTAGAGTGTAGGCTAGGAGAGTTTTAGTTTAGACACTTTACTTGTTTTCCTTATTTGCAAAAATTCAAAAAATATTTGTTTGTTTTACCTTGATTTCACTTGTGATTCTTACTTTCTTTTGAACTTTTGTCTAGACATGGCATATGATCACCCGAGCTAGGAGAAATCAACAAGAGTTGCTACCTCTAGACCCGAAAATCGAAGTTCGTTGTCGAAGACAAAACGCCGAAAGAAGAAGGATTGAATTAGAAGCTATGAATCGAAGAGAGAATCCAATTGTGGAAGAGGAAAGGAACCAAGAGGATGTTGGAGGCATAGTAGAGCCCAATGGGAATGGTGGTAATCGACCACAAGGGGGCATAAGAGATAATCTCAACCGGAGGATGGAAGGGAATGTCAATGTTGAAGGAGATGGAGAGCAACGGGAGGATAATGGAAATCAAAGAGTTTTGAGAGACCACTTCCGCCCTATCCCAAGGCCCTATGGAGGAGCGGGTCGGGAACCCGTTGACGCTCATAACTTTGAGCTCAAGCCGGCCTTAATCATGATGGTCCAAAACAACCAATTTGGAGGGTTGTCAAAGGAGGATCCTAACCTCCATTTATCTCAATTCTTAGAGATAAGTGGAACGGTTAAGATCAACCGAGTTCCTCAAGATTATATTCGTCTCCAATTGTTCCCATTCTCACTCCGTGATCGTGCAAAGCAATGGTACATGTCCCTTGATCTAAGAACCATTGAGAATTGGGCCGACCTTGTTGATGCCTTCCTCATGAAATACTTTCCTCCAAGCAAGACAATCAAGATAAGAGGAGAAATTTCTTCCTTCATGCAAGACGATGATGAGTCTTTAGCCGAGGCTTGGTAGCGTTTCAAGGATCTTATACGGAGTTGCCCTCAACATGGTTTCTCAAGAGACCAATTGATTTGCTATTTCTATAACGGGATGGACCATAGAACAAGAGGGATGGTGGATGCCTCGGTCGGTGGAGGTTCTTTGCTAGGAAAGACGACGGATGAAGGTTATGTGCTTCTAGAGGAGATGGCGAAGAACGGACATCAATGGCCATCCGAGAGAAGGCAAGCCCGGAAAGTTGCTTCCACGAAGGAGTCGGATGATTTTGCTACTTTATCCAACAAGATGGACAAGTTGACTTCGATGATGGCGGCCAAGTCACTAATGGGACCTAGTGATGAACAATATGAGGAGGCCCATTATATGAACAATCAAAGGGACCGTCAATTTCGAGAAAGAGGTTGGAATGAGAGGCAAAACCCTCCTAACCCGAATCATTACCATCCCGGGTTGAGGCAACATGAGAACTTTTCTTATGCCAACACAAGAAATGCCATCATCCCACCTCCAAATTTTAATGTGAGAGATGGAGCTATTGTGGAGTCTTCATCAAAACCATCAATGGAGGATATGTTTGGTACTTTTATGGGGGAAACCACGAAATTTATGAGAGAGACTAGAGAGAATGCAAACATAACTCGGCAAAGATTTGAGGAACAAGGAGAAATGATCAAGAATATGACAAACAATATGAAAGCCATGGAAAAGCAAATGAGCCAACTCTCTAATGTCATCGGTAGTCAACACACTCCGGGGCAATTTCCTTCAAACACGGAGCTCAACCCCAAGGAGCATTGCAAAGCTATAAAGCTAAGAAGTGGGACGAGTTACGATGGGCCAAAGATACCACAAGAGGAGGAAATGGTAATGGCACCCGAGGATGTCGACAAAGAAGATGGACAAGAGAAAGAAAGGCAAGAGGAGATAGTGAGGGAAGAAGAGAAAGTAGAGGAGAAAAAGAGTGAGGAGGCAATCCCTCCTCAAGACAAAGGCAAGAATGTGGTACCTCTCCCATACCCTCAAAGGTTGAAGAAGAAGGGCTTGGACAACAAATTTGCTAAGTTTGTGGAGATGTTCAAGAAGATCCACATCAACATACCCTTTGCCGAAGGTCTAGAACAAATGCCCCATTACTCCAAGTTCTTGAAAGAAATTATGTCCAACAAGAGGAAGATGGTGGAGTACGAAACGGTGCACTTGACCGAGGAGTGTAGCTCAATCATTCAAGCAAAGCTACCTCAAAAGCTTAGAGACCCCGGATCCTTTACTCTACCATGTGTTATTGGAGATGGAGGTACATTTAAAGCTTTGTGTGATTTGGGAGCTAGCATTAATCTTATGCCTTTGTCCATATTTAAGTCACTTGGTTTGGGGAAACTTACACCAACCACGATGAGCCTTCAATTGGCGGATAGATCCATGACTTACCCCTTGGGTATAGTAGAGGACGTGTTGGTTAAAATCGATAAGTTCATATTCCCGGTGGATTTTGTGGTGTTGGATATGGAGGAGGACAAGTATATTCCACTCATCTTGGGAAGGCCATTCTTGGCAACCGGTGGAGCAATTATCAATGTGAGAAAAGGGGAGTTGGAGCTTCAAGTGAACAACGAGAAAGTGTTGTTCAACATTTACAAGGCCATCAAGTTTAGAGATGATGAGGATGAGGTCTTTGAGTGCAACATGATCAACCACGTGCAAGCTTGTGTGAATATGCACGTGGAAAAGAGCAACTCAAAGGATCCACTTGATTTTTGCATAAGAGAATCTCTTAACTCACTCTCTTCTATTCCCTTTGATTTCAATTTTGATGAGCTTAATGATATAGAATTGTTTGAATATATGTCTTCTCTTGATGTTTTGAAGGAACTTCCAATCACAAAGGAGGAGAAATTCATGGAGATACAACAAGAAGCCAAGTTTGGGGGGGTTTTACTTGAAGAGTATCAAAGATTTCCTCACAAAAATCTTGACACTTGGCCCTCATGTTATGCATTGGAAGTACCAAAGGAGGAAGTTAAGGAGAAACCAAAAGCTCAAGAGAAGGGGAGGAAGCTCGATTTGAAACCACTTCCGGAGCACTTGAGATATGCTTATCTTGAACAAGGTGAACTCTTTCCGGTTATTGTTTCTTCACACTTGCATGAGCTTGAGTTAGAAAAATTGCTTAGGGTGCTTAGAACTTATAAATCGGCTATTGGTTGGGATATTTCGGATTTGAAGGGTATACCGGCTCATATTTGCATGCATAAAATTAGACTAGATGAGTCTATTAAGCCTAAAGCCCAAGGTCAAAGAAGATTGAACCCCATAATGCAAGAAGTGGTAAGAAAAGAGGTGTTGAAGTGGTTAGATAATGATATAATTTTTCCCATAAGTGATAGTGAGTGGGTGAGCCCAACACAAGTGGTACCTAAGAAGGGGGGTATGACCATTGTTACAACCGATACCTTAGAGGTAATTGCTTCTAGGACCCCCGTGGGGTGGAGAGTGTGCATTGATTATCGTATGTTGAATAGTGCCACTAGGAAAGATCACTTCCCTTTGCCTTTTATTGATCAAATGTTGGATAGGATGGCGGGATATGAGTATTATTGCTTTCTTGATGGTTATTCGGGATATAATCAAATTTTGATTGATCCTAAAGACCAAGAGAAATCAACTTTTACTTGCCCTTATGGTACTTTTGCTTTTAGGAGAATGCCATTTGGATTGTGCAATGCTCCCGCCACCTTCCAACGATGCATGATGGCTATTTTTCATGGTATGATTGAAAACATAATGGAGGTATTTATGGATGATTTTTCCGTATTTGGTTATTGCTTTGATACATGTCTACGTAACCTCTCTTGTGTTTTACAAAGATGTATAGATACCAACTTGGTGCTTAATTGGGAGAAATGCCACTTCATGGTGAAGGAAGGGATTGTGCTTGGGCACAAGATTTCGGCTAAAGGGCTTGAGGTTAATAGAGCAAAGATTGTGGCAATTGAGAAGTTACCCCCACCAACCAATGAGAAGGCGGTTAGGAGTTTTCTTGGGCATGCCGGTTTCTATAGAAGATTCATCAAAGACTTTTCAAAGATAGCCAAGCCCATGTGTGCATTGTTGGAGAAGGGTGCCACCTTCATCTTTAGTGAAGAGTGCATAAAGTCATTTGAGATTTTGAAGGAGGCTTTGATTAAAGCTCCCGTGTTGGTGATACCCGATTGGAGCCAACCATTTGAGATCATGTGTGATGCTAGCGACTATGCTATTGGAGTAGCTTTGGGCCAAAAGAGAGACAAGCTTTTTCGTGTGATTTATTATGCAAGCAAAACCTTGAATCCGGCTCAAAAGAATTACACCACAACGGAGAAGGAGATGCTAGCCGTGATTTATAGCTTTGACAAGTTTAGAGCTTATTTGGTGGGAGCTAAGACCATAGTGTACACGGATCACACGGCTCTCAAATATTTGGTTGAGAAGAAAGAGGCCAAACCAAGGTTGATAAGATGGGTACTCCTTTTGCAAGAGTTTGATGTGGAGATAAGGGATAGAAAAGGATGTGAAAATGTGGTAGCGGACCACCTCTCAAGGCTTGAGAATGTGGAGGAAAAGGACATCCAAGTCCCTATTAAAGAGTGGTTTCCCGATGAGCAACTCCTTACCATCAAAGAAACATGTCCATGGTTCGCCGATTTTGTGAACTACATAGCCACCGGAACACCACCACCAAACCTCTCATTCCATCAAAAGAAGAAATTCTATCATGATAGTAAGTTCTATGTTTGGGAGGATCCGTTTCTTTATAGATGGTGTTCCGATATGGTCATGAGAAGGTGCTTAGGGGAAGATGAGTGGGAGAAAGTGATTGAAGAGTGCCATTCATCTCCTTATGGAGGTCATTTTGGAGCAAATAGGACGGCTCACAAGGTTCTTCAAAGTGGTTTCTATTGGCCATCCATTTTTAGGGATTGTGTAGCTTTTGTGAAGAAGTGTGACAAGTGCCAAAGGATGGGAAACATCTCAAAGAGGCATGAGATGCCTATGAAGAATGTAATTGAGGTGGAGCTTTTTGATGTATGGGGGATTGATTTCATGGGACCATTCCCTACTTCCCATGGATTTTCCTACATCCTATTGGCTATTGACTATGTCTCTAGGTGGATTGAGGCCATTCCAACCACTACAAATGATGCCAAGGTGGTCCTCAACTTTTTGAGGAAGAATATTTTTACTCGTTTTGGTACTCCAAGAGCATTAGTGAGTGATGGTGGTTCACACTTTTGCAACCGATGGCTTGACCAACTCTTGACGAAGTATGGAGTAAAGCATAGGGTGACCACACCATATCACCCCCAAGCTAATGGGCAAACGGAGAAAGAAGGAAGATGATGCTTAATGAGCTTGATGAATTTAGGAATGGAGCCTTTGAGAATTCCAAGATTCACAAAGAAAGAGCCAAGAGATTTCATGACAAGATGATTGAAAGAAGAGAGTTTCAAGTTGGAGAACAAGTCCTATTGTTCAACTCAAGGTTGAGGTTATTTCCGGGCAAATTGAAGTCAAAGTGGTCGGGGCCCTTTGTGATTAAGAATGTAACGCCCATGGGAAATGTGGAACTTATTGGTAAGGATGGAACAACCTTTGTGGTGAACGGACAAAGAGTGAAGCATTACTATGGGAACGAGCAACTTCGAATGGTGGAAACATTTCACTTGAATGAGGCTTGAAAGAGGAAACAACCGTCCGGCATAGGACGTTAAAAATAGCGCTTCTTGGGAGGCAACCCAAGGTTTTATTGCTTTCTTGTTTTTATTGATTTGATAGTATTGATAGCTTAGTTGCTTTGTAGGTATGGATGAGGAGTTTCATGGATACCTTGTCATGAAGAATGAAGAAGAAGCAAAGCCAACTTTGGAAAAAGGAAGCAAGTGATGCAATGGTGACTCTTGAAGAGCATTGGATGTGCAAGGAGGGAGGTAACAATTTGTAGCCCCAAACTTAGAATTTTTACATAGTAAAATTCTAAGTTTGGGGGAGTTATTTTTCTTTTATTTTTTTCTACTAATTGTTACCCTTGCACCGGTTCGTCATTCTACTTGTGTCACATTTTGCACCGGCGCACACTTGGCTTTCACATGAGTATATTGGTTTAGTTGGTTTTGAGCATATGTTGGGTAGTGGACAATTGGTGAAATGTGAGCATGAATAGTCATTGGAATCCATTGTTGAGTAGTTATGGTGATGTCTATTTGCTTTGAATGTAAGCATGATTGATGTTGGATATAGTGTCATGATTGTGTTCATATTTGTGATCTTTGATAGCACGGATGCATGATGTGTTGTTGTTTGGGAACATTTGATGATTATGAGAGTCCTATTGAATAAGCCGGTGAGAATTGAGTCTTAAATCGAGCATGTAATCCGGTTTAGTTAATTTGAGAGTGGACTAGGTTATTGCTAGTGATCCTAGAACTTGCCTAAGTTCTTGTTTGAAAGCATGATTGTGTGAAACTTTGTGATGTGATATAGGCCATCTTGTTCTAAAAAGAGTCACTTAGCCAAAATTTCCCAAAACCGAAGTAATTTTCCGTAGTTAGCCCCTTGAGCTTAATTCCTCATTTTCTTGGCAAACTACAATGTAACCACTTAGCCTTTTTGAGCCTTTGATTCCTATACCTAGTGGGGGATAAAAGACAAAGTGGAAAACATGTGCTTGAATGAATATCTTTGGTGAAAAGGAGAAATTGGAGAAGTTGAAAGAAAAAGAGAAAGATGAAAAGAAAATCAAGGAAAAGAAAAGAGGGACAAAGAGCCCCAAAAGCTTGAAAAGAAAAAAAAAATGGTTCAAAAGATGAGGTGATGAATGCTTGAAAAAGAATGGAAAAAGAAAAAAAAAAGTGAGGATGAAGTTTGTAAGCTTTGAAAGTGGAAGCACACATTGTAAAACAACAAACTTTGTCCTCCACTAGAAGAGTCACAATTCCCAAATTCATCCTACCTTGTCCAAAGAGCGAATGTTACATCCTTGATTAAGTCCTATTGATCACTTTGTTGAGCATTTGAGTGTGTGTAGAAAGTAGAAGTTGGGCAAGCATATGGTGATTGCATAGCATGACTTGGTTGATGAGTGCATTAATATCCTTAATTTGTTTGTGTGTTTGAGAGAAACACTCCATCATGTGAGTAGAGGACTTGAGCATTTGGATTATGTTTCCCATCACAATGTGTTGTGTACTTGTGCATTCTTTGATCTATGAATGTGGATTGCAAAAGTGAGCCTATAACTTTCATTGAGAAATGCACTTGGAGAAAGAGATATCATTACATCTTACTTTGCATGTGTGATTTGCATTGAATATTCCATTGTGATCATTCCACCCTCATTGCTTTAAGTGTTTAGTTGTTTGAGGACAAACAACATTTTTAGTTTGGGGGGGTTTGATTCGGGTGGAATTTACACGTTTTAGGGGCACATGTGAGATGTATTTTGATGTGGATTTCATTGAATTATGCATGGAATATGACTATTTAAGCCAAAATGAGAGAAAGGTTGTGTTTTGTCGGTTTTGTAGGTAAAACGATGGAATTTGGAGCAAAACACATACCACAAGTGATCGGACTAGAAAGAGGAGTGCACGGTTGGATTCGTCGCGGAAAACGGAGTGGATTAGCCGAAGGAATCAAGTCAATCCGACACCCGAGGCGAAAGTTATGCACGAAACGAGAAAAGGCCGAAATCGAGGTGCGAGGCAACTCGGCCGAGTGACCTTACTCGGCCGAATCTGCGACTTTGGGTGTTACTGCGCACTAGGCCGAGTGACCTTACTCGGCCGAATCTGCGAGTTGGAGTTTTTCTGCGCACTCGGCCGAGTAACCCAACTCGGCCGAGTTGAAGTAAAGGCTTGAAGACCACTCGGCCGAGTGACCCAACTCGGCCGAGTAACGCGCATACCCTGTTTTTTTGTGAAGATTCAACCAACACCCCAACTCGGCCGAGTGACCCCAACTCGGCCGAGTCACTTCCAAATTCGGTGCCAAACGCGTGTTTTCTCCATTTTCGAGGGACTAACTTGCAAAGGTCATATCCAAACCCTACCCCAACACTATAAATACCCCAATTCTTAAACTTCACACCACCTTACCCCTCTCCCAAGAATTCTTACACACATAAACACACGCTTGGAGGTTTTGGGCCATAACTTCTTCAATTCAACACCAAATCATGCAAGGGAGGAGCCACTAGCTTGGGAATTCAATTCCTCACCACACCATAGTCTAAGCTTTCTTTTATTTTCACTTTTTATTGCTTTGATCTTAGTTTATTTGTAATTTGAACATGTGGTTGATTGGCTAAGAACACTTTTGGTTCTAAAGCCTTGTAAATACTTTTGATGATATCTATGAATTAATGTTTTGCTTATTTGGTGTTTGTGTGGCTTAATTCTATTTGGATGCTTGGTTTATATTGCAAAGCATGTCATTATGTGTACAATGATGATGTGTTGATCATAGTTAATTGAATTAGGTTGAGAAATCTAGTTTGGTTGATTGATTGCAAGCATTTGACCTAATTTTATTGTGAGATTGAAAGATGATCAATGATTAGGAAGATGTGTGATGATCTTAGGAGCGTGATTGGGTTTTATTGTGCAATTTAGGTAGAGATACTAGGTTGTGTGATATCTCCTTTGAATTACTTGGATCGAAAGAACTTTTAATTCATTATTACGTGATCAATCTTATAGACAAAACATGAACACCACTTGAGTAGATAGTTAATCATAGATGGATTCACTAGTATTGCATGTGCTTTAGGACCTACCTTCTCTTTATTGAGTTACATCCATTTTTACTTTCGTTTTGTGATTTGTATGCCATTTGATCGATTTTATATTTGCTCTTTGTTGCTTATTCGTGACACTTGGTAGGTAATTTTAGAGTAAACCATCAAAATCAAATTATCGATCACGTCTACTTAGAATTCGACTAGCAAACTACCCTTTTACGCTTTAACCTCCCTGTGGGATCGACCTCGTGCTTATCACGCTACGATAGACACCGTACACTTGCAGTTGTTTATTTTAGTGTTGTATAACACGTGTATCAGTATACCATTGAGGACAAGAGTCGACAAAGTGACCCTCAAATTTTATATTTAACACCGCGGAGGAAAATGAGCACGACCGCCTGAATGTCCTTGAAATCGACCTGAGGAGAAGGAGTTTTCGCGACCAAACTGTCGGCCACGTCAAGGGGGGCGAGTATTTTGAGCGAAGAATGAGGGAACGATAGGAGCCGATGTAGAAGCACCATTAAAAGATCTGGTGAATAAGTCATGAGACTCGGCCATGGCGAGGAGATCAAAAAATACAGGAAGAGGTGTTACATTGATTTGGGAGGTAGAAAAGCCATGGAAATCGGGACCTAGGCCGCGCAAGAACCGGCGGGACTTGTCCGTATTATCAAGAACACAACCCATGGATGATAGCCGATAGCACAAGTTCTTGAATAAAGCATTGTATTCAGTAACAGTGTGATGGCCTTTCTTGGTGGTTTGAAGCTCATCTTTGATACGAAGCTCTCTCACCTTCGATGATTGGTTAAATGTCGTCGCTAGGGTGGACCAGATTTCTGCCGAGGAGCGATAACCGACTATAACTGCCATGGTTTCCCCTGTTAAGGTGGAAACCAAGAAAACTCGAACAATCTAATCCCGAGCGAACCAAGAAGTATAATCCGGATTTGGATCCGTTTTGACATTGGTGGTGATGGTGGGCGGAGGCACCGAGGAAGAGCCATCAACGAACGGAAGAAATTTCTGAGTAACCAATAAATGATAGATTTGAGCGCACCACATGAGATAATTGGTAGACTTCAGTTTGACTGTGACGAGGTGGGTCATAGCATGGAGAGTGAGCGATGAATCGAAGACGGAAGTGGCCGTAGTGGTGGTGGGAGATGGATCCACCATGATCGAAGATAGAAAGAAAGAAGAACGTATTTTCTCAGCGGTTAGGGTGATACCATGTGAGAATATTTAGAATTGCTTTCCTTGAATTCAAAAGAGTTACAAAAAGGTCTTATATTAGTTATATATACACACTTGATGTAGTAACTACTCTTGGGTAGTTTTTTTGGTAACTACATAACTAGTAAAACTAACTTGTTAAGTGATTCGAGTGGAATTTACACAATTTAGATACATGTGTGAAGCTCATGTTGATTGTGATTTCATTGATTTGTTGGTTGATTATGATTGTTTTGGTCGAAATAAGAGAAATGTGGTGTTTTGTCGATTTTGTAGGAAAAATAAAGGATTTTGGGAGCAAAACACCTACCAGAATTCACTGGACCAAAAAAAGGAGCGCACCATTGGATCCGGCTCGAAAGATGGAGTGGAATAGCAAAAAGAATCAAGTCGATAGGAGGTCGGAAGAAAAAGTTACACACAAAACAAGTTCGAGGTGCAAACTTAGACATCCAGCAACTTGGCCGAGCGAAAGAAAAAAATTGTTTTTCGGCCGAGTTGCACAGATCCGGCCGAGCACAAGTGAAGACCTGCAACTAGCTAGGACAGCCAGCAACTCGGCCGAGCGGAAGAAAATTTTGTTTTTCGGCCGAGTTCAACCATAACTAGGGCTGTCAAATGGGTCGGGCCAGCCCGGTACCGGCCCACCGTGCTTAACAATTTTTTCAGGTCGGGCCAGCCTGGCCCGGTTGCTACCGGGCCTAGAAATGTGAGGCCCAGCCTGGCCCTGGTCGGGCTGCCTGGCCATCGGGCCAAAATGGCCCGTCCTATTTTTTAATTAAAAAAAATTAAATATTTAATTTATTAAATTTAAGTAAATTAGTACACAATTAATACATAATAACTGGTCAATTTGTACAACGGATTAACAAGCCAATTAAAATATTACTCTTCAGAACAATTTTAAATGGTAAGAACTAAATAAAAACTACTCCCTCCGTCCCACAATAACTTTCACACTTTCTTTTTTAGGACGTCCCACAATAACTTTCACACTCTTTAAATGGAAAACCCTTTATAAACTTCACCCTCACAATATCCTCAATTTTACATAAATGCCATTACTTTTTCTCTACACATACACAAAAGTCAACTCATTTATTTATTTTATACATAAAGTTTTACAAAATTACCCCTCAAAACTCCACTCATCATTACACTTCCTTAATATTCGTGCCCATCTACCTATGAAAATTAATATGGGACGGAGGGAGTACTATTCTATTCTTCATGCCATCATGCGTATTCTGCCTCATAAATTCACAACATTAGTGCGTGCCTTCATTTTTTTTTACTGTAAAATGGTGGAGTTGGTAGAGGGGAGAGATGTGGTTGGGGGCATGCCAGCGTGGCGTAAGGGGGCCGGACGGCGGACAAGAAGGGGGCGAGCAGCAGAATAAGACGGTGGACGCGTAGAGGATGGAGGTGGGCGGTGGACGCATAGAGGATGGAGGTGGGCGGCGAACGCACAGTGCAGCTTTCTGAAAAAACGGAGCTATTGTTTTCTTCTCTTTTTCCTATGGAGGATTGGAGGCGATAGTGTGTGTAGGGTTTTATTTTAAGTTTTCAATTTGGGCCCATTCACAGCCCTATTTCTTTACGCGTGACTCTTGGGCTTTCTGCTGTTTATAAGATTTACAAATTAATATTATATTTTAAAAATAAAATAAAAAATTGACAGAACCGGGCCAGCCCGAAAATTCGGGCTTAGCCCGGCCTGGGCCCGGTCGGCCCGGTTGTGCAAGTGGGCCGGGCCAATTCGGCCCGGTTGTTTTCGGGCCACTCAAATTTCAGCCCAGTCCAGTCCATAAACTAGGTGGGCCGGGCCCATTTTGACAGCCCTAACCATAACACTCTGCCCCGACTCGGCCGAGTCACCCAACTCGGCCGAGCTACTCCTATTCTCGGTGGTTTTTGTGAAATTTCTCCATTTTTTAGTGACTTAGTTGCAATTCTTACACCCAAACCCTACCCCAACACTATAAATACCCCCATTCTTGAATTTAAACATCATTACCCCCTTCCACAAGAACTCTTACCCATACAAACACACACTTGGAGGTAATCATCATCAAATTCTTCAATTCTTCATCAAATCAAGCAAGGAGAGCATCAATAGCTTGGGAATTTCATTCCCCATCATCCATTAGACTAAGATTTCTCTTTCTCTTACTTTTTATTTACTTATTTCATTAGTTTGTGTTAATTAGATTATGTTGATTGGTGGATAGAACACTTTTGGTTCTAGGGCCTTGTAAATACTTTTGATGAAGTTTATGAATTGATATTTTGCTTAATTGGTGTTTGTGTGGCTTAATTCTATTTGAATATTTGAGTTTACTTGCAAAACATGTCATTAGTGTACAATAGTGATGTGTTAATCTTGATTAATTGAAATTGGATTGAGAAATCTCTTTTGATTGATTGATTGCAAATATTCGACCTAATTTTATTGTGAGATCGAGAGATGATCAATGATTAGGAAGGTGTGTGATGATCTTAGGGGCTTAATCGGGTTATATGATACAATTTAGGTAGAGATACTAGATTGAATTATATTTCTCTTGTGTTATTTGGATTGAAAGGACTTCTAACCCACTATTTTGTGATCAATCTTATAGAAAAAGCACAAAAACAATTGAGTAGATTGTTAATCATAGATGAATTCATTAGTATTGCATGTGCCTTGGAACCTACTTTCTCTTATTTGAGTTTCACTCGTATTTTCTTCGTTTCCGTGAATTGCATGAGCATACTTGATCGAATTTCTTTATTATTCTCTATTGTTTACTTGTGAAATTTTGGTAGATAATTAGGGGTAATTGCTACACTTAAAACTTTCGATCACCGTCTATTTAGATCTTAATCGACAAAATACGCTTTTATACTACACCTCCCTGTGGGATCGACCTTGTACTTATCACGCTACGATATACACCGTATACTTGCGGTTGTGTATTTTGGTGTTATAAAATACATGAATCAGTAAGTTGACACAATCAATTGAGCAAAAGGAACCTGAAAACAGTTAGGTCAAGCACATTGTTAGATGAACAATTTACAGCCAGAATTATCTTTCCGCTGTGACATTAACTAAGAATTCCAGGTGCGAAGTAATTCACTTCAACAAGAACTCCCATTCTAAATATCCTCTCGCTTTTTTCTTCATATATCAATAGTAACTTCAATTTTAGAAGATTTAGGAAGAATAAAGTAAATTCTTAAATCACTAACGTTCTCAAATTTTTGAATTTGATTTTACCTTTTCAGTCTTGGACTGATAGACAGTGTCGATCTTTGTATTTTAATTTTGAAAAGGAAAGTCAATTAGACCTAGAGCAATTTTAGCAGAATCATGCAAGTTCTCGCAACACCAGGGAAATTGTAATTTCAATTTCAATTTCAATTATAATTTAAATTAATAATGTATTTTAAAAAGAAAGGGTATAATGGGTTATTTGTCTACCATTTTTAAAATAGAAAATTCAACTTCAACATCCATTGGACATGAGGTAGCTGCAGCAACAACCCATTTGATTAGGTGAAGAGTCTCTTGCAAAATTCCATATATACCCAAGAACTTGGAAATTTCAAACGTCTCACAACAATAATGAATCTGCAGAATGCTCAAGTTTTAAATTACTTCAAATAATAATACTCCCTCCGTCCCATATGATTATTTGCACATTTTTTTTATTGGGACGTCCCAAAATTACTTGCACACTCTTAATATGTAAATACCCCACAAAATTAATAACCTCATAACATCATTTTATTTTCAAATTTGACACTCATTTTTTCCATACATTTTACTTTACACATCATCAAATCCACTTTACACATCATCAAATTACCTAAAATACCCCTCATTTATCCTACATCATCAACCACTAAATCCACTTTTCTTAAACTACGTGTCGGTCAAACTATGCAAGTTATCCAGGGACGGAGGGAGTATATAGTATGTATTTGTATGTCAGTAATAGTCTCTTTAATCTTTACATTTTATTATTTTGGACATCCTTTTTAAAGTTTTACGTACATTTTTTTTTTGTTAAGTTGTAATCCATTTTTATTAACAATTATCCTTACTTTTACCCAAATTATACTAATTTGTCACACTTTTTCTTTCTCTCCCTGCTTTATTTCTTTTCTTACACATTTCTCTCCATTTTTTTTTCCTACACTTTTCACCAATAATTTAATCTAACATATTATATTTCTTAAAACTCGTGTAGTTTACAAAATGTAAAGTTAAAGGGGAAGAGAGTATTACATTATATCTGCATTAATGCACGAAATAAATTAAATATTATAAAGGAATCAAAGAATCAAAAGATATGATGAAGGAAACGTGGGAAGCACTTGCTTGGTTTTTCAGGCTTTTGATTAATGAATTCCCTTTCCCATATCATGTAGACCAATTATTGTTTCTAATTGTGATATTAAATACTGTTAATTTTGTTAATCAATCTGAAAAAGTTTGGGCTGGGCAAATACTATCCTACCTAGCTCAGAGCCTCAGACCAATTATTAATGTTTCTAAAATTCAAGAATTTAAATACCGTGGTCAAACAATCTGGAAAAGTTTAGGTAAATAATATCTGAGAATTTGAAGGATTTGTGGATGCTTTATTCAATTTGAAAATGTATTTTCCTTAAACAAATTACTTAATGGCCACGTGCTTTCTGTCCGTTAAATTTAATTTTAAAAGAGATGAAACCAATTCTGACTTTTTTGACGGATTTTGGATTACATCTGCAAGGAAAAAAAAAACACTTCTAACCAAGTTTGAAACAAAAATTATGAGAGTAACAAACTTGAGCGTGACAGGGTATTATCGAATTATTAAATATTATCCTCCAAACTTGGCTCGAAAATCCAGTCTTTAGTTATGTTTAAATTGATCAATCTGATTTAAATTAATATTTAAGTAAGATTAGTTTAAACGCGATCTGATCTCATAAATAAGTAAGAAATTAAGCACGTACGACTTAGGAATATTTTACTAGGCATTATTAAAGGAAAAATATAAAATACAAAGCCATCGTGGAAATGCTTTCTTGTGAAATGAGGATAAAATAAAATAAAATAAAATAAGCCGTCGACTTGGACTATTCGTTTTATTTTCGATACTATATATATATTTAATTGCCCAATTGCTAGTCAACATTCAACTTTGGGCAGCTCCTTTTTCAACAGAATTACGAAATTAACCCCTTCACCGCATCTATATATATTTTTGAGAATCAAGAGTAGAAACACAATCTATTCATTTACATTTATATTACAGAGCAAAAACAGAGTTTTCAAAAACCAATTAACTTACATACATCATTATGGGTATCCCTGAAGTAGAGTTGAACTCCGGTTACAAAATGCCCCTTTTGGGCCTTGGAACTGCAAGTTTCACTACACCCCTTGCCGATGAGGTCAAAGCCATGGTCAACGCAATCGAACGTGGCTACAGGCATTTCGACACTGCTGCTCATTACGGAAGTGAGCAAGCCGTCGGCCTAGCTGTAGCCGAAGCCCTGAAAAGCGGGCTAATCAAATCCCGAGATGAAGTGTTCATCTGTACCAAGCTATGGGCCAGTGATGCTCATGCTGATCGCGTTCTCCCCGCCCTCAAGAAATCTCTCGAGTAAGTATATTATATATATGGACAAAGTCTTAAATTGGTTTTTACGGTGAAACTAGTTTGCATTTTAGGTGTATTTTCAAATAGTATTCCTTGTTTCATTAAAATGTATTTAGTTTGTCAGTATAGTTGTTTCATATAAAAGTATTACTCCTTATGATATAAAGTGATAGTTGTGAATTAGTATGGTAAAAAACGCATTATTATATAATAAGGATCAAATTGTTTTCTTGTTTAATATCAAATCTGATCCATTTGATTTATATGCAGTAACCTTAAGCTGGAGTATGTGGATCTTTACCTGATTCATTGGCCTGTAAGCGTGACGCAAGAATCAGCCTTCGAGTATCCGGTTGCAAACAAAAAGAATATTATTCCATTTGATAGCAAGGCTGTTTGGGCTAAAATGGAAGAAGCACAAAGATCAGGGCTTGTAAAAACCATTGGAGTTAGTAACTTCACTTGCAAGAAACTTGAAGACTTGTTGTCTTTTGCAACCATCCCTCCTGCTGTCAATCAAGTAAGGATATTAATTAATTTGTCTCAATTTCAAATATGTAATTTAATTCATTACTAACATTTAGTTATTTGTGGAATGAATTGAAAAGGTGGAGCTTAGTCCAGTGTGGCAACAGAAGAAGTTGGTTGATTTCTGCAAGTCCAAAGGAATTGTGGTAACTGGTTACGCGACGTTGGGATCAGCTGGACAGTTTTGGGGATCGCAAAGAGTAGTGGGAGTCGAGGCCTTAAAGGAAATTGCAAAAGCCAAAGCCAAGAGTGTTCCACAGGTGATCCTTAGATGGGCACATCAACACGGAGTTGCTACCGTGGTGAAGAGCTACAATCCAGGGAGGATGGAAGAAAATCGCAATATTTTCGACTGGGAATTAAGCGAGGAAGAGTGTAAGAAGATAGGTGAGATCCCTCAAAGCAGAGGAGGTGTGGCAGACGGGTTCGTAGGGGAAGACAGTGCTATCAAGTCCATTGAGGATCTTTGGGATGGTGAACTTTGATTTGCTTCTTCAAATCTCTGCATTTTGTTTTGTTTGATTTTTGAATAAGTCTATATTGATTTGTGTTTTGTTATTTACCTTCTTGATGTACACGTGAATTTCTATATATTAATCTTTACTTGAGAAAGCTAGGTTTTCAATTTCATTAATGTCTAATTATTGTTCGCGCGATAATGTTGGATAAACGCTCGATCTGTATTTGTATTCAAGAAGGCAAGTTCTTATATGCCCGTAACGCCCCAAGCAATTGGCGGATTTTGTTGCAGTAATTATAGAGATAATTTACAAGAAAATATATTGTATTAATGAGACATAAGGAGAGAACTTTCCATATATATTAGATATGGAGATTAATATAAAAATAATATCTACAATATTATATATCTATTCTAATATGCCTCCTCAAGATGGAGTACCATTGGTGAGACTAATCTTGTCTATGAGAAGTTGTAGACGAGGCCTGGGAAGTGATTTTGTGAGAGCATCGACTAGTTGATCTATAGACGACACATGAGACACATGGAGTTGAGACGTCTTAATTAACTAGATCACAAACAAAATGGAAGTCAAATGCAATGTGTTTCATTCGAGAGTGAAAGATATAGAATTGTGAAATTGTATTTCATTAATTTGAGAATTGATACATGGCAGATATATATACGTTAAATCTGTTGAAAGATATGCGGAAGATACAAGTATAATATTTGATTTAAGTGTAACCAACTCCTATAATTATGTGATAAGATGTGTTATGGAATATTGCACTTAGCTATTCCAATCACAAATGACAAAACAAGACAAACAAGAATACAAAGAATTGAACAAGCAAGAACATGAGTAAGGACACTTGAGAGTTATATTTTTTACATTGATTGAGAGAAAAATACACTTGAGATCATCTTATTTCTGATAGAGCTCTCCCCTAATTCGGGTAGCTCCATTTTAATTCTCCCGAGGATATCATCTGACTTGAGCGTCGGAGATTCCCGCCGAAATCCCCTACGTCGTGTTTTTGCAGGTGTTCAGGAGCTTTGGAGGGATTGATTCACACGAATATCACTCGAGAGTTAGAATCCAACACGAAGGATTTGTAATCACTACTCGTCATTTTTTGACGCAACAACTGGCGCCGTCTATGGGAAGATTTGATCTAAGACGTGAGTAGACATTCGTTTAAGCATGTGTGGAGAACATGACGTTATCAAACAAAAAGGAAAAAAAAGAGGCCACTATTCCCGTTTGCTCTCCGCCCCCTCAGAACATTCGTTCAAGTAGGAACGTAGGGAAATAACCTATATTCGCCCCATCAGGGGTCAATCCGCTCCCGCCTCCGCCGGAATTCACATTAATCCTACCTGGCGGAACGCGGAGTATCCCTTCCTTGGTGGAGGAAATACAACAGGTACCTCCGGAGCTTTCGAGAGTGGGATAAGCAAGGAGATACCCCCTGTCGGAACAAATTCTGAGCTCTTAACGGTTTCTCGTGATCAATTGAATGCCATGATTACTCAGGCTGTAGAGAGGGCGATGGCGTCCCAAGGGGCACATATCACTGGTACTGCTCTGCCAGTAGCCGAGAATATGAAACGGAAAGGCCTTAAACAAATACCCGGGACCTCACAAGCTTCTTCGAGAGAGATTGAAGCCCCTGCGGATCAAGAGGAGAAGGTTCCCTCTCAGGCCAAGAAGAGTGTCACTACGCGGACTGCCAGAAGGAATATTGAACCAATACTGGAAGAGGCCCCAATTCCCGAGGTAGAAGAGAGCAAAGATTATATATATATATATATATATATATATATATATATATATATATATACCAGGGAGCAGTTAGCGATCAGCTGCAAGCCCTCTAGAAGGAGATGAGAGATATGAGGAGACAAATGACTAACTGCGTAAGTAAATCTCCATATGTTACTGGTTGTCAATTCTCCTCTACTATTTTGCAAGGACGAATTATAGTTTAACTTTAAACCTCTTAATTTTGAATATGACGGTACCACTGATCCGTATGAGCATTTGGTGAGATTCGAGAATGCTGCTTTACTGCATCGCTACGGAGAGGGTGTCAGATGCAGAGTATTCTTAACCACCTTAGTCAAAGCCGCCCAGCAATGGTTCACACAACTGGAGCCGAACACTATTCGATCGTGGGCAGAGTTCAGAGAACACTAAGAGCTTAATTTCTTAAAGAGGTTCAATCAAGCCGCATTGGAAGTGCCCACTGCCTCCCCTGAGGTCAAAATTAATGCCCTCACAAACAGACTAAGTGATGGAGATCTTTTCTCCTCATTAGCCAAGAATACGGTGCATACCTTTGATGAACTACATAGAGCCGAAAAATACCTCACTCTGGAGGAACTAAGGAAAGAAAAAAGATCGGAAACAAAGCCAGTCTTTGGAGAGAGGAGGAGAGATACTGCTTCGAGGAAGTCCAGCCCAAAAACCCCTAAGAACTCTGGGAGCGCTGGAAACTTGAACGGTGTTGGAGGATCACGCTCAGGCCCTCGATGGAGGTTCAAAAACTATACCCCCTTAAGGCTAGACCCAGCGGAGGTTTTAGAAGTAGTAGGAGACCATCCTAATATGAAGTTCCCCTACTCTAGGGGTAAAGGTTCGCAAAAGCCCAAGTTAGACAGGTTTTGCCGCTTCCATAACGAATATGGACATGACACTAATTAATGCTACCATCTGAAAGATGAAATAGAAAGTATGATTCAAGTTGGACACCTCAAAGAGTTTATATTTTGAGATAGACAGGGCCCTCGAGGGCAGAAAAGAAAAGAGTATGAAAGGAAACCAGAAGACGATAGAAAGGAACCAAGAGATGATCTTGAGGGTCATCCCCCGCTGCCTCAGAAGAGAGGAGTGATCCACATGATCATGGGAGGGCCCATGGATGGGGACTTCTTCAGACAAAGAAAGTAAAGTGTGAGATCTTTAAAGACAGGACAAAAGATGGAGTATAGGGAAGTAGGGCTTGTGATAGCCACCACTAATATTGAATTCGGCCCAAAGGACGCTGGAGAGACAAAAGAGCTCCACAACGATGCCCTAGTCATTACCACAGACATTGCGGGGTATGACGTAGCTCGCATCTTTGTGGATACAGGGAGCTCAGCTGATATTATGTTCTTGGAATGTTTCAAGAAGATAGAATTAAACGTGAAGCTCAGACCGGCAGAGACTGCACTCTACGGATTTTCAGGGGGTGCCATCTAACCCATCGGGTCTGCAATGCTGCAAGTAGGGCTAGAAAGTGCCCTAAATATGCTAGTTCAACTGATAGAATTCTTGATAGTGGACATCCCTCCTCCTATAATGTGGTGATGGGAAGACCTAGTTTGAATATATTCCAAGCAGTGATATCTACCTTCTACATGAAGATGAAGTTCCTTGCCTCTGGAGGGGTAGGAGAAGTACGAGATGATCAATACCAAGCCCGAAATTGCTATGTTGAATCAGTAAAGATGGCGAATAAAGCTATGGTTCGAGGACTAGAAAGATTGAAGGGTGATGACCCTGAGCTGAAGAGGCAGAGAATAAATGAACTCACTACAAGAAAAATCATCTATTAGTACATTAATTTTAGTACATTATTTTTTAAATGCCATTTTAGTTATTCTATTAGTACATTAGGTTCTCACACACCTATAAACACACTATTTTAATATCTATTAATACACTATTGAATAATTGTCACAACATAAATTTATTAATACAATATGACTAGTGTACTAATAGCCCTAATTTGTTTTTTTTTTAATATTTAATATATTTATAATAACAATGTAATTAAAAAAAATCAAGAAAAATTACGGGAGATAATTAAAAATGAAAGTGAAAAATTAAAATTGAAAAAAATTGGCTCCATAATTTCCTTCCATTATTTTAATTAAATAAAAATAAATTTGTAATTGAACTGTTTCTAATTCTAACCTAACTCTGCAGTTTTCAATTTTGATGGAAGTTAAATACCCATCCCTTTTTTCCCCTCCCCATGACTCGAAAGGTAGTGGTGCTCTAACCACTTGAGCTATCCCACTTTGTCTCTACAGTTTTCAATTACAGAAAAGATCCCAAAACCACGGCCTCATCGCCCACCATAGGGAATCCTCGGCCTCGGCGTCTCCGCCTGCAACAACCAGCTCTTCCCCGTCAGTCAACAACAGGTCATAAGGGCTTTCAACGGCGATGCTTGTAGTCTTCTCATCGGTGGTTTTCAGCAGTCTAGAGTGACGGGAACGCTTGCCGCCGACCGCCGGTTGAACCCTCTTAGGGTTTTCTCATCATGCATGACAGTTCGTTTTAATTAATTAAGTGGAATTTATATAGGTAATTAAACAATACTCAAAAGAACAGTTTGATTTTATTAATTGTTGTTGTTATTTGTTACTCCAACTTCTTGTTTTCAGTGCTTAATTATAACTTTAATTTATTTCTCAATTCAGAAAAGGTTTTTTCAATTAAATTAGGTTCTTGGTCTGTGTTGAACAATGAGAGAATCTGACAGAGGAGTAACGAAAGGGAGAACCTGAAATCTGGGAAATTTGATGATTTTTTGTGATGGCGTCGAGAAACACCCGTATAAGATTGAATCGATTTGGTAAGGTACGCTCGTTTATCGTTATGACAGGGACGAGATGGATTTGACTAACATCCCTTTTCTGAGTGGAGAAGAATCTGATTATCAATTTCTTTAATACTTGCTCAAAAGAACACAGGTTTCGTGAAATCTCATTGATACTTATGTTTTCACATTCTTTGTCAAGTGTAGTGGCTTTTGATTCATGATGTATATATTTCTTCTTGATTTTGTAATGGGCGCTCCATATTATCTTGTTTTTATAATATATCACATTGTAAACATGATTTTTCATTGCAGAAGGAATTGATTGCGTTGGTGATTATTAACTTTTCATTAATTGATGCAGGGAGTTTGATTATGTGCCTTCTAGTTAAAATGGTTTACTCTTCACTGTAAGCATTTGAGGAAGTGTTTCATGAAGTTAATATGAGAAAACAAGATCTTACTGGCATTGCAGGTGAATTCTTATACAACTGTATCCTGAATAAATGTTATCTTTTCTCATTTCAGTTGGAAATTATAGTAGTTAAACTGTTCTGATATGAAAACTGAGTTATGACTTCTCTTCTCTTCGTCTAAGAAACTTTCTACTGAATGCATACCATGTATAGTAATGAATATGATTCCATAAAAGATCTACTTCATGAAGAATGACTTTTTTTATGTTATTCTTCTGCTCACATGACCATCATCTCAAGTCCAACTTCTTATGTTCCTTAATATAATTTTGCTAGAAAATCAGCCTTAGATGACAATGGAAAGGCAAAATAAATATCCTGTTTTTGTTCATTTCAGGCGGTTAAGTATTTGGTTTGGTTGCATGCTGATAACCCGGACGTTCACTGCTGCTTGTGATTGGTATGATTGATGAGTAATGCTTAAGTGGAGCCACCATCTAATTTTGCGTGTGGATATGTATGATTTTTGGATTTTTAGTATTTAAAGTTTCGATCTTGTAGATAAAAGTGAAATCTATGCCGGCTCCAACAACTTGAGGGTCATAGATGTTGAGTGTCGTGCTTCTGGGTTTTTACTGTTTCATTTTTTTCAGTTTTGGTTGCTCATGATATTGCATCAAGTAAGTATCTTTCCGATATTTCATACTTTTGTTTGCTCTTGTTACCAATTGCTGTGTTTTATTTTGATCACCTAAGAGATCATTGGAGATGATCTTTTGTTAACTTTTTTTTTTCTTATTGTATCTTCACTTGCTTGTGTTTGCGGTGAATGATCAAGTGGAATATCATAGTTTATATAAATTTAGAGATGAAATTAATGCTAATGCAGGTCATGTACTATTTCTCTCAGATACTGAACTGTTGAGTGCTTAAAAATAGCATGTCCGGTATATTCAATATTACTATCAGTCTTACATCCTCCTAATCATGTTTTTCTGCAGATTTTTGAACTTAAGGAAAATGCTAAGTGTTTTTACAAGGAAGGAGCAAGATGACGGGATTTAAGAAAACAGAGGTCGGTCAATTTGATCACCATCAAAGAAGCTATTTACTAAAGATTGGAGGATGAGAGAGAGCTTGATATATTAGCTATATTCACACAAAAAATAATTTTGTGTGTTTACTAGGTATTTGTATTAAATAAAAGTTAGGGAATAGGGATGTGTTAGCAGACGAATAGTTAATGAACATTGAACTCTACCTAGAGAAGGTCGGATTCACCACCAGAATTGGCACTCCGCTAGAGCGAGAGGTAAGGGAAAATGTGATAGCTACCCTTAGAAGGAACGTGGATATTTTTGCCTTCTCTTCAACAGACTTGATGGGTATCCCTCTGGAGGTAGCCATGCACTCTAATGTGGATCCAAAAGACAAACCGATCAAATAGAAGCTGAGAAATTTTGGGACTGAAAAGAATGTCATTGTAAAAGAAGAGATTGACAAATTGTTAAGTGCGGGGCACGTAAAAAGAGTTCAGTTCTGTTGGGAATAAAATGATTTTGATTTAGATACCAAAACCCCTGATTGATGATGTTCAGATTAGTTGAGATACACTCAAGTGAGATCAGTTTAGTTGTCTCAGGATACTTGAGTAAGTAGAAATGCTTAAGTCTAAAATCTCAGAAATGTTGTGAGATTTATAGTTCAAGATAGTTGTCCAAAGCTGAAATGTTAGGCAGCTTGATAAGTGTTAAGTACTTGAGGTCAAACTTGCTGAAGTTTACAGGACAAGCTGACTGAGTGGACAACATGGCTGGAAAGATCAAGAGTGATAAGGCAATGCTCATAAATGCAAATGATCAGATCAATTGAAGTGCAAATGATCAAGAGCATTGAATGCTAGGATCACATAAGACACATTTATTGAAGCATTTATTACCATCAAGCCTGAACTAAGCATTGAAGACTTGGAAGCATTAAAGATTGAAGCATTGAATGAATGTTGGAACATTCTAAAGTTGCAGCAGGAATGTTCAGGGAAGTTGTCCCATCTGACTGTTGGTTGAGTGTAGAGTTTGCCACAAATCAACCTTGGGAAATGTGCATATTTGGAATCTGACACAAGTCATCTCAGCCGCATTTTTCAGAAGTCAACACATTCATTATAGCAACCATTGAAGAAGCTTTTGCACAGTGGATAAAAGGATGCAAAGCTTCATAGCCGTTTCAATGGTGCTGCAAATAGACAAGTTTGAATTGCTATCCCTCCAACGGTTAGTTTGTTCAAATTTGCCTATAAATACAGAAGTGATCAAAGGATTCAAACATCCAACTACTTGCTATCAAACTATCGTCAAGCAATCAAAGGAAACCAAAGTTGTTCTTAAGAATCCCAAGTTTCCTGATCACTTCAAATAGCTAAGCCAATCTTTGTAATATCCAAAGCTTAGCATTGAGATATCCTAAGCCTTTACACTGTTCTTATTGTAAAGGATATCTCTACTAGTTGGAACCAAACCTCAAACCCTTACCTCATTGAGTGAAGTAGTGTTTGTTGTAGAAGTGAGAATTAAGGACTGTTATTGTGAAACACAGTCTTAACTCAGAGAGATTGAGCACTAGGACTCAGATTATCCTAGGGATCAAAACACTAAGAGAGTGTTGTTGATCAGTGCACCTTGGCACTATAAAACAAGCTAATTCCATTGTTAAGGAATTATCCTGTTCAATCAGGGAAAGTGGATGTAGGAGCTTGAGTGTCTGAACCACTATAAATTGTGTGCCATTTACTTACTGCCTTTATTATTGCACTTACATTCAATCATATTTCAAAGAGCAAAATTCAGTAAGTTAAGAAAAACTGTTTTGGACAAAGTCTCTGATAACTGTGTTTTTCAGAAATCAACTTGGAGTATTTCTTTGAGTCAAAGGCCAACCACATTCCGCACTTAGCAACTCTTTTAGATATTTAGCCAACCGATCACTTAATAGTAATCAGTAGGACAAGTATCTATCAAAGTTCACACTCAGGCTAGTTGTGAGACAACCTGCCTGATAAGATCAAACTGTTTGAAAAGAAAAGAATTTGCATACACAAGTGCATTCCCCCCCCCCCCATACACTTGTGTCATACTCCACCAAGGACCAACAAGTGGTATCAGAGCAGGGGTTCAAAGACCACTGCCTCTGAAAATCACTGATTTTCAAAATCACATTATTTCTGTGGTCACTGAACTGATCCAAATTTCTGAAAAAAAAACTTTTGTGTGCTTATCTAAACCTATTTCCACAAATTAAATGGCTAACAATGCAGTTCCAGGAGATGCTGTCAATACCATCAACAACATGGGTCCAAACCAAGTCAATCATATTTCTCATCACAAATTGCCAATGTTCTCAATTGAGAATTATGATTTCTGGAAGATCAGGATGAGAGCACATCTTGCTTGCCAGCATAATGAAATTCTCAAAGTCATCACCAGAGGGCCCTTCACATTCACCAAAGCAAATCCCAAGCTCACTGATGCTCAGAAAGCAGATCCAAGGGAGTTGCTACCAAAGGATGAGGATGATTTTACAGTTGAAGAGAGAAAAAGGCACAACCTGAACTACATTGCCATGAATACCTTGTACCAGACTATTCTAGATGCAGTAATGGGAAGAGTGTACCACTGCACTTCAGCAAAAGAAATTTGGGACACCTAAGCACTTATGTGTGAAGGTACCCAAAAGATAAAAGAAAACAAGCTTCAAGTGGCTATCCAAAAATATGAACAATTCTCTATGGAAGCCAATGAAACTATTGATCATCTTGATGGCAGATTCACTGACATCATGAATGAGATAAACTCTCTTGGCAAGTTCTATGCCAAAAGAGAAGTTGCTTTGAAGATTCTGAGAAGTCTCACATCCAAGTGGGACATATACTCTGTCATGATGCAAAACACCAGCAATCTTGACAACATGCCCATGCAGCAAGTGTTCTCTGAACTCAAAGCATATGAGTTTGATCTGAACAGAAAGAAAGTGCATGATGAGCCATCCTCCTCAAGCAAAGGTGTTTCTTTCAAAGCTGCTGAAACAGAAAAGAAGAACACTCAAAGATCTTCTCAAACTGTTTCAAAATCTGAAATGAAGGAGGAGCTGGCACTCATGGCTAGGAGATTTGAGAAGCTCAACTCCAGATTTGGTAGATACAAAAAGTTCTACTAAGACAACAGAACCAGTAGGAGATTTAGCTCTCCTGACAATAAATCAGAGGACAAGGTCTCTGATGAGAAGAAAGAAGAAAGATATGCTGACAGAAAGAAGTACAGCAAAGGTGAACCATCATCATCAAGGAGGAAGGAGTCATCAAGCAAAAAGAATGATGATGAAGATGTGTGTTACAACTGCCAGAAAAAGGGTCACTTTCAATATGATTGTCCTGACCTAAGTGCCAAAGAAAGAGAAGAAAGGCAGAACAAAAGAGATAAGAGGCTGAACAACAGGAAGGCCATGGTAGCTGGAGAATCAGCAAGTGAAGAGAGTGTCTACTCTTCTGATGATGGACTGTTCTCCAACAGTGACAGTGATGATGACTGTCAAATGGCATTTGAAAATGAAGAGGTATGTTCATCTTCCAATTCTTCAAATAACACACATGAGTCCAGTGAAATCCACTTGAAACTCAACTTTGGGAAGTTACTTGAGGATTTCACCAGGCTACAAGAAGTATGCAATATGGCACTGAGAGAAAATGAGCTACTGAATTCTAAAATTTAAACTCCCAACCTTCCGGAACCAGAGTTTGACTTTAAATCAACTGAGTTGTATCAGCAGATTGTGAGAGAACATGATGAAATGTCTCTCAAAGTCACTGAACAACAAAAGTTGATTGATGATCAAGAACTGGCCTTGAGGAAAAAGGATTTTGATCTTAGAATCCTTCAAGCTAAATTTGACAATCTCTCAAGTGAATTTGATACTCTGAAATTAAGTGAGGGGAGCTTAAAAATGAAAATGTCTGCCTTGAACAAATCTGCTAAGGCAATAGAGGAAATTCAAGGGTTTCAAAGACCATTTGCTCAAAAAGGTGGATTAGGCTATAATACATTTGAACCCTCACCTGGTCTTAGTATTGCCTCATCAAGCAATTCTAAGATGACTTTTGTAAGGTCAGTGGCTCAACAAAATGAAATGGAAGTAAATCAACCACTGATCAAGGATAAGGGTAAAGGAATTTTTATACCAACTCAAGTAAACAATGTCCCTAAACCCATACCTAAGGAAAAGGTTAAAGACATTGCTTACAGGAGGAATGAGGTTCAGAAGGGTAGAACCAATGGAAGGTCAACCTATCTGAATTCTCATCAGTGGAGTTGTCCAAAATCTGTTCAGAAAAGGCCAACTCAAATGAGGCAACCTCAACTGAATGGATTAAGGCCCAACCCCTCTGATAGGTATAAAAACTTCAGGAAGCCTGGACCTTACATGCCAAAAGGAAAAGGACATCCAAACCCCCATCCTCAAAAGTCTTACCAAGCTGCACCTAAGTCTAGTAACTTCAGGAGAAATGCCCCAAAGAAATTCACCAACACTCCTGAACCTTACAAGGCTAACACTTATACACAGAAACCACCCAAGGCATTTAAGGGTAAAACTGTGTATGTAGATGTAAAGGGAAACCAAGTCAGTCACTTTGAGTTAATCAGAGTAATTAGGCAGATTTGGGTTCCAAAAGGTACAGCTAACCCTCTAGGACCCAACATTCAAAGGGTACCTAAATTTTGACTTTGCAGGACTGCTAGGACCACAAGAAGAGGAGAAGCATCAACAAGAAAACAGCATGGTACTTGGACAGTGGATGTTCAAGACACTTGACTGGGAATAAAGAGCTTCTCTCAGAGTTCATTGAAAAAGATGGTCCTTCAGTAACCTTTGGAGACAGCTCTCAAGGAATAACAAGAGGTTATGGTACATTAAACATTCGTAATGTCAAAATTACTGATGTCTCATATGTCCTAGGCCTAAAATACAACTTGCTGTCTATAAGTCAAATCTGTGATAAAGGATATAGTATTGAATTTGCACCAAATGAATGCATTATCAAAGATAATTCAACACAACAGGTGCTACTAACAGGGGTGAGAAAGGGAAATGTCTATTTTGCAGATTGGAGCAAAACCCCTGAAGCAGTTTGTCTTGTTGCCAAAAGCACAAATGAGCAAAGCTGGCTGTGGCACAAAAGACTAAACCATCTGAACTTCAAAACCGTCAACAAGATTGCAAGAAACTCTCTAGTTAAAGGGCTGCCAAATCAAGTGTTCACAAAAGAACATAAATGCCAGCCATGTCAGGAAGGGAAGCAGATCAAAGCTTCATTCAAAGGGAAGCCTGTCATCTCACCTGAGAGAGTTCTTCAACTACTGCATATGGATTTATTTGGTCCAATAATCCCAGTAAGTATAAATGGAAGAAAATATGCTTTAGTTGTTGTTGATGATTTCTCCAGGTACACTTGGGTAGTATTCTTGCTGAACAAAAAGGAGACCCAAGTCAAGCTACCTGAATTGATGATGAGATTGAGCAATGAAAAGGGCCTAAGTATTGTCAAGATCAGATCTGACAAAGGCACTGAATTCATAAACTCATACATCAATGAGTACTGCAGCAAGAATGACATCACTCATGAGACTTCAGCAGCAAGAACACCTCAACAAAATGGGGTTGCTGAAAGAAGGAACAGAACCTTGAAAGAGGCAGCAAGAACATTGATTGCTGAATCCAAACTGCCTAAAAGGTTCTGGGCTGAAGCCATTAGCACTGCATGTCACACTCAAAACAGGTCCTTAATCACCAAAGGACAAGGTAAAACCCCATATCAAATATGGAAAGGTAGATTGCCCACTGTTGCTTATTTTCACATATTTGGTTGTAAGTGTTTCATTCATAATAATGGGAAAGAACAATTGAAAGCTTTTGACAGCAAAGCTGATGAAGGAATATTTGTTGGATATTCACAAATCAGCAAAGCTTACAGAGTCTACAATTGTAAAACCCTTATTGTGGAAAAAACACCTCATGTTGTGTTTGATGAATCTATTAATGAATTCAGGGATAGAAACCTGAATATTGATGAAATAACACAAAGAACAACCAGATTAAGGCTACAAAGCAAGGAAACAGTGTTTGTAGATGTTGCCCAGCCTGAACTTGATGACAATCAAAAACTGGACAACCTACATGATGGAAATCAACCAGAAGCCAACCAACCTGAAGGTGAAATTGAACTGACTGACCCCATCCCAGTTCAAAATCCGGTAACAACTATCAATGAAGAAGCAGGAAATGCTGAGGTAGTAAATGGATCCAATATTCAAGGGGGAACCAATGAAAATGTCAACTTATCTGACAATGAGGACAATACCCCTGAATATGATCCTGAACTTGATCCTTCAATTAACTTTCCTGAATTTAATGAATCTAGTGATCCAACTTCAGATGAGGACAATCCTCCTGAAGGGATCAGGTCTAGAAGGACTTGGTTGCATGACCACCCAACTAGCCTGATACTTGGTAATCCAAGTGAAGGGATCAAAACTAGAAGATTTCATGGAGAAAGTGCTTTGTTTTGTTGTTTCCTTTCAGAACAGGAACCAAAAGATATTGAGGAAGCACTACAAGACACCAACTGGATCATAGCCATGCAAGAAGAGCTGAACCAGTTTACCAGAAATGAAGTATGGGAGCTGGTGGATAGACCAACTCATCAAGATGTCATTGGAACCAAATGGGTGTTCAAAAATAAGAAAAATGAAAATGACATCATTGTGAGGAACAAAGCAAGACTGGTGGCCAAGGGATACTGTCAATCTGAAGGGATTGATTATGATGAGACTTTTGCTCCAGTGGCCAGACTTGAGGCAATCAGACTCTTCTTAGCATATGCAGCTCACATGAGATTCAAGGTGTATCAAATGGATGTGAAGAGTGCATTTCTCAATGGAGTACTCAAAGAAGAAGTATATGTTGAACAGCCCCCAGGCTTTAAAGAAGGAGACAAGGTGTACAGGTTGAAGAAAGCCCTCTATGGCTTAAAGCAAGCTCCAAGACACCTTATCACAGTTTCTTCTAGATCATGGTTTTGTCAAAGGCACTGTTGACAGAACCTTGTTCAGAATCTGTGAAGGAGATGATATTTTGTTAGTCCAAATCTATGTGGATGACATTATATTTGGATCTCCAAATGAGAAGATGTGTGAGAAATTCTCCAAACTCATGCAGAGCAAATTTGAGATGTCCATGATGGGATTGATGAATTTCTTCTTAGGACTTCAAGTCACTCAATCTAAGAAAGGAATATTCATCAATCAGGCTAAGTATACAAGGGACATGATCAAGAAATTTGGATGTGCTACAAGCAAGCCAGTCAGAATTCCTATGAATACTAACTGGAAAATGGATCCTGATGAGAGTGGAGAATCAACAAACTCCACTAACTACAGGGGAATCATAGGATCCTTGCTATATCTCACTGCAAGTAGGCCTGATATCACATTTGCAGTTGGAGTATGTGCAAGATTTCAAGCAAATCCAAAGAAGAGCCATCTTGATGCTGCCAAGAGGATTCTAAGATATCTCAAGGGATCTGAGAATCTTGGATTATGGTATCCAGCTGATGACAATATAGAGCTCACTGATTATTCAGATGCAGATTATGGAGGATATAGAATTGACAGAAAGTCCACCTCTGGAACATGTCAATTCTTGGGCAGCAAGCTTATCTCATGGTTCTCCAAGAAGCAAAATACAGTTGCCACATCAACAACTGAAGCAGAATATGTAGCAGCTGGAAGTTGCTGTGCTCAGATACTTTGGCTCAGACAGCAACTTAGAGATTACAAAGTCATCTCCAATGAAGTTCCAATATTCTGTGACAACAATAGTGCAATTGCCATCTCACAGAATCCAGTGCTACACACCAGATGCAAACATGTTGATATAAAGCATCACTTCATAAGGGATCATGTGGAAAAGAAAGATATCAAGCTTGTCAAAATTCACACTGATAAGCAAAAAGCTGATATCTTGACTAAACCATTAGCTGAAGCAAGGTTCTTGGAACTTTCAGCTGAATTAGGCTTACATGATCCAGGGAAGATGGAGAAATGAAGAAAGGAGGCTCATATGAAGGGGGAAGTTCATTAAGATGAACTTCAGCAAGGTTGACCAACCTCACTGAAGCAGTCTGCCAAAAAGGGAAACTCAGCAAAGTTGTCCCTATGGTGTTCAGCAATGTTGGTCAGGAGATCTGTCTTAGTGGGACCCACTCAGCAACTTTGGGACCCACTCAGGCATGTTGGTCAGACATATTGACCTTACAGAAGTCAAAACACATCTCAGGATGTTTGTCCAAGTTAATAGGGTGATAATTGCTATTTTTAGCATTGATTGGACATTTAAAAGATTTCTTGGTCTAAGAGTAGGCCATTTTAGGATGGCGTGTGCTATAAAGATTTTTGCCACCAAAATGGCAAATCAGCATTTAATGCAAAATCTCCATTAAGATTTCATGAATTCTTGAGCCATCATCAAAGCCATTGATTTGTATTAAACATTCTTTTAACCGCCTAAAGCCCTCTACCCCACTTTATCAACTCGGTTTTTAATTTTACCCATCATTACTCACTATTAACCAACGGTTAATAAATTCCTCACATATAAAAACTCTTAGGTTTTTATTCCCTTCCCTACGCACTCATATTTTCAAAACACTTAAACCTTTTGAAAACCTCTCCAAACCTGCAACTTTTCTCCAAACTTATCTCTCTCAAACTTATCCATGGCTCCCACAATCAAAAGAGAGGAGCTAGTAGATTTCAATGATTCCTCCTTGGACATTGACTTCTCTTATCTCAGTAATCCAAATTCTCTTTGGTTTGAAAAGTTGGTAGCTTTTGACAGCCCAGATACAGATGTTCATCCAGTTCTCCATTGGCTAAGGGAGGCAGGGCTTGAAAAATTTCTTGGCACCAAGCCTGATTCCTGCCTAAATCCTTTATGGCAGAGTTCTTTGCCCATCTCAGATGGTAGGGCAAAAAGGGTGATGTATGCACAAAGTTGACTTATGCTGAAGAAGATGAGAAAGAAGAGAGTCAACACACCATCATCTTCACTGCTGAGGACCTTGATACCAGTTTTGGGTTACCTTCTGAAGGCCAAAATCCAGAATTATACAAAGAAGGAGAGGAGCAGGAGTTCTACAATCCATGGATGATTGTACCCAAAAAGCTGGTAAGTGCTCAGAACAAGAACACTTTAAAACCAGTTTATAGGCACTTATTTGATTGTGTAGTGAAAAGCTTATTGAGCCATTCTGGGAGTGTGGAACAAATTAGCTTGCCCAAATTGAGAGTAATGGCTGTTGTAATTGACTCTGCTGAAAAGAGAGTCAAGTTTGATTGGAAAAGCTTCATCCTAGACAAAATGATGAATGAGAAATTCAAATTCAAGGAGGTGAAGCATCACAAGGTGGTGGTGGATGGGAGACTTCAGTTTTGCACAAGAGCTAGCTTGCTCTTGGAAAGATTTGCTCACTACACTCACCTCCAAGCCAAGCCAAAGCCTTTTCCTGCCCAAAAGGTGATGTTTCGAAAGTTGTCCTCCAAGACTGAGAAGAGGAAGCAAGAGGCTGCTTCCAAGAAAGCCTTAACTGTTGCACCAACTGTCAGATCCTCTCCAAGAAAGAGGAAAGCTCTACCTGTGAAAGCTCAGCCAAAGATGAAAAGAATGAAGAAGATCCTCAGTGAATCCTCTCCAGAAAGCCAATCTAGAAGTGGAGATGCCACTTCTGAGGAGATTGAGAAAGTGGCAGAAGAAGGAGTCAACCCCCCTGAAGAGGGTGAAGAAGTCAGGGAGATTGTCCCTCTGCAACCTGAATCTGTGACTGAGTTCAGGGACCTTGATAAGCCAACAAGGTCAGAGAGAAGGAGAAGGATTATCAAAACTTCTGGGAAGCAGAAGTTGATGGAGGAAGAGAAGAAGAAGAAGGAATTCTTTAAGGAGATTAGACAAGCAAGTAGGTCTAACTCCAAGTCAAAATCAAAGCCCAACAGCCCTGAAGCCAACTCTCCAGATATTCAATCTCAAAGAATATCACCAAGGCATGAAGAGGAGGAGTGCAAGACTCCTGAAGATGCCCCAATTGTGGCCAAGAAAGTTTACTCTCCTGAAGGTGCTCCTGATAGGTCAGGAATAGATGTGCTGGATGATTTGGTTGAAATTGAAGATAGGCCATTCTCCCCACTTGATCCCAGACTTCTCTCTTATACCAAACTTCTTGAAACTGTTCTTCAAGAAGGTGATCAAGTTGTTTATCCACCCATTCCAGCCATTCCAATTACCTCCTCAGGAACATTGCTCTCTAAAGCACCTGAGTCCCAAATTGTTTTAAGCTCATCTGAACCCAATCCTTCTGAACCCAACCTATCTGAGCCCCAGCCCAACCTACCTGAATCCCAATCCAACCTCCCTGAATCCCAAGCCAACTCTTCTGATGGAGATGGAAGTGAAGAAGAGTACACATATGAGGGGATGCTAAGGCAGATTGCCAAAGCCAATGTGGATCAGCTCTATCCAGGATTGAAGGATTATCCAAGGCTGCAACAACAATTCTATGATCTCAGGGCACTTGTTGAGATCAAGGATAAAACAATGGTGGAAATAGCTCAGGCTATTCAGGATAAAGGAGCTAGCTGGTGGCAGGTTGAAGAAAACAGGCTCTTATATTTTGCAAATGTAAAGAAGTTCAGTGTGTTGACCACTGTGGCCTTGTTTTGCACAATAGTCCATTAGAAGGTGCTTGCTGAAAGAGAAAGAATTGCACAAGGAATCAAGCATCCTGATAGCACTTCTGATGATAATGATGATGATGATGACAACACCAATCCCAACCCTCATGGCCTCAATTCTGCTCAGGTACATTACTTGACCTATCATTCTGTTAAGGACTCTGATCATTCAGAGGAGTTGACCAAGGATGGTGACTCAGTCCAAGATGCATTGGCCAAGGATGGTTCTTCTGAGCCTTAGGCACAGCTTGACAATGCTGAGACTTCCATGGGAGAAGCTGGTTTGACTAAAGCCTCATCAATGTCAGGAAAGTTGGACATTGACCAGCCTTTAGTCATTCAGGATGACTCAGTGGCCTTGGGATGCCCAAGCACTGTGATCTCCCAACAACTGCCCTCTGTGGATCCTGTTGAGGATATGGAGGTGTCAGGTTTAGGAATGGAAGGAGTTGAAAAGGATGTTAGCATTAAAAAATCAGAGGGAGATGATGAGGATTGTGTGATTACTGGTACTTTGAGTGCACCACAATTAAAGGGAGATGAAGTAGAAATATTGGGTGCAGCCCAATATGAGAGTCAGGCTATTCTTCAAGTCAAATCTGAACTTGATGAATCCCTTGGTGAAAGGAGGCCTGATTCTCCAGTGAATGTGAGTCCATCTGTTATAAATGAAGAAAATAAATTAGTTGAAAATGAGAGTGTAGGTGCTGATGTATCAGACCTAATGGGAGAAGAAAAGAATGAGGGTGTTGAGGGAGATTTTACTAACACTTTGAGTTTTGCAGATTCAGTGGCTGTTACTATTGAACAGATTTTTGCAGATGCTTCCCTTACTGACATTCAAGTTGATGCTGATACTGATCTGGAGATAATTTCAGCAAATGTGTCCACCTTGAACAAGATATATTTTGAGCAGGCTAATGCAACTGAGGCTAGCTTGCAAATTGCATCAAAGACTGCAACATCCATTGAGCAACAGTCAGAAAAGATGGACATTCTGGTCAGGGAAGTTGGGAAGGCACATGCTGAAACAGTGGATACTCTTGATGGCCAAGGCAAAACTCTAGCCTCTGTGGAGATGAGGCTTACTGGCTCAGAAGAAGTAATCTTGCCAACTTTGGATGCAAGAATTTGTGGAGTTGAAACTGGGCTGCAAACAGTTTCAACAGAAGTTACAAGGGCCAAGGATGAGATGGTGAAGTTCACAAAATCTGTGAAAAAGGAGCAGCAGGGCCTCAAATATCTTTACAAGCATAATGTGAGAGCCTTGAGAAGGACAATCAAAGATGCATTGAGGCAAAGGATAGCAGCTCAGAGAAAGAAAGCTGAGGAGTTGAAAGCTGCTATGGTGAAAGAAGCTGCAGAAAAGTTCACAGTTGAACTAATGGCCAAAGTGTCTGATCAAGTTGTGGCCAACCTCACTGACCAACTACAGGCCAAACTTGATCAATCACTGAAAGCCACACTGGATGCCATTGTTGCTCAGAAAATGAAGCCTGTCCACACCTTCTTGAGCATGGCTGATGACAAAATGCAGAACATTCATGATGAGAATGTGTATCTGCTGCAGGAGTTGAAGTCCCTCACTCACATCTCTCTGTCACTATGAGTGAGTTGAAGCCCCAATGTTTTGATAATGCCAAAAAGGGGGAAAGAGAGAGAGCTAGAGCAAAGGGAACCTTGAAGATTGGTGAATCCAAAGGAAAGGAGAAGGTCCCTGAAGTTGAGGAGGAGGAAGAAGAAGACATTGGGAAAGGCAAAGGCCCAATGAACATTGAAAATTTGACTGAGGAAGAGCAAATCCAGATTGCTGTCAAGGAGTCTATGATGTCAGTAATGGAAAGTCAGGCAAGAAGGCTTCAGAGACCTGGTGGTGAGTCTGCAGGTCTTGACCCCAAGGAGAAGGTTGTTGAAGTCAGGGGGAAGGTGACTAGGGCCTCTGAAAGAAAGAGAAAGGAACTGCAAGCCTTAAATGAGTTCCCAACCAGCCTGACCCTTCCATTTGAATTCCAATCTGAAGAGTCAACTCCACTGAGGCAGTCTAAGAGATTGAAGAAAACAGCCAAGCTGCCTGAAATCCAAGAAGAAGATGATGAAGAAGAAGAACAGGACAAAGAGCCTGAAGTTAGAGTGCCCAAGCTTGCTGATGATCCTTCAAAGTTGTTTGAAGAAGGATTTGGAAAGGATCCTGAGACTCAAGAGAAGCTAGCTCTTCAGAGAGCTAAGGAAAGGATGGATCAGTTGGTTGAGGCCAACAAAGCAAGAGATGAGAGAAGGGCAAACTTCAAAGCTCCAAGGAGAAGGGCTTCTTACAGAAGACTCAAACCTCAGATGCTGCAGAGATGGGACACTCAGTACCCTCACCATGATAAGTGGGTGCCAATCTCACTGAATGATGCATGGGAGGAGGCCAAGAGAAGCTTTGTGTATGACTTTTATGTCATAGGGAAATGGCTTGAAGAGAGTGTTGATGAGGTCTTTGTACAGTTCATGTTTGAGAACCATAGGGACCTATACCAGAAGCTGTTTGCAGCAGCTGAGATGGCTAGAGTTGAGTTCAAGGCCCCTGGTCCAATACTGTACATGCCACCAAAGTTCAATGGGAACCTTATTGATGAGGGAAAGATTATGGAAGAGTTCATCTCAATCATGAGGATGGAGAAGATGAAGCCTGGCCCTAAAGGATCCAAAAAGGATATTTGGGAATTGAAGAAGAGGGTCTGGGCTCAGTATGGAATTGCCCCTCAAGATGATGGAACTCTCTGAAGCATAAGTTCATTCCTTCCCTACCTATCTATGATTTTATTGCCTATTGTTATCTTGTTTTCATTTGTATCAAGTCTAGTGAGTCCTTGATTATTTTCTGCACTATAATGTTTGATGACATATATGAAAGGATCACTATGTTTCTATCAAGAGATAACAACTCATTATCTTAACTAACCTGACATGACATATTTACTTGATTTGTTATTGTGCTAACAGTTTCTTTCAGGAAATATGCCCAGATCACTTATCCTGAAGGTAAAGTCTAGTATAAGTCAAGTTCCCTTTGTAACAGGTTTTGACATCATCAAAAAGGGGGAAATTGTTGGGAAAAAAATGATTTTGATTTAGATACCAAAACCCCTGATTGATGATGTTCAGATTAGTTGAGATACACTCAAGTGAGATCAGTTTAGTTGTCTCAGGATACTTGAGTAAGTAGAAATGCTTAAGTCTAAAATCTCAGAAATGTTGTGAGATTTATAGTTCAGGATAGTTGTCCAAAGCTGAAATGTTAGGCAGCTTGATAAGTGTTAAGTACTTGAGGTCAAACTTGCTGAAGTTTACAGGACAAGCTGACTGAGTGGACAACATGGCTGAAAAGATCAAAAGTGATAAGGTAATGCTCATAAATGCAAATGATCAGATCAATTGAAGTGCAAATGATCAAGAGCATTGAATGTTAGGCTCACAGAAGACACATTTATTGAAGCATTTATTACCATCAAGCCTGAACTAAGCATTGAAGACTTGGAAGCATTAAAGATTGAAGCATTGAATGAATGTTGGAACATTCTAAAGTTGCAGCAGGAATGTTCAGGGAAGTTGTCCCATCTGACCGTTGGTTGAGTGTAGAGTTTGCCACAAATCAACCTTGGGAAATGTGCATATTTGGAATCTGACACAAGTCATCTCAGCCGCATTTTTCAGAAGTCAACACATTCATTCTAGCAACCATTGAAGAAGCTTTTGCACAGTGGATAAAAGGATGCCAAGCTTCATAGCCGTTTCAATGGTGCTGCAAATAGACAAATTTGAATTGCTATCCCTCCAACGGTTAGTTTGTTCAAATTTGCCTATAAATACAGAAGTGATCAAAGGATTCAAACATCCAACTACTTGCTATCAAACTATCATCAAGCAATCAAAGGAAACCAAAGCTTTTCTTAAGAATCCCAAGTTTCCTGATCACTTCAAATAGCTAAGCCAATCTTTGTAATATCCAAAGCTTAGCATTGAGATATCCTAAGCCTTTACACTGTTCTTATTGTAAAGGATATGTCTACTAGTTGGAACCAAACCTCAAACCCTTACCTCATTAAGTGAAGTAGTGTTTGTTGTAGAAGTGAGAGTTAAGGACTGTTATTGTGAAACACAGTCTTAACTAAGAGAGATTGAGCACTAGGACTCAGATTATCCTAGGGATCAAAACACTAAGAGAGTGTTGTTGATCAGTGCACCTTGGCACTATAAAAAAAGCTAATTCCATTGTTAAGGAATTATCTTGTTCAATCAGGGAAAGTGGATGTAGGAGCTTGAGTCTCTGAACCACTATAAATTGTGTGCCATTTACTTACTGCCTTTATTATTGCACTTACATTCAATCATATTTCAAAGAGCAAAATTCAGTAAGTTAAGAAAAACTGTTTTGGACAAAGTCCCTGATAACTGTGTTTTTCAGAAATCAACTTGGAGTATTTCTTTGAGTCAAAGGCCAACCACATTCCGCACTTAGCAACTCTTTTAGATATTTAGTCAACTGATCACTTAATAGTAATCAGTAGGACAAGTATCTATCAAAGTTCACACTCAGGCTAGTTGTGAGACAACCTGCCTGATAAGACCAAACTGTTTGAAAAGAAAAGAATTTGCATACACAAGTGCATCCCCCCCCCCATACACTTGTGTCATACTCCACCAAGGACCAACAAGTTCCCCGAGTGGCACTCCAATGTCGTATTGGTATCTAAGGGGGCTGGCAAATGGAGGATTTGCATCGACTTTAGGGACTTGAACAAAGCTTGCCCCAAAGATCACTACCCCCTACCAAGAATTGATCAGTTGATGGATGTAACATCCGGATTTGAACTACTTAGTATGATGGATGCATACCATGGATATCATCAGATCCAATTAAACCCTCTCGATATTCCCAAGGTATATTTTATTGTTATATACGACACATTTGGTTATATACGAATGCCTTTCGGACTAATCAATGCAGGAGCCACGTATCAAATAATGGTAGATGTCGTATTCCATAATTAGATCGGTAAAATATGGAGGTGTATGTAGATGACATGTTGGCAAAGAGTGCCAAAGCTAAGGGACATGTGAAAGATTTTGAAGAAATATTTTAGGTTGTCAGAGACAATAACATTAAACTAAATCCAGCCAAATGCTCGTTTGGAGTAAGATCGGGGAAGTTCTTGGGGTACATGGTAACCTAGAGAGGATTGGATGTTAACCATGTGAAGGTGAAAGTTATGCTCGACATGCAGCCCCCTTAGAATCTGAAGGAGCTGCAAACCTTGAACGGAAGGATAGCGGCCTTGAGTAGATTCATAACTAACTCCGCTGAGAAGAGCCACCACTTCTTTAGAACACTGAGGAAAGGATTGAGGTTCGAATGGGATGAAGATTGTCAGAAAGCCTTCGAGGAGCTTAAGCTCCACTTAGCCCAGCTCCCGAAGCTGACGAAACCCTCCCAAGGCGATACACTCCTTATGTATCTCTCCGTCGGGGAATACTCATTGAGCACCGCATTGATGAAAGAAGAAGGTTAAACTCAGCAGCCCATTTACTATGTTAGCAAGGTCATCCAGGGAGTCGAGGGTCGATATTTCAAGGTTGAAAAGGCAGCCCTAGCGCTGGTGGTAACGGCTAGGAGATTACGTCCTTATTTCTTATCTTATAAAATTGTTGTTCGGACTAATTACCCCTTGAAGCAGGTGATTGGTAGGGCTGACCTATCAGGAAGAATGGTCAAGTGGGTTGTGGAGTTACAAGAATACAACATTGATTACGAGCGTCGGAGGGCCATTAAGGCCCAGCCAGGCCTTATCAGATTTCATCCAAGAATCTAAAAGGCTGGAGGAAATGAAGGGTTGGAAGACATATGTGGACGGTTCTGCATCCTCGGGCGGATGTGGAGCTGGGATCGTGCTAATTGACCCTCAGGGCCAGGAAATACAATTTGCTATCAAGTTCTGGTTCTCAACCTCCATCAACGGGACTGAGTACGAAGCCTTGATAAGAAGAGTTGACATGGCCACCGAGTTGGGAGCTCAGAAAATCACTCTGTTCTCAGATTCCCAGTTGGTAGCGCAACAAGTTATAGGAGAATATATTGCCAAGGACGAGAGGATGATTGTTTATTTAGAACGGGTAAGAAACTTGAAAAGTAAATTTCACGCTTTTGAGGCATTGCAGATACCTGGGGAAGAAAATATGAAGGCGGATGGGTTATCCAAACTTGCTAGCTCCATTGATTTTGAAGGGCAAGGAAAGGTAACCCTGGTGGTAGTAGAGCGGGAGGCCATCGAATCTTTTGTTGGAGAAATGGAGGAGGGAGATGACTGGAGGAAAGGGATATGGGAAGAACTGAGCAAAGACCCTAACGCTCCAGCATCCAGAGAGACAATAGCCTTGAGATTGAAATAATGCACTATGGGAGGTCAGTTGTATAATAGTCCATTTACTCAACCTTACTTAAAGTGTTTCTCGAAGTTGGAGGCAATGTTCATAATCAAAGATATCTATGAGGGCTGCGCAGCTAGTCATGAGGGTTACAAAACTACGGTGAAAAAGGCTTTAAGGGCCTTGGCCTACGATGATGAGGGATGCTAAGGACTTTGTGAGAAAATGTGTGAAATGTCAGAAGAACGGGCCCTTAATATGAGTACCAGCGGAGGAAATGGGAGCCATGTACTCACCTTGTCCCTTTGCAAAGTGGGGGATAGACTTGGTAGGACCCTTTCCTCCGACACAAGGGGGATAAATTTTTTTTATTGTGGTCGTAGACTACTTTTGCAAATGGGTTGAAGCTACTCCGCTAGCTAAGTTAGAATAGGAGAATGTAATCCGCTTTCTTGGGAGACACATTTGCTGTAGGTTTGGAATGCAAGGAATCCTAGTTTTCGATAATGACACACAAATCAACGGAGAAAAGGTTAGAAGATGGTGTTGGAGGTGGAACATCATCCAAAGGTTTACTTCAGTAGCCCACCCACTAGCTAATGGTCAGGGGGAGGTCACCAACCAAATCATAGTGGATGGAATTCGAACCCTCTTATAGAGAATAAGTGGAGGTTGGGTGGAGGAGTTAGATAATGTTCTGTGATCCTACAGGACCAGTCCGAAGTCAGCTACAAGGGAGTCACCCTTCCAGTTAGTGTATGGAGCAACTGCAGTGATCCCTCCGGAAGCCAAGCTGGGGTCACACAGAATCACCCAATTCAATGAAGGAAAGAACGATGAATTGATTAGGGAAGCTTTGGACTTAATCGAAGAGGAGAGAGAGATGGCGAGGCTGATGGCGGAGAGGTACAAAAGCAAAATTAAAGCTGCTTATGATCGAAGAGTGACCCCGAGGTCTTTTAGAGCTAGAGATCTAGTCCTCCGAAGGGCTGACACGCTGAAGCACACAGGGAATTTGGAGCCCAGTTGGGAGGGCCCCTACAGAGTCATTCAGGTATTGAAGGGAGGAGCCTACAAGCTGCAAGATATGGAAGGGAATGATATAGGCCGTCCATGAAATGTTTGCCAGTTAAAGAGGTTCTATGTTTGAGAGCATGTTTTGTTTGAAAAGAATTGTTTTATTTGTTTTAGTATAAATGTTCATTTCAATTAGAATAAATTTACATTTGCTTCACAGGAGCTCTTTTTCCTTCCTTATGGGTTTCCCACTGGGCAGTGGCGGAGGGAGTGTAGAACAAGGGGGTACAGCTGTACCCCAAATTGATTTTTATTATTTAAAGCAAAAGATATATATATATATTATATATATATATATATTATATGGGAGCCCAACCCATAAAAAGGGCGGCTGCATCCCTAATTCACATTTTGGTAACTAATTAAACATTTAAGGGCAACCGACCCAGCCCATTCACAAAAAAATAATTAAAACAGCCCTAGATTAAAGGTTAGCCGCCAAATCATTAACCTATTTAATAATATACTCCTTTTGTCTCCTTCCTACATTCTACTGAATCTACTGTCAACAACACATACAAGTTTCTCTGTTTGGTGCCAACCTGAATTAGGATTACCCGGTTAGGTGAGTAATTTTTTTAATTTAATTTATATTTTGTTAGATATATTTATTTATACTTAGTTTTGATTATTGTGTTTAATTTATGAATAAATTTATTTGAATCTAGGGTTTGTATTATAATTGCTAATTTGCTACATTATGCTAAATTAATTTAGTTTAAAACTTGAAATAGATAATTATTTGAATAGTTTTTTTTATTGTAGATTTATTGTGAAATTATATTTGCTAATTTGTTAAATTATAATTGCTTATTTACTATTTGTTTCAATTAGAAAATGACGAAAGATAAATTTATATCAAAGAAACTCAAAGCTACGAGAAAACAACCTGATCTTCGAGAATTTATGTTCAAGAGAATGAAATCTCAAGAAGCTCCTTGCACTTCCCAAAGAGATGAGTCTTCTCCAATTGATAGGGAGTCTTCTTCAACCCCGTCATTTAATTCACCTCAAATTCAAGAAAATAAAAGAAGTATAAGTGGTTCAAGTGCACAATTGGAGGAGGAAGAATTATTATATGATGTTGAACTTCTTCCCAATGATCCCGAAAAAAGAATAAGTATAATGGATTATCCTCCAAATCAACGAAATGCGGTGAGAAGAGCATATATTCTTAAAGGACCATGTCAACCCAAAACTCATGACTTCCCTCAAAGAGACCATGGAGGTATGCGTCGATTTAGTGTCGTTTGGTTAAAAAAATATGATTGGCTTTAATATAGTATTGAGAAAGAAAGATGCGGCATTTTGTTTTGTTTGTTACTTATTTAAGAATGAAGTTGAAATTAGTGTTGGGGGAGATTCTTTTGTTAATGGAGGATTTAAATCATGGAATAAACCAATTAAATTTGACAAGCATGTTGGTGGTGTTAAAAGTACTAACAATCTTGCTTATGAGAAATATGAAAATTTAAGAGATTAAAAAAAAATATATATTGTGCATGTTTTTGATAGTGCAAGTGAAGTGATTCGAAGTGAATATGAATCTCGTTTGAAAGCTTTACTTTCTTGTTTGAGACTTTTTTTACGTCAAGGGTTGGCATGTCGCGGACATGATGAGAGTGAAGAATCAATTAATAGGGGAAATTTTCTTGAAATTTTGAAATGACTTGTAGAACATAAGGAGGATGTTAAAAACATTGTTTTTGAAAATGCTCCAGGAAATAGTCAAATGACATCTCCCATAATTCAAAAAGATATTGATGCGGCCTAAAAATGTCACCCAATGAGGAGTCGACACGTGTATGAATGATAAGATTGAGAAGAAAGGATTAAGCCATCTAGTGTTCTCTGGATAAAAAGTCTTCTCTGGAGGTCTCTCTGGAGGGAGCTCTGCCTGGAGATGAATATCAGAATCAAACAGTTTTAACATAAGATCGTGGGTCGTAAATATAGGGGATTCCCGCTATCTTTGCTCAAGACTTGATAAAGGGAAGACCTTATTCTCCTTTATTTTAGGAGAATAGGTCCACTAAGGGATAAGGCTGCCGAGTCTTCAGGGAGTGGAGAGAAAGGAGGACTGGATCCCCTCAGTAGGGCCGAGTCTCACGGGCAGCTCCGAAATTAGAGGAAGGCTTGACTTCCTCTCCAGAAGATATCTCTATAAATAGGTAATTTCGAAGATATTTCCAGGTTAGACACATATACGCTAAAACTTTACTATACTGAATAAAAAACGCCTTTCTGAGATTCTTTGAGAACTGATTTAAGATATCAAGGATCTTGAGATCCTTGGGAGATTTGATAAGCCCTATACTGACTTAGGCATCGGAGTGTCCACACCGGACTCCCCTCCGGTGTGTCTTTGCAGGTCAGCTCGAAGATTTCAAGTGAAGGTAGCCTACTCGGAACGATTATACGCGTTTGAGGAGAAGGACATCTAATTCAGAGGATACCCAATCCTTTTGTGCAAATTTTGGCACATCAACTGGCGCCGTCTGTGGGAAAGAGTTGAAAGATTTTCTCACGAGTTTCTACCTATCCAAGCAAATGGGTGGCGGAAATAAAACTTCTGTTTCTGGGAAGAAGAATCTTCCAACAGAAAATTCCCCTTTGCCAACTGATCCTCCACCAAGGGGAGACCGGGGAAAAGATCCAATCCACGCACCTTCTGGATCGAATCAACCATTATCACCTACTCCAGCCTTGAATGACGAAAGTCATCCCCTACCGGTCGGAGAAGGAAGAGCAGGGAATCTGGAGGCCCCCGAGTCCCAAACCGCAGATCCTCAACAAAGGGACACTCTAGACTCAGGGCCGCTCCTGATCTCTCCCGATCAATTGAACGCTCTCATCAAGCAAGCCGTAGAGAAAGCCTTTGCTGACCAAAGGAATCGGATTCCCAGAGCTGCACCGGGAGATCTAGAGGCACCTGCCCCAAGACCCCAAGACGAAGCACCTGGAGCCTCCCAAGTGTTGTCTAAGGAGATGGGGATGCGGGCGGAAGAGGATGATAAGGTGCCCTCCCGAGCGGAGAGAAGCGTTCCCCTACGGGGCACAAGAAGGAATGCAGATCTTGCACCCCGAGGGACAGAACCCCTTGAGACAGAAGAAAGTACAGATGACACCTACGGAGGGCCTGTCAGCGATCAACTATTGGCCCTACAGAAAGAGATGCGCGATATGAGGAAGCAGATGAGCAACCGAACCAGTAGATCCGCTCACGCCTCTGGATGTCAGTTCTCCCCTAATATATTACAGGATGAACTACCATTCAATTTCAAGCCCCTTAATTTTGAATATGATGGTACGGCAGATCCGTACGAACACCTAGTAAGGTTCGAGAATGCTGCATTGCTACACCGCTATGGAGAGGGAATAAAGTGTAGAGTATTCCTAACTACCCTAGCAAAAGCTGCACAGCAATGGTTTACCCAGTTGGAACCTAACACAATCCGATCCTGGGAAGAATTTAGTGAGCTCTTCCTCCATCAATTTGCCAGTGCCCGGAGACAGCCGAGGGCCACTTTGACCCTCTTTAATTTGAGACAAGGAGAGGGCGAGAGCTTAAGAGCTTTCCTCCGGAGATTCAATCAAGCAGCTCTGGAGGTCCCTACAGCCTCTCCGGAGGTGAAAATCAACGCTCTTACCAATGGGTTGCGTGATGGAGACTTTTTCTCCTCTTTAGCTAAGAAGCCGGTTAAGAACTTTGATGAATTGCTGCATAGGGCAGAGAAGTCTCACTCTGGAGGAGGTCCGGAAAGCAAAGAGGTTGGAGGTTAGGCCGCAAGATCGAGAGAGGAGAAGGGAAAGGGAAGGCCCCTCCAGGCGATTCAGTCCAGAGGTCCCTCGAACCTCCGGAGCAGCAAGAGACAGCAACCCCTCCGGAGGTCCCCGGTCTGGCCCTCGGGGGAGGTTTGAGAAATACACACCCTTGAGAATGGAGCCCGCTGAAGTATTAGAGGTAGCAGGAGACCATCCAGACTTGAAGTTTCCATATTCCAGGAATCGAGGACTTCAGAAGCCCAAGTCTGATCGATTCTGCCGATTTCACAATGAGTATGGACATGATACGAATCAGTGTTACCACTTGAAAGATGAGATCGAGAGGATGATCCAGGCGGGTCATCTAAAAGAATTCATATTTAGAGACAGGCAGGGCCCTCGGGGGCAGAAACGAAAAGAACTGGAAAGAAAACCAGAGGAGAAGGAAACCAGGGAGGCGGTCGAGGATATGCCCCCTCCACCACCAAAGAGAGGAGTAATCCATATGATTGTGGGAGGGCCAGCAGATGGAGATTCCTTCCGGAAGAGAAAGCAGAACGTCCGAGCCCTAAAAACAGAGCAAGGAAGCCAGTTAAGAGAAGTGGGACGTATGACGGAAACGCCCAATATCCGATTTGGGCCGGAGGATATGAAAGAAGTCAAGGAAGATCACAATGATGCTCTGGTAATCACCACCGACATAGCTGGATTCGATGTTGCCCGAATCTTCGTAGATACGGGGAGCTCGGCTGACATTATGTTTTTTGGATGCTTCAAGAGGATGGAGCTGAGTGTAAAGCTACGTCCTGTAGATACCTCCCTGTATGGTTTCTCCGGAGGAGCCATCCAACCTTTGGGATCAGTAATGTTGCAGGTAGGGTTGGGAGACGCCCCAGCTCGGAAGGTCTACTTGGTAGAGTTCCTTATTGTAGACATCCCTTCCTCATACAATGTCGTGATGGGACGACCCAGCCTGAACCTCTTTCAAGCAATCATCTCCACATTTCATATGAAAATGAAATTCCCTACAGCCGCTGGGGTCGGAGAAGTAAGAGGAGACCAATACCAAGCACGGAAGTGCTATGCAGAGTCTGTGAAGATGGCGGACAGAGCCCTGACTAAGGGCCTGGAGCGGACAAGAGGAGATGACCCTGAGGTCAAAAGGAAGAAAGTCGAGGGAGCGATACCTGAACAAGTGAATGTTAAAACAGATGAAGAACTGATGAGCGTGGAGCTCTTCCCAGGGAAACTTGGTTTTGTCACTAAGATAGGCACCCAACTGGGACCTGAACTCACAGAGAAGGTAATACTTACATTACGTCGAAATTCCGATATATTTGTATTTTCTCCAGCTGACATGACAGGAATCCCTCCGGAGATAGCAATACACTGCCTTAATGTCGATCCAAAGGCAAGACCCGTGAAACAGAAACTACGAAATTTTGGAATTGAGAAGAACAACATTGTGAAAGAAGAAGTCGAGAAGCTATTGAAAGCAGGGCATGTGGTGGAAGTCCAATTCCCAGAATGGCTCTCCAATGCCGTGCTAGTGCCAAAAGGGGGAGGAAAGTGGAGAATGTGCATCGATTTCAGGGACCTCAACAAGGCATGTCCCAAGGATCACTATCCGTTGCCAAGGATAGACCAGTTAGTGGATGCAACTTCAGGCTTCGAGCTGCTGAGCATGATGGATGCATACCAAGGATACCACCAGATCCAACTGAACCCTGCAGATGTCTCCAAAGTGTGCTTCATAGCAGCCTGCGGAACGTTCGGATACGTTCGGATGCCGTTTGGATTAATCAATGCCGGAGCAACGTATCAAAGGATGGTCGACGCTGTCTTTCGAAGACAGCTGGGAAGGAACATGGAGATATATGTAGATGATATGCTAGCTAAGAGTGTGAAAGCAGATCAACATGTGGAAGATCTGGAGGAAATTTTCTAAGTAATTCGAGAGAATGGCATCAAGTTGAACCCAGCCAAATGCTCTTTTGGAGTAAAATCAGGGAAGTTCCTCGGATATATGGTCACTCAAAGAGGTATAGAAGTGAATCCAGCCAAGGTGAAAGCTGTACTGGACATGCGGCCACCCAGAAATATAAAGGAGCTCCAGACACTCAATGGGAGGATTACAGCATTGAGCAGATTCATAGCCAGATCTGCTGAAAAGAGTCATCCCTTCTTCAAAATTCTTAAGAAAGGGACCAAGTTTGAATGGAACGAAACATGCCAAAAAGCCTTTGAAGACTTGAAGCACCATTTGTCTCAGTTGCCGAAGCTGACGAAACCTTCTCCAGGGGATACCCTCATTTTGTATCTCTCTGTAGGAGAATTCTCGCTAAGTACTGCCCTAGTCAAAGAAGAGGGATCTCTGCAGCACCCTATTTATTATGTCAGTAAGGTCATTCAAGGGGCCGAAAATCGATACTCAGAAATTGAGAAGGCTGCTCTGGCCGTGGTAGTTACAGCGCGAAGGCTGCGCCCATATTTCCTTTCTTACAAAATACTAGTCCGCACTAATTACTTGTTGAAACAGGTTATAGGGCGAGCAGACCTCTCCGGAAGGATGGTGAAATGGGCCATCGAGCTTCAAGAATATGACGTGGATTTCGAGCCTCGGAAGGCTATAAAAGCCCAAGCTTTGTCAGATTTCATCCAAGAGTCGACCAAACCAGAGGAAGTCGAAGGATGGAAGGTGTATGTAGATGGCTCAGTGACCCTGAGCGGATGTGGAGCAGGGATTGTGTTAATAGGCCCTCGAGGAGAAGACTTACAATTCGCAGTGAGGTTTCAATTCATGACCTCAAACAACGGAGCAGAGTACGAAGCTTTGATCAGAGGAATGGAGATGGCATTAGAATTGGGAGCTCCAAAGGTAACTCTATACTCAGACTCCCAATTAGTTGTTCAGCAGGTGAACGGTGAATACGTGGCCAAAGATTGCAGGATGGCTGCCTATCTGGAACGAGCCAAAGAGATGATAGGCAAGTTTCAAGAGTGCGAGGTAGTCCAGATACCTCGAGAAAAGAACATGCAGGTGGATAGCCTCTCCAAACTCGCTAGCTCCACAGAGTTTGATGGACGAGGGACAGTAACTTTAGTAGTTGCAGAAAGAGAGACTCTGGAGAACCCCATTGGTTCTATTGAAGAGGAAGATGATTGGAGGAGGGCTATATGGACAGAACTCACCAAGGGGGCAGATGCCCTTACCACCAGAGAAACCCGAACCCTTCGGATTAGATATTGTATTATCGGAGGGCACTTATACAAGAAGTCATTCACACACCCATATTTGAGGTGTATATCAATTCGAGAAGCTATGTATACACTCAGAGAGATCCACGAAGGTGATGCAGCCAGTCATGAAGGATACAAAGCAGTGGTGAAGAAAGTTTTAAGGGCTGGATTATATTGGCCCTCCATGACAAAAGACGCTAGGGAATTTGTGAGAAAATGTGTCAAGTGTCAGAAAAATGGTCCATTGATAAGGACCCCTGCGGAAGAGATGGGAGCAATGCACTCTCCCTACCCCTTTGCTAAATGGGGAATCGACTTGGTAGGACCCTTCCCTCCAGCCTCTGGAGGGAGGAAATTCCTGATAGTGGCAGTGGACTATTTTAGCAAATGGGTGGAAGCTGCTCCCCTGGCTACAATAGATGAGGATAATGTGATTAAATTCCTAAGAAAGCAGATTTGTTGCAGATTTGGAGTACCCAGAATATTGGTCTCCGACAATGGAACCCAGTTTAACGGAGAAAATGTGCGAGGATGGTGCGCGAGACTGAACATAATACAGAGATTCACCTCTGTAGCTCATCCTCAAGCTAATGGACAAGTGGAGGTCACTAATCGAATGATAGTAGACGGTATTCGAACAAGGCTGGTGAAAATAGGAGGAGCATGGGTGAATGAGTTAGACAATGTGCTATGGTCATATAGAACTAGTCCGAAGACAGCAACTGGAGAGTCCCCATTTCAGCTGGTTTACGGAGCTACGGCGGTGCTACCTCCAGAGGCTGTGTTGCGATCGCATCGAGTTGCCCAATTTGAAGAGTATCAGAATGAGAAATTGATGAGAGAGGCTCTAACTTGATGGAAGAAGAAAGAGAGATAGTTAGGGTACGTGCTGAAAGATATAAAAGCAGAATTAAAGCTGCGTATGACCGAAGGGTGATCCCGAGGTCCTTCAGAGAGGGGGACCTGGTACTAAGAAGAGCGGATGCCCTGAAGAATACAGGAAAGCTGGAGCCTAACTGGGAGGGACCTTATAAAATTACACAGGTGCTGAAAGGAGGAGCATATAGACTGCAGAGTATGGAAGGGGTCGACATAGCCAGACCCTGGAACGTTTGCCATTTGAAGAGATTCTTTATTTGAAGAAAGTGTAAGGTCTTGAGACCATTTATGACCATTGTTTTGTGATTTTTTGCATTAATTCGTATTTTGCTTGATGTATTTTGTGGCTTCACCGGAGCTCTTTTTCCCTCTCTACGGGTTTCCCCTTTGGGGTTTTTCCGTAAAGAGGTTTTTAATGAGACCGGCGTAGGCTATCTATGGCCTATGTTGAAAACTGACAATAAATCAATGAAGCATTATCCCTTTTTGAAGAAAGAGTTATTCAGAATTATTGTGTCTTGATTATCTTTCTCATATCTGAATGTGCGATATATGAATATAACAACGATGAGTGGGAGAAACACTCAGAGGCCTAGAGGCCGAGGCGCTCCAGAGAGCCCTCACTTTACTCGAGACCCAAGTGGGTTACTGAAATGAGAAGATTTTATGAACTAAAATCTTTTAAGAAAAAGAGTGAGAAACACTCAGAGGCCTAGAGGCCGAGGCGCTCCAGAGAGCCCTCACTTTACTCGAGACCCAAGTGGGTTACTGAAATGAGAAGATTTTATGAACTAAAATCTTTTAAGAAAAAGAGTGAGAGACACTCAGAGGCCTAGAGGCCGAGGCGCTCCAGAGAGCCCTCACTTTACTCGAGACCCAAGTGGGTTACTGAAATGAGAAGATTTTATGAACTAAAATCTTTTAAGAAAAAGAGTGAGAGACACTCAGAGGCCTAGAGGCCGAGGCGCTCCAGAGAGCCCTCACTTTACTCGAGACCCAAGTGGGTTACTGAAATGAGAAGATTTTATGAACTAAAATCTTTTAAGAAAAAGAGTGAGAGACACTAAGAGGCCTAGAGGCCGAGGCGCTCCAGAGAGCCCTCACTTTACTCGAGACCCAAGTGGGTTACTGAAATGAGAAGATTTTATGAACTAAAATCTTTTAAGAAAAAGAGTGAGAGACACTCAGAGGCCTAGAGGCCGAGGCGCTCCAGAGAGCCCTCACTTTACTCGAGACCCAAGTGGGTTACTGAAATGAGAAGATTTTATGAACTAAAATCTTTTAAGAAAAAGAGTGAGAGACACTCAAAGGCCTAGAGGCTGAGGTGTTCCAGAGAGCCCTCACTATATTCGAGACCCAAGTGGGATACTGAAATGAGAAGATTTTATGAAATAAAATCTTTTAAGAATAAAAGTGAGAAATACTCAAAGGCCTAGAGGCCAAGGTGCTCCAGAGAGCCCTCATCTTAGTTGAAACCCAAGAAGGTTAACTAATGAAAGGAGAAGGTTTCTGCGAATCAAAGCCTTTCAAATACAAGAAAACGAAAAGAAAGAGAAGGGCGTAGAGTCGTAGAAAACCAAGGCCCTCCAGAAAGCCCTCACCATACTTGAGAACCACAGAGACCAGATAATGAAGGAAACAGGTCTTATGATTCAGGAGTCAAGAGAAGAGGGAGGATGATACCCCACAATCAAGTCACCTGAAATCAAAACACTATACAGCCGAGAAATAATTCCAGAATAGCCTACAAGACCAACAAAAAGGGGGGGGGGGGGAAGAGAACACACCCCCAACACATTCCTTGTTGATCTCGTAAGCTACTCATGCAAGGAAGAGAAAGACAACAAAACATGCAACATATCAAGCTAACATGATTACTACAAAAAGCCCCCACATATCCAGGAGTGTGGGGTCCCCTACAAAGTATGAAGAGCAAATGTTACGAGCAGAAAATAAAGAGTGTAGCAAAACAACAGAAAAGTAAATTGTCTATGGTGATCATGGAAATATGGAATTTAAACTGCTCGTTCAGCAGTAGTTTCCTCGGCAATAGCCCCCTCAACTTCAACTCCTTCAGCTCCTCCAGCAGCGCCCTCTTCCTCGGCAACATGGTTGTTAGATCCTCCACCTTCCTCCGGACCCTCCGTACCCCCCATAGCATCAGCAGTGCCAGTCCCTCCATCCACCTCTGTTGCCACTTTTGGAGCAGAAGCGTAAGGATAAATAAGTGGCTCCAGAGGCCTTAGATCAGCCATACCTATCTTGGCAGCTTGCAGCTTGGCAATAGCCTGGCCCATCCCGGGTAGCCACCAAGGATTGTCAGGACTCTCCTGAGGATCCCCCAAGAATTTTGGAGGAGTAGCGAGTCGATCTAGATGGAACTCGCGAGAATAAGTCCCATCGAATCCCGGGGCCGAATGCTCGGCGACGGCGTTGCTGAAACCATGATCGATGAAATGAGGGATATGTGGCCCCATGACACAGAGAAAGCTCGAGCTCTTCAGGAAGCTGGATAACCACTGAGTATGAAGAGTTTCTAAGAACTCTTGGCCCGAGGGGGAAGTGAATAGGGACTTAATGCAAGCCTGCACCCCAGCATCCGGCAATTCACGCTCCATCCGCCCTACCTCCTGCACCAGACGCTTGATCCTGGTCGCATCCTGATTGCTTTGGGTCTGTAGGAGAGACAACTCCTCGGATAGAGCCTGGGCTCGCTTATGAGCCCTTTCCTTCTCCATAGTGATATCCTTGAGGGATGATTGGAAGGAGGACGCCTCGGCCCGGAGAAGCTCAAGCTCGGCCACCATCTCGACACCTTGATCGAGTATCTTAGCATAAGTGAGGCCAAGCTACAAAGAAAAGGAAAATAATGTTGGAGATATGAAGACAATAAAGGATCGTGAAAATAAGAAATAACGGAAAATACCTCTGAGAAAAGTTGAGCGCCATGAAGCAGTTGGTCCTCGGGAAGGGACGAATCGGATAAAGCAGTGTTGGAAGGAATAGGACATCGATCAATGAGACGGTGGAGAGGTTCATATACAGAGGCGCCTTTCTCGACGAGAGTACGAGACGCTTTTCCCTTCTTTTTCTTAGAGGTCCCGCAGTCAGCAAAGAAGGTGTTGGCAGCCGAGCGGGTTCTCTTGGCAACTGAACCTGGAACCTGAGTGGAAGAATTAGGGAGAGGAGGAACTTTCGAGGAACCTTCTGGAACCGAAGTTTTTGCTGAGCTCTCGAGAGCAGGAGATGAGGGAACTTTCGGAAGAACTTCTGGAGTGGATAACATAGGGGTTTTCACTATACTAAGAGCAGGAGCATCCCGGGAAATGTGAGATAGCCAACTCATCTCTGCAAACAACCAAGAAGATATTCAGAATACATGAAAATAGCCATATGCAAGGAATAAAAATACAGCAGTATGAAGATTTTTTACCATCTTGAGGACCTAAAGGGAAATCTTGAGAACAAAAGCCGAAGTGGGAGAGGATGCGAGGATTTTTGCAAATATCAACAATATCAAAATAGTCGTTCAGACGGATATGAGCGTTGAGGTTGGTCATAATGGTGTGACTGGAAACAGAATAAGCTTTCAGAGGGGGGGGGATTACTCCCGGATTGTAGAATAACCAATCCCCGTGAGGAAACGGCCAATCAGTAGGGCTTGTAGCAAAAAAATAATAATCACGCCAAGATGAGTCTTCTTCATGGAGTTTTTTCAGGAATTTACAGACACGGGACCTTCGTCCGCTAACATAGAAAAAACCATCATTCACCTTACAAGAATGTTGGCTCAGGAATAGCTCGGCGGACGGATCACCCCCGTTCCCTTTCACCAAGATGAAAAAACCTATCATGGTACGGATGGCATTTGGAGTAAACTGGTTAAGAGGGATTTGCATGCGGGTTGATATGGCAGCCAAGTAGGGATGAATCGGAAATCGTAGTCCTGCCCTAAGATGTGCTTCGAAAAAAGCAAGAGTTCGAGGCTGGGAAATATCGGGGCGTTCGTTTGAGCGTGGAGCGCGAAAGGCATACTCCGACGGGAAACCGTAAGCATGAACAAGTGTAGTTAGATGAGCAGGGTCGATTCGAGAAGCAAGGGAAATCCTATTTTCTGGGCTCCCCGTCATAGAGGGGGTCGCTTCAGAAGAATTTTGGCTAGCGGTTTTCAGCGGAGAAGGAGGATTTGACATTGATTTACAGTGATAATAAAAGAAGAAAAGAAGGATAGTTGGGTTACCTTGAGTAGAAGAACTATGGAATCAGGCGAGACGGCTGATGACGGCGGAAATCCGGGAGCACCAGAGAAGAAAGAGGAAGTCGGTGAAAAGATGAAGACGGTGAGAAGATGAGAGGAAAAGTGAAACTTGAAAAAAGTGAAGAGGGGAAACGGGGCAGTTGCGTAATGTAAATGAGGAGAGATAGGGGAAAGAACCGAGGGTTTTTCTCGGGATGATAGCGAGACAGAGAAAAGTAGTCGCGTGAGGTCCACGCGCGGAAGCCGAAAAGTCTCCCAGAATAATAGGCGCGAAAAGTCTTTGGAGAAGAAAATGTTTTGAAACTTCCCCTCTAAAGCGGAAATGATACACGTCTCTCCAGAAATTGTTCTACTCTCATAAAAGATGTCCCCCTTTTTTACGAGAGTAGGGGGGAGTAGATGATGCGGCCTAAAAATGTCACCCAATGAGGAGTCGACACGTGTATGAATGATAAGATTGAGAAGAAAGGATTAAGCCATCTAGTGTTCTCTGGATAAAAAGTCTTCTCTGGAGGTCTCTATGGAGGGAGCTCTGCCTGGAGATGAATATCAGAATCAAACAGTTTTAACATAAGATCGTGGGTCGTAAATATAGGGGATTCCCGCTATCTTTGCTCAAGACTTGATAAAGGGAAGACCTTATTCTCCTTTATTTTAGGAGAATAGGTCCACTAAGGGATAAGGCTGCCGAGTCTTCAGGGAGTGGAGAGAAAGGAGGACTGGATCCCCTCAGTAGGGCCGAGTCTCACGGGCAGCTCCGAAATAAGAGGAAGGCTTGACTTCCTCTCCAGAAGATATCTCTATAAATAGGTAATTTCGAAGATATTTCCAGGTTAGACACATATACGCTAAAACTTTACTATACTGAATAAAAAACGCCTTTCTGAGATTCTTTGAGAACTGATTTAAGATATCAAGGATCTTGAGATCCTTGGGAGATTTGATAAGCCCTATACTGACTTAGGCATCGGAGTGTCCACACCGGACTCCCCTCCGGTGTGTTCTTTGCAGGTCAGCTCGAAGATTTCAAGTGAAGGTAGCCTACTCGGAACGATTATACGCGTTTGAGGAGAAGGACATCTAATTCAGAGGATACCCAATCCTTTTGTGCAAATTTTGGCACATCAGATATCATTAATTGTTGTGCTAAAGAAACAACTAAACACATTATTAATGAAGAGATTGGTGATGATTATTTTGCTATATTGGCCGATGAGTCAAGTGACGTATCTCAAAAGGAACAATTAGCCCTTTGTTTGCGTTTTGTTGATGGTAAAAGGGGAATGGTAGTGGAGCAATTTCTTGGACTTGTACATGTTGGTGATATCACTACTTTGTCTCTTAAATGTGCAATTATGTCTTTGCTTGTGGAAGATTCATTGAGTCCATCTAGAATTCGAGGGCAAGGGTATGATGGGGCTAGCAATATGAAAGGTGAAATAAATGGCCTTAAAACTTTGATTATGAAGGATACTCCATGTGCCTACTATGTTCATTATTTTGCTCCTCAACTTCAATTAACTCTTGTTGTCGTTGCTAAAAATAACAACAATTGTTGTTGGCTTTTTGAGATACTTGCAAACTTGTTAAATGTGATTGGAGTTTCTTGTAAGCGAAGATAAATGATTCGGGAAAGTCAAGCTAAAAAATTTGTTGAAGCCTTGAAAATTGGAGAAATTGAGAGTGGATCAGGTTTGAATCAAGAAATTGGTTTGAGGAGGCCCGGTGATACTCGTTGGGGATCTCATTTTAAGACTCTTTTGAATACTATTAACTTGTTTCCTACAATTGTTGAGGTGCTTGAGATGATTGGGAAGACCGCTTCAAGTTCAGAGGATAGGATAAAAGCTCAATAAATTTTGTACTCACTAGAGTAATTTAACTTTATTTTTATGGCACACTAGACAGAACTTGTCTTTGGTGTTGGGATATAAATTCACCCTAAGCCCCACTTGATGTTAGAATAGTTTTGATGGCCAAAACACTTAGAGTTTATAAATGTAATAGGATCAGCTGACTTGTATAGAACAACTTAGACTAGTCTTGTGTGTTCAACTGTATTGATATCAGCTGATCAGCACATCCCTGACTTACATGCCTATCCTCAAGATGAGAAGAGTAGAAGACTTGAAGACTAGAAGATCCTTGAAGACCAGTTAAGTAAGGTGCTTGTATACCTACTTATCTGATGGAGTCCAAGAGTGAAGATGGCCTACAGCAGCACAAAGTATTGCCAGATCAGAAGAGTATTACTCGACTGATATCAGAAGACAGAAGACCTAAGGCCAGAAGAGTAGTCAGAAGACTAGTAGTACAGATCAGAAGACTATGTACTCTTCCAGGACTCGGCTGATTCCAAAGTCATCTTGCAATTCAAACAAAGACCTAAGTTATTTAGAAGATTGACATGATCCCAGGATTGAAGCAATCAAGCGGCTGGAATCAAGGAATCAAGCCATTATGGAAAGATTGCCCCAACGGCTAGTCAACTCCAACGGCTAGTTGCAAGCAATCACCACTATAAATACAAGAGGATGAGAAATCACAACGAGAGAATTCAACAAGCTAAGCAAGCAATCAAGAAAAAAGCCATACTGTTTTAAGAGTTCTCCAAGAGCCAGAATCCATTAGAACATCCTTAGCTCTTAAGTGATTTCTATCCAACCCATAAGAACCTGAAACCTGTTTATATTGTATATCCATTGTTTTAGGCATAGTGGTTAAGCAATTTATAAGCTTGAACCATTAGTTGGATACTTTTCAAAAACCCCAAACCCTCACCGAAAGGTTAAAGTTTTTGAACCCCTCAAAGTGCAAGTGCTTACAATCACTTGTGGAGACCGTAGCTGTTAGGACGGCTCAGATCTCAAAGTCCTATCCTTGGGACTATAAAGGACAAGCCCCTTGTAATTTTTGGTAAATTAAAGGGATTAAACATCACGTTAGGACGTGAGAGTGGACGTAGGAACGTATATCCGAACCACTATAAATCTGGTGTCATTTACCTTTCTGCACTTTACATTACTGTCTTTCCATATATTTTTATATAGTACATACTGTGTTTTCAACATTCTTCAACTCAGACCATAACTTTCAAACCAGCATCAGCTGAGTACTTTCATTAAGCAAATCAAGTTAACACTTTCATAAGAACTAAAAGAACGAGTCTAAACAAGGCCTACCATAATTCCGCATATAACCTCTTCAGTCAGATCACTATAGTCATCTGGACCAGCAGACTTGTAGTCCAGTTGACATAGCAATCAGAAGAGGTTCCCAACTCTCTTGAAAAAGTTTTAAAGTCTATTCACCCCTCCCCTCTAGACTTTAATCCCATTCACTACTCGTTCAGGGACCAACAAGTGGTATCAGAGCGGTGGTTCTAACGGACTACTGTCTCTAGATTATTAGAGAACTTGAGGGAGTCTTTCTGTAGTCATCTTGAACAGATCTATTCTTTTTGAAAAACTTGTTTTTGAATACTCATACAGCATGACTGCTAATATGCGAAAGTTGCCTAAGTTTTCAGTTGAGGATTATGATTACTGGAAGATCAGGATGAGGAAGAATCTCACATCAGTCCACTACAAGATGTGGTATGTAATCACAGAAGGCCCAATCACCATCATGACAGTCAACACTGCAAATGCTGATCCAGAAGTTCCAGTTGGATAACTTGTTCCCAAGCCCATGAAGGATCTCACACCAGAAGAGATGAAGCAGTCAAACCTTGACAGCATTGCTCAAGATTATATCATGCAAACTCTCCCAAATGAGTACATTGCAAAGGTAATCCACTGTGAGTCAGCCAGAGAAATGTGGGAGGCATTGGCACTCCTCTGTGAAGGAACTGAGCTGATCCAGGAAAGCAAATTGTCAACAGCAGTCAAGAAGTTTGAGCACCTCAAGATGCAGCCAGAAGAAACTATTGACCAGCTGGACAATAGATGTACAAAGATCATAAATGAGATTGAATCTCTAGGCAAGAAGTATACAAATAGAGAGAAAAACTTGAAGATCTTGGACTCTTTACCCAAGAGATGGAAGCTCAAGAAGACCATCATCAAAGATACTCAAGATATCAAGAAGTGGTCTACTCAAACTCTATTTCCGAACCTAAAAGCTCATGAATATGACCTTGACAGAGAAGAAAACTCAGGAAGTGATGAGCCAACTACAGCCCCATCTACCTCCAAGACTGTAGCCTTCAAGGCAGCCAATACAAAAGCTGCAAGTACCTCATCTGGCAAGACCTCACTGAAAACAGAAGACTTTGAAGGATCAGACATGAGTCTGAAAGAGCAAATGGCTCTTATGATCAAGAGATTCGAAAGGATGAACACTCTCAACAGCAAATATAGAAAATTCTATAGGAACTACAAAGATAGGAGAGCCAGTTCACCCTCCAGAGGTTCCAGAGAAAGAACACCAGAAAGACATCCTAGAAAGGATGTGGAGTCATCTGACAGCCGAGGATCTAGAAGAAGAGATGCCACTCCTCCAAGGAAAGGCAACTCAAATCAGAAATCTGGATCATACTTCAATTATGGCAAACCAGGACATTATGTCTATGAATGCCCTGAGCTGGATTTGGATAACAAAGAAGAAAGAAGGCCAAGAAGAGACAGAAGAAATTCAGATAAGAAAGCAATGGTGACTGAAGAATCTGAATATCATAGTGATGAACTTCCTACATCACCAGACTGTCAAATCTTCTCAGATGATTCAGATGATCTAGCTATGATGGCCATAGGTGAAAATGAGGTAAATTCCTATACTACTACTTTCCATTCACCTATTTTTTCACAAACAGATGAGATAAACTCATCTGAAGACGAATCAGAAGACACCTATTATCAATCTTTAAGAAAGGTAAAAGGTGATCTGGATATTGCCACTAGAGCTTTTATAGAGGTGGAAGAGGAGAACAAGGATCTAAGGAAAGAAATTGCTAAGTTGAAAAAGACTAAGTTTGATAACACCCCTGAGTTGGTCACAATGAATGAAAGATTGACCAGAGAAGTGGAACTTCTTAAGGAAGAAAATACCACAATAACTCAGTTGTATGAGGGGATGTTAGAAACTCAAGCTTTAGAAACTAAGGAATTTCGTTCACTACAATCCAAGTTTGATGATCTCTTCCAAGCACACAAGCTCTTAGAAAAGGAGAAGAAATGCCTAAATCAAAAGATATCAGAGTTCAATAAAGCTTCTACTACTATTGAAAGTATCTCTGAATATTATAGATCAAATGGCAATAAGATGGGTTTTGGCTATGAACTTAATCCATCTACATCCTCTCCAGTTGGGGGTAGTACACCTAACAAGTGCACTACTCAGACACATGAAAAGGGTGAGTGTTCTAAACACAATGAATCTAATATGAACCAAAAGGCATCTGTACCAGCTAAGGCTAACTATCCCAACACCAAAAATGGTAAAAGATAAGTTAAACCCAAGCCTGTACAGAGGAACAACAAACAGCCTAGACCATCTCGTTTGAGACAGTCTCAGCTGTATGCTGCTCCAGCCAAGAAGAAGAAGTCTTCTTCAAACAAATCTGTTCTCTTTGCACCCCTTATCTCTTATGATATTGTGAGAACAAAAGAGTATGGTCCATATAATCGTGTGCATCGTCCAGCTAATGCACCCAGGCCGAATGTAACTAGTCAAAAGATAATGTATATACACTCCTATAAAGGGAAACCATTTGACTACTACTTAGCTGACACAAGTAACAAATCAGATCAGTCCAAGGTGCTAACTAGTAAGATTTGGTTCTATGATGCCCGAGGGAAACAACTCAAGTGCTCAAGGTTGTTCAAACGACCAATGTATATGTGGGTTCCCAAGGGTAGTACTAACACTCAAGGACCCAAGACAAAATGGGTACCTAAGACTTAACCTTTCTTGCAGGAAAGGAGGGACCTATACAAAAGAGGAGGTCTAGCAGGAGAAACATGGTACATAGATAGTGGATGCTCAACTCACATGACAGGAACCAAAGCCCTGCCGACCAACTACATAGAGAAGAAAGGTCCAAAAGTCTTCTTTGGTGATAACGCGCACGGTAACACAAAAGGATATGGCACCCTTAAAAATGGTGACATTGAGGTACATGATGTATCATATGTAGAAGGTTTAAAGTTTAATTTATTATCTGTTTCTCATTTTTGTGACACTGGTTACTCAGTAAAATTCTCTAAAGATGAGTGTCTCATAAGTGATAAAAGAACAAAACAAAACCTTCTAACAGGATCTAGAAAATGAAGTATGTATCTTGCAAATTGGAACAGTTGTCCTAAGGATACATGTCTGCTTGTGAAAAGTCCTAAAGATGTCAGCTGGCTATGGCACAAACGTCTTAGTCATCTGAACTTTAAGACTATGAACAAGCTAGCAAGGGAATCCTTAGTTGATGGTCTGCCTAATGAACTCTACTGTAAAGATCAGGTATGTGATGCATGTCAACAAGGAAAGCAAACAAAGGTCTCCTTTGTTGGGATATAAATTCACCCTAAGCCCCACTTGATGTTAGAATAGTTTTGATGGCCAAAACACTTAGAGTTTATAAGTGTAATAGGATCAGCTGACTTGTATAGAACAGCTTAGACTAGTCTTGTGTGATCAACTGTATTGATATCAGCTGATCAGCACAGTCCTGGCTTACATGCCTATCCTCAAGATGAGAAGAGTAGAAGACATGAAGACTAGAAGATCCTTGAAGACCAGATAAGTTAAGGTGCTTGTATACCTACTTATCTGATGGAGTCCCAGATTGAAGATGGCCTAAAGCAGTACAAAGAATTACCAGATCAGAAGAGTGTTACTCTGCTGATATCAGAAGACAGAAGACCTAAGGCCAGAAGAGTAGTCAGAAGACTAGAAGTACAGATCAGAAGACTATGTGCTCTTCCAGGACTCGGCTGATTCCTAAGTCATCTTGCAATTTAAACGAAGACCTACCTTATTTAGAAGATTGACATGATCCCAGGATTGAAGCAATCAAGCGGCTGGAATCAAGGAATCAAGCCATTATGGAAAGGTTGCCTCAACGGCTAGTCAACTCCAACGGCTAGTTGCAAGCAATCACCACTATAAATACAAGAGGATGAGAAATCACAAACAAGGAAGTCACAAGAGAGAATTCACAAGCTAAGCAAGCAATCAAGCAAATAGCCATATTGTTCTAAGAGTTCTCCAAGAGCCAGAAAACCACTAGATTATCTATAGCTCTTAAGTGATTTCTATCCAGCCCCAAAGAATCTGAAACCTGTTCATATTGTATAATCATTGTTTTAGGCATAGTGGTTAAGCAAATTATAAGCTTGAACCATTAGTTGGATACACTTCAAAAACCCCAAACCCTCACCGAAAGGTTAAAGTTTTTGAACCCCTTAAAAGTGCAAGTGCTTACAATCACTTGTGGAGACCGTAGCTGTTAGGACGGCTCAGATCTCAAAGTCCTAACCTTGGGACTATAAAGGTCAAGACCCTTGTAATTTGTGGTAAATTAAAGGGATTAAACATCACGTGTGGACGTGAGAGTGGACGTAGGAACGTATATCCGAACCACTATAAATCTGGTGTCATTTACCTTCTGCACTTTACATTTCTGCCTTTACATATATTTTATATAGTGCATACTGTATTTTCAACTGTCTTCAAAACAAGGCCATAACTTTCAAACCAGCATCAACTGAGTACTTTCATAAAACAACAGGTTAACACTTAAAGAACGAGTCTAAACAAGGCCAACCATAATTCCGCATATAACCTCTTCAATCAGATCACTATAGTCGTCTGGACCAGCTGACTAGTAGTCCAGTTGACATAGCAATCAGAAGAGGTTCCCAACTCTATTGAAAAAGTTTTAAAGTCTATTCACCCCTCCCCTCTAGACTTTAATCCCATTCACTACTCGTTTAGGGACCAACAAGTGGTATCAGAGCAGTGGTTCTAACGGACTACTGTCTCTAGATAATCAGAAGACTTGAGGGAGTCTTTCTGTAGTCCTCCTGAACAGATCTTTTTTTTTAAAAAAAACCTGTTTTTGAAAACTCATACAGCATGAGTGCTAATATGCGAAAGTTGCCTAAGTTTTCAGTTGAGGATTATGATTACTGGAAGATCAGGATGAGGAAGAATCTCACATCAGTCCACTACAAGATGTGGTCAGTAATCACTGAAGGCCCAATCACCATCATGGCAGTCAACAGTGCAAATGGTGATCCAGATATTCCAGTTGGAGAGCTTTCCCCCAAGCCTATGAAGGACCTCACTCCAGAAGAGATGAAGCAATCCAATCTTGACAGCATTGCTCAAGATTACATAATGCAAACTCTTCCAAATGAGTACATTGCAAAGGTAATCCACTGTGACTCAACCAAAGAGATGTGGGATGCATTGGCCCTTCTCTGTGAAGGAACTGAGCTGATCAAGGAGAGCAAGTTGTCAACAGCAGTCAAGAAGTTTGAACACTTTAAGATGCAACCAGAAGAGTCTATTGATCAACTAGACAATAGATTTACCAAGATCATCAATGAGATAGAATCTCTGGGCAAGAAATACACAAATAGAGAGAAAAATCTAAAGATCTTAAACTCTCTAACCAAGAAATGGAGACTCAAGAAGACCATCATCAAAGATACTCAAGACATCAAGAAGTGGTCTGCTCAAACTTTATTTCAGAACCTAAAAGCCCATGAATATGATCTGGAAAGAGAAGAAAACTCAGGAAGTGATAAGCCAACTGCAACACCATCTACTTCAAAGACTGTAGCCTTCAAAGCAGCCAATACAAAAGCTGCAAGTACCTCACTGAAAACAGAAGACTGTGAAGGATCAGACATGAGTCTGAAAGAGCAAATGGCTCTTATGATCAAGAGATTTGAAAGGATGAACACTCTCAACAGCAAATATAGAAAATTCTATAGAAACTACAAAGATAGAAGATGAGCAAGTTCACCATCCAGAAGTTCTAGAGAAAGAACACCAGAAAGACATCCTAGAAAGGATGTGGAGTCATCTGACAGCCGAGGATCTAGAAGAAGAGATGCCACACATCCAAGGAAAGGCAACTCAAATCAGAAATCTGGATCATGCTTCAATTGTCGTAAACCAGGACACTATGTATATGAATGTCCTAAACTGAATCTAGATGACAAAGAAGAAAGAAGGCCAAGAAGAACTTCAAACAAGAAAGCTATGGTGACTGAAGAATCTGAATATCACAGTGATGAACTCCCTACATCACCAGACTGCCAAATCTTCTCAGATGATTCAGATGACCTAGCTATGATGGCCATAGGGGAAAATGAGGTAAACTCCTATACTACTACTTTCCATTCACCTATTTTTTCACAATCAGATGAGATAAACTCATCTGAAGGCGAATCAGAAGACACCTATTATCAATCTTTAAGAAAGGTAAAAGGTGATCTGGATATTGCCACTAGAGCTTTTATAGAAGTGGAAGAGTAGAATAAGGATCTAAGGAAAGAAATTACTAAGTTGAAAAAGACTAAATTTGATAACACCCCTGAGTTGGTCACAATGAATGAAAGATTGACCAGAGAAGTGGAACTTCTTAAGGAAGAAAATACCACAATAACTCAGTTGTATGAGGGGATGTTAGAAACTCAAGCTCTAGAAACTAAGGAATTTCGTTCACTACAATCCAAGTTTGATGATCTCTTCCAAGAACACAAGCTCTTAGAAAAGGAGAAGGAATGCCTAAATCAAAAGATATCAGAGTTCAATAAAGCTTCTACTACTATTGAAAGTATCTCTAAGTATTATAGATCAAATGGCAATAAGATGGGTTTTGGTTTTGAACTTAATCCATCTACATCCTCTCCAGCTGGGGGTAGTACACCTAACAAATGCACTACTCAGACACATGAAAAGGGTGAGTTTTCTAAACACAATGAACCTAATATGAACCAAAAGGCATCTGTACCAGCTAAGGCTAACTATTCCAACACCAAAAATGGTAAAAGAAAAGTTAACCCCAAGCCTGTATAGAGGAACAACAAACAGCCTAGACCATCTCGTCTGAGACAGTCTCAGCTGTATGCTGCTCCAGCCAAGAAGAAGAAGTCTTCTTCAAACAAATCTGTTCTCTTTGCACCCCTTATCTCTTATGATATTGTGAGAACAGAGGAGTATGGTCCATATAATCGTGTGCATCGACCAGCTAATGCACCCAGGCCGAATGTAACTAGTCAAAAGATCATGTATGTACACTCCTATAAAGGGAAACCATTTGACTATTACTTAGCTGACACAAAGAACAAATCAGATCAGTCCAAGGTGCTAACTGGTAAGATTTGGTTCTGCGATGCCCGAGGGAAACAACTCAAGTGCTCGAGGTTGTTCAAAAGACCAATGTATATGTGGGTTCCCAAGGGTAGTACTAACACCCATGGACCCAAAACAAAATGGGTACCTAAGACTTAACCTTTCTTGCAGGAAAGGAGGGACCTATACAGAAGAGGAGGCCTAGCAGGAGAAACATGGTACATAGATAGTGGATGCTCAACTCACATGACAAGAACCAAAGCCCTGCTGACCAACTACATAGAGAAGAAAGGTCCAAAAGTCTTCTTTGGTGATAACGCGCATGGTAACACAAAAGGATATGGCACCCTTAAAAATGGTGACATTGAGGTACATGATGTATCATATGTAGAAGGTCTTAAGTTTAATTTATTATCTGTTTCTCATTTTTGTGACACTGGTTACTCAGTCAAATTCTCTAAAGATGAGTGTCTCATAAGTGATAAGAGAACAAAACAAAACCTTCTAACAGGATCTAGAAAGGGAAGTATGTATCTTGCAAATTGGAACAGCTGTCCCAAGGATACATGTCTGCTTGTGAAGAGCCCTAAAGATGTCAGCTGGCTATGGCACAAACGCCTTAGTCATCTGAACTTTAAGACTATGAACAAGCTAGCAAGGGAATCCTTAGTTGATGGTCTGCCTAATGAACTCTACTGTAAAGATCAGGTATGTGATGCATGTCAACAAGGAAAGCAAACAAAGGTCTCCTTCAAGACCAAGAAGACAGCATCAACCAGCAGAGTTCTTGAATTGCTTCACATGGATCTCTTTGGACCAATCACTCCAACCACTCTAACAGGGAGGAAGTACACTCTTATTGTTGTAGATGACTATTCCAAGTTTACTTGGGTTATCTTCCTATACAAGAAGAGTGAAACACAGCAGAAGCTCCGTGAACTATTGAAGAGGATCCAAGTAGAGAAAGGAGAACCAATTGTGAAAATTAGAAGTGACAGAGGCACTGAATTTATCAACTCCTATATTATTGCCTATTGTACTTCTAATGGCGTTCAGCATGAAACAAGTGCAGCAAGAACACCACAGCAGAATGGTGTAGCTGAAAGAAGGGTCAGAACACTCAAAGAAGCTGCCAGAACACTCCTTGCTGAATTCTCCACTCCTAAGAAGCTATGGGCAGAAGCCATCAACACAGCTTGTCACACTCAAAATAGGTCAGGTATTCACAAAATTCATGAGAAAACCCCATATGAACTGTGGAAAGGAAGAAAACCTAGAGTATCTTACTTTCATATATTTGGTTGTAAGTGTTTCATTCACAACAATGGGAAGAGTAAGTTGAATGCTTTTGATGCCAAAGCAGATGAGGGGATATTCTTAGGATACTCCTCTACTAGCAAAGCATTTAGAGTACTCAACAAACGAACCCTTCTTGTGGAAGAAACACCTCATGTTGTTTTTGATGAGTCTTGTGAAAAGAGTGCAGTAGAAACAAACTCAGCTGCAGATCAGATGAGACATCTAGTGATCAAGTCCAAACCAGATGAGTTCATTGAAGTCAATGAACCTTTCCCTGAAGAACCAGAGGAGGATAAGCCTCATAGACCTGTCACTAGATCTCAAACTCAAGCAGGACAAGCTGACCAGAATCAAGATGCAACAATCCCAAATGCCAGGGGGAATGATCTCTTTGACACATAAGATACAGATGATGATCGACCTAATTAAGTCAACCCACCTGATGGCACTAGATCAGATGAGAATCCAAGCTCATCCAATGCAGATACTCCTGTGAGGCATACATGGAGAAACAATCATCCATCAAACCTCATCTTAGGAGGAGCAGACTCAGGTGTCAAGACCAGAAGACAACTGAATCAGAACTCACAATCATCTATGTTCTGCTGGTGTGCCTTTCTATCCAACATTGAACCAGCTGACATAGAAGAAGCAATGTAAGATAGCAATTGGATCACTGCTATGCAAGAAGAACTAAACCAATTCGAAAGAAATGAAGTCTGGGAATTGGTAGATCGTCCTGAAAACCACAATGTAGTAGGAACAAAGTGGGTATTCAAGAACAAAAAGGACGAAAATGATGTGATAACTAGAAATAAAGCAAGGCTAGTTGCAAAAGGATATTCACAATCTGAAGGGATTGACTATGATGAAACCTTTGCTCCAGTAGCCAGACTAGAAGCTATTCGACTATTTCTAGCTTATGCATCATATATGGGCTTCAAAGTGTACCAAATGGATGTCAAAAGTGCTTTTCTAAATGGTATTCTGGTAGAAGAAGTTTATGTAGAGCAACCTCCAGGATTTGAAAAAGGTGATCAAGTATACCGACTGAAGAAGGCTCTCTATGGCCTAAAACAAGCCCCTAGAGCTTGGTATGACACATTGTCACAATTCCTACTTGACAATGGATATACAAAAGGCAAAGTTGATAGAACTCTTTTCAGAATACAAGAAGGAGAAGACATTCTAATGGTGCAAATATATATAGATGATATTATATTTGGATCACCCAATCAAGAGATGTGCAAGAAGTTCTCTGAAATTATGCAAGGAAAGTTTGAAATGAGCATGATGGGTGAGATGAATTACTTCCTAGGACTTCAAGTCAAGCAGAGTCCAGAAGGGATCTTCATCAACCAGTCCAAGTATACCAAGAGCCTGTTAGAAAGATTCAAAGCTCTACAAAGCAAGACTGCAAGGATTCCAATGATGACATCCTTCAAAATGGAACCAGATGAGTCTGGAAAGGCAGTTGATCAAGCTGAATATAGAGCACTGATTGGATCTCTACTATACCTTACAGCTAGCAGACCAGACATAACATTTGATGTAGGAGTATGTGCTAGGTTTCAAGCAAACCCAAAGCAAAGTCATCTAGAAGCAGCAAGGAAGATTCTCAAGTACCTAAAAGGAACAGTCAACCTAGGACTATGGTACCCTGCTGATGACAATCTAGAATTGAGTGGCTATTCTGACTCAGACTATGGAGGATGTAGAATTGATAGGAAATCCACATCTGGAACCTGTCAATTTCTAGGCAACAAGCTGATATCATGGTTCTCTAAGAAGCAAACCTCAGTTGCAACCTCAACCACTGAAGCAGAATATATGGTAGCTGGAAGTTGTTGTAGTCAGCTGCTCTGGCTAGTTCAACAACTTAAGGATTACAATGTAGAGGTAAGAGAAGTCCCTATCTATTGTGATAGTAGCAGTGCCATTGCCATCACTCAAAATCCAGTCCTCCACACAAGGTGCAAGCATGTCGACATTCGACACCACTTCATAAGAGACCACCTTGAAAAGAAGGACATCAAGATGGAGAAAATTCACACAGATATCCAAAGAGCAGACATCTTGACTAAGCCCCTAGCTGAAGAAAGATTCAAGACCCTATGCTACAGCTTAGGACTCCTGGATCCAAGCACATGAAGAGCAAAGATCAGCTGAAAAACCTCAGCTGATACAATTGCAGAAGACTAGGAGGATCAGATGAGGTGAATAGACACCCTCATCTTCAGGTAAGTTCTTTCCCAATGAAGACAAATAAAGCTGAGGGAAAACTTAGAGTCATCTAATCAAGGGGGAATCAATGATACCTTAAGAATCCTTGATGAAATACTCTACAATCTGCATTGCATATTCATACATATATATATATATATATATCCAGGAGACTTGAACAAAGTTATTTGACATTTTTACTCTAAGCAATGTATAACTATGTATATTAATAAACTATTCTTCATAAAATACTTTATTCATATACATATATACAGTATACTATTGAGTTATACTTGGTTGGATTAATACACCATCCTCACCGACTCAACAGTATGCATGCAAAGTACGGATTTCAAGTAACTCTTGCTCAAAATTTATAATTTCTGCATTCCATAAGATAAAGTCTGAATATCTTTAAATGTGAACCCTTGGATCAAGAATCTCATTGTTGATCTTAAGAAGTAACTTTTCAGAAATTCAGACCTATCAACTCTATGGTTTAGTCATCTTTCACTCCACTACCTCATTTCTACCTCTATAAAAGGAGGAAGTTATGAGAACACCTAAGAACACAAATCACTAACTATTATTTTCTGTTTCAGGTATGGAGACAATCGAAAGAAGAGATGGAATGGAGATCATCCTTCAACCAAGGTCTTGGGTGAAGGAAATGAAGATTTGTCCAGAAGATGAAGATGGTGCAGATCAGCACACTTGGCTTAATCAACATGAGTATGCCTATGAAAACTAGAGGAAAGAGAGACGTCCTTATTGAAAACTAGAGGAAAGAGAGATACAGAAGACAAAGTAGCAAGCAAGCAGAGCTTCTTCTCCAGGGGAAAGTTCTACATGGAGAGCTTGTTATCAAAAGCTATTGTGTCTAAACAGAACATGAAGACCAAGTCCATGGCCCTCTCTTCGACTCCATTGAAGCCTCTTTCAATCTTCCTTCTCCTTTAAGAGAAGCGAAGAAATTCAAAAAGGACACTTCAGATGCTACAACCCATCTGATGATGAGGAACATCAGATGGTAAGGGCAATCTGAACCAGTGGGATATCATCCAGGCTGATCAACATATTGATTTGATGGTCCTACATGGTTCAGAAATAGAGCTGGAAGATCCATCAAACCAGGTTGGATCACCACTCACAATAAAGCTGGAAGATCCATCATCCAGGTTGGATCATCACAGCAGCACTGAAGGATCCATAAAACCAGATTGGACCTTCAAAGCACAGAAGATTTACTCAGCAAATCTCAATCCTCAACTCAGCTGATCAGAAGACCAACTCAGCTGACCAGAAGACTTTCAAGGAAAATCAGCAGACTTTTTGAAGAAATCAGAAGAGCTCACTCTGCTGACCAGATCACTTGATTTTAGAGTTTAATGACTATATTTGATCATGTAATTCATTCTAGATTTATTCCTGAATGTAATTAAGGAAATTGGCCTATATAAGGAATGAAATTCACTTATAGAAAACGACCTTGATGATAAATTCTTGCCACAAAATTAGTCACAACGGCTATTTTTGGTAATGATGTCACTAATACTCAATTACCATATTGCCAGCAAATCAACAATTGCCACATGGCAAATTCAGCCGGCAAATTTAAAGAAAGGCCCGAAATCAAAGAAGGAAAATCTTGGGCTCTACTCCACAATTAAACCCAAATCTGACCGTTAGATCAAGAATTGTTGGAGTATATATACACACCCTTAAACCTCTTCCAAACCCTTTCACTCACCTTACTCAATTGCACTCAATACTCTCTCGTTTTGTAAATTTCTCTCAAGCTCTCAAAACCTAACACTCAAACTCTATTATGGTAATCATTGAAATTTACGACGAGAAGACCAAGAGCACTGGCACCTTGGATGCTGCAAAGTTGTCCAAGGAAGGGAAGATTTTCACTGAGAATGCTCTGTTCTTCAAGGGCAAACATACAGATGAGAATAAGGAGATCCTTCTTCGCTGCATCAACCTCAACCTGCGAGATTTTCTGGAAGCAGCACCCACCAATGTCTATGAACAAGATGTGCTGGCTTTCTATGCAAACGCTGTGATGAAGGGATCTTATGTCGAAAGTGTCATGGGTGGACACAAGGTCAAGGTAACAAGGGAAATTCTTCAGGAATTGTTTGGCTTGTCAAGGGGGAACATAAATATCTCCAACTACATCATGGGTAGAGAAAAGGAGTATCTGGAGATGTTTACTGATGGAAGAATAAAGGTTATTGATGCCACTGGGCTCAAGAAATCCCAACTTGAACCTAAGTTTCAAACCCTGATGGATATAGCAGGCAAGATGCTGCTAGGTAACACATTCAGTCATGATGCTGTTACTACTCTAAAGGTTAGAGTTATGGCTCCAATCTGGGATCAGATTGATGGAGACTGGCAAGGGTTGTTCTTGGATAGAATCGCCCTTGAAGCCAAGAAGGTAACTTTGGACTTACAATCAAGAGAATGGAAGGTAACAGCTACAGTCAGCTTTGTCAACAAGCTGAGTATCATCCTTCCAGATATTCTACCAAAGAAGTACAAGATGGGACCTCATAAGACCTTCCACATCTCCAAATATTACTTAAGGAAGGAAGCTCTTGCTGAGGCAGCAAGGTTGAAAGAAGAGAGGAGGAAGCTGTTAGCTGAAGCATCTTCCAAAAATGTTGTTGAAGAGGCAGAAGAGTCTGCTCATGACTCTGCTGCTGAAGAAGAAGAGGAGCCATCCAAAGTAGAGGCTTAAAAGAAGATTGCTGAGGATGATGATGACAATCAGACCCTAGCACAAAGAAGATATCTGATCAGATCAGGGCTCATCTCCCCATCTGATTCAGATGCCACTCCCACTGCCTCTCCTCTGAAAAAGGCAGGAATCCCCACTGCTGATGTCTCTATCCCATAGGGCTCATCGGATCAGCAGACAGCTGAACAAGCAAAGATGAAGGAATCAGCTGCACCAACCTTGGTGGAAGACTTAGCTGCACCTGCAGAAGACTCAGCTGCACTTGCAGAAGACTCAGCTGCATCAGCTGACAAAGAAGAGATTGTAAAAGAAGTAGTCAGAGTACCAGCTCACTTTAGACCTTCAGACAATCTGACTCACTTCATTGACAATCAAGAGGATGCAGGCAGACGAATCATGACCCATCTGACTAAGGCCACTACCTGCTACCTCAATGAGGATTACCTTTCAGCTGAAGAGAGAGGCAAAGCAATAATTGTTCATCCAAAGCCTCAAGGTACACCCTCTACTTCTACCCCATCTGTTGATCATACAGCAGACATCTGCTCCCAGGTCAAAGCTGCAATAGACTTGCACTTTGAGAAAGGTTTAGGCCTGCAGCTAGGAAGATATGTTGAGAAAGCTGCAAGGGAACAGAAGACTCGTCTTCGTGACCAGATTCTTGACATTGAAGACAAGTTTGGTGAAGCACTTCATCAGCAGATAGGAGAATACTTGAGTACCTATCAGAAATTGTCAGGTGACACCTCCAAAATGTTTGCTGATCTTTACACTGATGAGATGCACCGCATGGAGACCACCTACAAGTCAAGAATTGAAGAAGCTGAAGCAAGAGCCTCTGAAGGTCAAGCCCTTCTTAAGGCAGCTGCAGAGGAGAATGAGAAACTGCAGACTCAGCTGAAGGAGACAGCAGCCAAGTTGGAAGCACTTACAGAAAAGCTCGAGGCTGCCTCCTCCACCAACTCACTTGCTCATGTCATGGAGCACAGTATCTCCCATATTACTGCTGTCAACAAGGTCAATGCCATGGCACTGAAACAAACTCTGAAAGTGGAAATCATGAATGCCATGAAGCCTTTTGCGGCTGCACTTGCTGAAGCCAAAAAGGGGGAAGATATGTTGATAAGAGCTCTTGAGAAATCAGCTGCACAACAAGCTGTAATGGTAGTATCTCAAGATGAGCTGAATGAAACCTTGGGTGGTTTGAAAAGCAAAATCAAGAGCAGGCAAGAAAAAGGCAAAGGCAAAGAAATTGCTCAAGAAGGCACCCAAGCTCTCACTCAAGCTCCTGCCAAGACTCTTCAGATCACTGCTCCTGAAGAACAAGTTCCTGAGAAGAGAATGACAAGGAAAAGGAAGGCAGATGAGCAAGCTCAGTCAGCTCAGTCCAGCAAGAAATCAGCTCCAACAGAGCCTACTGCAGAAGAGAAAGATGCTCTAGAGTTGAAGAAAAAGAAGTTGCTTGAAGCTCAAGAGCTTAAGCAAAAGAAGCTGAATGATGCGAAGGTAGTCAAAGCCAAATTTGAAAGAAGAATTGCCAAACTCAGGAAAGCAATCAAGGACAAAGCAAAAGAAGACAATGTCCTGGTGTTTGATAGCAATTATGTGGATTATTTAGCCCTTCAAGACGAGCTACCAAGATGGCATCCTCTGAAGAAGAAGTGGCAAATTCAACACCACATAGTAAGGAAATTTGGCCCTCTCCCAACTTATGAAGATGAATTCTTCCAGTTCAATCAGTTCATGAACATTGAAGATCCAGTGTTCTGGGAAGAAATTGTCAAAACAGCCAAAGGACTTGACAACTGCAGAATTCTAACTCCTGAAGAACCCAAATGGGATGCACCCCTTCTGGATTCAGGAAGAGTCAACATGATTGAAATCAAAAAGATTCTGTACAAGATCTATGAAGAGGAGAATGTTACAGATGTGCAGCACATGGAAGAAGTTCGAGCTCGTCTGTACCTTGCCTACCGCATTTGAAGATCAGAAGACCTGATGAAGACCACTTTAGAAGTACAAAGAAACTATTGCTTGTAATCTGTAAAAGCTTTATATATATTCAAGTTCTAGTCCTTTTTGCTTACAAGACAAATTCTCATTGTCTTCATCAGATACTTCAGTCTTAGCATGTTATAAACTCTTATCTTATTTCATTAAGAGCATTTATCAAGTATAGTTTTGGCTTCATCAAAAAGGGGGATATTGTTGGGATATAAATTCACCCTAAGCCCCACTTGATGTTAGAATAGTTTTGATGGCCAAAACACTTAGAGTTTATAAGTGTAATAGGATCAGCTGACTTGTATAGAACAGCTTAGACTAGTCTTGTGTGATCAACTGTATTGATATCAGCTGATCAGCACAGTCCTGGCTTACATGCCTATCCTCAAGATGAGAAGAGTAGAAGACATGAAGACTAGAAGATCCTTGAAGACCAGATAAGTTAAGGTGCTTGTATACCTACTTATCTGATGGAGTCCCAGATTGAAGATGGCCTAAAGCAGTACAAAGAATTACCAGATCAGAAGAGTGTTACTCTGCTGATATCAGAAGACAGAAGACCTAAGGCCAGAAGAGTAGTCAGAAGACTAGAAGTACAGATCAGAAGACTATGTGCTCTTCCAGGACTCGGCTGATTCCTAAGTCATCTTGCAATTTAAACGAAGACCTACCTTATTTAGAAGATTGACATGATCCCAGGATTGAAGCAATCAAGCGGCTGGAATCAAGGAATCAAGCCATTATGGAAAGGTTGCCTCAACGGCTAGTCAACTCCAACGGCTAGTTGCAAGCAATCACCACTATAAATACAAGAGGATGAGAAATCACAAACACACTCAAAGTATGTGCTACTATGTGTGGAATTTGAGGAATTGGGGGAGAATATCTTGGATTTCAAGAAAGAGGGCTTATATAGTGTTGGGGTAGGGTTTGGATGCCAAAATTGCAAGTTGGTCCCTTGAAAATGGAGAAAATATGAGTTTGGCACCGAAAATGGGTTGGCCCGGCCGGGTGGGAATGTGGCACACCCAGGCGGGTATTGTTGGGATATGAATCCTAGACAAGTCCTAAATGATGAATAAAAGATGAAGTTTTGATAAGCCAAAAGTAGTATGAATAATTTCTAAGTGTTGACTAATCTAGTCTAGTTGAGTTAAGTCATCTTGTACCAGACCAGTAGAGTTCACATAAGTTCACATGAAAAGATAAGTACAGTTTATAAGTACTTCATATGTGTTTACAGTATTTGTTTAAGTTTGTTACTGAGCTATTTAAATGTTGTATAGAGCTCATGATGTTTTATTGTAATAGATTTATAGTTTATAAGTTGACTAAGCTTGTATTATAAAAGCTTAAAGTAATGTAATAGTCTTGATAGGTTTAGTATAGTCTACTGATTGAACAAGGAAGACCAGACAAGAAGAACTGAAGTCTACTACTCAAGACAGGAGGACTACAAGACAAGTACATACAAGTCTACACAAGACAGGTCAACGTGAAGATAGTTAGAAGCGCGTGAAAAGATAAGGATAAAGAAGTTAGTTATGGAATAACTAATTCGTAACAGAAACGCGTGGATTGATAAGAAGATTCAGTTGAAGATAGTTATCAAGAAAAGGTGGTTACAACTAACTAAGTTCTTGATGTTTGAAGTTTATAAATACTTCATGATGGTGATCATTTGGAGACTACTGTTACTGCAACTACACATACTGAAATATTGATTACTGAAGCGTACTGAAGATATATTGAAGTTTACTCTCAGAGTTTGATTGAAGATTCAGAAAGAAGCCAGAAGACAAGTGAAGAATTCAAAAGGCTACTACTGAATAAGTGTTTAGTTTTTGTTGTTATTTTTCAAGGTGCTAGATACTTGTAAAATTTCTAGTTAGATCATAGACATATCTGGAGGTATAGTCTGTTGAAGATCTAAGTCTTCTTCTTGAGACTTAAAAGACAGGAATATACACTTGTACTCGATTGGAAGAGTTTAGTGGAAACATCACAACTGGGTTTGTGAGAGTGGATGTAGACAAGTTGTCGAACCACTATAAATCTTTGTGTGTTGTTTACTTTACTGTTTTAATTGTTTAATTGCTTAACTGTTTCAACTGCTACTAAGCTTAACAAGTTGAGTGTAGAACAGAGTTCTCGAATTAAGAAGTTGAGTATAAACTTGAATTGGGCTCATTGTTAATTTCGTATTCCGCATATTGTATTCTGATATTTCGATAGAATTTTGAAAAGTCTATTCACCCCCCCTCTAGACATTTTCACTAGCTTACTCGTTATTAACTCAACTTTGGGGACCTACAAGTGGTATCAGAGCAGTAGTTTACGAACTGCTGTTTCTTGATAACCGACTTAAGACTTAGGGTGAAGTCTTGTTCCTTGATTGTAGTTGCTTACGTGTTCTTGATCAAATATTCTTGTTATATCTGTTTCGTGCTCCCTGTTCTTGACTTATTTGTTTTTCTTGATCATAACTCTACTTAGCACTTATTTCTTGAAATCATGTCTCTTGAGATCAGCGCTAACAAGTTACCCAAGTTCCAGGTTCAGGACTATGACTACTGGAAGCTGCGAATGGAAGCCATTTTCAGTTCCACGCACGACCTAATGATCTATGTCATCACAGAAGGACCCATTGTTACGATGATTCCAAATACTGCTGTTCTTGACCCAAGCAAACCAATTGGTACTCTCGTCAAGAAACCAAGGTCAGATCTAACCTCAGAAGAAATGCGTCAAAATAATTTGGATAGTTTGGCAAAGAATTACATTTTACACACCCTTCCTAACGAGTATCTAGGAAAAGTGTTAAAATGTAAGACTGCCAAAGAGATGTGGGACAGACTAGCTATCCTTTGTGAAGGGACTTCCCTAATCAAAGAGAGCAAACTCTCCACAGCTGTCCAAAGATTTGAATCATTTCAGATGAAAGCTGGCGAAACTATCGACCAGCTGGATACTCGTTTTACTAAGATCATGAATGATTTGGAAGTACTTGGTAAATCTTATACTGCTCGTGAGATCAATCTAAGGATTTTGAAGAGTCTTGATAGTCGTTGGAAAATGGTAAAGATGCTTGTTAAGAACACTCAAGACATTGATACGTGGACTGCTGAAACCATGTTTCAAACCCTTAAAGCCCATGAGTTTGATTTAGACGAAGATGAACCACTAGCCAGTAGTGATAGAGAACATGCTGTATCTAAGAACGTTGCCTTTAAGTCTAGCTCTTCTAAGTCTTCTAAGGTAGACAGGTCCAAGTCTAGAACTAAGTCTGCCTCTGTGAAAGATGAGTTAGATACTGATCTTAGTCTGAAGGATCAGATGAGTCTCATGGTTAGAAAGTTTGATAGGCTCAACAAACGCTTCGGAAGATACAAGAAGTTCTATAGGGATCATAGAGCATCTACTTCTAAGAACTCGTCTGAGACCAGACGAGACCGAAACTCGTCCGAAAGGAGAGACGAAGTCTCGAAAGGTAATAGACGAGATAGAGAGTCTGACGATAGGAAGATTCAACGTTCTGATAGACGTGATAAACGTAGGGACAAATCTCCTATTAAAAAGGCCACTAATGATCTCTTGTGCTATAATTGTGAAAAGCCAGGTCATTACATTTATGAATGTCCAGACCTGAGCACTGACGATCGAGAAGAACGTAAAGCTCGAAGAGAAAGAAGATATAATCGTGGCAAAAAGGCTATGATGGCCAATGATGACTCTGATTCGGATTCAGACGAGTTGCCATCATCCGTATCTAGCCACTCAACTGATCAAGATCACGACGAAGCATTCATAGTAGATGATGGCCTATGCTGCATGGCTAAAATCGACCAAGAGGTATCATCTGCTACATCTTTTCAATCTTGTGTTGATTCAGAAACTGATGAAAGTGACACTGCTAGTAGTGAAGTAGGAAGCAGTCTTCAGCACTCAACTAGTGCAGTCGAAGACGACCTTCTACTTGCTAATCAAGCATTCATCGAAGTCAGTGATGAAAACATTGCATTAAAACAAGAAATCATTGATCTTAAGGAAGCTCAGTCAAAAGTAGATCCTAATATAACAGTCCTAAATAAACGCTTGACTGAAGAGTTGAGTAAACTCAAAGAAAAGTGTGCGTTGACAGACAGGTTATATCAAGACCTACTTAAGATACATGCAACTGAGAGAAATGAATTCAATGTTTTAAAGAACAAGTGCAACCGACTTGAAGAACGTAATAAGTTCTTAGAGACCGAGGTAGTTACACTTGATCTCAAACTTACTGACCTGGTTAATTCTTCAAAGATTAACCTTGAACTGTCAGATAGGTATAGAGATCCAGGTGACAAGACTGGTATAGGTGCTGAGTCATCTAGCTCGTCTACTCGAGTCATTAAGAACCCTACTACTATTAAAGCAAGACTTTTGCCAAATGATAAAGGAAAAGGACCAATGTTATACGATATTGGAACTCCTTCTAATGGTACTGTACCTAAACAAGCTCGAGTTAACATTCCGATTACCAAGGGAGGTAAAAAGAATGCTAACAGCAAGCCTGTTCCATCTAGAACTAATCTTCAAAGGACCACTAATCGTGGACGACCCAACCAGGTCAGATACGAGGACTGGTATCCTGAGGAGACGAGTACTAGACAGGTACAGACTAGACGACAAGAGTCTAGACCTCCATTTATAAGGCAGTCTCAACTCTACTCGTCTAGACCTAGACAGGTAGCTCCAAAATATCGTACACAAGCTGTCTTATATCCTCCACCTCTATCATACGATATTTTAAGTGAGGAAAGACCCAAACGCGTCTATAAACCGTATGGACCTAATGCTTTCAAACCCTACTCTAACTATCATAGACAAGTGCCTGCTCAAGTAGAGATTAAGTCGAAAGGCTATCTCCAAAGAGTAGACCCGAACTCGACTGATAGGCCAGAGAAGGACAACAAGGTCTTATTTTGCAACAAATATGGGCGAAAGCTTAAAAGATCGAACTTGTTCAAGACTCCAATGTATATCTGGATTCCTCTGAACATGACTAACCCCCAAGGACCCCAATAAACAAATGGGTACCTAAGTTATTGAATATCATCTATTGCAGGGTCGACTTGACTTGTATAAGAAGGGTGGCTCAGTAGGAGAAACCTGGTACATAGACAGTGGTTGTTCGCACCACTTGACTGGTACCAAAGCTCTCTTATCTAGCTACCATGAGCAAGAAGGACCAAAAGTGATATTTGGTGATAGCTCCACTGCTGTCACTAAAGGATTTGGTTACATCCGGAATGGAGATGTTGAGATCCAAGATGTCTCATATGTTGAAGGTTTGAAATATAATTTACTCTCTGTTTCACAGTTTTGTGATCGTGGATACAAAGTGCAGTTCAAAAGCCGCAAATGCGAAATCATTGACAAAAGGACGCACACAGTTCTACTAGTCGGCGTAAGACAAGGTAGTGTGTACATAGTGAACTGGAACAGTTGTCCGAGGGACACCTGCCTACTTACTAAGAATCCTAAAGAACTTGGCTGGCTCTGGCATAGACGCCTCTGTCATCTAAACTTTAAGGTACTTAATAAGATAGCCAGAGATTACCTTGTAGAAGGTATTCCCAATGAAGTTTACTACAAGTCACATGTATGCACGGCTTGTCAACAGGGTAAACAGGTTAAAGGTTCATTTAAGTCAATTCCTACTCTCTCAACTAGTAGAGTTCTAGAACTCCTACATATGGATCTTCATGGTCCAATAACTCCTCCAACCTTGAATGGTAGAAGGTACACACTTGTTGTAGTAGACGACTATTCTAAGTTCACTTGGGTAGTCTTTCTACACAAGAAGAGTGATACACAAACACTTCTGCCTGAACTGTTGAAGAAGTTACAAGTTGAGAAGAACCAGTCTATTGTCAAAATTCGAAGTGACAAGGGAACTGAGTTCATTAATTGCTATATCAAAGAATTTTGTACTAAACGTGGTATCCAGCACCTTACTAGTGCAGCTAGGACACCACAACAGAACGGTGTAGCAGAAAGAAGGAATCGAACTCTCAAAGAAGCCTGTAGGACCATATTAGCTGAGTTCAACACACCTCAAAAGTTTTGGGCTGAAGCTATCAACACCGCATGCCACTCACAAAACAGAAGCGCGATCAATAAAGCTCTAGGCAAGACACCTTATGAGGTTTGGAAAGGTAGAAAACCCAGAGTTTCATATTTCCATATATTTGGTTGTAAGTGTTTCATTCACAACAATGGAAAGAGCAAGTTGAATGCTTTCGATGCTAAAGCAGACGAGGGGATATTTTTAGGATACTCCTCGACTAGCAAAGCATTTAGGGTATTCAACTACTCAACTCTTTGTGTGGAAGAAACACCACATGTGGTTTTCGATGAATCTCAACAGGACTCGTCTGCCGACAAGATCAGTAAGAAGGTAACTGATCTATCAATCGAATCTGACAAAGATTCAGAGATATATGAATCCGTTCAAGCCTACAACCCATTCCTAAAAGCTCTCGACTCTGATGACAAGGAGAAGGTAAGTGCTCAAGGTAAGTCCTCTAGACCAGTTGACATGCCTGCTCTAGTTGACTCATCTACTCCTATTAAAATTGATGATTCAAATGATGTTGACATGCATGATGCTGTACATGATATAGATGATGATAGTATTCCTGTTAAGAATAGGAAAACATGGAAATCTGCGCATGATACTGAAAATATCATTGGTGACTCTACTATAGGTGTGAAGACTAGACGACAACTCTTTGAGTCGCAAGAACAGTCTAGTCCAACTATGTTTTGCTGGTGTTATTTCCTCTCATCTATTGAGCCTACCACTGTTAAAGAGGCATTGGCTGATAGTAATTGGATCATCGCTATGCAAGACGAGTTGAACCAGTTTGTTCGAAACGACGTCTGGGAACTTGTCGATAGGCCGAAACATCATATTGTAGTTGGCACTCGATGGATTTTCAAGAATAAGAAAGATGAGAATGATTTAGTCGTTAGGAATAAGGCTAGATTAGTTGCCCAAGGCTACTCACAAGCTGAAGGCATAGACTATGATGAAACATATGCTCTTGTTGCTAGACTAGAAGCCATTAGATTGTTCCTTGCATATGCTGCTCACATGAAGTTTACTGTATATCAAATGGATGTTAAAAGTGCATTTCTTAACGGTATTCTTGCGGAAGAAGTGTATGTTGAACAACCTCCAGGTTTCGAAGTCAAAGGCAATCAGGTGTACAGATTAAAGAAGGCCTTATATGGACTAAAGCAAGCTCCAAGAGCATGGTATGACACTCTATCTCTCTTTCTATTGGAAAATGGTTTTACTAAGGGCAAGGTCGATCGAACCTTATTCAGAAGACAAGAAGGGAAGGACATTTTACTCGTCCAAATTTACGTCGATGACATCATTTTTGGGTCACCTAACAAAAAGCTGAGTGAAAGTTTTTCAACACTCATGCAAAGTAAATTTGAGATGTCTATGATGGGTGAAATGAACTACTTTCTTGGACTTCAAGTAAAACAAACTCCAGAAGGTATTTTCATAAATCAGGCGAAGTACACTAGAAATCTTCTAGACAAGTATGGGATCAAAACATGTAAGTCCACTGGTGTACCAATGCAACCAACTTACAGAATGGATCCAGATGAGAACGGTAAATGTGCTGACCAATCCTATTATTGTGGCTTAATTGGTTCTTTACTGTATCTAACTGCTAGTAGACCTGACATTGCATTCTCTGTTGGTGTTTGTGCTCGATTCCAAGCCAATCCAAAAGAAAGTCACATGGAAACTACCAAAAGGATCTTGAAATATTTGAAAGGGACCATCAATCGTGGTATATGGTATCCTTCAAATGATGATCTATCCTTAAGTGGGTATTCAGACTCAGACTTTGGAGGCTGTAGAATAGATAGAAAATCTACTTCTGGTTCTTGTCAATTTCTAGGCACAAAACTCATATCTTGGTTTTCTAAAAAGCAGACTAGTGTTGCAACTTCAACTACCGAAGCCGAGTACATGGCTGCTGGTAGCTGTTGTAGTCAACTACTCTGGCTCATGCAACAGCTTCGTGATTACAATATACATGAATCAAATGTTCCTATTTTCTGTGATAGTAATAGTGCAATTGCCATTACACAAAATCCTGTTTTACACACACGATGTAAGCACGTTGATGTGAAGCATCATTTCATACGGGATCATGTAGAAAAGAAGGATATTCGCATGGAAAAGATTCATACTAATTTTCAAAGAGCTGACATTTTTACAAAACCATTAGCTGAGGCACGATTTCGTGAGTTATGCATTAGTCTAGGACTAATTGATTTAGATCCTACTTGCCTATAACTATGTACTAACAGACAGGTACATCAATAAGAGGAGACAAGATCACTAGACCAGAGCACTCGACTACTCATCCAACAGACAGGTATACAAGGCTAGACTAGATGACCAAAACACCCGATGAGGAAGCTGGTAAAGCTGAGGGTAACACTAAGGGAATAAACATTTAAGGGGGAATCTTTGATTTCTTAAATATCCTTATGTTGACTCTTATGTTTGTTAATAGGTCATCTTGTTCGAAACCTTGATCATTACTTTAGATTGATATTCATCTTATTTATCTTACTCTACTTGTACCTACGACTACACATTGCAAATGATAAGATAGGTACATGAAGATGTTCGACGTTCAGAATAGACAAGCACAGGCGAAGGGGAACTCGTCTTGTGTGCTTAAGCCAACTCGTCTTGCGAAGCTTAAGTCTACTCGTCTGTTCTGGATGGACTCAAACAGACAAGCTAAGTGTTTCTCTTGATTGAAATATGTTAAGTGTCTATTCAAACAGATTAAGGGTATTATAGTAATTAGATAATGCTAAATTTTGAAAACCCTAGAATTGGATTTATACACTCCCATTCTTAATGAGGTATATACACTCAGTTCTTACTCTACTACACTAGGTCAGATGTGTACACTCCCTGTCCTAACTAAGAAGAGCCGGATTTCAAAACTTACAATATCAAATCACATAATATTCTCGATTCCGTAACCGAATTTCAAAGGTCTCGACCGTTGGATTAATCAATTCAATCTTGGCCGTTGGATCACTTTTCAGTTCTAACAAAATTCACCTTTCTCACAACTCGACTTACGTTTTCATAACTCTCCTACTCTAGCTCTCAAATTCGTGCAAAACCATAACCTTCCAAGTTCTTACTCTACTCACTCGATATGTCGATTGTTTCTCTTTTCGATGTTAGAACTAACATACAAGCAAGGTTTGATCTCGGTAGGTATATTGCTGAAAACAAGGTGTATGTGGAACCCTCGTTGTTCTTCAAAGGGCTTCACACTGACGGAAATCAAGAAATCCTCGACAAGTGTTCACGGTGTGGATTGAAGCCATATCTGGAGGCGTTTCCTCAAGTCGTCTTGGAAGAGGAGGTGTTGCTGTTCTATGCCAACGCGACAAGGAGAGGAGATAGGATCGAATCATTTATTAGAACGAGTCGAGTGGAACTCACTCGTGAGGTGTTATTCAGACACTTGAAGCTGCCCATCGGAACGATTGATGTGGAAAACTATGCCACCGGACAAGAGATGAGATATTTGAGCATCTTTTGTGGAAGGAAGATGAAGCTCAAGTCAGATGGCAAGGCTCCTGCCGTCAAGAAGGCCGAACTATTGGAGAAGTATCGCACGTTATTGGACATAGCAAGCAAGATGCTTCTATGTGCCACTGGTTCCTTTGACGCAGTCACTCAAGCTAAGACAAGGGTGATGGCTGCTATTTTTTATGGAATCACTGAAGGTAATTGGTTCAAGTTGATTGTTGACAGGATGATGTATTTCGAGAAGAGTGTTCGTGTTGATACCGACTCTAGTAGTTGGGTAGTATCACATACGGTTGGATATGGCAACAAGTTGAGTATTCTACTCCCCTTGTTACTACCAAACAAGTCGGACTGGAGTAATGGAAAGTCCTTCCATCCTCTTAAGTTCTATCTGAAGTCGGAAGCTCAAAGGAAGCAGGTCGATGCAAGGTCAGCTGCCCCAAGGCGAGTTCAAATAGATGAGTCGCAAGCCCTACCATATGCCAACTCATCTAGCTCTTCAGAAGATGAGTCCGATGACAAGGAGTCAGAGACAGCTGCTATAGTTGAGTCCAGCTCAACTGACTCAGAGAAGACTCAGACAGAAGAGGAGTCGGAACAAGATAAGGAGCCGAGTGCTCAAGTTCCAGAGATGTACACTCTTGTAAGAGTTGGTTCGCCCACTCAACCAGACGAATCGAGTATTCAGGTTGGTACATCTTCTCAATTTTTGTCAATTCCTCCTCTCTCTCATTCTGCTATTCGAACCAAGGCTAGATCACATCGATCTAGGCCTAGACCTCAACCCTCAACCTCACAAGTACTGGCGGCATTACCGCTTAGGGCCAGTCTACCCTAAAACACTCCCATAATAGATACAATTGATACTTCGACAGTTGTCACACCTGACCAAGCCACATTACAGCCCCCAGAAACCACCATCCAAACTCCTTCTTTACCTTCAACAGAAAATGTTGAACCCAACCCATCTACTTCAGGCAAGACTCCAGTTGCCACTGCAACAGCTGAGTTAGGGACCCCACCTACTCAGACCCCGTCTGAAGTTAGATTTGAATCCTTAGTTTATTACCCGATGTGTATGCGAGAGAAGAGAATTCGTGCTCGTGTATCCCGAAATCTGAAGAAGCAGCTCTCAACTCTCGACATCGACACTGCTTCAGAACAGTTTGAGAAGCTCGTGCGGATTTGCACTTGGTTTGCTCTGAAGAAGTCTTCTACAGATGATCTTTTCGAGGTCATTCAAGGCATGGGCGGAATCTCCAATTTCATGGATTGGGAGATGGAACAAAAGGAAAACAGTGGAGTTAAGGATCACTCCGAGCTGTTCCCACGCAAGGCCTTGGTTGATCTAGTTAAAAGGCTGTTGAGTATTCCAGATGGTGTTCTAGAAGATGAGTTCTCGTTCGACGTCGGAACCCAGAATGATCTAGTGGAAGACGAGGTCAAGCCAGACGTTGCTGATATTGTTGTTCAGACTTCAGAACCCATTTTGGAAATTGAAGGTGGTTCAGATGAAGAAGTTGAAACTTCAGAAAACATTGAGTCTTGTGAACTTGGTGAAGAAGATGATGAGTTCATGGATGCAGTTATGTTTACTGAAGATGAACTTATTGAGAAAGTTCAGGAAGATAAAGTCATTAATGTTCAGTCGTCTCAAGCTTTCCCAGTCGCCTCGATAGATGAGTTGAAAGAAGATTTGAAGATTGTCATCAAGTCAACTATCGATGATTTTCTCAAGACTGAACTTAAGAAAACTCTTGTTGAACAGAACAGTGTCCTTGTGACAAGTTCAAAAGAGATGATCTTGAATGAAGTCAATCAGTTGGATAACGACTTCAGGCAAGAGATGTTTAAGCAGATTGAAGGATTTCTCTAGAATCAAGTTGAATATTCGAAGAAAAGCTCAGTTGATTTTGCTCGTGTTCTAGCTACTGAATCCAAGAAGATGGAACGAGTCTATAGAGCCAAAATCGAAGTAGCTGATGTTCAAAGAAAGGAAGCCTATGACCAGTTAGCACAAGCGAAAGAGTTTATCAGTGCTATGACTGAGGAGAACAGGAAGTTACGTCTGACTGCAACCCATTTTAAGAATGAGTTGAACTTATCTACTCAGAAGCTGGAGTTGGTGGCAACCAAACTAGACAAGATGAGTCAGGACGGTTCTCATGAAAGGCAGATTGAAAAAGCTACAAACTTAATGAAGCAAGCTATGTTCGAAGAGATGACTCGGTTTACTTCTCTATTCTCTCTCAAGGCAACTGATGAAGCCAAAAAGGGGGAAGAGACGAGTCAAGAGAAAGCTAAGTCCAGTGCTGAACCTGAAATCAAGGAAGCTGCTGAAGCTATGCAAGATCTTAGAAGGCCTAAGAGAGGCAAAGGCAAGTTGGTTAAAACTGCAGATCTTGAGCAAGCTAAGGCTGAAGCAGTTGAGTTGAAAAAGAAGGAGAAGGGCAAAGCGGTTGCATCTCCTGAAGCTGAGGTTCAGACAAGGCAAGTATCAAAGAGAAAGTCTATTGTTATAGAAGAGCCTGAAGATGTGGAGATAACAACTAAAGTGAAAAAGCAGAAGGTTGTTGATCCAAGTGATGAAACTCACTATGCTAGCAAGAAGAAGATTGGAAAGCATATTGAGAATCTACAGAAGTTAAAGGCTGATGAAGACAAGATGGAAGACAAGTCCATTGATTATTTCATTGATAATGAGCATCGACCTGAATGGATCAAAGTGAAAAGGCAATGGGAACTTGATCACTGGATCATTCGGAAATATGGTGATGCTGAAGGATCAGATGAGCTATATTCTTTGTTTGACAGATTTATGGAAGGACAACACAGAATGTTATGGAATTTAATCTTAAGGATTTCTGCTGGAGCAAACTTTAACATTCTTGTTCCTAGCTTTCCAAGATGGAAGTGTCCTATGACAAGCTCAGGTAGAAGAGTTGATATGAATCAGATCAAGAAATTTGAAGAAAATCTACTTGAGAAAGAGAAGATTGATGATGAAGATCACATCAGTATTATTCACAGAAGACTCCTAGATGCATTTCAAGTTCCAAATCTTGAAGGAGGTACTATGTCAGATTAGTTGATTTTTTTTGTGAAGTTTTTTTTGCTCTGATACTTCGGTATTTTTATGTGTAATATCTACTGATCTATTTTGAATGAATGAAAGATAAGTACTATTTGATGTTAAAGACAAGATAACTACTTAACTAGTCTACTTATGAGAAAAGATTCAAGTAGTTTTGGCTTCATCAAAAAGGGGGAAATTGTTGGGATATGAATCCTAGACAAGTCCTAAATGATGAATAAAAGATGAAGTTTTGATAAGCCAAAAGTAGTATGAATAATTTCTAAGTGTTGACTAATCTAGTCTAGTTGAGTTAAGTCATCTTGTACCAGACCAGTGGAGTTCACATAAGTTCACATGAAAAGATAAGTACAGTTTATAAGTACTTCATATGTGTTTACAGTATTTGTTTAAGTTTGTTACTGAGCTATTTAAATGTTGTATAGAGCTCATGATGTTTTATTGTAATAGATTTATAGTTTATAAGTTGACTAAGCTTGTATTATAAAAGCTTAAAGTAATGTAATAGTCTTGATAGGTTTAGTATAGTCTACTGATTTAACAAGGAAGACCAGACAAGAAGAACTGAAGTCTACTACTCAAGACAGGAGGACTACAAGACAAGTACATACAAGTCTACACAAGACAGGTCAACGTGAAGATAGTTAGAAGCGCGTGAAAAGATAAGGATAAAGAAGTTAGTTATGGAATAACTAATTCGTAACAGAAACGCGTGGATTGATAAGAAGATTCAGTTGAAGATAGTTATCAAGAAAAGGTGGTTACAACTAACTAAGTTCTTGATGTTTGAAGTTTATAAATACTTCATGATGGTGATCATTTGGAGACTACTGTTACTGCAACTACGCATACTGAAATATTGATTACTGAAGCGTACTGAAGATATATTGAAGTTTACTCTCAGAGTTTGATTGAAGATTCAGAAAGAAGCCAGAAGACAAGTGAAGAATTCAAAAGGCTACTACTGAATAAGTGTTTAGTTTTTGTTGTTATTTTTCAAGGTGCTAGATACTTGTAAAATTTCTAGTTAGATCATAGACATATCTGGAGGTATAGTCTGTTGAAGATCTAAGTCTTCTTCTTGAGACTTAAAAGACAGGAATATACACTTGTACTCGATTGGAAGAGTTTAGTGGAAACATCACAACTGGGTTTGTGAGAGTGGATGTAGACAAGTTGTCGAACCACTATAAATCTTTGTGTGTTGTTTACTTTACTGTTTTAATTGTTTAATTGCTTAACTGTTTAAACTGCTACTAAGCTTAACAAGTTGAGTGTAGAACAGAGTTCTCGAATTAAGAAGTTGAGTATAAACTTGAATTGGGCTCATTGTTAATTTCGTATTCCGCATATTGTATTCTGATATTTCGATAGAATTTTGAAAAGTCTATTCACCCCCCCTCTAGACATTTTCACTAGCTTACTCGTTATTAACTCAACTTTGGGGACCTACAGGTATGTTGGCCAAAAATTTTGGGAACAAGTGGTAAGTGGCCCGGCCGGGTGGGAATGTGGCACGCCCGGGCGGGTATGTTGGCCAAAAATTTTGGGAACAGGGGGTAAGTGGCCCGGCCTGGCCAAACCTTCGTCTTGGACAAAAATTCAACATTTTATCGCCCGGCCGGGCGAAAAATTTGGGACGCCCGCCCGGGCGGGTATGTTGGCCGAAAAATTTGGGACGCCCGCCCGGGCGGGTATAGTGGCCCGACCGGGCCAAACTTTCGTTTTGGCTCCGTCCTTCGTTTTCGTCCTCCAACTTCGTTCCTCCGTATCTTTAGCTTCTGACCTCCGATCGACTCGATTCTTTTAGCTATTCCACTCCATTTTTCGAGACGAATCCAACTGTGAACTCCTCTTTCCGATCCAATCACTTGTGGTATGTGTTTTGCTCCCAAATTCCATCGTTTTACCTACAAAATCGACAAAATACTACCTTTCCCTCATTTTGGCTTAATCAATCATATTCAATGCATAAATCAATGAAATCCACATCAAAATACGCTTCACATGTGCCTCTAAAACGTGTAAATTCCACCCGAATCAACATCCTGAGGTTGAACAACCGTTTGATCAGGTGAACTTTGTTCGCCGTTGTGGGCTTCTGATACATCTCCTCCAAGATCTGCAACATCTCCCTTGCGGACTTGGCTTTAGTCGTGTGGTAGGCTACATTCATGGATAGCGATAAACGTATCGCACTCATCGCCTTTTTGTTCAACAGATTCCACTCCTTCTGTTCCATCTTTTCGGGTTTCTCCTTTTCCTCTAGGGGAACATACAAATCTTTACCATAAAGGTAATCCTTGATCTGCGTCTTCCAGAACCCAAAATTCGATCCGTCAAACTACTTGATTGAAATCTTCTCGTCGCTCATCGTGACTGCTCCCTCCGAACCCGAGGCTCTTGTTACTAGTTGTTAGGAAATAAACACACGCACACGATAACGAAAGAGAAAATAACACGCGAATTGTTTACCCAGTTTGTCTTTCGACTACGTCTGGGGGCGATGCCAAACCAGGTATTTCACTATGTTTTTCGGATAATGATTACAATGAGAGAACATTTATTTATAATAGAAAACATTCCATAATTAACCCTAAGCTTATTAGGAAAAGACTTGTTCCCTACTCCAAGCCATTAGGAACAAACTTACCCTAATTAACCCTAAGCCTATTAGGAAAAGACTTGCTCCCCACTCCAGGCCCGTTAGGATCAAACTTGTCCTACACTCCAAGCCCGTTAGGATCAAATCAGGCTCCACACTCCAACAAATATCCCTAGAAAATTGACAAAATAAACCCGAGAGGAAGTTGATTCGAGAGTGAGAAACACTCAGAGGCCATAAGGCCAAGGGAAGCTAGAGAATCCAAGTGGATTACTTATAAATTAAAAAAGTCTTGATATGATCAATACTTTGATTCGAGAGTGAGAAATACTTAGACGCCACGAGGCCAAGGGAAGCTAGAGAATCCCCCATTTTACTCGAGATCCGAGTGGATTACATGAACTTATAAAGGCAAGATATGGCTGAGAATTTGATTTAGTAACTAAGTGTGAATCACTTAAAAATTTTAGGGGTTATAGACATGAACTCCACTATTTGCAAAGCCAAGATATGGCCGAGAATTTCAGAGAACTAAGTGTGAATTACTTAGGGAACTGAAAGATTCTGGACATGAAAGGGCTGAAAGCCTTCGAGAGTTAAGCAGTCATTATGTTAAGATTAGAAGTGGTTCAGGACATGAACCCTATTACTTGATAAATTATAATGAGGCTGAGTGTTAAGTACCGGCCATATGAAAGTCTTTGAAGTTCACAACACGAACTGTTTTGACTAGTATCCCTGATATAGATGAACTTCTCAGAATTCGAGCACCAAAGATCCCTTGAAATCCAGTTCATGGGTTATAGTTATGTGTAGCCATAAGATGGTTGGAGTTCTCCTCTTTTCAGGTCCTAAAACAACTAGCATGTCGAAAGATTGCCAGGATTTTTAGATATTCTTGAGGAGTAATGAAAGTACAAACCGAAGGTTGGAAGAGATAAGCTCTACCCATGATAGGCTTCGAGGCTTGGGAGGAGTAGGAGCTACACGAGGTTGCCAAAGCCTATATACGCTAAAGAGGTGCTAAAGATATGCCTTACATGCTCTAATCAAGAGATGTTTAAATTTAGCTATGAGAAATGCTAATGCTAAAATAAATTCACAATCCCAAGTACAATATATGTTACGCTTGTGAATGAAAAACAACACATATATGGAATGAGATATAAAGTGCAAGTACACATATAAGGAAAGGATATAGAGTAAAAAAGCAGGTAGATTAAAAATATTCAATACTAGGGCTGAGAAACCCCAGCCCTCCACAAATAAAACAAGGGGTGTGGAGTCCCCTGGGAGTACTAGAAAGGCACGAAGGCCCTGGAAATTGTTTAAGAGTTGCAAAAATAAAAGAGTTCGTGATAACAGTAATTAAAAGGAGTTCATCAAACATGAGGGGAAGAACCATCCCCAAACACTTTTCCCCATCACCAGCTCCATCAACTTGACTACTGGAACCACCTCCCTAGCCTCAGGGACATCGGGGGCCACGGGATCCGGATTAACAAGATGCACATGGTAAGCCAAGCTCTTTGCAGGCTTTAAGTCCTCTACCCCTAGAGACAGGTCTTGGAGCTCCAATATGGCCTTTTTCATCCCAGGTAGCCACCAAGGGGTATTGATGTCCTCCTTGGGATTCCTAGAGGACTTGGGAGGAGAAGCGAGATCGTCCAAGCAAAGGGCGCGAGTGTAAGTTCCATCAAAGTCCTCGGTAGAATGCTCGGCCACAGCATATATTGGAGAACCCATGGTCGATGAAATGAGGGATGTAAGCCCCCATTGCCCCCAAAAATCTTGAACTTTTCAAAAAAGCCTCTAACCACTCCTTGTCAAGGGTCCCTAGAAATGCTTGCCCTGCTTCAGAGGTAAATAAAGAATCAATGCATAACCTTACCCATGTGGAAGGAAGTTCAGCCTCTAGACACTTGAGCTCAGACCCTTGTTGATCAATCTTGGCACGGAGAGAGGAATTCTCCTTGGACAGGGTTTGGATTTTCTTTTGGGCCTTGTTCTTTTCTGACACCGTCTCTTGGTCTACTTCTATCAGATCCTTATTTAGGAGCTCTTGGTCTACCTGACTCTGGAGGTCATCACATCGATGGATTGATTGGAGCGTCTGATCAAATACTTCAGAATAAAGGAGTTTGAACTACGTGGAAAAGAATGGCGAGTAAGATAAACAAACACACTCAAACCCTCGAAAGCATAGGAAAGGAAAGAGTAGAAGGATACTTGAGAGAAATCGTGCGCTACCTGCACCATCTTTTCCTTTGTAGTCAAACCTCAAAGAGACTGGAGAGTGTCTAGAGGGAGATGGCGATAAATGAAATTGGAGAGATGCTCAGTGCCGGAAGGACAAGGCGAGTCCAAATAAATAGCTTCCGAAGCAGTGCTTGCCCGTTTACCCGTGGTCTTCTTCTTTTTTGAAGTCCCTGAATCAGGAAGCCCTGAATCGAAGGTTACTTTACCAGTGGATGATCTGGTCCGCTTAGCGACCGAGCCCGGAGCGGGCATCTCAGAGCCCGATGGAACAAGATCTTTTGAAGAGCTCTACAGAGTAGCAACAGAAGGCCTATTGACCATTGCTAGTGGGGCGGCATCCCTGGAGATTTGCGATAACCAACTCATAGCTGCGAAAGGCATATTGAAATGTGTTGGTCCCTGAACGAGTAGTGAATGGGATTAAAGTCTAGAGGGGAGGGGTGAATAGACTTTAAAACTTTTTCAAAGGAGTTGGGAACCTCTTCTGATTTCTATGTCAGCTGGACTACAAGTCTGTTGGTCCAGATGACTATAGTGATCTGATGAAGAGATTAAATGCGGAAGTGAGTAGGCCTGTTTATTTAGACTCGTTCTTGAGTTCTTTTGAAATAACCAACTTGTTTACTTATTGAAATACTCAGCTGATGCTGGTTTGAAAGATATGGCCTTAGTTTAAAGAAGTTTAAAACACAGTATGCACTATATAAAGATATGAACAAGAAATAAAATAAAGTGCAGTAAGTAAATAACACCGGATTTATAGTGGTTCGGATATACGTTCCTACGTTCACTCTCACGTCCTAATGTGATGTTTAATCCCTTTAATTTACCAAAAATTACAAGGGCTTGTCCTTTATAGTCCCAAGGGTAGGACTTTGAGATTTGAATAGTCCTAACTGCTGCGGTCTCCACAAGTGATTGGAAGCACTTGCACTTTTACAGGGGTTCAAAAACTTAACCTTGTGGTGGGGGTTTTGGGGTTTTTGAATGTATCCAACTAATGGTTCAAGCTTATAAATCGCTTGACCACTATGCCTAAATCAATGAATATACAATATGAGTAGGATTCAGGTTCTTTGGTTGGATGGGAAATACCTTAAGAGCTAGAATGGTGTTCTAATGGTTTCTGGGCTCTTGGAGAACTCTCAACAAATTGTTGCTTTTTGTTTGCTTGCTTGTTCAGCTTTTGTGAATTCTCTCGTTGTATTTCCGTGTATTATTATTTCTCATCCGCTTGTATTTATAAGGGAGGATTGCTGCAACTAGCCGTTGGAGTTGACTAGCCGTTGGGCAATCTTTCCATGTTTGGTTGATTCCTTGATTCCAGCCGCTTGATTGCTTCAATTCTGGGATCGTGTCAATCTTCTAAGTATGGTAAGTCTTTGTTTGAATTGCAAGATGACTTTGGAATCAGCCGAGTCCTGGACAAGCTTCTAGTCTTCTGATCTTCACCTCTAGTCTTCTGGCTAACTCGTCTGGCCTTATATCTTCTGTCTTTTGATATCAGATGAGTATCACTCTTCTGATCTGGCAATTGTTTGTGCGGACTTAGGTCATCTTCAACTTGGACTCCATCAGTTAAGTAGGTATACAAGCACCTTACTTATCTGGTCTTCAAGGATCTTCTAGTCTTCATACCTTCTACTCTTCTCTTCTTGAGGTTGTGCATGTAAATAGATATTGTGCTGATCATCTGAGATCAATACAGCTCATCACACAAGACTAGTCTAAATTGTTCTATACAAAGTCAGCTGATCCTATTACATTTATAAACTCTAAGTGTTTTGGCCATTAAAACTATTCTAACATCAAGTGGGGCTTAGGGTGAATTTATATCCCAACAAAATGTGCAACGAATAAAACGTACGAAGGATGGTATTACCATCGCTTGGGCCTAAGGGTTAGTCTTGAGGACCAAAACCAAAGTGAGAAAGGGCTCGGGGGTTCTTGCAAATACTCATTATATTAAAGAATCCTCTGGCCTCAACATGATCATTGAGGCTTCTCATGAAGGATAGGTCATGCTGAGAATAGGCAGTGAGAGAAGGATAGCGTACTCCAGGGTTCTCATAAATCCACTGATCATGAGGGAAATCCCAGGTTGAGGGGTTAGTAAAGAAGAAATAATAGTCTCTCCACTCTTGGCTTCCCTCATGGAGTTTTTGTAAGAACCTACTGGCCCTAGACCTACGGACACAAAGGTAGAAAAAACCATCTAATAATTTGCACGAATACTGAGTAAGGAAAAGTTGGACTAAATGTTCTCCGCCATTCCCCTTGGCTAGGATATAGAAATCTATCATAGATCGGATAGCATTGGGGGTAAATTGATTAAGAGGCACTTGGAGGTGTGAAGAAATTTCAGAAAGATAAGGCCAAATCGAAAAACTGATGTATGCCTTGAGTTGGGCTTCCCAGAAGGTAAAGGTGGGAGGATCGGTGAAATTGGGTCTCTCCTCCTCGTGGGGAACCTTAAGAACGTATTCCGCTGGGAAAATCCCAGCGCGTACGAAGGCAGCCACATGATCTTTTGAGATCAGGGAAGGACCAGAAATATAATTTTTTAATTTGGGATTGGTTATAGGAAAACGAGGAACTGACAAGGAGGATGAACTCTCAACTAGAGTGGAACTTGATGATTTTCTGACGAAAATGGACAAGATGGGAGGGAGATATTCACAGAAGAGAGAATAAGGTTTACCTGAAATTCGAAGAGAAGGCACTGATGATTTTCAGGCAAGGCTAGAGCGGGGATCGATCTAGAGCAAGGACTTGGAGTAGAGAGATAATGGCGGAAAATGAGCACGAGAAAAGAGGAAGTCTTGAGAGAGATTTATGAGAATGTGAGAGAGATGAGAAGAAATGTTGGGAAGTTTTTGAGTAAGTGGGGAGTTTAATTTTGAAATTGGAAGTTATGGAAGGAAACGGCAGAAAAGGGGGGGAAACTGAGATCACGATTTCGGAGGCCCATTAGGTAGGTGCGTGACGGAGAAAAGCCTGCAGCGGAAGTGATGGCTTACGAGCGCGTAGGGCATGCATACGCACGGAATACGAAGCGTTGCCAAGAGATAATAATTGAAGCCTAAAAATTTAAGAGTTGTTACCAAAAGTTTTGTAGAATTGGAGTGCTGGTTCACCTCCGGAGGTCAAGGTGCCCTAAGACCCTTTTTTTGGCTCGAGGGTTGTGAGGGCTAGAATTTTCCTGGAGCAATATGACGCCCTTCTCAGGGTCTGCTTCTAGTAATTTCTATCTCTTATGCTATGAAAAGCCTCAGAAAGTATGTGTGATGATTTATTTGCAGAGACTCTAAGGCTAACTCATTTATTCATTCCTACTCTCATAAGTTTGATATACTTTACAAGAGTAGGGGGACTGGTTGATGCGGCCAAAATATTTCAACCTATAAGGTGACGACACGTGGATGAACGATGAGTTATCCTCACCAAGTATTTGTACTTATTTCATAAAATGATGAATACACCCTTGATTATGTATTTTGTGAATAACCCAATTGGCCTCTTAGGGGCCCCAATTGTAATAAGGGTTGGCCCATAAATTAGCCCAACTTAGTAATAGCAGGATGTCCGGGTCGAGTCCCTTAAGAGATGAATTGTAGGTCCCTAGTTGAGTAGATAATATTGAGTAAGCTAGGAAAACGTCTAGAGGGGGGTGAATAGACTTTTCAAAATCTTTCAATATATCAGAATACACAATGCGGAATAATCAGATTTATCAATGAGCCCAACAAATTTATACTCAACTAATATCGAAATAAGAACACTGAACTTGTCTATTCTATATGCAGTTTTAATCAATTAAACAGTTAATCAATCAAGTAGCAAATAAAACAGTAAAGTAAACAACACGAGATTTATAGTGGTTCGACAACTTGTCTACATCCACTCTCACAACTCCAGTTGCGAAATTCTTATTACTCTTCTCTTCGAGTAGTGTGTTCTTGTGGCTTTAAATCCCAAGAAATAAGACTTCGATCTTCTCGATTATATCACCAGATATATCTTCGATCTAACAACTAGTAGTTTTACAAGTAACTAGCAACTTGAACAAAAATAATAAAGAAAAACTTCTCTAGCTCAGTAGTAGCCTTCTTCGAATTCTTCACTTGTCTTCTGGCTTGAACTTCCTTAACTTCAACTCTGTGAGTTTCTCTGCTTTGAATGCTTTGTAATTCGCTTCAGTAAATCTCTTAGAATCAGTGTATCAGTAGTCATAACCGTCAAATGCCTTGAGGTATATATAACCTTTCGAACATCAAGAATAGTTTGTTATTCAACCAACTTTTCTTGATAACTGACTTCTAACTGTTTCTTCTTATCCTTCTACGTGTTTCTTTAGTTAATTAGTTATTCCATAACTAACTCTTCAATATATATCCAATACGCGTTTCTGACTTAAGACTTTCTTCTTTCTTACTTGCGCACTTGTCTTGTCTCCATACTTAGACAAATTCTGACTTCTTCATCACTTGACTTGTGTTGCGCATCCAGTCTTCTTTTCTTCAGTAGACTACGATCAAGAACTATTCTTTGCTAGTCCTATCAACTAACCTTACAATACTATTACATTACATTAAGCTTTATAAATCAGCTTAGTCAACTTAAGTCTATACAATAATATGCGAATACAAACATGAAATATGAGTTTCTATACATCGTTTAAAACGCTCATCATAAAACCTAACATATACACAGTACTTATAAATCGTACTTGTCTTTCAATCATACTTAAACTTTTCTTTCATACTTATGTACTCTACTGATCTTCACAAGATGATTTCATAACTAGATCAGTCAACACTTAGAAATATATTCAAGTCTTCTTTTGGCTTATCAAAACTACTTCTCATCATCAATTAGGACTTGTATTAGGATTCATATCCCAACATGAATGAAAGAATAACTCATGGGCCCAACTTCATTAGGGAAGGATATGCCCAGCCCTGGGCCCATATTATCAGCCCAGGGCTAGGTGGACTTGGGCCTGGTCAATCGGAAGAGGGGGTAAGCCCCGATATCTGAGGGAAGAGAAGGCGTGGGAAGTGGAATGGACTCCGCGAATATAGGAGCTGAGACGAAGTGGAGGGAGAAAGAGGGGCCCTGGACCGAGTCTAGGGCTAGGCAGTTGAGAGAAAAGGGGAAAAGATAACATTTTCCCCCAAGATATGATTTCCAAGTCTTATTATCATAAAATACAGGAGCGAACACACAATTAAGCACACAGACATTTGAGAGTGATATTTTTTTACATTGATTGAGAGAAAAATACACTTGAGATCATCTTATTTCTGATAGAGCTTTCCCTTAATTCGAGTAGCTCCATCTTAATTCTCCCGAGGATATCATTTGACTTGAGTGTCTGAGATTCCACCCCGGAATCCCCTCCGGCGTGTGTTTGTAGGTGTTTGAGAGCTTTTGAGGGATTGATTCACAGGAATATCACTCGAGAGTTAGAATCCAACATGAAGGATTTGTAATCACTGCTCGTCATTTTTTGACGCAACACCTCATTAGTCACTCCGCGTGGCCCATCCGATGAATGTCTTCGAACCTCCGTCTTCCAATCCTCTTACCATTGCTGGTAAGGTATCTTAGTTTATTGTCGATTCTATAAGCTGTGAAAATGTGATTTCTAAAAGTGTTGTGTAAATATTGGGCTTAACTCCAGAAGTTCACCCCCAATCGTACAAGTTGTCCTGGTTAAGTAGAGGTACCGAAATATTTGTGTTAGATCTACTTATATAGATGATATTATTAGTAATGTGGTGCCGATGGACTATTTCCACCTACTCTTGGTATGTCCCTGGCATTTTGATGTAGCTACTTTCCACGATGGTAGGACAAATAAATATTCATCTATGTTTCGAGGCAAAACAATTAAAATGATCCTTGTGACGCATAGAACGAAATCTTATGCACGAAAATCATAGACTAAGGCCGACGACGGAGGTTTCAGAGAGAGGGGGCAATGTCTTTTTTTTTTCTCTATTTGTTTCTGTAGAATGCGGCTGAAATGGAGAAGGATAGGTATTTATATTCAACTTTCGCGAGGGCATGGCGAGGGTTCTATAGTGCTTGCCATATTTTGAGGCACTCACTAATAATGAGGGTTTCAAAAGTCGTCATCATTTTATAAAATCCATCAGGCCGTCAATCTCCACGCCCTCGCCATTTTGAATTTTTAAAAAGACCCTCGCCAAAGCCCTTGCCTGCGATAGGTTTTTTGTAGTATTGTAATCTGATTTGATAATATACAATTTTTCGTCTTTATTAATATATAGCAAAAGAATAAATGGTTTATCTAGTTAAAAGTCTTTAATGACATAAATGTAAGAATGAATGAAGTGACCTATCATTAAAACGTTTAAATGTTAATTAATTTTCTTGTACGGCTGAGTTTTGAAATTCATTTTTATAAGTTTATTTGAGCAGCCACTGGTTGAGTTATATATTGTAAAGATATCCTCAGTATATGGAGGTACATTATTAAAAAAAAAAAATTATATAGAATAACACGGTTAATTCTTCAAGTTGGAGGTACATTATTAATATGAAAGCACGTAGGAGTCAAGTTGAAAATGAATAGTGGAATAATTATAAAAGCTTCCTGGATCTAGAACTTTCCAAATATTAAAAATGGGTACACATGACACATCTGTTATACCTAGTCAAAGAAGTCAATCTTTGACAAGTCAATCCTAGTCACCAGCTTACGTGGCGAGGACTAGTCAACAAAGTCGTGCGACGACTAGTCAACAAGACCAAAAAAATGTAATAGAATAGGTGTATTTAATATGTTTAAGTGCTCGCTCAAAGATGTCGGCGAGCACCTGTTTTAGTTAGCTGCTCGCCCAAATGTGTTGGCGAGCACGTGTCTATCTTAGCTAGAAAAGTCTAAGTATTGAAGACTTGGGAGACAGCATGGAGCGTGGCGACCACACTCCTCGACATGGTCCTCCGGCGACCACCGTAGCTCAGCTCCTCGGCATCTCGGCGAGGACGAGCACCAGAGGCGGTTTAGCATTAAATGCGCCATCAAATCACCTTTTCGGGCAGAAGTCAGGTCCAATAAGGGCGTGCCACGTGTAAAGGGTGGGCAGCCCCTAGAAACCACTATATAATGCCTAAAAGTGGCTCATTTGTACACAAGCTACACAATTCCTACAAATCACTCCCAACCCAAAGCAATAAACACTCCCAAGCTTCTAAAGCTTTAGCTTCTCCAAGAAGCTACTTTTGGTGTTCTTCTTTGTTCTTCATTAGATCATCATATAAATACTCCTTAAACACGTAATAAACCCCCGATCATTATACATGTTTGTCTCGTGCTAATAAATAGTCCACATTCGATTCAACCATCAAAAACACGTACAACAACATCCAAATCATCGCGGATATGCTTTCATTTTCATGTCATGTGAAAATGGGTAAAAAATAGTATAAGAAATAATTAAAGCGTCGACTTGGACTATTCGTTTTCTTGTGGATACTATGTTTTTAAAAAACAAATAGCTGGTCAACATTCAATTTTGGGCAGCTCCTTTTCAACTCAACAACGAAATTAACACGTTCTACATATCTATATATATTCTTAAGAATCAAGACTTGAAACACAAACAATCCATTCATTTACATTTATATTATACAGAGTTTTCAAAAAGCAATTAACTACATACACAACATTATGGGTATCCCTGAAGTAGAGTTGAACTCCGGTTACAAAATGCCCCTTTTGGGCCTTGGAACTGCAAGTTTCACTACCCCTCTTGCCGATGAGGTCAAAGCCATGGTCAACGCAATCGAACGTGGCTACAGGCATTTCGACACTGCTGCTCATTACGGAAGTGAGCAAGCCGTCGGCCTAGCTGTAGCCGAAGCCCTGAAAAGCGGGCTAATCAAATCCCGAGATGAAGTGTTCATCTGTACCAAGCTATGGGCCAGTGATGCTCATGCTGATCGCGTTCTCCCCGCCCTCAAGAAATCTCTCGAGTAAGTATTTATATATATCTCGTATTAAATTTTAATGAAACAACTAGTACTGTTGAAACTGATCCGTTTGATCTACATGCAGTAACCTTAAGCTGGAGTATGTGGATCTTTACCTGATCCATTGGCCCGTAAGCGTGACGCAAGAATCGGCCTTTGAATATCCGGTTGCAAACAAAAAGAATATTATTCCATTTGATAGCAAGGCTGTTTGGGCTAAAATGGAAGAAGCACAAAGATCAGGGCTTGTGAAGACCATTGGAGTTAGTAACTTCACTTGCAAGAAACTTGAAGACTTGTTGTCTTTTGCAACCATCCCTCCTGCTGTCAATCAAGTAAGACTTACTTATTAATTCATTCATTCATTAATTTCATTAACTCTGTAATTTGATTACTAACATTTAGTTATTTGTGATTGAATTAAAAAGGTGGAACTTAGTCCAGTGTGGAACCAGAAGAAGTTGGTTGATTTCTGCAAGGCCAAAGGAATTGTTGTAACTGGTTACGCGACATTGGGATCAGCTGGACAGTTCTGGGGATCGCAAAGAGTAGTGGGCGTCGAGGCCTTGAAGGAAATTGCAAAAGCCAAAGCAAAGAGTGTTCCACAGGTGATCCTTAGATGGGCACATCAACACGGAGTTGCAACCGTGGTGAAGAGCTACAATCCAGGGAGGATGGAAGAAAATCGCAATATTTTCGACTGGGAATTAAGCGAGGAAGAGTGTAAGAAGATAAGTGAGATCCCTCAGAGCAGGGGAACGGTGGCAGACGGATTCATTGGCGAAGAATGCGCTATCAAGTCCATTGAGGATCTGTGGGATGGTGAACTTTGATTTGCTTCTTCAACTTTTTTGTAATTTGATTGTTTAATTTTTAATAAGTCTCATTGTTGTCGAGCATTGCTAGCTTGTAGAGTTTAAATAATGTTTGTGTTTCCTTTTTACCTTCTTCATGTACACGAGCAATTTCTTTATAATAATTTTTTCTTTGTGAGGAAGCTGGATTTTCAATTTCGCAACTGTTCCAATTATTGTTCAATTATTTTTGGATAAACTGTATTCTAATTTGAAATATATCTCATTCACTTACAGTCAAATTGCTGAGTTGTTTTTTCTCTCCCTTTCTACCTCACAAATTGATAAATTTAGATTGTAACATCAAAGCCGAGAATCTCGTCTTATATCATTTCAAACATGTGGAGAAGCCCAATAGCCAACATACTTGGGTGGCCCAAGTATACGAAACATTTGGAGTTAACTTACCCTAGAACACATTAGGGGAGACATAGAGAGAAAAATATTGAGGCATTCACGTTTTTGAGGGAATTCCAAGAGTAATAATTTTTCAGAAACAATATCTTGAGTTTCAACCGTTGGATCGAGCTGGAATTTGAACAACACGTTCAGGACTCGTCGAGGTACATTCTGAATGGTGGAGATCGTACTTGAAGCTCTTTATTGTTGGGAATAGCCACGAACAAAAGGGTCTAACTTTTAGGCGATTCACTTCTGCACAACTGAGTTTAAGAGGTCGTTTCTCACAAACCAACCATTGGATCGATCTTTATCTTGGTCAACACGTTTAGGAGGAATTTTAGTTCATTCTGGATGGTGGAGAACTGGTTCTGAGCTTTTGAGTCTCGGGAACAGTAGACGGACAGTTTGGTGTTGTTGGTGAGATCCTTCTTATCTCATTGTAGTTATCAAAGTATTGTGTATCTTGATAAGTTTGTGGTTGAATATCTGTTGTGATAGATTGTATCATTGTAATACTTGAATTCTAATTCACAAATGGTCCTGTAACTTTGTTTGAATTCGCAAAAGGTCCTGTAACTTTTTATTTGATCAATTTTAGTCCATTTAGTCTCAAATTTGGTCATTTAAGTCTAATTTCAGTCCTAAAAGTCAAATTTCAATATTTTTAATCAAATTTCATCCCTCATACCGGAATAGAACACGTTATTTTACATGACAAATTTTTTTTTTTTGACATTTTCAAAAAATCATTTTTAAGAAGTAAGAGTGATATATATATTTAATATAAAATTTTAATAAAATATTTATTTATAATCTAATATATAATTTCGTGTGTTCATTTAAATTAAACTAAAAAAGTATATATCTAATGCAACATTTTTTTTATTAAAAAAAAAAAGACAAGTTAATTTCAATGAAAAAAAATTAAAAAAATCAAATTCAATTATACGTATTAATACTAAAAAAATATATATTAATACATATGTATTATCACTCAAATTTACCTCTTTTCATATTTAGTCACCCACATTTAATTAATCACTATCAAAATTGGTCATTCAGTTAGTATATTCTATCAAAATTGATCATTCCGTTAGTTAATCTGTCATTAACTAACTGAGAAAGGGTTTTGAGCACCAAAATTCTCATGCATCTTATAATAGAAATACCCAATTGAAGAATCTCAATTAATCACAAAAATTAGGTCAGAAGAAATTCTCATTTATTTGTAATAGTAGGTCAGAATGATCACAAAAATTAGGTCAGAAGAAATTCTCATTTATATGTAATAGTAGGTCAGAATGAATTCTCATGCACCTATCTTCTAGAAATCATTTTATAATTAGGCCAGAAGGAATAAAAATAATCATTTATCTCATGCATCTATCTTTTGTAATAGTAGGAAAAGAAATAATCACAGTGAAGCAAATGTGAGCGTGTCTTGACTTACAATCTCATTTTATAATTTTTGTAATATTATGCGACTAATTTCTTATTTTATAGGTTGTGCAATCATCAATGGTACACAGTCCAATTAAAGAGTGGCAGTGGTTCATCCAACGGGCAAGAAAAATTCCAAAGGAAAAATAAGTCAGAGTGACAAGGGTGCAAGTCAAATTAGTCAAATTACGGTGGTCATGTATTAGTTTGATGTCCTCTGTTTTTATAATCATGGTGTGTAGTTCGATGGTTTATAATTATTGTGTTCACTGTGGTTGAAAATTATTCACACTGTGTTCTTTGCATTATTTTTTTTTTTTTGAAAAATTGTACTCTGTTTTTCAATTCCTGGTTTTCATATTGAATTTGTATAATAATTGGAGATAGAAACTGTTGGGATATGAATCCTAAAGACAAGTCCTAATTGATGAAAGTGTAGTTTTGATAAGCCAAAAGGAGAACTTGAATATATTCTAAGTGTTGACCGATCTGTTAATGATGTCTTCTTGTATGTGACAAGATCAGATAAGTTGAAGTAATACTGAAATAAACTAAGTATGAAAAGAACAGTTTACTACAGGATTTTATGATAAGCTTGAATCATTGTATAGAAGTTTATAGTTTATGTTCATGTTCATGTTGTTGGTGTAATAGTTTATAGGATGACTAAGCTATGTTATAAAGTTTAAAGTAATGTAATAGTCTAGATAGAATAGTTGATAGGACAAGGAAGGTTCTACAAAACAAGAAGACTATGAAGACAAGATCGACAAGTGATGAAGAAAGCTGAAATATTCTACGTACAGAATATGAAGGAAGACAAGTGAAGATTAAGAGATATGTTCGTATCAAGAGGAAGATATGAAGTTTGTTACGGATCATAACTGAATAATTGACGTATTGAAAGATACATATCAAGAAGGAACGGTTACAAAGTTAGTTGGAGTTAGTTATCAAGAAAAGGTTGTTGGATAACAAACTTATCTTGAGTTGAGAAGTCTAAATATAGTTGAAGACATTCAACGTGTGAAGATTACTGATATTCGAAATACTGAGCGTATACTAAAGAGATTTAAAAGCAAGGAAAACTCACAGAGTTCAAAGCAAGTTTGAAGATCAAAGAAGAAGCCCAGAAAAGACAAGTCTACTACGAAGAAGAAGACTATTGAAGAAAACAGAGAAGTTCTTTATTGTTTTGTTTGTTAAACAAGGTGCTAGTTACTTGTAAAATAGCTAGTTGTTAGATCGAAGATATATCTGGAGATATGGTCGAAAAGATCGAAGTCTTATTTCTAGGGACTTAAAGCCACAAGACAAGTTAATAAAATTTCACGACTGGAGTTGTGAGAGTGGATGTAGACAAGTTGTCGAACCACTATAAATTAAATCTTGTGTTGATTTACTGCTTTATATTTGATTGTTCTTATTTGTTAACTTTGATTAAAAGATAAGTTCTTGATAATTGCAGAATAGACAAGTAAGGTATTTTTGTGTATAGTTGAGTATAATCGTAAGGGCTCATAAACTGTTAATTCAGCATATACAATCTCTGATATTTTGAAAAAGATTTAAAAGTTTATTCACCCCTCCCCTCTAGATTTTTCTAGCTTATTCAATCTTAACACTCAACTTTGGGACCAATAGAAACTTATTTCAATATATTTATTTATTTGAATTAATTTCTATATTTATAATTATTGGAGTATAATTTGTGGTGAAGATTAATTGTAAATAATTTTTTTAAATTATCCATTCAAGAATATTTCAGAAACTTATTTTCCATTCTAAATATTTTTCTATTAAAATCATTATTGCAGATTTCTTGAAATGTTATTCAAACAATTGAGCATTTATTAACTGTTATTGGCTTGTAAGACTGAATTTTACAAGAACAAATCACCTCTAAAAAAATAGTAGAAATTCAATTTCTGAGAAATAGAACAGTCAGAGTGAATTTCGCGCTAAAAACAAATTGTCTTCGTTAGTCATGACAGATTGACTAACAGTGAGATCAATTTTTATAGAAATGAATAATTGAGTGACCAATTTTGGTAGTGACTAAATGTGAGTGATCAAATCTGAAAATAGGTAAACTTGGATGACCAAAAATGATATTTGCCCTTTAATTGTATATATGCAATTATCATCTAAAATTAAAATTATAATATTTAGTCTTTCATAATTTTAAATTATTTTTAAATTGATCTTATGTATTTTTAGTCCTCCAAACAACTTAAGGGTCGGATGATGTGTTAAAGATACTAAAAAAATTTCGGGTAAAATACACATGTTCTATTTCAGTGAGTAGGATTGAAATTGGATTAAAGGGACCAAAATTGAATTGATTGGACTGAAATCGGACTCAGGGGACTGAAATCGAAGTCCAAGGACTGAAATTGGGGATATAAGGACCAAATTAAAATTGAGACCAAAAGGACCAAACTTGAGACTAAAGGACTAGAATTGATAAAATAAAAAGTTACATGACCTTTTGCGAATTCAGACAAAGTTACATGACCATTTTTGGATTTATCTCGAATTCTTGTCATAGTGAAGCTTTTGGGTGGACTACTACGGTCCTGTGATTTTTACTCCTCAAATTGAGGAGGTTTTCCACGTAAAAATTGTTCGTGTTATTGTTGTGGTGATTGTGTTATTATGCATTGCTATTTAGTATTATTTCTTGTTAGATTCACACAAGAAAGGGATAATGATCATTTCGTTGCATAGACGAATAATTTTGTGGTATTATTAGTTTGTTTATACCAACACCGTGTGCACCGTACATCACTAATACTATTGCTTATAAGAATTAATACCTACCTTCTGAAAAAGAAAAGGCCAAATCATCAATTTAATCCTTACTGACCTTACCTTTCACTTTTCATCAAATTTAGCACATACTTATTTTCTTCTATTTTTTCTCAAATATAACACATTTTTTTCGTAACTAAATCATACTTATACTTTTCACTTTTTATCAAATTTAGCACATACTACTATTTTTCTCTTATCCAATTTATACCCACACATTTTATAAATATAATCAAATTAATTAATATACATTTCTTTATAAAAAAAAAATTATTTAAAGAATCTCAAAACATTATTTTAAAAATATAAAAATATTATACTCCGTACAATTATTTGTAAATCTCTTTTTAATTCAATTTTTTTAAATAATTTTAAATTCTCAATTATTTTTAAAATTTATAGATTTTAAATTGAATTTTTTTAATTTAAACATATTTAAGATATTTATTTTTAATATTAGCTAGTTTTTACATTTTAATTTTTCTTTGGTATTTTAAATTCATTGATAAAGAAATGTGCTAAACTTGATAAAATATAAAGAGTATATGCTACATTTAATATTATTTAGTTAAAAAGAAAAGTATGTACTAAATTTAATAAAAAGAGAAAACTATGAGCTAAACGAATAATGTTCGAATTTTAGAATAATTACAGCAGCCCCACTTGCACTCAAGATCCGTTGTGTCGGATTCATGAATAACTCCAAAAACCTTTCGATTTCAAAATAGTTTCGTCGCACAATTTATACGTCAAGAAAAATGTAAAAGTCAAGGTTCCTTATATTTAATTAATTTAAAAGTTAAAAGTCTTCCATAGGAGACCCCCAGCTAGAAATCTTCAATACTCGTTTGGGACCCACATTGTTTATCTAATGAGCATAAAAGAATCAGCATAAGTGTGAAACTAAATGAGGAAATTTCAGATGAAATTGGTGACAATAATTCTTTAGTAAATTTTGTTTTACAGTGCACACACCAGATTAAAGTAGTGGTGTCTAGTAATTCCACTTCGATCAAATTGTTTTAAATCGGATATTTAATTATCAAAAAAAAAAAAAACACAAAAAATACTTAATTGTCAATACGACTTGTACCATCCACCGCTTTTGTCGGCAGGATGTTCCTCGGTATTAGCGAGGGCTATTTTTCCAGCGAAGCCCTCACTAACCTCCGAAATCAAATTCCCTCATTAAAATTCGAGAGGGATTTGTAGCACTCGCTATTTGCTCTCACCAATTCAACATTTTTTTTTTGTAGTGTGATAACGTTCCCTCAATATTTCGGTAGGAGTCAACTTGAAATTGAATTGAGGAATTATATTTTAAAAATTAAAAATAATCACAGATCCAAATCCACCGCTGATATGCTTTAATTTCATGTGAAAGAGGTAAAATAAAATAAGGCGTGGACTTGGACTATTCGTTTTCTTCTCGATACTATTTTTTATATATTTACCAAATAGCTGGTCACATTCAACTTTGGGCAGCTCCTTTTTCAACAGAATTACGAAATTAACCCCTTCACCACATCTATATATATTTTTGAGAATCAAGAGTAGAAACACAATCTATTCATTTACATTTATATTACAGAGCAAAAACAGAGTTTTCAAAAAAAAAAACCAATTAACTACATACAACATTATGGGTATTCCAGAAGTAGAGTTGAACTCCGGTTACAAAATGCCCCTTTTGGGCCTTGGAACTGCAAGTTTCACTACACCCCTTGCCGATGAGGTCAAAGCCATGGTCAATGCCATCGAGCGTGGCTACAGGCATTTCGACACTGCTGCTCATTACGGAAGTGAGCAAGCCGTCGGCCTAGCCGTAGCCGAAGCCCTGAAAAGCGGGCTAATCAAATCCCGAGATGAAGTGTTCATCTGTACCAAGCTATGGGCAAGTGATGCTCATGCTGATCGCGTTCTCCCCGCCCTCAAGAAATCTCTCGAGTAAGTATTTATATATATATATCGTATTAAACTTTAATGAAACAACTAGTACTGTTGAAACTGATCCGTTCGATCTACATGCAGTAACCTTAAGCTGGATTATGTGGATCTTTACCTGATTCATTGGCCTGTAAGCGTGACGCAAGAATCAGCCTTCGAGTATCCGGTTGCAAACAAAAAGAATATTATTCCATTTGATTGCAAGGCTGTTTGGGCTAAAATGGAAGAAGCACAAAGATCAGGGCTTGTGAAGACCATTGGAGTTAGTAACTTCACTTGCAAGAAACTTGAAGACTTGTTGTCTTTTGCAACAATCCCCCCTGCTGTCAATCAAGTAAGACTTACTTATTAATTCATTCATTCATTAATTTCATTAACTCTGTAATTTGATTACTAACATTTTGTTATTTGTGGAATGAATTATAAAGGTGGAGCTTAGTCCAGTGTGGCAACAGAAGAAGTTGGTTGATTTCTGCAAGGCCAAAGGGATTGTGGTAACCGGTTACGCGACATTGGGATCAGCTGGACAGTTCTGGGGATCGCAAAGAGTAGTGGGCGTCGAGGCCTTGAAGGAAATTGCAAAAGCCAAAGCAAAGAGTGTTCCACAGGTGATCCTTAGATGGGCACATCAACACGGAGTTGCAACCGTGGTGAAGAGCTACAACCCAGGAAGGATGGAAGAAAATCGCAATATTTTCGACTGGGAATTAAGCGAGGAAGAGTGCAAGAAGATAAGTGAGATCCCTCAGAGCAGGGGAACGGTGGCAGACGGATTCATAGGCGAAGAAAGCGCTATCAAGTCCGTTGAGGATCTCTGGGATGGTGAACTTTGATTTGCTTCTTCAAATCTCTGCATTTTGTTTTGTTTGTTTGTTTGATTTTTTAATAAGTCTATATTGATTTTCTGTTTTGTTATTTACCTTCTTGATGTACACGTGGAATTTCTATATATTAATCTTTACTTGAGAAAGCTAGGTTTTCAATTTCATAAATGTCTAATTATTGGTCGCGCGATAATGTTTGATAAACGCTCGATCTGTATTTGTATTCAAGAAGGCAAGTTCTTATACGCCCCAGGCAATTGGTGGATTTTGTTGCAGTAATTATAGAGATAATTTACAAGAAAATAAATTGTATTAATGGGACATAAGGATAGAACTTTCCATATATATTGGAGTAGAATTTAAAATATTATGTATCTATTCTAATATGCCCCTCAAGATGGAGTACCATTGGTGAGACTAATCTTGTCTATGAAAAGTTGTAGGCGAGGCCTGAGAAGTGATTTTGTGAGAGCATTGACTAGTTGATCTATAGATGACACATGAGACACTCGGTGTTGAGACGTCTTAACTAGATCACAAACAAAATGAAGGTCAATTGCAATGTGTTTCATTCGAGAGTGAAAGATATAGAATTGTGAAATTGTATTTCATTAATTTTAGAATTGATACATGGCAGATATATATACGACAAATCTGTTGAAAGATATTAATATCTGAATTTAAATGTAACCAACTCGTATAATTATGTGATAAGATAGTGTTATGGAATATTGCACTTAGCTATTCCAATCACAAATGATAAAATAAGACAAACAAGAACTCAAGAACATGGGATTTACGTGGTTCAATCAAATGATCTACGTCTACGGAGGATAGAGACTCTTTTTATTAACTTGAACAAAATACATATTACAAGTATGAATCACTTAGAAATCTCTCTCTCTCTCTCTCTCTCTCTCTCTCACGCCCCAAATTCAAAAATATTGACCTTTCAAAAAGTAGTTAAAATAACTAACTTTAACGCGCTAAAAATATAATCTTAAATTATAACGTTAAAATAAAAGGACGTAACACTTGATATAATTAAAATCTTGTTAAGTACCGCAGTGGAAACAATTATAATATAATTTAAGAAGTGCACAAATAACTAATAAAGCAAACATCCATAAGAAAATCATAACTCAATTTAATAAACATGCGAGAAAATAGTCTTTTAATCTTAAATAAATTATCGTCTCCCATCACCACTCCTCGCCATCCAACTCTTCAACCTGAAATTGTAAATTGTTGGGGGTGAGCATGCAAGCACACTCAGTGGGATTTAAGTCATTCAATAGTTAATGCTAAAAATAAATAATCAAGTAATTGCAACTTAGCAAAATAACATTCACATTGCGACATATACTTTGCCATTGATACTTTGCCATTGTAACTTTGCCAATAGAGTTTTGTGAACCATCGCATGTTTGTGGACCTTCCCAAAGCCAAATTAATGACTAAGATAGTTCCACACGTGAGCACGGCGGGTTAACACCCGAAGACCCGTCGGCCCCGGACCCCATCTGGAGCCCCTGGCTATTAGATAACTTTGCCACAAACTTTGCCAATATATAATGTACTTTGCCATAAACTTTGCCACATAACAATAGAAATGAATTCACATAGTAAACAATTAACTCAAACATTTATCTAAAACATTAAATAATGAATAACATGTTATTGCAATAGAACTCTACCAATCACGGTACAAATTAAAGCAATTAAAAACCCACCTCGATAGATGAACGTAAAAGTGATACGTTAACGCCCCGTAATTATCGTCGCCTAGCCGTGCGATACACAGAATAACAAACAATCTAGCTAAATTCTTAACATAATATTTAATATAATAATTGAAAGAAATTAAAAGGAAATGGCATATAAGAGATGATCTCAACATAACATGTATATATAGCATTTGCGTAAGTGGTAGTGGAGGTTAGACAAATAGGCGTAATATAATTGTGTATGTTACAAAAACGTTACAAATAATTATTTCATTCTTCATTGATCTCCATAATGAAAAATGAATGGGGAACACTAAGAGACAAATGATCATGGAAATAAACGAATAAATGAAAATGTTTACAATACTTTAATTCTCATAATAATTTTCATAATTAGCATGTGTGCATAAGAAGAAAATGGAGTGTCAAACAATTAATAATACATGTGGCGAGAGTTATGAAAAACATTTGATAAATTTTCTTGTATTAATTAATATACATACGACCATATCTATATATATATATATTATAGTATAATTTTCTTCTTACATAATAAATTATGTATTGGATTGATTTTAATATTATTATTATAAAATTCTGGGGTATTACATTCTACCACACTTAATAAAATTTCGTCCTCGAAATTTAGCAATTTAATCGTGACATAACATAGCAACATATATAGCATATTGGAAACATTAGCATTGATCAATACAACGCAATAGCATGAAAATATCGCATGATGAATTAAAATATGAAATTATAATAACATTCACGTACCTTGTGGAGTTGGAGCGATGAGGCGGTGATGGATGACATAACATTTTTCTAAAATTTATTCATTCATAAATATATTTTTAACTTATCAACTCAAAATATATAATTTAGCAAGTCTACAAGAACGTAGACCCGCTCTGATACCATACTGTCACGCCCCAAATTCGAAAATATTGACCTTTCAAAAAGTAGTTAAAATAACTAACTTTAACGCGCTAAAAATTTAATCTTAAATTATAACGTTAAAATAAAAGGACGTAACACTTGATATAATTAAAATCTTGTTAAGTACCGCAGCGGAAACAATTAGAATATAATTTAAGAAGTGCACAAATAACTAATTAAGCAAACATCCATAAGAAAATCATAACTCAATTTAATAAACATGCGAGAAAATAGTCTTTTAATCTTAAATAAATTATCGTCTCCCATCACCACTCCTCGCCATCCAACTCTTCAACCTGAAATTGTAAATTGTTGGGGGTGAGCATGCAAGCACACTCAGTGGGATTTAAGTCATTCAATAGTTAATGCTAAAAATAAATAATCAAGTAATTGCAACTTAGCAAAATAACATTCACATTGCGACATATACTTTGCCATTGATACTTTGCCATTGTAACTTTGCCAATAGAGTTTTGTGAACCATCGCATGTTTGTGGACCTTCCCAAAGCCAAATTAATGACTAAGATAGTTCCACACGTGAGCACGGCGGGTTAACACCCGAAGACCCGTCGGCCCCGGACCCCATCTGGAGCCCCTGGCTATTAGATAACTTTGCCACAAACTTTGCCAATATATAATGTACTTTGCCATAAACTTTGCCAATAGAATAATAACTTTGCCACATAACAATAGAAATGAATTCACATAGTAAACAATTAACTCAAACATTTATCTAAAACATTAAATAATGAATAACATGTCATTGCAATAGAACTCTACCAATCACGGTACAGATTAAAGCAATTAAAAACCTACCTCGATAGATGAACGTAAAAGTGATACGTTAACGCCCCGTAATTATCGTCGCCTAGCCGTGCGATACACAGAATAACAAACAATCTAGCTAAACTCTTAACATAATATTTAATATAATAATTGAAAGAAATTAAAAGGCAATGGTATATAAGAGATGATCTCAACATAACATGTATATATAGCATTTGCGTAAGTGGTAGTGGAGGTTAGACAAATAGGCGTAATATAATTGTGTATGTTACAAAAACGTTACAAATAATTATTTCATTCTTCATTGATCTCCATAATGAAAAATGAATGGGGAACACTAAGAGACAAATGATCATGGAAATAAACGAATAAATGAAAATGTTTACAATACTTTAATTCTCATAATAATTTTCATAATTAGCATGTGTGCATAGGAAGAAAATGGAGTGTCAAACAATTAATAATACATGTGGCGAGAGTTATGAAAAACATTTGATAAATGTTCTTGTATTAATTAATATACATACGACCATATCTATATATATATATATATTATAGTATAATTTTCTTCTTACATAATAAATTATGTATTGGATTAATTTTAATATTATTATTATAAAATTCTGGGGTATTACACTCTCTCTCTCTCTCTCTAAAGATTTGACACAAAGTCTAACTGTCAATCTATGAACTTAGTGGTGTATTTATAAAGATACACTGCCACTAGACACTGCCACAAACTAACTAATTACCTAATAGAAATAACCGCTAACATGAAATTAGCAGACTTGACTCTGCTGATATGCCTATAACTGACTTGGCTTCAGCAAACTTGGACCCGGCCAACTCCCTTGATACTGATCAAAGGACTTGCACTCAGAAGAGTTGTCCTCACTCTCTCAGATGAGTTGATCCAAATTAGATGACTAACCTTATCATTTGAGTTAACCTTTACTTAGCTATCCTGCCTCAAACCAGATGACTAGTTTCTCTTCTGATAAGCATTAATATCAGATGACATCTCAATATTGCATTAATCCTAACAATTATCCACCTTGATGCAAGATTGCCTCTTCCTAGCCCTCCTCAAGGCTGTTGTTCACTCTCCTTAGTGAACATCCCAAGTTCTAAGATTTATCAATTTTATGCAATGATTGAACTTATTGCTTGGTAATGCCTTAGTCAACATATATATCTGTTGCGTTTTCTTTAGTGACAACTTTCTGAACTTTTACAAGGTAGAAAGTTTCTACAAGGTCTTTTTCAAAGACATCACTCATAAAGTGTAACTTCACATCAATGTGTTTAGACCTCTCATGGAACACTTGATGCTTAGCTAGATATATTGTACCCTAATTATCACACAAAACTAGAATACTCTTCGGGTATATACCAAAATCTCTCAAAATGCCCTTCAACCATAATGCTTCATTGACTGTTTCAGTTAAGGCTATATACTCAGCATCTGTTGTGGATAATGTCACCATTGATTGTAAAGTTGTTCTCCAAGTGATAGCAGTGCCATACAAAGTAAATACATAACCAGATAGGGACTTTCTTGAATCAATGTTTCCAACAAAATTAGAATCCACAAATCCTATCAGGGGACTCTTAGTAGCAGATGACCTCTCGAATACTAGACCTAAGTCTTCTGATCCATTCAGATATCTTAGAATCCATTTTAAAGCTTCGTAGTGCAGCTTCCCAGGGTTTCCCATGAATCTACTAACCATACTCACATCATAGGCTAGATCCGACCTACTGCACACCATGACATACATGAGACTACCCACTCCATTAATATAAGGAACAGTAAGCATTTGCTTCTTCTCATCTTCTATTTGAGGAGAATGCTTCACTGATAAATTGAATTACTGACCAAATGAAGTGCTCAATGACTTTGATTGATGCATAAGGAACCTCCTTAAGACCTTCTGAACATAACTCTTCTGGGAAAGGAACAACTTTCCAGCTTTCCTATTTCTGAAGATATCCATTCCTAATATCCTCTTGGCTTCACCCAAATCCTTCATCTCGAACTTGTTACTCAGTTGCTCCTTCAGCTGAGTAATCCTCTTCATACTCTTGCTGGCTATAAGCATATCATCTACATAGATCAGTAGATATGTGTTCTCTAGATTTTCTTGGTTACCAATATACACACAACTGTCAAATCTACTTAATAGAAAGCATGAAATGATCAAACTTTCTATACCATTGTTTGGGACTTTGTTTAAGCCCATACAATGATTTCTTAAGCTAGCAAGCATACCTTACTTGCACTTTCAGGCATGACAAACCCTTATGGTTGATGTATGTATATTGATTCAACTAGATCACCATGCAAGAATGCAGTTTTGACATCTAGCTATAATGTAACTCAAGATCATCTTGAGCAACCTTAGACAAAAGTAATCTTATTGAACAATGTTTAACAACAGGAGATATTACTTTATTGAAGTCAATGCCTTCCCTTTGAGTGAATCCCCTTGCTACCAACATTGCCTTGAATCTGATGTGCTCATTTGCACTACCAGATCCAACTTCAAGCTTCTTCTTGAAGAGCCACCTACAATTGACTAACTTCTGGTTGATTGGCTTCTCTACTAGGATCCATGTCTGGTTCTTCTCCAAGGATTGCAACTCCTCCGACATGGTTGTTATCCAATGCTCTTTTTCCGGACTGGTGATAGATTCCCTATAGTTTCTCTACTCATAATGCTCCACCTCTTCTGGTGTGATCAGAGCATATGATACAAAATCAGCTTGGCCAAACCTAGATGGGGGATGAATATCTGCCTCCTGAGTCTATCTCTTGCAATACTATAATTCCTTAGATCAACAGGGTTGTCCTCCATGGTAGCATCTTCTGGATCATCTCCTTATACCTGTTCTGGGACAACCTCATTTGGGGTGTTGTCTTCTAGATTTATATCAGCTGGGTTAGCCACCTCCTCTGGTGCTAACTCATCTGGTCCTAAAAACTCCACCTCAGCTGAGGGACTCTCTTCTGACTCATTTGCAATTTTCCCATCCAAGTCATGGGAATTTCCATTCTGAGGATATCCCATTTACCTTCTCATTAAAATCAATATCTCTGCTTATAATGAGCTTCTCATTACCTGGTTGAAGGCAGCATAATCTATAGCCCTTGACACCTTTAGGATAACCAATGAATATACATTTCAGAGCCCTTGGCTCTAGCTTACCTGTCTAATATGGGCATAAGCTTGACATCCAAACAATTTAAGTTTTGAATAATCACTCAGCTTGCTATACTAGATCTCATCTGGTGTTTTACCTTCTAAAGCAAATGAGGGGGTTTTGTTTATCAAGTAACAAGCAGTGCACACAACTTTTCCCCAAAATCTTTTAGGTAATTCAGAATCAGCTAACATGCATCTGACCCTTTCTAGAATAGTCATGTTCATTCTCTCAACTAATCCATTTTATTGTGGATTTAGAGGGACATAATTTCTATGTCTAGTGATACCCTTCTCTTAGCAAAATTCATTGAACTCAGTTGATAGATACTCAAGGCCATTATCTGTCCTTATATGTTTCAAGGACTTGCTTCTCTTGTTCTCTATCTCAACTAGCCATTCCTTGAATTTTGTAAAGGCCTCACTCTTCTGTTTGAGAATGAACACCCAAACTTTTCTAGAATAATCATCTATAATGGACATAAAGTACTTACCTCCACCAATGGTTTCTATTCTTGATGGCCCCCATACATCTGAATGAACATAATCCAGCAACTTAGTTCTGGTGTGCTTACCCTTCTGGAATGACTTCTTCTTGGCCTTGCCAAGAACACACAATTCATAAAACTCAAGATTCTTGAGTGTCTTTTGAGAACACCCCCTTCTTGGATAACTTCATCACACTCTTCTCCCCCACATGTGCCAATCTTTTATGACAAAGCATTACATCATCAGAACCCATGAGTACTATATCAACTACTCATGTAATTGTTTCACAAATTAAAGAGTATAACCCATTTGCCTTCTTCTCTTGCATCACTATCTTATCAGCTCTGGTAACCAGCAGACAACCATTTTCTGTCCTAAATTCATAACCTAAGGCATTCTGTGTGCTAAGAGATACTAGGTTTCTCTTCAATTTTGGGACATATCTGACATTAGTGAGGATCACATGTATTCCATTGAACATTTTAATCCTTACAGTACCAATGACCTTAAAAGTACAACTTTCATCATTTCCCAATAACACTGATCCACCATCAATCATTTCTATGTTCTGGAACCAAGATTTGGTGGGACACATATGGAATGAACATCCAGAATCTAGTACCCATTCATTGCACAACTTGCTTTATGTTATGCTCATAACTTATGTACTTTCATATCCATTAGCCCCAGCTACATCAGCTTAGGGAGCGTCAATAGCCATTTTCATATCAGGACAATATTTCATGTAATGTCCTTCATTATGGCATTTATAGAAAACATTTTTGCCCATAAATCCATTCTTATGCATGTTGGCTGGTTTGGCATGACTCTTCTTGCCTTGTCCTTTCTTGTCATTCTTGAATTTAACATTTAAAACCTTCCCCATGGTTCTTGGCCTTCTTGGTGGAATTTGCTACATGCAGACTCTTAGTTTTCAAAATAGGCAAGACTTCTTTGTACTTGGCTTTTTCCCTCTTGGTAATGAACAAAATGTATCTTTGAAACTGTCATATGAAGGTGGTAAGGCTTCTAGGAGTAGAAAAGACTTCTCATGATCTTCTAAGGTAACTCCCACATTCTCAAGATTATCTACAGCTTGCATGAACTCAATTAATTGCTCATCAAGGGTTTTATAATTGGACATCTTGTAATTTATGAGCTTTCTCTTCATGAACATCTGATTTGACAAAGATTGTGTCAAATACAGATCATCTAATGTCTTAAACACAACAACTACATCTTTCTCCTTCATCACTTCTCTGAAAACATCCTTTCTCCATAAGCTCTTCTTTCTTGGCCTTGTCTGCCTCCGATGCAGTAGGGTCAAGAGGAACTAGGGCATCCTTTAGCCTATTGTGAGACAAGATGGCCTTCATTTTGGCTTTCCATAAACCAAAATCAGTATTACCCGTAAATTTCTCTACTTCCAACTTCACATAACTCATTTCTTGTTTCTTTCCTTTATCTTTGGTTCCCACAGACGGCGCCAATTGTTATGGAATATTGCACTTAGCTATTCCAATCAAAACTGATAAAACAAGACAAACAAGAACACAATGAATTGAACAAGCAAGAACACAAGTAAGAACACAGGATTTACATGGTTCGACCAAATGATCTACGTCCAAGGAGGATAGAGGATCTCTTTACTAACCTGAACAAAGTACAGATTACAAGTATGAATCACTTAGAAAACTTGCTCTCTCTTTCTCGATTCAATCTCACAAAGATATAACAAAGATTTGACACAAAGTCTAACTCTCAATCTATGCACTTAGTGGTGTATTTATAGAGATACAATACCACTAAAAACTGCCACAAACTAACTAACTACGTAACATAAATAGCCGCTAATAACCAACTCTGGAATAAATGAAATTAGTAGATTTGACTCAGCTGATATGCCTATCAGCTGACTTGGCTTCAACAAAATTGGACCTAAACTCCCCTGATACTGATCAGACGACTTGCACTCAGCAAACTTGTCCTCACTCTCTCAGATGTGTCGATCCTAATCAGATGATTAACCTTATCAGTTGAGTTGACCCTTACTCAGCTGCTCTGACTTAAACCAGATGAATAGCTTCTCTTCTTATAAGCATTAACATCAGATGACATCTCAATATTGCATTAATCCTAAGAAGATGAATTAAAACTCTATCTAGAACTATCTAGATATGTTTTACTAATACACCCCCACAAAATTGACGTGCCATCCGCGATGGAGATTTTGGACCTGGGTGTTTGGAATCGAGCACGGGCCAGGGGCTTTGTGAGTATGTCCGCCAGCTGATATGTTGTGTTGACACATATGCTACAAATAGAACACCCTCGGATGCTAAGTCTCAGACGAAGTGAAGATCAATAACTATTTGCTTCATGCGAGAATGTTGGACTAGGTTGAGCATAAGTCGAGTGGGCCCATGTTATCACAAAGAAGACGAGGAGTCGCTGGAAGCTCCACATTAAGATCATGTAAAAGGTGTTTGAGCCAGCAACCCTCTGAAGCTACTATTGTTAAAGCCCGATACTCGGCTTTCGTATAGGAGCGAGCAATACCACGCTGCTTCTGAGATCACCATGTTATAAGTGTGCATCCAAGGAAGGTAATATATACAGAGTTAGACTTGCAATCAAATAAGTTGCCGGTAAAATTAGAATCTGAATATGCAGTGATGGCCATGCGATCGGAACGCTGAAGAAGTATGCCATGATGAATTGATCCTTTGAGATAACTGAACAATCGTTTGACCGAGTTCCAAATAGCGAGAGTGGGAGCAGACATATGTTGTGCTAGATGATTCACGTTGAAGGAAATATTTGGATGAGTGATCGTAAGATATTGCAATATTTCGATGGCACTACGATATTTTGTAGCATTTATAAGGTCAGATTCAGACATAGACTTGGTTGCAGCAGGGGTACCAACAAGTTTAACACCGTCCATCTTTTGGCGACGAAGAAGATCAATCATATTTTATGTTGGGAAAGAAATAAACCTTGTTGACAGTTTGCAACCTGTACTCCAAGAAAGTATGATAGTGGATCGAGGTCTTTAACAACAAATGTAGCATGAAGATGCGTAGTAAGGGATGCAATTAACGAGGGTGATGAACCTGTGAGGATGAGTTCATCAACGTAGGCAAACACATAAAGTCGATTTTTTCCCTTGAGAAGTGTGAAGAAAGAGGAGTCGACATGCGAGCAAACTAGGCCAAATGTTTGGAGAGCTGAGCACGAGGCATCATACTAAGCCCGGGGAGATTGAAGCCCGTAGAGAGAACAACGAGGGAGGCATACATGCGATGGCATAGATGGGTCCTTGAAACCCAGAGGTTGATGCATGTACACTGGAAGATCAAAGCTTCCATGAAGAAACGGATTACTCACGTCAAGTTGTCGGAGGGCCCAATTTGAGCTGATGGCAAGGGTGAGGATCATCCGAATGGTAGGTCTGACAACCGAGCTTAATGTTTCCTTAAAATCAATTCTGGGGTGTTGATTGAAACCCTTTGCGATAAGACGGGCCTTGTAAGCTTTGCTGATTTGTGAATATCCAACAAATATTCCTTCATCAGCTTTGCTGTCAAAAGCTTTCAATTGCTCTTTCCCATTATTATGAATGAAACACTTACAACCAAATATATGAAAGTAAGCAACAGTGGGCAATCTACCTTTCCATATTTGATATGGGGTTTTACCTTGACCTTTGGTGATTAAGGATCTGTTTTGAGTGTGACATGTAGTGTTAATGGCTTCAGCCCAGAACCTTTTGGGCAATTTGGATTCAGCAATCAAAGTTCTTGCTGCCTCTTTCAAGGTTCTGTTCCTTCTTTCAGCAACCCCATTTTGTTGAGGCGTTCTTGCTGCTGAAGTCTCATGAGTGATGCCATTCTTGCTGCAGTACTCATTGATGTATGAGTTTATGAATTCAGTGCCTTTGTCTGGTCTGATCTTGACAATACTTAGGCCCTTTTCATTGCTCAATCTCATCATCAATTCAGGTAGCTTGACTTGGGTCTCCTTTTTGTTCAGCAGGAATACTACCCAAGTGTACCTGGAGAAATCATCAACAACAACTAAAGTTTGAAGAACGTAATAAGTTCTTAGAGACCGAGGTTGTCACACTAGATCTCAAACTTACTGACCTGGTTAACTCTTCTAAGATTAACCTTGAATTGTCAGATAGGTATAGAGATCCAGCTGACAAGATTGGTATAGGTGCTGAGTCATCTAGCTCGTCTACTCGAGTCATTAAGAACCCTACTACTAATAACTCAAGACTTTTGCCAAATGATAAAGGAAAATGACCAATGATATACGATATTGGAACTCCGTCTAAAGGTACTATACCTAAACAGACTCAAGTTAACATTCCGACTACCAAGGGAGGTAAGAAGAATGTTAACAACAAGCCTGTTCCGTTTAGAACTAGTCAACAAAGGACCACTAATCGTGGACGACCCAACCAGGTCAGATACGAGGATTGGTATCCTGAGGAGACGAGTACTAGACATACACAGACTAGACGACAAGAGCCTAGACCTCCTTTCATAAGGCAGTCTCAGCTCTACTCGTCTAGACCTAGACAGGTTGCTCCAAAATATCGTACACAAGTTGTCCTATATCCTCCACCTTTGTCATATGATATCATAAGTGAGGAAAAACCCAAACGCGTCTATAAACCGTATGGACCTAATTCATATAAGCCCTATTCTGACTATCATAGACCAGCGCCTGCTCAAGTAGAGATTAAGTCGAAAGGCTATCTCAAACGAGTAGACCCGAAATCGAATGATAGGCCAGATAAGGACAACAAGGTCTTATTCTGTAACAAATTTGGCAGGAAGCTTAAGAGATCGAACTTGTTCAAGACTCCAATGTATATTTGGATTCCAATAAACTAGTGGGTACCTAAATTATTGAATATCTTCATTGCAGGGTCGACTTGACTTGTATAAGAAGGGTGGTTCAGTTGGAGAAACTTGGTACATAGACAGTGGGTGTTCTCACCACATGACTGGTACCAATGCTCTTCTTTCTAACTACCATGAGCAAGAAGGACCAAAATTTATCTTTGGAGATAGCTCTATGGCAATCACGAAAGGATTCGGATACATCAGGAATAGAGACGTAGAAATTCACGATGTCTCATATGTAGAAGGTTTGAAGTATAATTTGTTATTTGTCTCTCAATTTTGTGACAGGGGTTATAAAGTCTACTTCAAAAGCACCAAATGCGAAATATGGGATAAAATAACTCATACAATTCTACTAGTTGGAGTAAGGCAAGGCAGTGTCTACACTGTGAATTGGAATAGCTACCCTAGGGAAGCTTGCCTTCTTACTAAAAGTCCTAAAGAAATCAGCTGGCTATGGCACAGACGCCTATGCCATATGAACTTTAAGATAATTAACAAGATTGCAAGAAACTACCTTGTTGAAGGTATCCCTAATGAAATCTATTACAAATCACAAGTGTGTGACCCGTGCCAAAAAGGTAAACAACTAAAGGTTTCATTTAAGTCAATTCCTACTCTCTCAACAAGTAGAGTCCTAGAACTACTACACATGGATCTTCATGGTCCTATAACTCCTCCAACCTTGAATGGTAGAAGGTACACACTTGTTGTTGTAGATGACTATTCTAAGTTTACTTGGGTAGTCTTCCTACACAAGAAGAGTGATACACAAACTCTTCTACCTGATCTGTTGAAGAAGTTACAAGTTGAGAAGAACCAGTCTATTGTCAAGATTCGTAGTGACAAGGGAACTGAGTTCATTATGTTGGGAATTAAATGATTTTGATCTAGATACCAAAAACCCCTGATTGATGATGTTCAGATTAGTTGAGATAAGCTCAAGTCTAGTTCAGGCAAGTTGTCTCAGTACACTTGAGAATGTAGATTGCATAAGTGAAAAATCTCAGGAATGTTGTGAGATTTTAGAGTTCAGGATAGTTGTCCAAAGCTGGAATGTTAGGCAGCTTGTTAAGTCTATAGGCCAAAGTTGCTGAACTTTCAAGGCAGACTGACCAAATGGACAACTTAGCTGAAGAGATCAAGAGCAGTAAAGCAATGCTCATAAATGCAAATGATCAAGACAGTTGAAGTACAAATGATCAAGAGCATTGAATGCCAAAGCCCACAGAAGACACATTCAATGAAGCATTAATTGCCAATCATGCCTGAACCAAGCATTGAAGACTTAGAGCATTAAAGAGTGAAGCATTTATTGCCAATCATGCCTGAACCAAGCATTGAAGACTTAGAGCATTAAAGAGTGAAGAATTGAATGAATGTTGGAACATTCTAAATTGCAGCAGGAATGTTCAGGGAGCTTGTCCCATCTGACCGTTGGTTGAGTGTGGAGTTTGCCATAAATCAACCTTGGGAAATGTGCATATTTAAAATCTGACACAAGTCTTCTCAGCCGCATTTTTCAGAAGTCAACACATTCATTCAAGCAACCATTGAAGAGCCCTTTTACACAGTGGATAAAAGGATGCCAAGCTCCATAGCCGTTTCAATGGTGCTGCAAATAGACATATTTGAATTGCTATCCCTCCAACGGTTAGTTGTTCAAATTTATCTATAAATACAGAAGTGATCAAAGGGATTCATAATCCAACTACAAGCTATCAAACTATTATCAAGCTTTCAAAGGAAACCAAGTTGTTCTTCAGAATCCCAAGTTTCCTGAATCACTTCATTTAGCTAAGCCAATCTTTGTAAACATCCAAAGCTTAGCATTGAGATATCCTAAGCCTTTACACTGTTCTTATTGTAAAGGATATCTCTACTAGTTGGAACCAAACCTCAAACCTTATCTCATTTAGTGAAGAGAGTGTTTGTTGTAGAAGTGAGGAGTTAAGGACTGTTAGAGTGAAACACAGTCTTAACTCAGAGAGATTGAGCACTAGGACTCAGATTATCCTAGGGATCAAAACACTAAGAGAGTGTTGTTGATCAGTGCACCTTGGCACTATAAAATAAGCTAATTCCACTGTGAAGGAATTATCCTGTTCAATCAGGGAAAGTGGATGTAGGAGCTTGAGTCTATGAACCACTATAAACCTGTGTGCCATTTACTTACTGCATTCTTTATTGCACTTACATTCAAACATATTTTAAAGAAGCAAAGCTCAGTAAGTGAGAAAATCTGTTTTGGAAAAAGTCCCTGATAACTGTATCTTTTCAGAAATTAACTTGGAGTATTTCTTTAAGTCAAAGGCCAACCACATTCCGCACTTAGTAACTCTTTTAGATAGTTACCCAACTGATCACTTAATAGTAATCAGTAGGACAAGTATCTATCAAAGTTCACACTCAGGCCAGTTGTGAGACAACCTGCCTGATAAGACCAGATTTATTAGAAAAGAATTTGCATACACAAGTGCATTCCCCCCCCCATACACTTGTGTTATACTCCACCAAGGACCAACACATTAATTGCTATATCAAAGACTTTTGTGCTAAATGTGGTATCCAGCACCTTACTAGTGCAGCTAGGACGCCACAACAGAATGGTGTAGCAGAAAGAAGGAATCGAACTCTCAAAGAAGCCTGTAGAACCATGATAACCGAGTACAACACACCTCAAAAGTTTTGGGCTGAAGCTATCAACACTGCATGCCACTCACAGAACATAAGTGCGATCAACAAAGCGTTAGGCAAGACACCATATGAGGTTTGGAAAGGTAGAAAACTCAGAATTTCATATTTCCATATATTTAGTTGTAAGTGTTTCATCCATAACAATGGAAAGAGCAAGTTGAATGCTTTCGATGCTAAAGCAGACGAGGGGATATTCTTAGGATACTCCTCGACTAGCAAGGCATTTAGGGTATTCAACTACTCAACTCTTTGTGTGGAAGAAACACCACATGTGGTTTTCGATGAATCTCGACAGGACTCGTCTACCAACAAGATCAGTGAGAAAGTGACTGATCTATCGATCGAATCTGACAAAGATTCAGAGGTATATGAATCCGTTCAAGCCTACAATCCTTTCATGAAAGCTCTCGAGTCTGATGACAAAGAGAAGGTAAGTGCTCAAGGTAAGTCTTCTAGACCAGTTGACATGCCTGCTCTAGTTGACTCATCTACTCCTATTAAATCTGTTGATACAAATGATGTTGATATGCATGATGCTGTACATGATGTAGATGATGATAGTATTCCTGGTAAGACTAGAAAAACATGGAAATCTGCGCATGATACTGAAAATATTATTGGTGACTCTACTATTGGTGTGAAGACTAGACGACAACTCTTTGAGTCGCAAGAACAGCCTAGTCCAACTATGTTTTGCTGGTGTTGTTTCCTTTCATCTATGGAGCCTACCACTGTCAAAGAGGCATTGGCTGATAGTAATTGGATCATCGCTATGCAAGACGAGTTGAATCAGTTTGTTCGAAACGACGTCTGGGAACTTGTCGATAGGCCTAAACATCATAATGTAGTTGACACTCGATGGATTTTCAAAAACAAGAAAGATGAGAATGATGTAGTCGTTAGGAATAAGGCTAGACTAGTAGCCCAAGGCTATTCACAAGCTGAAGGCATAGACTATGATGAAACATATGCTCCTCTTGCTAGACTAGAAGCCATTCGATTGTTCCTTGCATATGCTGCTTATATGAAATTTACCGTATATCAAATGGATGTCAAAAGTGCATTTCTTAACGGTATTCTTGCGGAAGAAGTGTATGTTGAACAACCCCCAGGTTTCGAAGTCAAAGGCGACTAGGTATACAGATTGAAGAAAGCCTTATACGGACTAAAGCAAGCTCCAAGAGCATGGTATGATACTCTCTCTCTCTCTCTTTCTATTAGAAAATGGTTTTACTAAGGGCAAGGTCAATAGAACCTTGTTCAGAAGACAAGAAGGGAAACACATTTTACTCGTCCAAATTTACGTAGATGATATCATTTTTGGTTCACCTAACAAAAAGCTGAGTGAAAGTTTCTCAACACTCATGCAAAGTAAATTTGAGATGTCCATGATGGGTGAAATGAATTACTTTCTTGGTCTTCAAGTAAAACAGACCCCTGAAGGGATGTTGGGATATAAATTCATCCTAAGCCCCACTTGATGTTAGAATAGTTTTGATGGCCAAAACACTTAAAGTTTATAAATGTAATAGGATAAGCTGACTTGTATAGAACAGCTTAGACTAGTCTTGTGTGATCAACTGTATTGATATCAGCTGATCAGCACAGCCCTGACTTACATGCCTATCCTCAAGATGAGAAGAGTAGAACACTTGAAGACTAGAAGATCCTTGAAGACCAGATAAGTAAGGTGCGTGTATACCTACTTAACTGATGGAGTCCAAGATTGAAGATGGCCTAAAGTAGCACAAAGAATTGCCAGATCAGAAGAGTATTACTCAACTGATATCAAAAGACAGAAGACCTAAGGCCAGAAGAGTAGTCAGAAGACTAGTAGTACAGATCAGAAGACTATGTACTCTTCCAGGACTCGGCTGATTCCAAAGTCATCTTGCAACTCAAACGAAGACCTACCTTATTTAGAAGATTGACATGATCCCAGGATTGAAGCAATCAAGCGGCTGGAATCAAGGAATCAAGCCATCATGGAAAGATTGCCCCAACGGCTAGTCAACTACAACGGCTAGTTGCAAGCAATCACCACTATAAATACAAGAGGATGAGAAATCACAAACAAGAAGTCACAACGAGAGAATTCAACAAGCTAAGCAAGCAATCAAGCAAAAAGCCATACTGTTTTAATAATTCTCCAAGAGCCCAGAAAGCCTTAGAATATTTGTAGCTCTTAAGTGATTTCTATCCAACCCATAAGAACCTGAAACCTGTTCATATTGTATATCCATTGTTTTAGGCATAGTGATTAAGCAATTTATAAGCTTGAACCATTAGTTGGATACTCTTCAAAAACCCCATACCCTCACCGAAAGGTTAAAGTTTTTGAACCCCTCAAAGTGCAAGTGCTTACAATCACTTGTGGAGACCGTAGCTGTTAGGACGGCTCAGATCTCAAAGTCCTATCCTTGGGACTATAAAGGACAAGCCCCTTGTAATTTTTGGTAAATTAAAGGGATTAAACATCACGTTAGGACGTGAGTGTGGACGTAGGAACGTATATCCGAACCACTATAAACCTGGTGTTATTTATCTTTCTGCACTTTACATTTCTGTCTTTCCATATAAATTTATATAGTGCATACTGTGTTTTCATCATTCTTCAACTCAGGCCATAACTTTCAAACCAGCATCAGCTGAGTACTTTCATTAAGCAAAACAAGTTAACACTTTCATAAGAATCTAAAAGAACGAGTCTAATCAAGGCCTACCATAATTCTGCATATAACCTCTTCATTCATATCACTATAGTCATCTAGACCAGCAGACTTGTAGTCCAGTTGACATAGCAATCAGAAGAGGTTCCCAACTCTCTTGAAAAAGTTTTAAAGTCTATTCACCCCTCCCCTCTAGACTTTAATCCCATTCACTACTCGTTCAGGGACCAACAAGTGGTATCAGAGCAGTGGTTCTAACGGACTACTGTCTCTAAATTATCAGAAGACTTGAGGGAGTCTTTCTGTAGTCCTCTTGAACAGGTCTATTCTTTTTGAAAACCTTGTTTTTGAAAACTCATACAGCATGAGTGCTAATATGCGAAAGTTGCCTAAGTTTTCAGTTGAGGATTATGATTACTGGAAGATCAGGATGAGGAAGAATCTCACATCAGTCCACTACAAGATGTGGTCAGTGATCACAGAAGGCCCAATCACCATTATGACAGTCAACACTGCAAATGGTGATCCAGAAGTTGCAGTTGGAGAACTTGTTCCCAAACCCATGAAGGACCTCACACCAGAAGAGATGAAGCAGTCAAATCTTGACAGCATTGCTCAAGATTACATCATGCAAACTCTTCCAAATGAGTACATTGCAAAAGTAATCCACTGTGAGTCAGCAAGAGATATGTGGGATGCATTGGCACTTCTCTGTGAAGGAACTGAGCTGATCAAGGAGAGCAAATTATCAACGGCAGTCAAGAAGTTCGAACACTTCAAGATGCAACCAGAAGAGTCTATTGATCAGCTAGACAATAGATTTACCAAGATCATCAATGAGATAGAATCTCTGGGCAAGAAATATACAAATAGAGAGAAAAATCTAAAAATATTTGACTCTCTAACCAAGAAATGGAGACTCAAGAAGACCATCATCAAAGATACTCAAGATATCAAGAAATGGTCTGCACAAACTCTATTTCAGAACCTAAAAGCCCATGAATATGATCTTGAAAGAGAAGAAAACTCAGGAAGCGATGAACCAAGTGCCACCCCATCTACCTCCAAGACTGTAGCCTTCAAGACAGCCAATACAAAAGCTGCAAGTACCTCATCTGGCAAGACCTATCTGAAAACAGAAGACTTTGAAGGATCAGACATGAGTCTGAAAGAGCAAATGGCTCTTATGATCAAGAGATTCGAAAGGATGAACACTCTCAACAACAAATATAGAAAATTCTATAGGAACTACAAAGATAGGAGAGCCAGTTCACCCTCCAGAGGTTCCAGAGAAAGAACACCAGAAAGACATCCTAGAAAGGATGTGGAGTCATCTGACAGCCGAGGATCTAGAAGAAGAGATGCCACTCCTCCAAGGAAAGGCAACTCAAATCAGAAATCTGGATCATGCTTCAATTGTGGAAAACCAGGACATTATGTCTATGAATGCCCTGAGCTGGATTTGGATGACAAAGAAGAAAGAAGGCCAAGAAGAGACAGAAGAAACTCAGATAAGCATGCAATGGTGACTGAAGAATCTGAATATCATAGTGATGAACTTCCTACATCACCAGACTGTCAAATCTTCTCAGATGACTCAGATGATCTAGCTATGATGGCCATAGGTGAAAATGAGGTAAATTCCTATACTACTACTTTCCATTCACCTATTTTTTCACAAACAGATGAGATAAACTCATCTGAAGGCGAATCAGAAGACACCTATTATCATACTTTAAGAAAGGTAAAAGGTGATCTGGATATTGCCACTAGAGCTTTTATAGAGGTGGAAGGGGAGAACAAGGATTTAAGGAAATAAATTGCTAAGTTGAAAAAGACTAAGTTTGATAACACCCCTGAGTTGGTCACAATGAATGAAAGATTGACCAGAGAAGTGGAACTTCTTAAGGAAGAAAATACCACAATAACTCAGCTGTATGAGGGGATGTTAGAAACTCAAGCTTTAGAAACTAAGGAATTTCCTTCACTACAATCCAAGTTCGATGATCTCTTCCAAGCACACAAGCTCTTAGAAAAGGAGAAGGAATGCCTAAATCAAAAGATATCAGAGTTCAATAAAGCATCTACAACTATTGAAAGTATCTCTGAATATTATAGATCAAATGGCAATAAGATGGGTTTTGGCTATGAACTTAATCCATCAACATCCTCTCCAGCTGGGGGTAGTACACCTAACAAATGCACTACTCAAACACATGAAAAGGGTGAGTGTTCTAAACACAATGAACCTAATATGAACCAAAAGGCATCTGTACCAGCTAAGACTAACTATCCCAACACCAAAAATGGTAAAAGACAAGTTAACCCCAAGCCTGTACAGAGGAACAACAAACAGCCTAGACCATCTCGTTTGAGACAGTCTCAGCTGTATGCTGCTCCAGCCAAGAAGAAGAAGCCTTCTTCAAACAAATCTGTTCTCTCTGCACCCCTATCTCTTATGATATTGTGAGAACAGAGGAGTATGGTCCATATAATCGTGTGCATCGTCCAGCTAATGCACCCAGGCCGAATGTAACTAGTCAAAAGATAATGTATGTACACTCCTATAAAGGGAAACCATTTGACAACTACTTAGCTGACACAAGTAACAAATCAGATCAGTCTAAGGTGCTAACTGGTAAGATTTGCTCATTGAAGACAAGTTTGGTGAAGCACTTCATCAGCAGATAGGAGAATACTTGAGTACCTATCAGAAGTTGTCAGCTGACACCTCCAAAAGGTTTGCTGATCTTTACACTGATGAGATGCACCGCATGGAGACCACCTACACGTCCAGAATTGAAGAAGCTGAAGCAAGAGCCAAAGAAGGTCAAACCCTTCTTAAGGCAGCTGCAGAGGAGAATGAGAAATTGCAGACTCAGCTGAAGGAGACAGCAGCCAAGTTGGAAGCACTTACAACTAGATTTGAAGCTGCCTCCTCCTCCAATTCACATGCTGAAGTTCTAGAGCACAGCATAACCCATCTGACCCAAGTTGCCAAGGTCAATGCCATTGCACTGAAACAAACTCTGAAAGTGGAAATCATGAATTCCATGAAGCCTTTTGCGGCTGCACTTGCTGAAGCCAAAAAGGGGGAAGATGTGTTGATAAAGGCTCTAGAGAAGTCTACTGCCCAGCAAGCTGAACTGGTAGTAGCACAAGATGACTTGACTGAAACCTTGGGTGGTTTAAAGAGCAAAATCAAGAATAGGCAAGGCAAAGGCAAAGAAATTGCTCTAGAAGATACTCAAGCACCCACTCAAGCTCCTGCCAAGAGTCTACAGATCACTGCTCCTGTAGAACAAGTTCCTGAAAAGAGAATGACAAGGAAAAGAAAGGCAGATGAGCAAGCTCAGTCAGCTCAGACCAGCAAGAAATCAGCTCCAGCAGAGCCTACTGCAGAAGAGAAAGAGGCTCTAGAGTTGAAGAAAAAGAAATTGCTTGAAGCTCAAGAGCTTAAGCAAAAGAAGCTGAATGATGCGAAGGCAGTCAAAGCCAAATTTGAAAGAAGAATTGCCAAACTCAGGAAAGCAATGAAGGACAAAGCACAAGAAGACAGTGTCCTGGTGTTTGACATCAATTATGTGGATTACTTAGCCTTTCAAGATGAGCTACCAAGATGGTATCCCCTGAAGAAGAAGTGGCAAATTCAACACCACATAGTAAGGAAATTTGGCCCTCTCCCTTCTTATGAAGAAGAATTTCTTCAATTCTCCCAGTTCATGAACATTGAAGATCCAGAGTTCTGGGAAGAAATTGTCAAGACAGCCAAAGGACTTGACAACTGCAGAATCTTAACTCCTGAAGAACCCAAATGGGATGCACCCCTTCTGGATTCAGGAAGAGCCAACATGATAGAAATCAAGAAGATTTTGTACAAGATCTATAAAAAGGAGAATGTTACAGATGTACAGCACATGGAAGAAGTTCGAGCTCGTCTGTACCTTACCTACCGCGTTTGAAGATCAGAAGACCTGATGAAGACTACCTTAGAAGTTTGAAGAAACTATTACTTGTAATCTGTAAAAGCTCTATATATATTCAAGTTATAGTTCTTTTTGCTTACAAGACAAATTCTCATTGTCTTCATCAGATGCTTCAGTCTTAGCATGTTATAAACTCTTATCTTATTTCATTAAGAGCATTTATCAAGTATAGTTTTGGCTTCATCAAAAAGGGGGAAATTGTTGGGATATAAATTCACCCTAAGCCCCACTTGATGTTAGAATAGTTTTGATGGCCAAAACACTTAGAGTTTATAAATGTAATAGGATCAACTGACTTGTATAGAACAGCTTAGACTAGTCTTGTGTGATCAACTGTATTGATATCAGCTGATCAGCATAGTCCTGGCTTACATGCCTATCCTCAAGATGAGAAGAGTAGAAGACATGAAGACTAGAAGATCCTTGAAGACCAGATAAGTTAAGGTGCTTGTATACCTACTTATCTGATGGAGTCCCAGATTGAAGATAGCCTAAAGCAGTTCAAAGAATTTCCAGATCAGAAGAGTGTTACTCTACTGATATCAGAAGACAGAAGACCTAAGGCCAGAAGAGTAGTCAGAAGACTAGAAGTACAGATCAGAAGACTATGTGCTCTTCCAGGACTCGGCTGATTCCTAAGTCATCTTGCAATTCAAACGAAGACCTACCTTATTTAGAAGATTGACATGATCCCAGGATTGAAGCAATCAAGCTATTATGGAAAGATTGCTCAAACGGCTAGTCAACTCCAACGGCTAGTTGCAACCAATCTCCATTATAAATACAAGAGGATGAGAAATCACAAACAAGAAGTCACAAGAGAGAATTCAACGAGCCAAGCAAGCAATCAAAGCTAAAGCCATACTATTCTAAGAATTCTCAAAAGAGCCAGAAACCATTAGATTATCTATAGCTCTTAAGTGATTTCTATCCAACCCTTAAGAACTTGAAACCTGTTCATATTGTATATCAATTGTTTTAGGCATAGTGGTTAAGCAAATTATAAGCTTGAACCATTAGTTGGATACACTTCAAAAACCCCAAACCCTCACCGAAAGGTTAAAGTTCTTGAACCCCTTAAAGTGCAAGTGCTTACAATCACTTGTGGAGATCGTAGCTGTTAGGACGGCTCAGATCTCAAAGTCCTAACCTTGGGACTATAAAGGTCACGACCCTTGTAATTTGTGGTAAATTAAAGGGATTAAACATCACGTGTGGACGTGAGAGTGGACGTAGGAACGTATATCCGAACCACTATAAATCCGGTGTCATTTACTTTCTGCACTTTACATTTCTGTCTTTACATACATTATTATATAGTGCATACTGTGATTTCAACATTCTTCAAAACAAGGCCATAACTTTCAAACCAGCATCAGCTGAGTATTTTCATTAAGCAAAACAAGTTGAACACTTTTTCAAACAGAGTTGGGAACCTCTTCTGATTGCTATGTCAACTGGACTGCAAGTCTGCTGGTCCAGATGACTATAGTGATCTGACTGAGGAGGTTATATGCGGAATTATGGTGGCCCTGGTTTAGACTCGTTCTTGTAACTTGTTTTACTTAATGAAAATACTCAGCTGATGCTGGTTTGAAAGTTATGGCCTTGTTTTGAATAGTGTTGAAATCACAGTATGCACTATATAATAATGAATGTAAAGGCAGAAATGTAAAGTGCAGAAAGTAAATAACACCGGATTTATAGTGGTTCGGATATACGTTCCTACGTCCACTCTCACGTCCTAACGTGATGTTTAATCCCTTTAATTTCCACAAATTACAAGGGTCTTGACCTTTATAGTCCCAAGGTTAGGACTTTGAGATCTGAGCCGTCCTAACAGCTACGGTCTCCACAAGTGATTGTAAGCACTTGCACTTTAAGGGGTTTCAAAAACTTTAACCTTTCGGTGAGGGTTTGGGGTTTTTGAGGTGTATCCAACTAATGGTTCAAGCTTATAATTTGCTTAACCACTATGCCTAAAACAATTGATATACAATATGAACAGGTTTTAGGTTCTTAAGGGTTGGATAGAAATCACTTAAGAGCTATAGATAATCTAATGGTTTCTGGCTCTTTTGAGAATTCTTTAGAACTGTATGGCTTTAGCTTTGATTGCTTGCTTGGCTTGTTAAATTCTCTCTTGTGACTTCTTCTTTGTGATTTCTCATCCTCTTGTATTTATAATGGAGATTGGTTGCAACTAGCCGTTGGAGTTGACTAGCCGTTTGAGCAATCTTTCCATAATAGCTTGATTCCTTGATTCCAGCCGCTTGATTGCTCCAATCTTGGGATCATGTCAATCTTCTAAATAACGTAGGTCTTCGTTTGAATTGCAAGATGACTTAGGAATCAGCCGAGTCTTGGAAGAGCACATAGTCTTCTGATCTGTACTTCTAGTCTTCTGACTACTCTTCTGGCCTTAGGTCTTCTGTCTTCTGATATCAGACGAGTAACACTCTTCTGATCTGGAAATTCTTTGTACTGCTTTTAGGCCATCTTCAATCTGGGACTCCATCAGATAGGTAGGTATACAAGCACCTTAACTTATCTGGTCTTCAAGGATCTTCTAGTCTTCATGTCTTCTACTCTTCTCATCTTGAGGATAGGCATGTAAGCCAAGACTGTGCTGATCAGCTGATATCAATACAGTTGATCACACAAGACTAGTCTAAGCTGTTCTATACAAGTCAGCTGATCCTATTACATTTATAAACTCTAAGTGTTTTGGCTATCAAAACTATTCTAACATCAAGTGGGGCTTAGGATGAATTTATATCCCAACAATTTCCCCGTTTTTGATGAAGCCAAAACTATACTTGATAAATGCTCTTAATGAAATAAGATAAGAGTTTATAACATGCTAAGAATGAAGCATCTGATGAAGACAATGAGAGTTTGTCTTGTAAGCAGAAAGAACTAGAACTTGAATATAGATAGAACTTTTACAGATTACAAGTAATAGTTTCTTTAAACTTCTAAGCTAGTCTTCATCAGGTCTTCTGATCTTCAAATGCGGTAGGCAAGGTACAGACGAGCTCGAACTTCTTCCATGTGCTGTACATCTGTAACATTCTCCTCTTCATAGATCTTGTACAGAATCTTCTTGATTTCTATCATGTTGGCTCTTCCTGAATCCAGAAGGGGTGCATCCCATTTGGGTTCTTCAGGAGTTAGGATTCTGCAGTTGTCAAGTCCTTTGGCTGTCTTGACAATTTCTTCCCAGAACTCTGGATCTTCAATGTTCATGAACTGGGAGAATTGAAGAAATTCTTCTTCATAAGAAGGGAGAGGGCCAAATTTCCTTACAATGTGGTGTTGAATTTGCCACTTCTTCTTCAGGGGATACCATCTTGGGAGCTCATCTTGAAGGGCTAAGTAATCCACATAATTGCTGTCAAACACTAGGACACTGTCTTCTTGTGCTTTGTCCTTCATTGCTTTCCTGAGTTTGGCAATTCTTCTTTCAAATTTGGCTTTGACTGCCTTCGCATCATTCAGCTTCTTTTGCTTAAGCTCTTGAGCTTCAAGCAATTTCTTTTTCTTCAACTCTAGAGCCTCTTTCTCTTCTGCAGTAGGCTCTGCTGGAGCTGATTTCTTGCTGGTCTGAGCTTACTGAGCTTGCTCATCTGCCTTTCTTTTCCTTGTCATTCTCTTTTCAGAAACTTGTTCTACAGGAGCAGTGATCTGTAGACTCTTGGCAGGAGCTTGAGTGGGTGCTTGAGTATCTTCTAGAGCAATTTCTTTGCCTTTGCCTTGCCTGTTCTTGATTTTGCTCTTTAAACCACCCATGGTTTCAGTCAAGTCATCTTGTGCTACTACCAGTTCAGCTTGCTGGGCAGTAGACTTCTCTAGAGCCTTTATCAACATATCTTCCCCCTTTTTGGCTTCAGCAAGTGCAGCCGCAAAAGGCTTCATGGAATTCATGATTTCCACTTTCAGAGTTTGTTTCAGTGCCATGGCATTGACCTTGGCAACTTGGGTCAGATGGGTTATGCTGTGCTCTAGAACTTCAGCATGTGAATTGGAGGAGGAGGCAGCTTCAAATCTAGTTGTAAGAGCTTCCAACTTGGCTGTTGTTTCCTTCAGCTGAGTCTGCAGTTTCTCATTCTCATCTGCAGCTGTTTTAAGAAGAGCTTGTCCTTCAGTGGCTCTTGCTTCAGCATCCTCAATTCTTGTCTTGTAGGTGGTCTCCATGCGGTGCATCTCTTCAGTGTAAAGATCAGCAAACCTTTTAGAGGTGTCGGCTGATAACTTCTGATAGGTACTCAAGTATTCTCCGATCTGCTGATGAAGTGCTTCACCAAACTTGTCTTCAACATCAAGAATCTGGTCATGAAGACGAGTCTTCTGTTCCCTTGCAGCTTTCTCAACATATCTTCCTAGCTGCAGGCCTAAACCTTTCTCAAAGTGCAAGTCTATTGCAGCTTTGACCTGGGAGCAGATGTCTGCTGTAAGGTCAACAGATGGGGTAGAGGTAGAGGGTGTACCTTGAGGCTTTGGATGAACAATAATTGCTTTACCTCTCTCTTCGGCTGATAGGTACTCCTCATTGAGGTAGCAGGTAGTGGCCTTAGTCAGATGGGTCATGATTCGTCTGCCTGCATCCTCTTGATTGTCAATGAAGTGAGTCAGATCGTCTGAAGGTTTGAAGTGAGCTGGTACTCTGACTACTTCTCTTTCAATCTCTTCTTTGTCAGCTGGTGCAGCTGAGTCTTCAGCAGGGGCAGCTGAGTCTTCCACCAAGGCTGGTGCAGCTGATTCCTTCATCTTTGCTTGTTCAGCTGTCTGCTGATCCGATGAACCTACTGGGATAGGGACATCAGCAGTGGAGACTCCTAGGATCCGGTTGCAGACTGCAGTTAGTGCCTCATCTGATAGTAGCTGAGCACAGGATTGAACTTGAGCAACTTCTTTTGCTCCATCTCCCAGTCGAGGAAGTGTTCCTTTCCTCCCATTCCTTCCATGACATCAAGAAAGTCATCTACATCATCTCTTCTGAGCTCAATCTAAGTGCATACCCTAAGCACTTGTTCAAACTGGATTGAAGTCTCATCAACTCCAGGGATGGTGGTCTTGAGCAGGTTGACTATCTTCATCCTCATTATCTTTTCTGTTTGGCACATGGGGTAGTGCACCATTCTGAACTGAGGTTGAGAAGGACCAGGTTGAACCAGGTCTTCTGGTGCCAAGTCTTCTGGAGCAGAAGGGACAATGATGGTAGGGGTTTGGGTAGTTGGGGCATTTTCCTCAGCTGTGTGAGTATTAGCAGGGATTTGGGAAGTGATTTCTTCTTGTTGGGTAGGAGGTTGAGATTGATCTTCAGTAATTTGTTCATCAGCAGGGTTATGGGTCTGCTGGTCTAGTTCAGTTTCTTCTTGAAGATCAGTAGGTGTTTGAGCTTGATGATCTTGGACATTTGCTGTTTGAATATCAGCAAGGATTGTGGATATAATCTGAGTTTGATCATCAGCAGGTTGTGTGGAGGTGGTCTGAGGTTGGTTGTCTGCTGTTTGAACATCAGCAAGGTTAGGTTGGTCTTGTTCCTCTGCTGTGTGAGTATCAACAGGGATTTGGGCATCAGTGTGTGAGGGTTCAGATGGGTTGGTATCATCAGAAGGGTTGAAGGATGAAATAGGGGCTATGCTCATTGGAGTAGGGAGCCTGGATTTCTTGGCTTTCTTTGTGAAAGAAGAAGTGTTCTTCTTTCTCTTCTGACCCTTTGATAGTTTAGAAGGTGTGAAAGTGAGAGAGGGGTTGGAAGTACCTGCCTTTTTCAAAGGAGAGGCAGTGGGAGTGACATCTGAATCAGATGGGGAGATGAGCCCTGATCTGATCAGATATCTTCTTTGAGCTAAGGTCTGATTGTCATCATCATCCTCTTCAGCAACCTTCTTTTGAGCCTCTTCTTTCGATGGCTCCTCTTCTTCTTCAGCAGCAGAGTTATGAGTGGACTCTTCTGCCTTTTCAATAACATCTTTGGAAGATGCTTCAGCTAACAGCTTCTTCCTCTCTTCTTTCAACCTTGCTGCCTCAGCAAGAGCGTCCTTCCTTAAATAATATTTGGAGATGTGGAAGGTCTTGTGAGGTCCCATCTTGTACTTTCTTGGGAGTACTTCTGGAAGGATGATACTCAGCTTGTTGACAAAGCTGACAGTAGAGGTCACCTTCCATTCTTTGGATTGAAGGTCCAAAGTCACCTTCTTGGCTTCAAGAGCAATTCTGTCCAAGAAAAGCCCTTGCCAGTCTCCATCAATCTGATCCCAGATTGCAGCCATAACTCTAACCTTCAAGGTGGTAACAACATCATGGCTGAAAGTGTTACCTAGCAACATCTTGCCTGCTATATCCATCAGGGTTTGGAACTTAGGTTCTAATTGGGATTTCTTGAGTCCAGAGGCATCAGCAGCCTTGATTCTCCCATCAGTGAACATCTCCATGTATTCTTTCTCCTTATTCATGATGTAGGTGGAGATATTGATCTTCCCCCTTGACAAACCAAATAGTTCCTGAAGGATTTCCCTTGTTACCTTGACCTTATGTCCACCCATGACACTTTCAACATACGATCCCTTCATCACAGCGTTTGCATAGAAAGCTAGCACATCTTGTTCATAAACGTTGGTGGGTGCTGCTTCCAGAAACTCTCGCAGGTTGAGGTTGATGCAACGGAGAAGGATTTCCTTGTTTGCAGCTGTGTGTTTGCCTTTGAAAAACAGAGCATTCTCTGTGAACATCTTCCCTTCCTTGGACCACTTTGCAGCATCCAAGGTGCCAGTGCTCTTGGTCTTCTCGTCGTAAATTTCAATGATTGCCATAGTAAATTTCGAGTGTTAGGGTTTTGAGAGCTTGAAAGAAATTTGCAGAACGAGAGAGTATTGAAAGCAATAGGGTATTGTGAGCGAAAGGGTTTGGAAGAGGTTTTAAGGGTGTGTATATATACTCCAACAATTCTTGATCTAACGGTCAGAATTGGGTTTAATTGTGGAGTAGAGCCCAAGATTTGCCTTCTTTGATTTCGGGCCTTCCTTTAAATTTGCCGGCTGAATTTGCCATGTGGCAACAGTTGATTTGCTGGCAATTTAGTAATTGAGTATTAATGACATCATTACCAAAAATAGCCGTTGTGACTAATTTTGTGGCAAGAATTGATCATCAAGGTCGTTTTTTATAAGTGAATTGCATTCCTTATATAGGCCAATTTGTTTAATTACATTCAGGAATAAATCTAGAATGAATTACATGATCAAAGATAGTCATTAAACTCAAAAATCAAATGATCTTGTCAGCAGAGTGAAGTCTTCTGATTTCTTCAAGAGGTCTGCTGATTTTCCTTGAAAGTCTTCTGGTCAGCTGAGTTGGTCTTCTGATCAGCTGAGTGGAGGATTGAGATTTGCTGAGTAAATCTTCTGTGCTTTGAAGGTCCAACTTGGCTTGATGGATCCTTCATTGTTGCTGTGATGATCCAACCTGGATGATGGATCTTCCAGCTTTATTGTGAGTGGTGATCCAACCTGGTTTGATGGATCTTCCAGCTCTATCTCTGAATCAGGTAGGACCATCAAATCAATATGTAGATGATCAGCCTGGATGATATCCCACTGGTTCAGGTTGCCCTTACCATCTGATGTTCCTCATCATCAGATGGGTTGTAGCATCAAATGTGTCCTAATTGAATCTCTTCGCTACTCTTGAAAGAGAAGGAAGATTGGAAGAGGCTTCAATGGAGTCGAAGAGAGGGCCATGGACTCAGCCTTCATGTTCTGTTTAGACACAATAGCTTTTGATAACAAGCTCTCCATGTAGAACTTCCCCCTGGAGAAGAAGCTCTGCTTGTTTGCTACTCTGTCCTCTGCATCTCTCTTTCCTCTAGTTTTCAATAAGGACTTCTCTCTTTCCTCTAGTTTTCATAGACATACTTATGTTGGTTAAACCAAGTATGCTGATCTGCATCATCTTCATCTTCTGGACAAATCTTCAACTCCTTCACCCAAGACTTTGGTTGAGGGATGATCTCCATTCCATCTTTTCTTTCGATCTTCTCCATACCTGAAACAAAAATTATAGTTGGTGATTTGTGTTCTTAGGTGTTCTCATAACTTCCTCCTTTTATAGGGGTAGAAATGAGGTAGTGGAGTGAAAGATGACAAAACTATAGAGTTGATAGGTCTGAATTTCTGAAAAGTTACTTCTTAAGATCAACAATGAGATTCTTGATCTAAGGGTTCACATTTAAAGATATTCAGACTTTATCTTATGGAATGCAGAAATTATAAATTTTTGAGCAAGAGTTATTTGAAATCCGTACAGTGCATGCATACTGTTGAGTCGGTGAGGATGGTGTATTAATCCAACCAAGTATAACTCAATAGTATACTGTATGTATGTATATAAATAAAGTATTTTATGAAGAATAGTTTATTATTATATATAGTATACATTGCTTATAGTAGAGAAATCAAATAACTTTGTTCAAGTCTGCTGGATATATATATATATGATATGCAATGCAGATTTTAGAGTATTTCATCAAGGATTCTTAAGGTATCATTGATTCCCCCTTGATTAGATGACTCTAAGTTTTCCCTCAGCTTTATTTGTCTTCATTGGGAAAGAACTTACCTGAAGATGAGGGTGTTTATTCACCTCATCTGATCCTCCTAGTCTGCTGCACTTGGGTCAGCTGAGGTTTTCAGCTGATCTTTCCTTCTTCATGTGCTTGGGTCCAGGAGTCCTAAGCTGTAACATAGGGCTTTGAACCTTTCTTCAGCTAGGGGCTTAGACAAGATGTCTGCTCTTTGGATATCTGTGTGAATTTTCTCCATCTTGATGTCCTTCTTTTCAAGGTGGTCTCTTATGAAGTGTTGTCGAATGTCGACATGCTTGCACCTTGTGTGGAGGACTGGATTTTGAGTGATGGCAATGGCACTGCTGCTATCACAATAAATAGGGACTTCTCTTGCCTCTACATTGTAATCCTTGAGTTGTTGAACTAGCCAGAGCAGCTGACTACAACAACTACCAGCTGCCATGTATTCTGCTTCAGTGGTGGAGGTTGCAACTGAGGTTTGCTTCTTAGAGAACCATGATATCAGCTTGTTGCCTAGAAATTGACAGGTTCCAGATGTGGATTTCCTATCAATTCTACATCCTCCATAGTCTGAGTCAGAATAGCCACTCAATTCTAGATTGTCATCAGCAGGGTACCATAGTCCTAGGTTGACTGTTCCTTTTAGGTACTTGAGAATCTTCCTTGCTGCTTCTAGATGACTTTGCTTTGGGTTTGCTTGAAACCTAGCACATACTCCTACAGCAAATGTTATGTCTGGTCTGCTAGCTGAAAGATATAGTAGAGATCCAATCAGTGCTCTATATTCAGCTTGATCAACTTCCTTTCCAGACTCATCTGGTTCCATTTTGAAAGATGTCATCATTGGAATCCTTGCAGTCTTGCTTTGTAGAGCTTTGAATCTTTCTAATAGGCTCTTGGTATACTTGGATTGGTTGATGAAAATCCCTTCTGAACTCTGCTTGACTTGAAGTCCTAGGAAATAATTCATCTCACCCATCATGCTCATTTCAAACTTTCCTTGCATAAGTTCAGAGAACTTCTTGCACATCTCTTGATTGGGTGATCCAAATATAATATCATCTACATATATTTGCACCATTAAGATGTCTTCTCCTTCTTGTATTCTGAAAAGAGTTCTATCTACTTTGCCTTTTGTATATCCATTGTCAAGTAGGAATTGTGACAATGTGTCATACCAAGCTCTAGGGGCTTGTTTTAGACCATAGAGAGCCTTCTTCAGTCGATATACTTGATCACCTTTTTCAAAACCTGGAGGCTGCTCTACATATACTTCTTCTACCAGAATACCATTTAGAAAAGCACTCTTGACATCCATTTGATATACCTTGAAGCCCATATATGATGCATAAGCTAGAAACAGTCGTATGGCTTCTAATCTGGCTACTGGAGCAAAGGTTTCATCATAGTCAATCCCTTCAGATTGAGAGTATCCTTTTGCAACTAGCCTAGCCTTATTTCTAGTTATCACATCATTTTCGTCCTTCTTGTTCTTGAATACCCACTTTGTTCCTACTACATTGTGTTCTTCAGGACGATCTACCAATTCCCAGACTTCATTTCTTTCGAATTGGTTTAGTTCTTCTTGCATAGCAGTGATCCAATTGCTATCTGTCATTGCTTCTTCTATGTCAGCTGGTTCAATGTTGGATAGGAAGGCACACCAGCAGAACATAGATGATTGTGAGTTCTGATTCAGTTGTCTTCTTGTCTTGACACCTGAGTCAGCTCCTCCTAAGATGAGGTTTGATGGATGGTTGTTTCTCCATGTATGCCTCACAGGAGTATCTGCATTGGATGAGCTTGGATTCTCATCTGATCTAGTGCCATCAGGAGGGTTGACTTGATTAGGTCGATCATCATCTGTATCTTGAGTGTCAAAGAGATCATTCCCCCTGGCATTTGGGATTGGTGCATCTTGATTCTGGTCAGCTTGTCCTGCTTGAGTTTGAGATCTAGTGACAGGTCTATGAGGCTTATCCTCCTCTGGTTCTTCAGGGAAAGGTTCATTGACTTCAATGAACTCATCTGGTTTAGACTTGATCACTAGATGTCTCATCTGATCTGCAGCTGAGCTTGTTTCTACTGCATTCTTTTCACAAGATTCATAAAAAACAACATGAGGTGTTTCTTCCACAAGAAGGGTTCGTTTGTTGAGTACTCTAAATGCTTTGCTAGTTGAGGAGTATCCTAAAAATATCCCCTCATCTGCTTTGGCATCAAAAGCATTCAACTTACTCTTCCCATTGTTGTGAATGAAACACTTACAACCAAATATATGAAAGTAGGATACTCTAGGTTTTCTTCCTTTCCATAGTTCATATGGGGTTTTCTCATGTATTTTATGAATACCTGACCTGTTTTGAGTGTGACAAGCTGTGTTGATGGCTTCTGCCCATAGCTTCTTTGAGTGTTCTGACTCTTCTTTCAGCTACACCATTCTGTTGTGGTGTTCTTGCTGCACTTGTCTCATGCTGAATACCATTAGAAGTACAATAGGCAATAATATAAGAGTTAATGAATTCAGTGCCTTTGTCACTTCTAATTTTCACAATTGGTTCTCCTTTCTCTACTTGGATCCTCTTCAATAGTTCAGGGAGCTTCTGCTGTGTTTCACTCTTCTTGTATAAGAAGATAACCCAAGTAAACTTGGAATAATCATCTACAACGATAAGAGTGTACTTCCTTCCTGTTAGAGTGGTTGGAGTGATTGGTCCAAAGAGATCCATGTGAAGCAGTTCAAGAACTCTGCTGGTTGATGCTGTCTTCTTGGTCTTGAAGGAGACCTTTGTTTGCTTTCCTTGTTGACATGCATCACACACCTGATCTTTACAGTAGAGTTCATTAGGCAGACCATCAACTAAGGATTCCCTTGCTAACTTGTTCGTAGTCTTAAAGTTCAGATGACTAAGACGTTTGTGCAATAGCCAGCTGACATCTTTAGGGCTCTTCACAAGCAGACATGTATACTAGGACAGCTGTTCCAATTTGCAAGATACATACTTCCCTTTCTAGATCCTGTTAGAAGGTTTTGTTTTGTTCTCTTATCACTTATGAGACACTCATCTTTAGAGAATTTGACTGAGTAACCAGTGTCACAAAAGTGAGAAACAGATAATAAATTAAACTTAAGACCTTCTACATATGATACATCATGTACCTCAATGTCACCATTTTTAAGGGTGTCATATCCTTTTGTGTTACCATGCGCGTTATCACCAAAGAAGACTTTTGGACCTTTCTTTTCTATGTAGTTGGTCAGCAGGGCTTTGGTTCCTGTCATGTGAGTTGAGCATCCACTATCTATGTACCAAGTTTCTCCTGCTAGACCTCCTCTTCTGTATAGGTCCCTCCTTTCCTGCAAGAAAAGTTAAGTCTTAGGTACCCATTTTGTTTTGGGTCCTTGGGTGTTAGTACTACCCTTGGGAACCCACATATACATTGGTCGTTTGAACAACCTTGAGCACTTGAGTTGTTTCCCTCGGGCATCACAGAACCAAATCTTACCAGTCAGCACCTTGGACTGATCTGATTTGTCCTTAGTGTCAGCTAAGTAATAGTCAAATGGTTTCCCTTTATAGGAGTGTACATACATGATCTTTTGACTAGTTACATTCGGCCTGGGTGCATTAGCTGGTCGATGCACACGATTATATGGACCATACTCTTCTGTTCTCACAATATCATAAGAGATAGGGGGTGCAAAGTGAACAGATTTGTTTGAAGAAGACTTCTTCTTCTTGGCTGGAGCAGCATACAACTGAGACTGTCTCAGCCGAGATGGTCTAGGCTGTTTGTTGTTCCTCTGTACAGGTTTGGGGTTAGCTTGTCCTTTACCATTTTTGGTTTTGGGATAGTTAGCCTTAGCTGGTACAGATGCCTTTTGGTTCATATTAGGTTCATTGTGTTTAGAACACTCACCCTTTTCATGTGTCTGAGTAGTGCACTTGTTAGGTGTACTACCCCCAGCTGGAGAGGATGTAGATGGGTTGAGTTCATAGCCAAAGCCCATCTTATTGCCATTTGATCTATAATACTCAGAGATACTTTCAATAGTAGTAGAGGCTTTATTGAACTCTGATATCTTTTGATTTAGGAATTCCTTCTCCTTTTCTAAGAGCTTGTGTGCTTGGAAGAGGTCATCGAATTTGGATTGTAGTGAACGAAGTTCCTTAGTTTCTAAAGCTTGGGTTTGTAACATCCCCTCATACAACTGAGTTATTGTGGTATTTTCTTCCTTAAGAAGCTCCACTTCTCTGGTCAATCTTTCATTCATTGTGGCCAGCTCAGGGGTGTTATCAAACTTAACCCTTTTCAACTTAGCAATTTCTTTCCTTAGATCCTTATTCTCCTCTTCCACTTCTATAAAAGCTCTAGTGGCAATATCCAGATCACCTTTTACTTTTCTTAAAGATTGATAATAAGTGTCTTCTGATTCGCCTTCAGATGAGTTTATCTCATCTGATTGTGAAAAAATAGGTGAATGGAAAGTAGTAGTATAAGAGTTTACCTCATTTTCACCTATGGCCATCATGGCTAGGTCATCTGAATCATCTGAGAAGATTTGGCAGTCTGGTGATGTAGGGAGTTCATCACTTTGATATTCTGATTCTTCAGTCACCATAGCTTTCTTGTCTGAAGTTCTTCTTGGCCTTCTTTCTTCTTTGTCATCCAAATCCAGCTCAGGACATTCATAGACATAGTGTTCTGGTTTGCGACAGTTGAAGCATGATCCAGGTTTCTGATTTGAGTTGCCTTTCCTTGGAGGAGTGGCATCTCTTCTTCTAGATCCTCGGCTGTCAGATGACTCCACATCCTTTCTAGGATGTCTTTCTGGTGTTCTTTCTCTGGAACCTCTGGAGGGTGAACTTGCTCTTCTATCTTTGTAGTTTCTATAGAATTTTCTATATTTGCTGTTGAGAGTGTTCATCCTTTCGAATCTCTTGATCATAAGAGCCATTTGTTCCTTTAGACTCATGTCTGATCCTTCACAGTCTTCTGTTTTTAGAGAGGCCTTGCCAGATGAGGTACTTGCAGCTTTTGTATTGGCTGCCTTGAAGGCTACAGTCTTGGAGGTAGATGGGGCTGCAGTTGACTCATCACTTCCTGAGTTTTCTTCTCTGTCAAGGTCATATTCATGAGCTTTTAGGTTCTGAAATAGAGTTTGAGTAGACCACTTCTTGATATCTTGAGTATCTTTGATGATGGTCTTCTTGAGTTTCCATCTCTTGGGTAAAGAGTCCAAGATCTTCAAGTTTTTCTCTCTATTTGTATACTTCTTGCCTAGAGATTCAATCTCATTTATGATCTTTTTACATCTATTGTCCAGCTGATCAATAGTTTCTCCTGGATGCATCTTGAGGTGTTCAAACTTTTTGACTGCTGTTGACAATTTGCTTTCCTTGATCAGCTCAGTTCCTTCACAGAGGAGTGCCAATGCCTCCCACATCTCTCTGGCTGACTCACAGTGGATGACCTTTGCAATGTACTCATTTGGAAGAGTTTGTATTATGTAATCTTGAGCAATGCTATCAAGGTTTGATTGCTTCATCTCTTCTGGTGTGAGATCCCTCATGGGCTTGGGAACCAGTTCTCCAACTGGGACTTCTGGATCACCATTTGCAGTGTTGACTCTCATGATGGTGATTGGGCCTTCAGTGATTACTGACCACATCTTGTAGTGGACTGATGTGAGATTCTTCCTCATCCTGATCTTCCAGTAATCATAATCCTCAACTGAAAACTTAGGCAAATTACGCATGTTAGCACTCATGCTGTATGAGTTTTCAAAAACAAGTTTTCCAAAAAGATCTGTTCAAGAGGACTACAGAAAGACTCCCTCAAGTCTTCTGATAATCTAGAGACAGTAGTCAGTTAGAACCACTGCTCTGATACCACTTGTTGGTCCCTGAACGAGTAGTGAATGGGTTTAAAGTCTAGAGGGGAGGGGTGAATAGACTTTAAAACTTTTTCAAACAGAGTTGGGAACCTCTTCTGATTGCTATGTCAACTGGACTGCAAGTCTGCTGGTCCAGATGACTATAGTGATCTGACTGAGGAGGTTATATGCGGAATTATGGTGGCCCTGGTTTAGACTCGTTCTTGTAACTTGTTTTACTTAATGAAAATACTCAGCTGATGCTGGTTTGAAAGTTATGGCCTTGTTTTGAATAGTGTTGAAATCACAGTATGCACTATATAATAATGAATGTAAAGGCAGAAATGTAAAGTGCAGAAAGTAAATAACACCGGATTTATAGTGGTTCGGATATACGTTCCTACGTCCACTCTCACGTCCTAACGTGATGTTTAATCCCTTTAATTTCCACAAATTACAAGGGTCTTGACCTTTATTGTCCCAAGGTTAGGACTTTGAGATCTGAGCCGTCCTAACAGCTACGGTCTCCACAAGTGATTGTAAGCACTTGCACTTTAAGGGGTTTCAAAAACTTTAACCTTTCAGTGAGGGTTTGGGGTTTTTGAGGTGTATCCAACTAATGGTTCAAGCTTATAATTTGCTTAACCACTATGCCTAAAACAATTGATATACAATATGAACAGGTTTCAGGTTCTTAAGGGTTGGATAGAAATCACTTAAGAGCTATAGATAATCTAATGGTTTCTGGCTCTTTTGAGAATTCTTTAGAACTGTATGGCTTTAGCTTTGATTGCTTGCTTGGCTTGTTGAATTCTCTCTTGTGACTTCTTCTTTGTGATTTCTCATCCTCTTGTATTTATAATGGAGATTGGTTGCAACTAGCCGTTGGAGTTGACTAGCCGTTTGAGCAATCTTTCCATAATAGCTTGATTCCTTGATTCCAGCCGCTTGATTGCTCCAATCCTGGGATCATGTCAATCTTCTAAATAAGGTAGGTCTTCGATTGAATTGCAAGATGACTTAGGAATCAGCCGAGTCTTGGAAGAGCACATAGTCTTCTGATCTGTACTTCTAGTCTTCTGACTACTCTTCTGGCCTTAGGTCTTCTGTCTTCTGATATCAGACGAGTAACACTCTTCTGATCTGGAAATTCTTTGTACTGCTTTTAGGCCATCTTCAATCTGGGACTCCATCAGATAGGTAGGTATACAAGCACCTTAACTTATCTGGTCTTCAAGGATCTTCTAGTCTTCATGTCTTCTACTCTTCTCATCTTGAGGATAGGCATGTAAGCCAAGACTGTGCTGATCAGCTGATATCAATACAGTTGATCACACAAGACTAGTCTAAGTTGTTCTATACAAGTCAGCTGATCCTATTACATTTATAAACTCTAAGTGTTTTGGCCATCAAAAATATTCTAACATCAAGTGGGGCTTAGGATGAATTTATATCCCAAAACCGCATATAACCTCCTCAGTCAGATCACTATAGTCATCTGGAGCAGCTGACTTGCAGTCCAGTTGACATAGCAATCAGAAGAGGTTCTCAACTCTGTTTGAAAAAGTTTTAAAGTCTATTCACCCCTCCCCTCTAGACTTTAATCCCATTCACTACTCGTTCAGGGACCAACAAGTGGTATCAGAGCAGTGGTTCTAACGGACTATTGTCTCTAGATTATCAGAAGACTTGAGGGAGTCTTTCTGTAGTCCTCTTGAACAGATCTTTTTGGAAAACTTATTTTTGAAAACTCATACAGCATGAGTGCTAATATGCGAAAGTTGCCTAAGTTTTCAGTAGAGGATTATGATTACTGGAAGATCAGGATGAGGAAGAATCTCACATCAGTCCACTACAAGATGTGGTCAGTAATCACAGAAGGCCCAATCACCATCATGACAGTCAACACTGCAAATGGTGATCCAGAAGTCCCAGTTGGAGAACTGGTTCCCAAGCCCATGAAGGAACTCACACCAGAAGAGATGAAGCAATCAAATCTTGATAGCATTGCTCAAGATTACATAATGCAAACTCTTCCAAATGAGTACATTGCAAAGGTAATCCACTGTGAGTCAGCCAGAGAGATGTGGGAGGCATTGGCACTTCTCTGTGAAGGAACAGAGCTGATCAAGGAATCCAAGTTGTCTACAGCAGTCAAGAAGTTCGAACACTTCAAGATGCAACCAGAAGAGTCTATTGATCAGCTAGACAATAGATTTACCAAGATCATCAATGAGATAGAATCTCTGGGCAAGAAATATACAAATAGAGAGAAAAATCTAAAGATCTTAGACTCTCTAACCAAGAAATGGAGACTCAAGAAGACCATCATCAAGGATACTCAAGATATCAAGAAGTGGTCTGCTCAAACTCTATTTCAGAACCTAAAAGCTCATGAATATGATCTGGAAAGAGAAGAAAACTCAGGAAGTGATGAGCCAACTGCAACCCCATCTACCTCCAAGACTGTAGCCTTCAAGGCAGCCAATACAAAAACTGTAAGTACCTCATCTGGCAAGACCTCTCTGAAAACAGAAGACTGTGAAGGATCAGACATGAGTCTGAAGGAACAAATGGCTCTTATGATCAAGAGATTCGAAAGGATGAACACTCTCAACAGCAAATATAGAAAATTCTATAGAAACTACAAAGATAGAAGAGCAAGTTCACCCTCCAGAGGTTCCAGAGAAAGAACACCAGAAAGACATCCTAGAAAGGATGTGGAGTCATCTGACAGCCGAGGATCTAGAAGAAGAGATGCCACTCCTCCAAGGAAAGGCAACTCAAATCAGAAACCTGGATCATGCTTTAATTATCGCAAACCAGGACACTATGTCTATGAATGTCCTAAGCTGGATTTTGATGACAAAGAAGAAAGAAGGCCAAGGAGAAATTCAGAAAAGAAAGCTATGGTGACTGAAGAATCTGAATATCAAAGTGATGAACTCCCTACATCACCAGACTGTCAAATCTTCTCAGATGATTCAGATGACCTAGCTATGATGGCCATGGGTGAAAATGAGGTAAACTCCTATACTACTACTTTCCATTCACCTATTTTTTCACAATCAGATGAGATAAACTCATCTGAAGGCGAATCAGAAGACACCTATTATCAATCTTTAAGAAAGGTAAAAGGTGATCTGGATATTGCCACTAGAGCTTTTATAGAAGTGGAAGAGGAGAACAAGGGTCTAAGGAAAGAAATTACTAAGTTGAAAAAGACTAAGTTTGATAACACCCCTGAGTTGGTCACAATGAATGAAAGATTGACTAGAGAAGTGGAGCTTCTTAAGGAAGAAAATACCACAATAACTCAGCTGTATGAGGGGATGTTACAAACTCAAGCTCTAGAAACTAAGGAACTTCGTTCACTACAATCCAAGTTCGATGACCTCTTCCAAGCACACAAGCTCTTAGAAAAGGAGAAGGAATGCCTAAATCAAAAGATATCAGAGTTCAATAAAGCTTCTACTACTATTGAAAGTATCTCTGAGTATTATAGATCAAATGGCAATAAGATGGGTTTTGGCTATGAACTTAATCCATCTACATCCTCTCCAGCTGGGGGTAGTACACCTAACAAGTGCACTACTCAGACACATGAAAAGGGTGAGTGTTCTAAACACAATGAACCTAATATGAACCAAAAGGCACCTGTACCAGCTAAGGCTAACTATCCCAAAACCAAAAAGGGTAAAGGACAAGCTAACCCCAAGCCTGTATAGAGGAACAACAAACAGCCTAGACCATCTCGTTTGAGACAGTCTCAGCTGTATGCTGCTCCAGCCAAGAAGAAGAGGTCTTCTTCAAACAAATTTGTTCTCTTTGCACCCCCTATCTCTTATGATATTGTGAGAACAGAAGAGTATGGTCCATATAATCGTGTGCATCGACCAGCTAATGCACCCAGGCCGAATGTAACTAGTCAAAAGATCATGTATGTACACTCCTATAAAGGGAAACCATTTGACTATTACTTAGCTGACACTAAGAACAAATCAGATCAGTCCAAGGTGCTGACTGGTAAGATTTGGTTCTGTGATGCCCGAGGGAAACAACTCAAGTGTTCAAGGTTGTTCAAACGACCAATGTATATGTGGGTTCCCAAGGGTAGTACTAACAGCCAAGGACCCAAAACAAAATGGGTACCTAAGACTTAACTTTTCTTGTAGGAAATGAGGGACCTATACAGAAGAGGAGGTCTAGCAGGAGAAACTTGGTACATAGATAGTGGATGCTCAACTCACATGACAGGAACCAAAGCCCTGCTGACCAACTACATAGAGAAGAAAGGTCCAAAAGTCTTCTTTGGTGATAACGCGCATGGTAACACAAAAGGATATGGCACCCTTAAAAATGGTGACATTAAGGTACATGATGTATCATATGTAGAAGGTCTTAAGTTTAATTTATTATCTGTTTCTCATTTTTGTGACACTGGTTACTCAGTCAAATTCTCTAAAGATGAGTGTCTCATAAGTGATAAAAGAACAAAACAAAACCTTCTAACAGGATCTAGAAAGGGAAGTATGTATCTTGCAAATTGGAACAGCTGCCCTAAGGATACATGTCTGCTTGTGAAAAGCCCTAAAGATGTCAGCTGGCTATGGCACAAACGTCTTAGTCATCTGAACTTTAAGACTATGAACAAGTTAGCAAGGGAATCCTTAGTTGATGGTCTGCCTAATGAACTCTACTATAAAGATCAGGTATGTGATGCATGTCAACAAGGAAAGCAAACAAAGGTCTCCTTCAAGACCAAAAAGACAGCATCAACCAGCAGAGTTCTTGAATTGCTTCACATGGATCTCTTTGGACCAATCACTCCAACCACTCTAACAGGGAGGAAGTACACTCTTATTGTTGTAGATGATTATTCCAAGTTTACTTGGGTTATCTTCTTATACAAGAAGAGTGAAACACAGCAGAAGCTTCCTGAACTATTGAAGAGGATCCAAGTAGAGAAAGGAGAACCAATTGTGAAAATTAGAAGTGACAAAGGCACTGAATTCATTAACTCTTATATTATTGCCTATTGTACTTCTAATGGTATTCAGCATGAGACAAGTGCAGCAAGAACACCACAGCAGAATGGTGTAGCTGAAAGAAGAGTCAGAACACTCAAGGAAGCTGCCAGAACACTCCTTGCTGAATTCTCCACTCCTAAGAAGCTATGGGCAGAAGCCATCAACACAGCTTGTCACACTCAAAACAGGTCAGGTATTCACAAAATTCATGAGAAAACCCCATATGAACTGTGGAAAGGAAGAAAACCTAGAGTATCTTACTTTCATATATTTGGTTGTAAGTGTTTCATTCACAACAATGGGAAGAGTAAGTTGAATGCTTTTGATGCCAAAGCAGATGAGGGGATATTCTTAGGATACTCCTCTACTAGCAAAGCATTTAGAGTACTCAACAAACGAACCCTTCTTGTGGAAAAAACACCTCATGTTGTTTTTGATGAATCTTGTGAAAAGAATGCAGTAGAAACAAACTCAGCTGCAGATCAGATGAGACATCTAGTGATCAAGCCCAAACCAGATGAGTTCATTGAAGTAAATGAACCTTTTCCTGAAGAACCAGAGGAAGATAAGCCTCATAGACCTATCACTAGATCTCAAACTCAAGCAGGACAAGCTGACCAGAATCAAGATGCACCAATCCCAAATGCCAGGGGTAATGATCTCTTTGACACACAAGATACAGATGATGACCGACCTAATCAAGCCAACCCTCCTGATGGCACTAGATCAGATGAGAATCCAAGCTCATCCAATGTAGATACTCCTGTGAGGCATACATGGAGAAATAACCATCCATCAAACCTCATCTTAGGAGGAGTTGACTCAGGTGTCAAGACCAGAAGACAACTGAATCAGAACTCACAATCATCTATGTTCTGCTGGTGTGCTTTCCTATCCAACATTGAACCAGCTGACATAGAAGAAGCAATGACAGATAGCAATTGGATCATTGCTATGCAAGAAGAACTAAACCAATTCGAAAGAAATGAAGTCTGGGAATTGGTAGATCGTCCTGAAAACCACAATGTAGTAGGAACAAAGTGGGTATTCAAGAACAAGAAGGACGAAAATGATGTGATAACTAGAAATAAGGCAAGGCTAGTTGCAAAAGGATATTCACAATCTGAAGGGATTGACTATGATGAAACTTTTGCTCCAGTAGCCAGATTAGAAGCCATTCGACTGTTTCTAGCTTATGCATCATATATGGGCTTCAAGGTATATTAAATGGATGTCAAGAGTGCTTTTCTAAATGGTATTCTGGTAGAAGAAGTATATGTAGAGCAGCCTTCAGGATTTGAAAAAGGCGATCAAGTATATCGACTGAAGAAGGCTCTCTATGGTCTAAAACAAGCCCCTAGAGCTTTGTATGACACATTGTCACAATTCCTACTTGACAATGGATATACAAAAGGCAAAGTGGATAGAACTCTTTTCAGAATACAAGAAGGAGAAGACATCCTAATGGTGCAAATATATGTAGATGATATTATATTTGGATCACTCAATCAAGAGATGTGCAAGAAGTTCTCTGAACTTATGCAAGGAAAGTTTGAAATGAGCATGATGGGTGAGATGAATTATTTCCTAGGACTTCAAGTCAAGCAGAGTTCAGAAGGGATTTTCATCAACAAATCCAAGTATACCAAGAGCCTATTAGAAAGATTCAAAGCTCTACAAAGCAAGACTGCAAGGATTCCAATGATGACATCTTTCAAAATGGAACCAGATGAGCCTGGAAAGGCAGTTGATCAAGCTGAATATAGAGCACTGATTGGATCTCTACTATACCTTACAGCTAGCAGACCAGACATAACATTTGTTGTAGGAGTATGTGCTAGGTTTCAAGCAAACCCAAAGCAAAGTCATCTAGAAGCAGCAAGGAAGATTCTCAAGTACCTAAAAGGAACAGTCAACCTAGGACTATGGTACCCTGCTGATGACAATCTAGAATTGAGTGGCTATTCTGACTCAGACTATGGAGGATGTAGAATTGATAGGAAATCCACATCTGGAACCTGTCAATTTCTAGGCAACAAGCTGATATCATGGTTCTCTAAGAAGCAAACCTCAGTTGCAACCTCCACCACTGAAGCAGAATATATGGCAGCTGGTAGTTGTTGTAGTCAGCTGCTCTGGCTAGTTCAACAACTCAAGGATTACAATGTAGAGGCAAGAGAAGTCCCTATTTATTGTGATAGCAGCAGTGCCATTGCCATCACTCAAAATCCAGTCCTCCACACAAGGTGCAAGCATGTCGACATTCGACACCACTTCATAAGAGACCACCTTGAAAAGAAGGACATCAAGATGGAGAAAATTCACACAGATATCCAAAAAGCAGACATCTTGACTAAGCCCCTAGTTGAAGAAAGATTCAAGACCCTATGCTACAGCTTAGGACTCCTGGATCCAAGCACATGAAGAGCAAAGATCAGCTGAAAACCTCAACTGATACAATTGCAGAAGACTAGGAGGATCAGATGAGGTGAATAGACACCCTCATCTTCAGGTAAGTTCTTTCCCGATGAAGACAAATAAAGCTGAGGGAAAACTTAGAGTCATCTAATCAAGGGGGAATCAATAATACCTTAAGAATCCTTGATGAAATACTCTAAAATCTGCATTGCATATCATATATATATATATATATATATATATATATATATATATATACAGCAGACTTGAACAAAGTTATTTGATTTCTTTACTCTAAGCAGTGTATACTATGTATAATAATAAACTATTCTTCATAAAATACCTTATTTATATACATACATACAGTATACTATTGAGTTATACTTGGTTGGATTAATACACCATCCTCACCGACTCAACAGTATGCATGCACTGTACGGATTTCAAATAACTCTTGCTCAAAATTTATAATTTCTGCATTCCATAAGATAAAGTCTGAATATCTTTAAATGTGAACCCTTGGATCAAGAATCTCATTGTTGATCTTAAGAAGTAACTTTTCAGAAATTCAGACCTATCAACTCTATGGTTTTGTCATCTTTCACTCCACTACCTCATTTCTACCCCTATAAAAGGAGGAAGTTATCAGAACACCTAAGAACACAAATCACTAACTATTACTTTCTGTTTCAGGAATGGAGACAATCGAAAGAAGAGATGGAATGGAGATCATCCTTCAACCAAAGTCTTGGGTGAAGGAGATGAAGCTTTGTCCAGAAGATGAAGATGATGCAGATCAGCACACTTGGCTTACTCAACATGAGTTTGCCTATGAAAACTAGAGGAAAGAGAGACGTCCTTATTGAAAACTAGAGGAAAGAGAGATGGAGAAGACAAAGTAGCAAGCAAGCAGAGCTTCTTCTCCAGGGGGAAGTTCTACATGGAGAGCTTGTTATCAAAAGCTACTGTGTCTAAACAGAACATGAAGGCTAAGTCCATGGCCCACTCTTCAGACTCCATTGAAGCCTCTTCCAATCTTCCTTCTCCTTTAAGAGAAGCGAAGAAATTAAAAAAGGACACATTTGATGCTACAACCCATCTGATGATGAGGAGCATCAGATGGTAAGGGCAACCTGAACCAGTGGGATATCATCCAGGCTGATCATCTACATATTGATTTGATGGTCCTACTTGATTCAGATAGAGCTGGAAGATCCATCAAACCAGGTTGGATCACCACTCACAATAAAGCTGGAAGATCCATCATCCAGGTTGGATCATCATAGCAACAACGAAGGATCCATCAAGCCAGGTTGGACCTTCAAAGCACAGAAGATTTACTCAGCAAATCTCAATCCTCCACTCAGCTGATCAGAAGACCAACTCAGCTGACCAGAAGACTTTCAAGGAAAATCAGCAGACCTCTTGAAGAAATCAGAAGACATCACTCTGCTGACCAGATCACTTGATTTTAGAGTTTAATGACTATCTTTGATCATGTAATTCATTCTAGATTTACTCCTGAATGTAATTAAACAAATTGGCCTATATAAGGAATGTAATTCACTTATAAAAAACGGCCTTGATGATCAATTCTTGCCACAAAATTAGTCACAACGGCTATTTTTGGTAATGATGTCATTAATACTCAATTACCAAATTGCCAGCAAATCAACTGTTGCCACATGGCAAATTCAGCCGGCAAATTTAAAGAAAGGCCCGAAATCAAAGAAGGAAAATCTTGGGCTCTACTCCACAATTAAACCCAGATCTGACCGTTAGATCAAGAATTGTTGAAGTATATATACACACCCTTAAACCTCTTCCAAACCCTTTCGCTCACATTACTCAATTGCTCTCAATACTCTCTCGTTCTGCAAATTTCTTTCAAGCTCTCAAAACCTAACACTCAAAGTATACTATGGCAATCATTAAAATTTACGACGAGAAGACCAAGAGCACTGGCACCTTGGATGCTGCAAAGTGGTCCAAGGAAGGGAAGATGTTCACAGAGAATGCTCTATTTTTCAAGGGCAAACATAAAGCAGAAAACAAGGAGATCCTTCTTCGCTGCATCAACCTCAACCTGCGAGATTTTCTGGAAGCAGCACCCACCAATGTTTACGAACAAGATGTGCTGGCTTTCTATGCAAACGCTGTGATGAAGGGATCTTATGTCGAAAGTGTCATGGGTGGACACAAGGTCAAGGTAACAAGGGAAATTCTTCAGGAAGTGTTTGGCTTGTCAAGGGGGAAGGTAAATATCTCCAACTACATCATGAACAGAGAAAAAGAGTATATGGAGATGTTTAATGATGGAAGAATAAAGGTTATTGATGCCACTGGGCTCAAGAAATCCGAACTTGAACCTAAGTTCCAAACTCTGATGGATATAGCAGGCAAGATGCTGCTTGGTAACACCTTCAGCCATGATGCTGTTACCACTCTAAAAGTTCGAGTTATGGCTGCAATCTGGGATCAGATTGATGGAGATTGGCAAGGACTATTTCTGGATAGAATTGCTCTTGAGGCCAAGAAGGTGACCTTGGACTTACAGTCAAGAGAATGGAAGGTGACATCAACAGTCAGCTTTGTCAACAAGCTGAGTATCATCTTGTGTGATCAACTGTATTGATATCAGCTGATCAGCACAGTCCTGGCTTACATGCCTATCCTCAAGATGAGAAGAGTAGAAGACATGAAGACTAGAAGATCCTTGAAGACCAGATAAGTTAAGGTGCTTGTATACCTACTTATCTGATGGACTCCCAGATTGAAGATAGCCTAAAGCAGTTCAAAGAATTTCCAGATCAGAAGAGTGTTACTCTACTGATATCAGAAGACAGAAGACCTAAGGCCAGAAGAGTAGTCAGAAGACTAGAAGTACAGATCAGAAGACTATGTGCTCTTCCAGGACTCGGCTGATTCCTAAGTCATCTTGCAATTCAAACGAAGACCTACCTTATTTAGAAGATTGACATGAGCCCAGGATTGAAGCAATCAAGCGGCTGGAATCAAGGAATCAAGCTATTATGGAAAGATTGCTCAAACGGCTAGTCAAATCCAACGGCTAGTTGCAACCAATCTCCATTATAAATACAAGAGGATGAGAAATCACAAACAAGAAGTCACAAGAGAGAATTCAACGAGCCAAACAAGCAATCAAAGCTAAAGCCATACTATTCTAAGAATTCTCAAAAGAGCCAGAAACCATTAGATTATCTATAGCTCTTAAGTGATTTCTATCCAACCCTTAAGAACCTGAAACCTGTTCATATTGTATATCAATTGTTTTAGGCATAGTGGTTAAGCAAATTATAAGTTTGAACCATTAGTTGGATACACTTCAAAAACCCCAAACCCTCACCGAAAGGTTAAAGTTTTTGAACCCCTTAAAGTGCAAGTGCTTACAATCACTTGTAGAGACCGTAGCTGTTAGGACGGCTCAGATCTCAAAGTCCTAACCTTGGGACTATAAAGGTCAAGACCCTTGTAATTTGTGGTAAATTAAAGGGATTAAACATCACGTGTGGACGTGAGAGTGGACGTATGAACGTATATCCGAACCACTATAAATCCGGTGTCATTTACTTTCTGCACTTTACATTTCTGTCTTTACATACATTATTATATAGTGCATACTGTGATTTCAACATTCTTCAAAACAAGGCCATAACTTTCAAACCAGCATCAGCTGAGTATTTTCATTAAGCAAAACAAGTTGAACACTTTCATAAGAATTACAAGAACGAGTCTAAACCAGGGCCACCATAATTCCGCATATAACCTCCTCAGTCAGATCACTATAGTCATCTGGACCAGCTGACTTGCAGTCCAGTTGACATAGCAATCAGAAGAGGTTCTCAACTCTGTTTGAAAAAGTTTTAAAGTCTATTCACCCCTCCCCTCTAGACTTTAATCCCATTCACTACTCGTTCTGATCTGGAAATTCTTTGAACTGCTTTAGGCTATCTTCAATCTGGGACTCCATCAGATAAGTAGGTATACAAGCACCTTAACTTATCTGGTCTTCAAAGATCTTCTAGTCTTCATGTCTTCTACTCTTCTCATCTTGAGGATAGGCATGTAAGCCAGGACTGTGCTGATCAGCTGATATCAATACAGTTGATCACACAAGACTAGTCTAAGCTGTTCTATACAAGTCAGCTGATCCTATTACATTTATAAACTCTAAGTGTTTTGTCCATCAAAACTATTCTAACATCAAGTGGGGCTTAGGGTGAATTTATATCCCAACAGGTTCTGTGATGCCCGAGGGAAACAACTCAAGTGCTCAAGGTTGTTCAAACGACCAATGTATATGTGGGTTCCCAAGGGTAGTACTAACACCCAAGGACCCAAGACAAAATGGGTACCTAAGACTTAACCTTTCTTGCAGGAAAGGAGGGACCTATACAGAAGAGGAGGTCTAGCAGGAGAAACATGGTACATAGATAGTGGATGCTCAACTCACATGACAGGAACCAAAGCCCTGTTGACCAACTACATAGAGAAGAAAGGTCCAAAAGTCTTCTTTGGTGATAACGCGTACGGTAACACAAAAGGATATGGCACCCTTAAAAATGGTGACATTGAGGTACATGATGTATCATATGTAGAAGGTTTAAAGTTTAATTTATTATCTGTTTCTCATTTTTGTGACACTGATTACTCAGTAAAATTCTCTAAAGACGAGTGTCTCATAAGTGATAAAAGAACAAAACAAAACCTTCTAACAGGATCTAGAAAGGGAAGTATGTATCTTGCAAATTGGAACAGCTGTCCTAAGGATACATGTCTGCTTGTGAAAAGCCCTAAAGATGTCAGTTGGTTATGGCACAAACGCCTTAGTCATCTGAACTTTAAGACTATGAACAAGCTAGCAAGGGAATCCCTAGTTGATGGTCTGCCTAATGAACTCTACTATAAAGATCAGATATGTGATGCATGTCAACAAGGAAAGCAAACAAAGGTCTCCTTCAAGACCAAGAAGACAGCATCAACCAGCAGAGTTCTTGAATTGCTTCACATGGATCTCTTTGGACCAATCACTCCAACCACATTAACAGGGAGAAAGTACACTCTCATTGTTGTAGATGACTACTCCAAGTTTACTTGGGTTATCTTCTTATACAAGAAGAGTGAGACAAAGCAGAAGCTTCCTGAACTATTGAAGAAGATCCAAGTAGAGAAAGGAGAACCAATTGTGAAAATTAGAAGTGACAAAGGCACTGAATTTATTAACTCTTATATTATTGTCTATTGTACTTCTAATGGTATTCAGCACGAGACAAGTGCAGCAAGAACACCAAACCAGAATGGTGTAGCTGAAAGAAGAGTCAGAACACTCAAAGAAGCTGCAAGAACACTCCTTGCTGAATTCTCCACACCTAAGAAGCTATGGGCAGAAGCTATCAACACAGCTTGTCACACTCAAAACAGGTCAGGTATTCACAAAATTCATGAGAAAACCCCATATGAACTGTGGAAAGGAAGAAAACCTAGAGTATCTTACTTTCATATATTTGGCTGTAAGTGTTTCATTCACAACAATGGGAAGAGTAAGTTGAATGCTTTTGATGCCAAAGCAGATGAGGGGATATTCTTAGGATACTCCTCTACTAGCAAAGCATTTAGAGTCTCAACAAACGAACCCTTCTTGTGGAAGAAACACCTCATGTTGTTTTTGATGAATCTTGTGAAAAGAGTGCAGTAGAAACAAACTCAGCTGCAGAACAGATGAGACAGCTAGTGATCAAGTCCAGACCAGCTGAGTTCATTGAAGTCAATGAACCTTTCCCTGAAGAACCAGAGGAGGATAAGCCTCATAGACCTGGTACTAGATCTCAAACTCAAGCAGGGCAAGCTGACCAGAATCAAGATGCACCAATCCCAAATGCAAGGGGGAATGATCTCTTTGACACACAAGATACAGATGATGATCGACCTAATCAAGTCAACCTTCCAGATGGCACAAGAACAGATGAGAATCCAAGCTCATCTAATGCAGACACTCCTGTGAGGCATACATGGAGAAACAATCATCCATCAAACCTCATCTTAGGAGGAGCAGACTCAGGTGTCAAGACCAAAAGACAACTGAATCAGAACCCCCAATCATCTATGTTCTGCTGGTGTGCTTTCTTGTCCAACATTGAGCCAGCTGACATAGAAGAAGCAATGACAGATAGCAATTGGATCACTGCTATGCAAGAAGAACTAAACCAATTCGAAAGAAATGAAGTTTGGGAATTGGTAGATCGTCCTGAAAACCACAATGTAGTAGGAACAAAGTGGGTATTCAAGAACAAAAAGGACGAAAATGATGTGATAACTAGAAATAAAGCAAGGCTAGTTGCAAAAGGATATTCACAATCTGAAGGGATTGACTATGATGAAACCTTTGCTCCAGTAGAAAGATTAGAAGCCATTCGACTGTTTCTAGCTTATGCATCATATATGGGCTTCAAAGTATACCAAATGGATGTCAAGAGTGCTTTTATAAATGGTATTCTGGTAGAAGAAGTGTATGTAGAGCAGCCTCCAGGATTTGAAAAATGAGATCAAGTATATCGTCTGAAGAAGGCTCTCTATGGTCTAAAGCAAGCCCCTCGAGCTTGGTAAGACACATTGTCACAATTTCTACTTAACAATGGTTACACAAAAGGCAAAGTTGACAGAACACTTTTCAGAATACAAGAAGGAAAAGACATTATAATGGTACAAATATATGTAGATGACATTATATTTGGATCACCCAATCAAGACATGTGCAAGAAGTTCTCAGAACTTATGCAAGGAAAGTTTGAAATGAGCATGATGGGTGAGATGAATTACTTCCTAGGACTCCAAGTCAAGCAAAGTCCAGAAGGAATCTTCATCAACCAGTCCAAGTATACCAAGAGCCTATTAGAAAGATTCAAAGCTCTACAAAGCAAGACTGCAAGGATTCCAATGATGACATCCTTCAAAATGGAACCAGATGAGTCTGGAAAGGCAGTTGATCAATTAGAATATAGAACACTTATTGGATCTCTACTATACCTTACAGCCTGCAGACCAGACATAACATTTGTTGTAGGAGTATGTGCTAGGTTTCAAGCAAACCCAAAGCAAAGTCATCTAGAAGCAGCAAGGAAGATTCTCAAGTACCTAAAAGGAACAGTCAATTTAGGACTATGGTACCCTGCTGATGACAATCTAGAATTGAGTGGTTATTCTGACTCAGACTATGGTGGATGCAGGATAGATAGGAAATCCACATCTGGAACCTGTCAATTCCTAGGCAACAAGTTGATATCATGGTTCTCATAGAAGCAAACTTCAGTTGCAACCTCCACCACTGAAGCAGAATATATGGCAGCTGGAAGTTGTTGTAGTCAGCTGCTCTGGCTAGTTCAACAACTCAAGGATTACAATGTAGAGGCAAGAGAAGTCCCTATCTATTGTGACAGCAGCAGTGCCATTGCCATCACTCAAAATCCAATCCTCCACACAAGGTGCAAGCATGTCGACATTCGACACCACTTCATAAGAGACCACCTTGAAAAGAAGGACATCAAGATGGAGAAAATTCACACATATATCCAAAGAGCAGACATCTTGACTAAGACCCTAGCTGAAGAAAGATTCAAGACCCTATGCTACAGCTTAGGACTCCTGGATCCAAGCACATGAAGAGCAAAGATTAGCTGAAGACCTCAGCTGATACAATTACAGCAGACTAGGAGCATCAGATGAGGTGAATAGACACCCTCATCTTCAGGTAAGTACTTTCCCAATGAAGACAAATAAAGCTGAGGGAAAACATAGAGTCATCTAATCAAGGGGGAATCAATGATACCTTAAGAATCCTTGATAAATTACTCTACAATCTGCATTACATTCAAGAGACTTGAACAAAGTTACTTGTTATCTTTACTCAAGGCAATGTATATCTATGTATAATAATAAACTATTCTTCATAAAATACTTTATTTATAAACATACATACAGTATATTATTGAGTTATACTTGGTTGGATTAATACACCATCCTCACCGACTCAACAGTATACATGCACTGTACGGATTCCAAATAACACTTGTTCAAAATTTATAATTTCTGCATTCCATAAGATAAAGTCTAAATATCTTTAAATGTGAACCCTTAGATCAAGAATCTCATTGTTGATCTTAAGAAGTAACTTTTCAGAAATTCAGACCTATCAACTCTATAGTTTTGTCATCTTTCTCTCCACTACCTCATTTCTACCCTTATAAAAGGAGGAAGTTATGAGAACACCTAAGAACAAAAATCACTAACTATTATTCTTGTTTCAGGTATGGAGAAAATCGAAAGAAGAGATGGAATGGAGATCATTCCTCAACCAAGGTCTTGGGTGAAGGAGATGAAGATTTGTCCTGAAGATGAAGATGATGCAGATCAGCATACTTGGTTCACTCAACATAAGTATGCCTATGAAAACTAGAGGAAGGAGAGATGCAGAGGACAAAGTAGCAAGCAAGCAGAGCTTCTTCTCCAGGGGGAAGTTCTACATGGAGAGCTTGTTATCAAAGGCTACTATGTCAAAACAAATCAAGAAGACCAAGTCCATGGCTCTCTCTTCATACTCCATTGAAGCCTCTTCCAATCTTCCTCCCCTTTCAAAAGAAGCGAAGAAATTCAACAAGGACACATCAGATGCTACAAACCATCTGATGATGAGGAACATCAGATGGTGAGGGCAACCTGAACCGGTGGGATATCATCCAGGCTGATCATCAACAAATTGATTTGATGGTCCTACATGGTTCAGAGGTAGAGCTGAAAAGATCCATCAAACCAGGTTGGATCATCACAGCAAACCTCAATTCTCTACTCAGCTGATCAGAAGACCAACTCAGCTGACCAGAAGACATTCAAGAAAAATCAGCAGACTTTTCAAGAAATCAGAAGACTTCACTCTGCTGATCAGATCACTTTATTTTAGAGTATAATGACTATATTTGATCATGTAATTCATTCTAGATTAATTCCTGAATGTAATTAAAGAAATTGGCCGATATAAGGAATGAAATTCACTTATAGAAAACGGCCTTGATGATCAATTCTTGCCACAAAATTAGTCACAACGGCTATTTTTGGTAATGATGTCATTAATACTTGATTACCATATTGCCAGCAAATCAACTATTGCCACATGGCAAATTCAGCCGACAAATTTAAAGAAAGGCCCGAAATCAAAGAAGGAAATCTTGGGGACTACTCCACATTAAAATCATATCTGACCGTTAGATCAAGAATTGTTGGAGTATATATACAAACCCTTAAACCTCTCCCAAACCCTTTCACTCACAATACTCAATTGCTCTCAAACTCTCTCGTTCTGCAAATTTCTTTCAAGCCTTCAACTCCTTACACTCAAATACTCAGAATGGCAATCATTGAGATTTACGACGAGAAGACCAAGAGCACCGGGTCTCTAGATGCAACAAAGTGGTCTAGGGAAGGGAAGATTTTCACAGAGAATGCTCTATATTTCAAGGGCAAACATACAGCTGCAAACAAGGAGATCCTTCTTCGCTACATCAACCTCAACCTCCGTGATTTTCTGGAAGCAGCACCAACAAACGTTTATGAGCAAGATGTGCTGTCATTCTACTCGAACGCTGTGATGAAAGGATCTCAAGTTGAAAGTGTCATGGGTGGACACAGAGTTAAGATCTCAAGAGAGATCCTTCACGAATTGTTTGGCTTACCAAGGGGGGAGATAAACATCTCTACCTACATTATGGGAAGAGAAAAGGAGTATATGGAGATGTTTACTGATGGAAGAATCAAGGCTATTGATGCCTCTGGACTTAAGAAATCCCAACTTGAACCGAAATTTCAAACCCTGATGGACATTGCAGGCAAGATGTTGCTTAGTAACACTTTTAGCCATGATGCTGTTACCACTTTGAAAGTTAGAGTTATGGCTGGAATCTGGGATCAGATTGATGGAGACTGGCAAGGGCTATTTTTGGATAGGATTGCCCTTGAGGCAAAGAAAGTTACTTTGGACTTACAGTCAAGAGAATGGAAGGCAACAGCTACAGTCAGCTTTGTCAACAAGCTGAGCATCATCCTTCCGGATATTCTCCCAAAGAAGTACAAGATGGGACCCCATAAGGCCTTCCACATCTCCAAGTATTATTTGAGAAAGGAAGCTCTTGCTGAGGCAACAAGGTTGAAAGAAGAGAAGAGGAAGTTGTTGGCTGAAGCATCTTCCAAAGATGTTCTAGAGAAAGCAGAAGAGTCTGTTCATGACTCTGCTGTAGAAGAAGAGGAGCTCTCCAAAGAAGAGGCCCAAAAGAAGGCTGCTGAGGATGATGATGATGACAATCAGACCTTAACACAAAGAAGAATTCTAATCAGATCAGGGCTCATCTCCCCATCTGATTCAGATGCCACTCCCACTGCCTCTCCTTTGAAGAAGGTCGGTACTTCTAACCCCTCTCTCACTATCACACCTTCCAAATTGTCAAAGGGTCAGAAGAGAAAGAAGAACATGTTGGGATATAAATTCACCCTAAGCCCCACTTGATGTTAGAATAGTTTTGATGGCCAAAACACTTAGAGTTTATAAATGTAATAGGATCAGCTGACTTGTATAGAACAACTTAGACTAGTCTTGTGTGATCAACTGTATTGATATCAGCTGATCAGCATAGTCCTGGCTTACATGCCTATCCTCAAGATGAGAAGAGTAGAAGACATGAAGACTAGAAGATTCTTGAAGACTAGACAAGTTAAGGTGCTTGTATACCTACTTATCTGATGGAGTCCAGATTGAAGATGGCCTAAAGCAGTACAAAGAATTACCAGATCAGAAGAGTGTTACTCTGCTGATATCAGAAGACAGAAGACCTAAGGCCAGAAGAGTAGTCAGAAGACTAGTAGTACAGATCAGAAGACTATGTGATCTTCCAGGACTCGGCTAATTCCAAAGTCATCTTGCAATTCAAACGAAGACCTACCTTATTTAGAAGATTGACATGATCCCAGGATTGAAGCAATCAAGCGGCTGGAATCATGGAATCAAGCCATTATGGAAAGATTGCTCAAACGGCTAGTCAACTCCAACGGCTAGTTGCAACCAATCTCCATTATAAATACAAGAGGATGAGAAATCACGAAGACAGAAGTCACAAGAGAGAATTCAACAAGCCAAGCAAGCAATCAAAGCTAAAGCCATACTGTTCTAAGAATTCTCAAAAGAGCCAGAAACCATTAGATTATCTGTAGCTCTTAAGAGATTTCTATCCAACCCCTAAGAACCTGAAACCTGTTCATATTGCATAATCATTGTTTTAGGCATAGTGGTTAAGCGATTTATAAGCTTGAACCATTAGTTGGATATCCTTCAAAAACCCCAAACCCTCACCGATAGGTTAAAGTTTTTGAACCCCTTAAAGTGCAAGTGCTTACAATCACTTGTGGAGACCGTAGCTGTTAGGACGACTCAGATCTCAAAGTCCTAACCTTGGGACTATAAAGGTCAAGGCCCTTGTAATTTGTGGTAAATTAAAGGGATTAAACATCACGTGTGGACGTGAGAGTGGACGTAGGAACGTATATCCGAACCACTATAAATCTGGTGTCATTTACCTTCTGCACTTTACATTTCTGCCTTTACATATATTTTTATATAGTGCATACTGTATTTTCAACTGTCTTCAAAACAAGGCCATAACTTTCAAACCAGCATCAGCTGAGTACTTTCATAAAACAACTGGTTAACACTTAATCAAGAACGAGTCTAAACAAGGCCTACCATAATTCCGCATATAACCTCTTCAATCAGATCACTATAGTCATCTGGACCAGCAGACTAGTAGTCCAGTTGACATAGCAATCTGAAGAGGTTCCCAACTCTATTGAAAAAGTTTTAAAGTCTATTCACCCCTCCCCTCTAGACTTTAATCCCATTCACTACTCGTTCAGGGACCAACAGAACAATTCTTCTTTCATCAAGAAATCCAAGAAATCTAGGCTCCCTACTCCCATGTGCATAGCCCCTATTTCATCCTTCCACCCTTCTGATGATTACAACCCTTCTGAACCTTCAAACACTGATACCCAAACCCCTGCTGATACTCACACAGCAGAGGAACAAGCCCAGCCTCAATCAACCCTTGAACCACAATTGCCTACCCCTGCTGATGTTCAACCAGCAGACAACCAAACACAAACCACCTCCACACCCCCTGCTGATGATCAAACTCAGATCACATCCTCATCCCCTGCTGACATTCAAACAGCAGATGTCCAAGATCATCAAGCCCAACCATCTACTGATCTTCAAGTAGAAATACAACCAGACCAGCAGACTCAAAATCCTGCTGATGAACAACCCACTGAAGATCAATCTCAACTTCCTACCCAACAAGAAGATATCACTTCCCAAATCCCTGCTGATACTCACACAGCAGAGGAAAATGCCCTATCAACTCAATCCCCTATCCTCACTGCCCCTTCTGCACAAGAAGACTTGGCACCAGCAGACCTGGTTCAGGCAGGCCCTTCTCAGCCTCACTACAGCATGGTGCACTATCCTATGTGCACAAAGGAGAAGATAATGAGGATGCAGATAGCCAACCTACTCAAGTATACGACTCCTGGTGTTGATGAGGAATCAATCCAATTTGAACAAGTACTTAGGATATGTACTTGGATTGAGCTCAGAAGAGATGATGTGGATGACCGTCTTGAGGTCATGGAAGGTATGGGAGGAAAGGAAAACTTCCTCGATTGGGAAATGGAGCAAAAGGAAGTTGCTCAGGTTCAAACCTTTGCTCAGCTGCTATCAGCAGAGGCCATGACTGCAGTTTGCAACAGGATTCTAGGAATCCACACTGATGATATCTCTGTCCCAGAAGACTCATCAGATCGGCAGACAGCTGAAAAAGCAACGGTGAATGACTCAACTGCACCAACCTTGGCAGACGACTCAGCTGCACCAGCCTTGGTGGAAGATTCAGTTGCAACAGCCCCTACAGAAGACTCAGCTAAACCAGCTGACAGAGTAGAGATTGAAAGAGAAGTAGTCAGAGTACCAGCTCACTTCATGCCTTCAGATAACCTGACTCACTTCATTGATAAAGGAGAAAAGATTATGACCCATCTGGTTAAGGCCACTACCTTATTCCTCAATGAAGAGTATCTTTCAGCTGAAGAGAGAGGCAAAGCTCTGATAGTTCATCCAAAGCCTCAAGGTACTGCCTCACCTTCTACTTCATCTGTTGACTATACAGCAGACATCTGCTCATAGGTCAAAGCTGCAATATGTTGAAAACGCTGTTAGGGAGCAGAAGACCCGTCTTCACGACCAGATTATTGACATTGAAGACAAGTTTGGAGAGTCACTTCACCATCAGATAGGTGAATACTTAAGCACCATCCAGAAGAGGGCATGTGATGTCTCCAAAATGTTTGCTGATGAGATTTCCCAATTGGAGACAGCCTACGAGTCTAAAATTAAAGATGCTGAAGCAAGAGCCACTGAGGGTCAAGCTTTTCTTAAGGCAGCTGCAGAGGAGAATGAAAAACTGCAGATTCAGCTGAAGGAGACAGCAGCCAAGTTGGAAGCACTTACAACTAGATTTGAAGTTGCCTCCTCCTCCAATTCTCATGCTGAAGTTCTAGAGCACAGCATCACTCATCTGACCCAAGTTGCCAAAGTCAATGCCATGTCCCTGAAGCAGACTCTGAAAGTGGAGATTCTGAATGCCATGAAGCCTTTTGCGGCTGCACTTGCTGAAGCCAAAAAGGGGGAATATGTGTTGATAAAGGCTCTAGAGAAGTCTACTGCCCAGCAAGCTGAACTGGTAGTAGCACAAGATGACTTGACTGAAACCTTGGGTGGTTTAAAGAGCAAAATCAAGAGCAGGCAAGGCAAAGGCAAAGAAATTGCTCAAGAAGACACCCAAGATCCCACTCAAGCTCCTGCCAAGACTCTACAGATCACTGCTCCTGTAGAACAAGTTCCTGAGAAGAGAATGACAAGGAAAAGGAAGGCAGATGAGCAAGCTCAGTCAGCTCAGTCCAGCAAGAAGTCAACTCCAACAGAGCCTACTGCAGAAGAGAAAGAGGCTCTAGAGTTGAAGAAAAGAAAGTTGCTTGAAGCTCAAGAGCTTAAGCAAAAGAAGCTAAATGATGTAAAGGCAGTCAAAGTAAAATTTGAAAGGAAAATAGCCAAACTCAGGAAAACACTCAAGGACAAAGCAAAAGAAGACAGTGTCCTGGTGTTTGATAGCAATTATGTGGATTATTTAGCCCTTCAAGATGAGCTACCAAGATGGTATCCCCTGAAGAAGAAGTGGCAAATTCAACACCACATAGTAAGGAAATTTGGCCCTCTTCCTACTTATGAAGATGAATTCTTCCAGTTTAATCAGTTTATGACCATTGAAGATCCAGAGTTCTGGGAAGAAATTGTCAAGACAGCCAAAGAACTTGACAACTGCAGAATCCTAAAACAACTGGTTAACACTTAATCAAGAACGAGTCTAAACAAGGCCTACCATAATTCCGCATATAATCTCTTCATTCAGATCACTATAGTCATCTGGACCAGCAGACTTGTAGTCCAGTTGACATAGCAATCAGAAGAGGTTCCCAACTCTCTTGAAAAAGTTTTAAAGTCTATTCACCCCTCCCCTCTAGACTTTAATCCCATTCACTACTCGTTCAGGGACCAACAAGTGGTATCAGAGCAGTGGTTCTAACGGACTACTATCTCTAGATTATCAAAAGACTTGAGGGAGTCTTTCTGTAGTCCTCTTGAACAGATCTTTTGAAAAACTTGTTTTTGAAAACTCATACAGCATGAGTGCTAATATGCGAAAGTTGCCTAAGTTTTCAGTTGAGGATTATGATTACTGGAAGATCAGGATGAGGAAGAATCTTACATCAGTCCACTACAAGATGTGGTCAGTAATCACAGAAGGCCCAATCACCATCATGACAGTCAACACTGCAAATGGTGATCCAGAAATTCCAGTTGGAGAACTTGCTCCCAAGCCCATGAAGGATCTCACACCAGAAGAGATGAAGCAATCAAATCTTTATAGCATTGCTCAAGATTACATAATGCAAACTCTTCCAAATGAGTACATTGCAAAGGTAATCCACTGTGAGTCAGCCAAAGAAATGTGGGAGGCGTTGGCACTTCTATATGAAGGAATTGAGCTGATCAAGGAATCCATGTTGTCTACAGCAGTCAAGAAGTTCGAACACTTCAAGATGCAACCAGAAGAGTCTATTGATCAGCTAGACAATAGATTTACCAAGATCATCAATGAGATAGAATCTCTGGGCAAGAAATATACTAATAGAGAGAAAAATCTAAAGATTCTAGACTCTCTAACCAAGAAATGGAGACTCAAGAAGACCATCATCAAGGATACTCAAGATATCAAGAAGTGGTCTGCTCAAACTCTATTTCAGAACCTAAAAGCTCATGAATATGATCTGGAAAGAGAAGAAAACTCAGGAAGAGATGAGCCAACTGCAACCCCATCTACCTCCAAAACTGTAGCCTTCAAGGCAGCCAATACAAAAGGTGCAAGTACCTCATCTGGCAAGACCTCACTGAAAACAGAAGACTTTGAAGGATCAGACATGAGTCTGAAAGAGCAAATGGCTCTTATGATCAAGAGATTCAAATGGATGAACACTCTCAACAACAAATATAGAAAATTCTATAGAAACTACAAAGATAGAAGAACAAGTTCACCCTCCAGAGGTTCCAGAGAAAGAACACCAGAAAGACATCCTAGAAAGGATGTGGAATCATCTGACAGCCGAGGATCTAGAAGAAGAGATGCCACTCCTCCAAGGAAAGGTAACTCAAATCAGAAATCTGGATCATGCTTTAATTGTCGCAAACCAGGACATTATGTCTATGAATGTCCTGAGCTGAATTTAGATGACAAAGAAGAAAGAAGGCCAAGAAGAGACAGAAAAAATTCAGACAAGCAAGCAATGGTGACTGAAGAATCTGAATATCAAAGTGATGAACTCCCTACATCACCAGACTGTCAAATCTTCTTAGATGATTCAGATGATCTAGCTATGATGGCCATAGGTGAAAATGAGGTAAATTCCTATACTACTACTTTCCATTCACCTATTTTTTCACAATCAGATGAGTTAAACTCATCTGAAGGCGAATCAGAAGACACCTATTATCAATCTTTAAGAAAGGTAAAAGGTGATCTGGATATTGCCACTAGAGCTTTTATAGAAGTGGAAGAGGAGAACAAGGATCTAAGGAAAGAAATTGCTAAGTTGAAAAAGACTAAGTTTGATAACACCCCTGAGTTGGTCACAATGAATGAAAGACTGACCAGAGAAGTGGAACTTCTTAAGGAAGAAAATACCACAATAACTCAGTTGTATGAGGGGATGTTAGAAACCTAAGTTTTAGAAACTAAGGAATTTCGTTCACTACAATCCAAGTTCGATGACCTCTTCCAAGCACACAAGCTCTTAGAAAAGGAGAAGGAATGCCTAAATCAAAAGATATCAGAGTTCAATAAAGCTTCTACTACTATTGAAAGTATCTCTGAGTATTATAGATCAAATGGCAATAAGATGGGTTTTGGCTATGAACTTAATCCATCTACATCCTCTCCAGCTGGGGGTAGTACACCTAACAAGTGCACTACTCAGACACATGAAAAGTGTGAGTGTTCTAAACACGATGAACCAAATATGAACCAAAAGGCATCTGTACCAGCTAAGGCTAACTATCCTAACACCAAAAATGGTAAAAGACAAGTTAACCCCAAGCCTGTACAGAGGAACAACAAACAGCCTAGACCATCTCGTTTGACACAGTCTCAGCTGTATGCTACTCCAGCCAAAAAGAAGAAATCTTCTTCAAACAAATCTGTTCTCTTTGCACCCCCTATCTCTTATGATATTGTGAGAACAGAGGAGTATGGTCCATATAATCGTGTGCATCGTCCAGCTAATGCACCCAGGCCGAATGTAACTAGTCAAAAGATCATGTATGTACACTCCTATAAAGGGAAACCATTTGACTACTACTTAGCTGACACAAACAACAAATCAGACCAGTCCAAGGTGTTAACTGGTAAGATTTGGTTCGGTGATGCCCGAGGGAAACAACTCAAGTGCTCAAGGTTTTTCAAACGACCAATGTATATGTGGGTTCCCAAGGGTAGTACTAACACCCAATGACCCAAGACAAAATGAGTACCTAAGACTTAACCTTTCTTGCAGGAAAGGAGGGACCTATACAGAAGAGGAGGTCTAGCAGGAGAAACATGGTACATAGATAGTGGATGCTCAACTCACATTGTTGGTCCCTGAGACGAGTGTAAGATCAGCTGACTTGATGCCTGCTGATTGTGTGGAAAATAAACTAACTCTTTAAAGTAACTAGTCCGCTAATTTCACTAGGGGCCTAGGACTAGTTAGTCGACTGATTAATTACTTATCGGAGTTAAGTGCGGAATTGTAGTGTGCCCATAAATATTATACTCGTCTATTTAATAAATACAGTGTGTAAAACAGTTTATGCACAAATATGTATGAAAAGACTTGAAATGTAAAGTGCAGAAATGTAAATAACACATTAATTTATAGTGGTTCGGATATACGTTCCTACGTCCACTCTCACGTCCACACGTGATGTTTAATCCCTTTAATTTACCACAAATTACAAGGGCCTTGTCCTTTATAGTCCCAAGGGTAGGACTTTGAGATCTGAGCCAGTTCCCTTAACTGCTACGGTCTCCACAAGTGATTGTAAGCACTTGCACTTCCCCACAAGTGATTGTAAGCACTTGCACTTGAACTCCACAAGTGATTATAGAGCACTTGGACTCTTTACAGTGATAAACACTCAACTTGACTTCTAAGGTTTTATGGTAGAAGGTGGGTTTTGTGTATATGAACTAGGTGAGAATTTCCCTTACAATCTGTTTTAGCCTCATGCTAGGATTGGGAAATTCTCTCTAAGCTATGGATATATATGAGTGGTTGCACTGGCTTAGATGGTATGAGTTCACTCACTGGGGATGAGGTGATGCGTGTTGAATCTTCATGAATGATCTTCTTGAGCTCTTCTTGTTTCTGGAGTTTATGACCTTTGCTCGACCTTTGCATCTCACACCTCTTCTCACACTCCCAATGATGTATGAGCTCATTTATATAGTGTTAATGTTTGAATGTTACCGTTGGATGATAGCAATTCAAATCTCCACTAATTCGGGAATTGCCAATCTCTTGATTTGATATGATTGAATATTACCATTGTCATGTAATTTCAATCATATCTTTGAATTTCCTTTCTTGTGCGTATCTTGTCAATCCTTGACTTCAACTCTGATTGGCCTTCCTTTAATTGAGTAAGAAGACTTCTACTCTGCTGGTAAGAAGACTTCACTCTGCTGGTAAGAAGACTTCACTCTGCTGGTAAGAAGACTTCTACTCTGCTGTCTTTACTCAGCTGGCTTTACACAGCTGCTGTTTCTTCTCAGCTGCTGTCTTTACTCTGCTGTCTTTACTCAGCTGGCTTTACACAGCTGCTGTTACTTCTCAGCTGTTGTCTTTACTCTGCTGTCTTTACTCAGCTGGCTTTACACAGCTGATGTTTCTTCTCAGCTACTGTCTTTACTCTGCTGTCTTTACTCAGCTGGTTGTAAGATGACTTCTACTCAGCTGATGTAAGACGACTTCTACTCAGCTGATGTAAGATGACTTCTGGTCTTGGTCTTCTCTTCTATTCTTGAGCATTTGACAAGTCTTCTCTTCTAACCAGAGTCCTATCTATTACAAGATGTATAATAAAGTTGTCTATACAATACAACTTATCCTATTACATGTTTGATTTGGTTTATCAAAACTAAACTAAGGATATTCATATCCCAACACACATGACAGGAACCAAAGCCCTGCTGACCAACTACATAGAGAAAAAAGGTCCAAAAGTCTTCTTTGGTGATAACGCGCACGGTAACACAAAAGGATATGGCACCCTTAAAAATGGTGACATTGAGGTACATGATGTATCATATGTAGAAGGTCTTAAGTTTAATTTATTATTTGTTTCTCATTTTTGTGACACTGGTTACTCAGTTAAATTCTCTAAAGATGAGTGTCTCATAAGTGATAAAAGAACAAAACAAAACCTTCTAACAGGATCTAGAAATGGAAGTATGTATCTTGCAAATTGGAACAGCTGTCCTAAGGATACATGTCTGCTTGTGAAGAGCCCTAAAAATGTCAGCTGGCTATGGCACAAACGCCTTAGTCATCTGAACTTTAAGACTATGAACAAGCTAGCAAGGGAATCCTTAGTTGATGATCTGCCTAATGAACTCTACTGTAAAGATCACGTATGCGATGCATGCCAACAAGGAAAGCAAATAAAGGTCTCCTTCAAGACCAAGAAGACAGCATCAACCAGCAGAGTTCTTGAATTGCTTCACATGGATCTCTTTGGACCAATCACTCCAACCACATTAACAGGGAGAAAGTACACTCTCATTGTTGTAGATGACTACTCCAAGTTTACTTGGGTTATCTTCTTATACAAGAAGAGTGAGACTCAGTAGAAGCTTCCTGAACTATTGAAGAGGATCCAAGTAGAGAAAGGAGAACCAATTGTGAAAATTAGAAGTGACAAAGGCACTGAATTTATTAACTCTTATATTATTGCCTATTGTACTTCTAATGGTATTCAGCATGAGACAAGTGCAGCAAGAACACCACAGCAGAATGGTGTAGCTGAAAGAAGAGTCAGAACACTCAAAGAAGCTGCAAGAACACTCCTTGCTGAATTCTCCACTCCTAAGAAGCTATGGGCAGAAGCCATCAACACAGCTTGTCACACTCAAAACAGGTCAGGTATTCACAAAATACATGAGAAAACACCATATGAACTGTGGAAAGGAAGAAAACCTAGAGTATCTTACTTTCATATATTTGGTTGTAAGTGTTTCATTCACAACAATGGGTAGAGTAAGTTGAATGCCTTTGATGCCAAAGAAGATGAGGGGATACTCTTAGGATACTCCTCTACTAGCAAAGCATTTAGAGTACTCAACAAACGAACCCTTCTTGTGGAAGAAACACCTCATGTTGTTTTTGATGAATCTTGTGAAAAGAGTGCAGTAGAAACAAACTCAGCTGCAGATCAGATGAGACAGCTAGTGATCAAGTCCAGACCAGATGAGTTCATTGAAGTCAATGAACCTTTTCCTGAAGAACCAGAGGAAGATAAGCCTCATAGACCTGTCACTAGATCTCAAACTCAAGCAGTGCAAGCTGACCAGAATCAAGATGCACCAATCCCAAATGCAAGGGGGAATGATCTCTTTAACACACAAGATACAGATGATGATCGACCAAATCAAGTCAACCCCCCTGATGGCACTAGAACAGATGAGAATCCAAACTCATCTAATGCAGATACTCCTGTGAGGCATACATGGAGAAATAATCATCCGTCAAACCTCATCTTAGGAGGAGCAGACTCAGGTGTCAAGACAAGAAGACAACTAAATCAGAACTCCCAATCATCTATGTTCTGCTGGTGTGCTTTCCTGTCCAACATTGAACCAGCTGACATAGAAGAAGCAATGACAGATAGCAATTGGATCACTGCTATGCAAGAAGAACTAAACCAATTCGAAAGAAATGAAGTATGGGAATTGGTAGATCGTCCTGAAAACCACAATGTAGTAGGAACAAAGTGGGTATTCAAGAATAAGAAGGACGAAAATGATGTGATAACTAGAAATAAAGCAAGGCTAGTTGCAAAAGGATATTCACAATCTGAAGGGATTGACTATGATGAAACCTTTGCTCCAGTAGCCAGACTAGAAGCTATTCGACTGTTTCTAGCTTATGCATCATATATGGGCTTTAAAGTGTACCAAATGGATGTTAAGAGTGTTTTTCTAAATGGTATTCTAGTAGAAGAAGTATATGTAGAGCAGCCTCCAGGATTTGAAAAAGGTGATGAAGTATATCGACTGAAGAAGGCTCTCTATGGTCTAAAGCAAGCCCCTAGAGCTTGGTATGACACATTGTCACAATTCCTACTTGACAATGGATATACAAAAGGCAAAGTTGATAGAACTCTTTTCAGAATACAAGAAGGAGAAGACATTCTAATGGTGCAAATATATGTAGATGATATTATATTTGGATCACCCAATCAAGAGATGTGCAAAAAGTACTCTGAACTCATGTAAGGAAAGTTTGAAATGAGCATGATGGGTGAGATGAATTACTTCCTAGGACTTCAAGTCAAGCAGAGTCCAGAAGGGGTCTTCATCAACCAGTCCAAATATACCAAAAGCCTATTAGAAAGATTCAAAGCTCTACAAAGCAAGACTGCAAGGATTCCAATGATGACATCTTTTAAAATGGAACCAGATGAGTCTGGAAAGGCAGTTGATCAAGCTGAATATAGAGCACTGATTGGATCTCTACTATACCTTACAGCTAGCAGACCAGACATAACATTTGCTGTAGGAGTATGTGTTAGGTTTCAAGCAAACCCAAAGCAAAGTCATCTAGAAGCAGCAAGGAAGATTCTTAAGTACCTAAAAGGAACAGTCAATCTAGGACTATGGTACCCTGCTGATGACAACCTAGAATTGAGTGGTTATTCTGACTCAGACTATGGAGGATATAGAATTGATAGGAAATCCACATCTAGAACCTGTCAATTCCTAGGCAACAAGTTGATTTCATGGTTCTCTAAGAAGCAAACTTCAGTTGCAACCTCCACCACTGAAGCAGAATATATGGCAGCTGGAAGTTGTTGTAGTCAGCTGCTCTGGCTAGTTCAACAACTCAAGGATTACAATGTAGAGGCAAGAGAAGTCCCTATCTATTGTGATAGCAGCAGTGCCATTGCCATCACTCAAAATCCAGTCCTCCACACAAGGTGCAAGCATGTCGACATTCGACACCACTTCATAAGAGATCACCTTGAAAAGAAGGACATTAAGATGGAGAAAATTCATACAGATATCCAAAGAGCAGACATCTTGACTAAGCCCCTAGCTGAAGAACGATTCAAGACCCTATGCTACAGCTTAGGACTCCTGGATCCAAACACATGAAGAGCAAAGATCAGCTGAAGACCTCAGCTGATACAACTGCAGCAGACTAGGAGGATCAGATGAGGTGAATAGACACCCTCATCTTCAGGTAAGTTCTTTCCCGATGAAGACAAATAAAGCTGAGGGAAAACATAGAGTTATCTAATCAAGGGGGAATCAATGATACCTTAAGAATCCTTGATGAAATACTCTAAAATCGGCATTGCATATTATATATATATATCCAGCAGACTTGAACAAAGTTATTTGACATCTTTACTCTAAGCAATGTATATCTATGTATATTAATAAACTATTCTTCATAAAATACTTTATTTATATACATACATACAGTATACTATTGAGTTATACTTGGTTGGATTAATACACCATCCACACCGACTCAACAGTATGCATGCACTGTACGGATTTCAAATACCTCTTGCTTAAAATTTATAAATTCTGCATTCCATAAGATAGAGTCTGAACCTCTTTAAATGTGAACCCTTAGATCAAGAATCTCATTGTTGATCTTAAGAAGTAACTTTTCAGAAATTCAGACCTATCAACTCTATAGTTTTGTCATCTTTCACTCCACTACCTCATTTCTACCCCTATAAAAGGAGGAACTTATGAGAACACCTAAGAACACAAACCACTAACTATTATTTCTGTTTCAGGTATGGAGACAATCGAAAGAAGAGATGGAATGGAGATCATCCCTCAACCAAGGTCTTGGGTGAAGGAGTTGAAGATTTGTCCTGAAGATGAAGATGATGCAGATCAGCATACTTGGTTTATCCAACATAAGTATGCCTATGAAAACTAGAGGAAGGAGAGACGTTCTTGTTGAAAACTAGAGGAAGGAGAGATGCAGAGGACAAAGTAACAAGCAAGCAGAGCTTCTTCTCCAGGGGAAAGTTCTACATGGAGAGCTTGTTATCAAAGGCTACTGTGTCTAAACAAATCAAGAAGACCCAGTCCATGGCTCTCTCTTCACACTCCATTGAAGCCTCTTCCAATCTTCCTTCCCTTTCAAGAGAAGCGAAGAAATTCAACAAGGACACATTAGATGCTACAACCCATCTGATGATGAGGAACATCAGATGGTGAGGGCAACCTGAACCAGTGGGATATCATCCAGGCTGATCATCAAATTGATTTGATGGTCCTACATTGTTTAGAGATAGAGCTGGAAGATCCATCAAACCAGGTTGGATCATCACTCACAATAAAGTTGGAAGATCCATTGTTGGTCCCTGAACGAGTAGTGAATGGGTTTAAAGTCTAGAGGGGAGGGGTGAATAGACTTTAAAACTTTTTCAAACAGAGTTGGGAACCTCTTCTGATTGCTATGTCAACTGGACTGCAAGTCTGCTGGTCCAGATGACTATAGTGATCTGACTGAGGAGGTTATATGCGGAATTATGGTGGCCCTGGTTTAGACTCGTTCTTGTAACTTGTTTTACTTAATGAAAATACTCAGCTGATGCTGGTTTGAAAGTTATGGCCTTGTTTTGAATAGTGTTGAAATCACAGTATGCACTATATAATAATGAATGTAAAGGCAGAAATGTAAAGTGCAGAAAGTAAATAACACCGGATTTATAGTGGTTCGGATATACGTTCCTACGTCCACTCTCACGTCCTAACGTGATGTTTAATCCCTTTAATTTCCACAAATTACAAGGGTCTTGACCTTTATAGTCCCAAGGTTAGGACTTTGAGATCTGAGCCGTCCTAACAGCTACGGTCTCCACAAGTGATTGTAAGCACTTGCATTTTAAGGGGTTTCAAAAACTTTAACCTTTCGGTGAGGGTTTGGGGTTTTTGAGGTGTATCCAACTAATGGTTCAAGCTTATAATTTGCTTAACCACTATGCCTAAAACAATTGATATACAATATGAACAGGTTTCAGGTTCTTAAGGGTTGGATAGAAATCACTTAAGAGCTATAGATAATCTAATGGTTTCTGGCTCTTTTGAGAATTCTTTAGAACTGTATGGCTTTAGCTTTGATTGCTTGCTTGGCTTGTTGAATTCTCTCTTGTGACTTCTTCTTTGTGATTTCTCATCCTCTTGTATTTATAATGGAGATTGGTTGCAACTAGCCGTTGGAGTTGACTAGCCGTTTGAGCAATCTTTCCATAATAGCTTGATTCCTTGATTCCAGCCGCTTTATTGCTTCAATCCTGGGATCATGTCAATCTTCTAAATAAGGTAGGTCTTCGTTTGAATTGCAAGATGACTTAGGAATCAACCAAGTCTTGGAAGAGCACATAGTCTTCTGATCTGTACTTCTAGTCTTCTGACTACTCTTCTGGCCTTAGGTCTTCTGTCTTCTGATATCAGACGAGTAACACTCTTCTGATCTGGAAATTCTTTGTACTGCTTTTAGGCCATCTTCAATCTGGGACTCCATCAGATAGGTAAGTATACAAGCACCTTAACTTATCTGGTCTTCAAGGATCTTCTAGTCTTCATGTCTTCTACTCTTCTCATCTTGAGGATAGGCATGTAAGCCAAGACTGTGCTGATCAGCTGATATCAATACAGTTGATCACACAAGACTAGTCTAAGCTGTTCTATACAAGTCAGCTGATCCTATTACATTTATAAACTCTAAGTGTTTTGGCCATCAAAACTATTCTAACATCAAGTGGGGCTTAGGATGAATTTATATCCCAACATCCATCATCCAAGTTCGATCATCACAGCAAACCCCTATCCTCTACTCAGCTGATCAGAAGACCAACTCAGCTGACCAGAAGACTTTCAAGGAAAATCAGCAGACTTTTTGAAGAAATCAGAAGACTTCACTCTGCTGATCAGATCACTTCAATTTAGAGTATAATGGCTAGCTTTGATCATGTAATTCATTCTAGATTTATTCCTGAATGTAATTAAAGAAATTGGCCTATAAAAGGAATGCAATTCACTTATAGAAAATGGCCTTTGATGATCAATTCTTGCCACAAAATTAGTCTCAACGGCTATTTTTGGTAATGATGTCATTAGTACTTGATTACCATACTGCCAGCAAATCAACAATTGCCACATGGCAAATTCAGCCGGCAAAATTAAAGGAAACGGGGCGAAATCTAATAAGGAAATCTTGGGCTCTACTCCACAAATTAAACCAAATCTGACCGTTGTATTATACAATTCTCAAGAATTGCTGGAGTATATATACAACCCTTACACCATTCCAAAAACCCTTTCGCTCACAAATCTCAATTGCTTACTATACTCTCTCGTTCTGCAAGTTTCTTTCGCACTTTCGAAACCTAACTCTCAAACTCAGAATGGGGATCATTGAATTTTTTGATGAGAAGACCAAGATCACAGGCACTTTGGACGCTGCAAAGTGGTCCAAGGAAGGGAAGATTTTTACGGAGAACGCTCTGTTTTTCAAGGGCAAACACACAGCTGAGAACAAGGAAATATTACTTAGATGCCTCAACCTTAATCTCAGAGAATTTATACAAGCAGCACCTGCCAATGTTTATGAACAAGATGTGCTGGCTTTCTATGCAAATGCTGTGATGAATGGCTCACAGGTTGAAAGTGTCGTGGGTAGACACCCGGTCAAGATCACAAGGAAAATTCTTAAGGACATGTTCGATCTATAAAGGGGGGAAGTCAACATCTCTACCTACATAATGGGAAGAGAAAAGGAATACATGGAATTATTTACTGATGGAAGAGTCAAGGCCGTCGATGCCTCTGGAGTCAAGAAATCCCAACTTGACCCTAAGTTTCAGACCCTGATGGATATTGCAGGAAAGATGCTACTAGGTAACACATTCAGTCATGATGCTGTTACTACTCTAAAGGTTAGAGTTATGGCTGCAATCTGGGATCAGGTTAATGGAGACTGGCAAGGGCTTTTCTTGGACAGAATTGCTCTTGAGGCCAAGAAGGTGTCCTTGGACTTACAATCTAAGGAGTGGAAAGTAACCTCTACTGTCAGCTTTGCCAACAAGCTGAGTATCATCCTTCCAGAGGTACTCCCAAAGAAGTACAAAATGGGACCTCATAAGACCTTCCACATCTCTAAGTATTACTTAAGGAAGGAAGCTCTTGCTGAGGCAGCAATGTTGAAGAAGAGAAGAGGAAGTTCTTGGCTGAAGCATCTTCCAAAGATGTTGTTGAGGAGGCAGAAGAGTCTGTTCATGACTCTGCTGAAAAAGAAGAGGAGCCATCCAAAGAAGAGGCTCAAAAGAAGGCTGCTGAGGATGATGATGATGATAATCAGACCTTAGCACAACGAAGATTTCTGATCAGATCAGGGCTCATCTCCCCATCTGATTCAGATGCCACTCCCACTGCCTCTCCTTTGAAAAAGGCAGGTACTTCTAATCCCTCTCTCACTTTCACACCTTCTAAACTGTCAAAGGGTCAGAAGAGAAAGAAGAACACTTCTTCTTTCACAAAGAAATCCAAGAAATCCAGGCTCCCTACTCCCATGAGCATAGCCCCTATTTCATCCTTCAACCCTTCTGATGACTCCAACCCATCTGAACCCTCACACACTGATACCCAAATCCCTGCTAATACTCACACAGCAGAGGAACAAGCCCAGCCTAACCCTGCTGATGTTCAAACAGCAGACAACCAACCACAGACCACCTTAACACCCCCTGCTGATGATCAAACTCAGATCACATCCTCATCCCCTGCTGACCCTCAAACAGCTGATGTTCAAGATCATCAAGCCCAGCCATCTACTGATCTTCAAGTAGAAAAGGAGTCAGATCAGCAGACTCAAAACCCTGCTGATAAACAAACCTCTGAAGATCAATCCCAACCCCCTACTCAACAAGAAAATATCACTCCCCAAATCCCTGCTGATACTCACACAGCAGAGGAAAATGCCCCAGCTACCCAATCTCCTACCCCCACTGTCCCTTCTGTTCCAGAAGACTTAGCACCAACAGACCTGGATCAAGCTGGCCCCTCTCAACCTCAGTACAGAATGGTGCACTATCCTATGTGCACAAAGGAGAAAATAATGAGGATGAAGATAGCCAACCTGCTCATGTCCACTACTCCTGGTGTTGATGAAGAATCAATCCAGTTTGAACAGGTACTTACTGTGGTGGTGATGATGTGGATGACCTTCTTGAGGTCATGGAAGGAATGGGAGGAAAGGAAAACTTCCTCGACTGGGAAATGGAGCAAAAGGAAGTTGCTCAGGTTCAATCTTTTGCTCAACTACTATCAGCAGAGGCACTGACTGTGGTTTGCAACCGGATTCTAGGAATCCCCACTGTTGATGTCTCTGTCCCAGAAGGCTCATTAGATCAGCACACAGCTGAAAAAATAAAGATGGAGGAATCAGCTGCACCAGCCTTGGTGAATGACTCAGCTGCCCCTGCAGAAGACTCAGCTGCCCCTGCAGGAGACTCAGCTGCACCAGCTGACAAAGTAGAGATTGAACGAGAAGAAGTCAGAGTACCAGCTCACTTCATGCCAACAGATGACCTGTCTCACTTCATTGATAAAGGAGAGAAGATTATGACACATCTGGTTAAGGCCACTACCTCATTCCTCAATGAAGAGTACCTATCAGCTGAAGAAAGAGGCAAAGCAATAATAGTTCATCCAAAGCCTAAAGGTACTACCTCAACCTCTACTTCATCTGTTGATCACACAGCAGACATCTGCTCGCAGGTCAAAGCTGCAATAGACTTGCACTTTGAGAAAGGTTTAGGCCTGCAGCTTGGAAGATATGTTGAGAAAGCTGCTAGGGAGCAGAAGACTCGTCTTCATGACCAGATTATTGACATTGAAGACAAGTTTGGTGAAGCACTTCATTAGCAGATAGGAGAGTATTTGAGTACCGTTCAGAAAAAGACAGGTGACATCTCCAAAATGTTTGTTGATCTTTATACTGATGAGATGCACCGCATGGAGACTACCCACAAGACAAGAATTGAGAATGCTGAAGCAAGAGCCACTGAAGGTCAAGCTCTTCTTAAGTCAGCTGCAGAGGAGAATAAGAAACTACAGACTCAGCTGACGGAAACAGCATCCAAATTGGAGGCACTCTCAGAGAAGCTCGAAGCTGCCTCCTCCACCAATTCTCTTGCTCATGTCATAGAGCACAGTATCTCCCACATTACTCCTGTCAGCAAGGTCAATGCCATGGCCCTGAAGCAAACTCTGAAAGTGGAAATAATGAATGCCATGAAGCCTTTTGCGGCTGCACTTGCTGAAGCCAAAAAGGGGGAAGATATGTTGATAAGAGCTCTTGAGAAGTCTACTGCCCAACAAGCTGTAATGGTAGTATCTCAAGATGAGCTGAATGAAACCTTGGGTGGTTTAAAAAGCAAAATCAAGAGCAGGCAAGAAAAAGGCAAAGAAATTGCTCAAGAAGGCACCCAAGCTCCCACTCAAGCTCCTGCCAAGAGTCTACAGATCACTGCTCCTGTAGAACAAGTTCCTGAGAAGAGGATGACAAGGAAAAGGAAGGCAGATGAGCAAGCTCAGTCAGCTCAGTCCAGCAAGAAGTCAGCTCCAGCAGAGCCTACTGCAGAAGAGAAAGAGGCTCTAGAGTTGAAGAAAAGAAAGTTGCTTGAAGCTCAAGAGTTCTTCCATGTGCTGTACATCTGTAACATTCTCCTCTTCGTAGATCTTGTACAGAATCTTCTTGATTTCTATCATGTTGGCTCTTCCTGAATCCAGAAGGGGTGCATCCCATTTGGGTTCTTCAGGAGTTGGGATTCTGCAGTTGACAATTTCTTGACAATTTCTTTGGCTGACTGAGCTTGCTCATCTGCCTTTCTTTTCCTTGTCATTCTCTTTTCAGAAACTTGTTCTACAGGAGCAGTGATCTGTAGACTCTTGGCAGGAGCTTGAGTGGGTGCTTGAGTATCTTCTAGAGCAATTTCTTTGCCTTTGCCTTGCTTGTTCTTGATTTTGCTCTTTAAACCACCCATGGTTTCAGTCAAGTCATCTTGTGCTACTACCAGTTCAGCTTGCTGGGCAGTAGACTTCTCTAGAGCCTTTATCAACATATCTTCCCCCTTTTTGGCTTCAGCAAGTGCAGCCGCAAAAGGCTTCATGGAATTCATGATTTCCACTTTCAGAGTTTGTTTCAGTGCCATGGCATTGACCTTGGCAACTTGGGTCAGATGGGTTATGATGTGCTCTAGAACTTCAGCATGTGAATTGGAGGAGGAGGCAGCTTCAAATCTAGTTGTAAGAGCTTCCAACTTGGCTTCTGTTTCCTTCAGCTGAGTCTGCAGTTTCTCATTCTCATCTGCAGCTGTTTTAAGAAGAGCTTGTCCTTCAGTGGCTCTTGCTTCAGCATCCTCAATTCTTGTCTTGTAGGTGGTCTCCATGCGGTGCATCTCTTCAGTGTAAAGATCAGCAAACCTTTTGGAGGTGTCGGCTGATAACTTCTGATAGGTACTCAAGTATTCTCCTATCTGCTGATGAAGTGCTACACCAAACTTGTCTTCAACATCAAGAATCTGGTCATGAAGACGAGTCTTCTATTCCCTTGCAGCTTTCTCAACATATCTTCCTAGCTGCAGGCCTAAACCTTTCTCAAAGTGCAAGTCTATTGCAGCTTTTACTTGGGAGCAGATGTCTGCTGTAAGGTCAACAGATGGGGTAGAGGTAGAGGGTGTACCTTGAGGCTTTGGATGAACAATAATTGCTTTGCCTCTCTCTTCGGCTGATAGGTACTCCTCATTGAGGTAGCAGGTAGTGGCCTTAGTCAGATGGGTCATGATTCGTCTGCCTGCATCCTCTTGATTGTCAATGAAGTGAGTCAGATCGTCTGAAGGTTTGAAGTGAGCTGGTACTCTGACTACTTCTCTTTCAATCTCTTCTTTGTCAGCTGGTGCAGCTGAGTCTTCAGCAGGGGCAGCTGAGTCTTCCACCAAGGCTGGTGCAGCTGATTCCTTCATCTTTGCTTGTTCAGCTGTCTGCTGATCCGATGAACCTACTGGGATAGGGACATCAGCAGTGGAGACTCCTAGGATCCGGTTGCAGACTGCAGTTAGTGCCTCATCTGATAGCAGCTGAGCAAAGGATTGAACTTGAGCAACTTCCTTTTGCTCCATCTCCCAGTCGAGGAAGTGTTCCTTTCCTCCCATTCCTTCCATGACATCAAGAAAGTCATCTACATCATCTCTTCTTAGCTCAATCCAAGTGCATACCCTAAGCACTTGTTCAAACTGGATTGAAGTCTCATCAACTCCAGGGATGGTGGTCTTGAGCAGGTTGGCTATCTTCATCCTCATTATCTTTTCTGTTTGGCACATGGGGTAGTGCACCATTCTGAACTGAGGTTGAGAAGGACCAGGTTGAACCAGGTCTTCTGGTGCCAAGTCTTCTGGAGCAGAAGGGACAATGATGGTAGGGGTTTGGGTAGTTGGGGCATTTTCCTCTGCTGTGTGAGTATTAGCAGGGATTTGGGAAGTGATTTCTTCTTGTTGGGTAGGAGGTTAGGATTGATCTTCAGTAATTTGTTCATCAGCAGGGTTATGGGTCTGCTGGTCTGGTTCAGTTTCTTCTTGAAGATCAGTAGGTGTTTGAGCTTGATGATCTTGGACATTTGCTGTTTGAATATCAGCAAGGATTGTGGATATAATCTGAGTTTGATCATCAGCAGGTTGTGTGGAGGTGGTCTGAGGTTGGTTGTCTGCTGTTTGAACATCAGCAGGGTTAGGTTGGTCTTGTTCCTCTGCTGTGTGAGTATCAGCAGGGATTTGGGCATCAGTGTGTGAGGGTTCAGATGGGTTGGTATCATCAGAAGGGTTGAAGGATGAAATAGGGGCTATGCTCATTGGAGTAGGGAGCCTGGATTTCTTGGCTTTCTTTGTGAAAGAAGAAGTGTTCTTCTTTCTCTTCTGACCCTTTGATAGTTTAGAAGGTGTGAAAGTGAGAGAGGGGTTGGAAGTACCTGCCTTTTTCAAAGGAGAGGTTGTGGGAGTGACATCTGAATCAGATGGGGAGATGAGCCCTGATCTGATCAGATATCTTCTTTGAGCTAAGGTCTGATTGTCATCATCATCCTCTTCAGCAACCTTCTTTTGAGCCTCTTCTTTCGATGGCTCCTCTTCTTCTTCAGCAGCAGAGTTATGAGTGGACTCTTCTGCCTTTTCAATAACATCTTTGGAAGATGCTTCAGCTAACAGCTTCTTCCTCTCTTCTTTCAACCTTGCTGCCTCAGCAAGAGCGTCCTTCCTTAAATAATATTTGGAGATGTGGAAGGTCTTGTGAGGTCCCATCTTGTACTTTCTTGGGAGTACTTCTGGAAGGATGATACTCAGCTTGTTGACAAAGCTAACAGTAGAGGTCACCTTCCATTCTTTGGATTGAAGGTCCAAAGTCACCTTCTTGGCTTCAAGAGCAATTCTGTCCAAGAAAAGCCCTTGCCAGTCTCCATCAATCTGATCCCAGATTGCAGCCATAACTCTAACCTTCAAGGTGGTAACAGCATCATGGCTGAAAGTGTTACCTAGCAACATCTTGCCTGCTATATCCATCAGGGTTTGGAACTTAGGTTCTAATTGGGATTTCTTGAGTCCAGAGGCATCAGCAGCCTTGATTCTCCCATCAGTGAACATCTCCATGTATTCTTTCTCCTTATTCATGATGTAGGTGGAGATATTGATCTTCCCCTTGACAAACCAAATAGTTCCTGAAGGATTTCCCTTGTTACCTTGACCTTGTGTCCACCCATGACACTTTCAACATACGATCCCTTCATCACAGCGTTTGCATAGAAAGCTAGCACATCTTGTTCATAAACGTTGGTGGGTTCTGCTTCCAGAAACTCTCGCAGGTTGAGGTTGATGCAACGGAGAAGGATTTCCTTGTTTGCAGCTGTGTGTTTGCCTTTGAAAAACAGAGCATTCTCTGTGAACATCTTTCCTTCCTTGGACCACTTTGCAGCATCCAAGGTGCCAGTGCTCTTGGTCTTCTCGTCGTAAATTTCAATGATTGCCATAGTAAATTTCGAGTGTTAGGGTTTTGAGAGCTTGAAAGAAATTTGCAGAACGAGAGAGTATTGAAAGCAATAGGGTATTGTGAGCGAAAGGGTTTGGAAGAGGTTTTAAGGGTGTGTATATATACTCCAACAATTCTTGATCTAACTGTCAGAATTGGGTTTAATTGTGGAGTAGAGCCCAAGATTTGCCTTCTTTGATTTCGGGCCTTCCTTTAAATTTGCCGGCTGAATTTGCCATGTGGCAACAGTTGATTTGCTGGCAATTTGGTAATTGAGTATTAATGACATCATTACCAAAAATAGCCGTTGTGACTAATTTTGTGGCAAGAATTGATCATCAAGGCCGTTTTTTATAAGTGAATTGCATTCCTTATATAGGCCAATTTGTTTAATTACATTCAGGAATAAATCTAGAATGAATTACATGATCAAAGATAGTCATTAAACTCAAAAATCAAATGATCTTGTCAGCAGAGTGAAGTCTTCTGATTTCTTCAAGAGGTCTGCTGATTTTCCTTGAAAGTCTTCTGGTCAGCTGAGTTGGTCTTCTGATCAGCTGAGTGGAGGATTGAGATTTGCTGAGTAAATCTTCTGTGCTTTGAAGGTCCAACTTGGCTTGATGGATCCTTCATTGTTGCTGTGATGATCCAACCTGGATGATGGATCTTCCAGCTTTATTGTGAGTGGTGATCCAACCTGGTTTGATGGATCTTCCAGCTCTATCTCTGAATCAGGTAGGACCATCAAATCAATATGTAGATGATCAGCCTGGATGATATCCCACTGGTTCAGGTTGCCCTTACCATCTGATGTTCCTCATCATCAGATGGGTTGTAGCATCAAATGTGTCCTAATTGAATCTCTTCGCTACTCTTGAAAGAGAAGGAAGATTGGAAGAGGCTTCAATGGAGTCGAAGAGAGGGCCATGGACTCAGCCTTCATGTTCTGTTTAGACACAATAGCTTTTGATAACAAGCTCTCCATGTAGAACTTCCCCCTGGAGAAGAAGCTCTGCTTGTTTGCTACTCTGTCCTCTGCATCTCTCTTTCCTCTAGTTTTCAATAAGGACTTCTCTCTTTCCTCTAGTTTTCATAGACATACTTATGTTGGTTAAACCAAGTATGCTGATCTGCATCATCTTCATCTTCTGGACAAATCTTCATCTCCTTCACCCAAGACTTTGGTTGAGGGATGATCTCCATTCCATCTTTTCTTTCGATCTTCTCCATACCTGAAACAAAAATTATAGTTGGTGATTTGTGTTCTTAGGTGTTCTCATAACTTCCTCCTTTTATAGGGGTAGAAATGAGGTAGTGGAGTGAAAGATGACAAAACTATAGAGTTGATAAGTCTGAATTTCTGAAAAGTTACTTCTTAAGATCAACAATGAGATTCTTGATCTAAGGGTTCACATTTAAAGATATTCAGACTTTATCTTATGGAATGCAGAAATTATAAATTTTTGAGCAAGAGTTATTTGAAATCCGTACAGTGCATGCATACTGTTGAGTCGGTGAGGATGGTGTATTAATCCAACCAAGTATAACTCAATAGTATACTGTATGTATGTATATAAATAAAGTATTTTATGAAGAATAGTTTATTATTATATATAGTATACATTGCTTATAGTAGAGAAATCAAATAACTTTGTTCAAGTCTGCTGTATATATATATATATATATATGATATGCAATGCAGATTTTAGAGTATTTCATCAAGGATTCTTAAGGTATCATTGATTCCCCCTTGATTAGATGACTCTAAGTTTTCCCTCAGCTTTATTTGTCTTCATTGGGAAAGAACTTACCTGAAGATGAGGGTGTCTATTCACCTCATCTGATCCTCCTAGTCTGCTGCACTTGGGTCAGCTGAGGTTTTCAGCTGATCTTTCCTTCTTCATGTGCTTGGGTCCAGGAGTCCTAAGCTGTAACATAGGGCTTTGAACCTTTCTTCAGCTAGGGGCTTAGTCAAGATGTCTGCTCTTTGGATATCTGTGTGAATTTTCTCCATCTTGATGTCCTTCTTTTCAAGGTGGTCTCTTATGAAGTGGTGTTGAATGTCGACATGCTTGCACCTTGTGTGGAGGACTGGATTTTGAGTGATGGCAATGGCACTGCTGCTATCACAATAAATAGGGACTTCTCTTGCCTCTATATTGTAGTCCTTGAGTTGTTGAACTAGCCAGAGCAGCTGACTACAACAACTACCAGCTGCCATGTATTCTGCTTCAGTGGTGGAGGTTGCAACTGACGTTTGCTTCTTAGAGAACCATGATATCAGCTTGTTGCCTAGAAATTGACAGGTTCCAGATGTGGATTTCCTATCAATTCTACATCCTCCATAGTCTGAGTCAGAATAGCCACTCAATTCTAGATTGTCATCAGCAGGGTACCATAGTCCTAGGTTGACTGTTCCTTTTAGGTACTTGAGAATCTTCCTTGCTGCTTCTAGATGACTTTGCTTTGGGTTTGCTTGAAACCTAGCACATACTCCTACAGCAAATGTTATGTCTGGTCTGCTAGCTGTAAGATATAGTAGAGATCCAATCAGTGCTCTATATTCAGCTTGATCAACTGCCTTTCCAGACTCATCTGGTTCCATTTTGAAAGATGTCATCATTGGAATCCTTGCAGTCTTGCTTTGTAGAGCTTTGAATCTTTCTAATAGGCTCTTGGTATACTTGGATTGGTTGATGAAAATCCCTTCTGAACTCTGCTTGACTTGAAGTCCTAGGAAATAATTCATCTCACCCATCATGCTCATTTCAAACTTTCCTTGCATAAGTTCAGAGAACTTCTTGCACATCTCTTGATTGGGTGATCCAAATATAATATCATCTACATATATTTGCACCATTAGAATGTCTTCTCCTTCTTGTATTCTGAAAAGAGTTCTATCTACTTTGCCTTTTGTATATCCATTGTCAAGTAGGATTTGTGACAATGTGTCATACCAAGCTCTAGGGGCTTGTTTTAGACCATAGAGAGCCTTCTTCAGTCGATATACTTGATCACCTTTTTCAAAACCTGGAGGCTGCTCTACATATACTTCTTCTACCAGAATACCATTTAGAAAAGCACTCTTGACATCCATTTGATATACCTTGAAGCCCATATATGATGCATAAGCTAGAAACAGTCGTATGGCTTCTAATCTGGCTACTGGAGCAAAGGTTTCATCATAGTCAATCCCTTCAGATTGAGAGTATCCTTTTGCAACTAGCCTAGCCTTATTTCTAGTTATCACATCATTTTCGTCCTTCTTTTTCTTGAATACCCACCTTGTTCCTACTACATTGTGGTCTTCAGGACGATCTACCAATTCCCAGACTTCATTTCTTTCGAATTGGTTTAGTTCTTCTTGCATAGCAGTGATCCAATTGTTATCTGTCATTGCTTCTTCTATGTCAGCTGGTTCAATGTTGGATAGGAAGGTACACCAGCAGAACATAGATGATTGTGAGTTCTGATTCAGTTGTCTTCTTGTCTTGACACCTGAGTCAGCTCCTCCTAAGATGAGGTTTGATGGATGGTTGTTTCTCCATGTATGCCTCACAGGAGTATCTGCATTGGATGAGCTTGGATTCTCATCTGATCTAGTGCCATCAGGAGGGTTGACTTGATTAGGTCGATCATCATCTGTATCTTGAGTGTCAAAGAGATCATTCCCCCTGGCATTTGGGATTGGTGCATCTTGATTCTGGTCAGCTTGTCCTGCTTGAGTTTGAGATCTAGTGACAGGTCTATGAGGCTTATCCTCCTCTGGTTCTTCAGGGAAAGGTTCATTGACTTCAATGAACTCATCTGGTTTGGACTTGATCACTAGATGTCTCATCTGATCTGCAGCTGAGTTTGTTTCTACTGCATTCTTTTCACAAGATTCATCAAAAACAACATGAGGTGTTTCTTCCACAAGAAGGGTTCGTTTGTTGAGTACTCTAAATGCTTTGCTAGTTGAGGAGTATCCTAAGAATATCCCCTCATCTGCTTTGGCATCAAAAGCATTCAACTTACTCTTCCCATTGTTGTGAATGAAACACTTACAACCAAATATATGAAAGTAGGATACTCTAGGTTTTCTTCCTTTCCATAGTTCATATGGGGTTTTCTCATGTATTTTATGAATACCTGACCTGTTTTGAGTGTGACAAGCTGTGTTGATGGCTTCTGCCCATAGCTTCTTGGGAGTGGAGAATTCAGCAAGGAGTGTTCTGGCAGCTTCTTTGAGTGTTCTGACTCTTCTTTCAGCTACACCATTCTGTTGTGGTGTTCTTGCTGCACTTGTCTCATGCTGAATACCATTAGAAGTACAATAGGCAATAATATAAGAGTTAATGAATTCAGTGCCTTTGTCACTTCTAATTTTCACAGTTGGTTCTCCTTTCTCTACTTGGATCCTCTTCAATAGTTCAGGGAGCTTCTGCTGTGTTTCACTCTTCTTGTATAAGAAGATAACCCAAGTAAACTTGGAATAATCATCTACAACGATAAGAGTGTACTTCCTTCCTGTTAGAGTGGTTGGAGTGATTGGTCCAAAGAGATCCATGTGAAGCAGTTCAAGAACTCTGCTGGTTGATGCTGTCTTCTTGGTCTTGAAGGAGACCTTTGTTTGCTTTCCTTGTTGACATGCATCACAAAACCTGATCTTTACAGTAGAGTTCATTAGGCAGACCATCAACTAAGGATTCCCTTGCTAACTTGTTCATAGTCTTAAAGTTCAGATGACTAAGACGTTTGTGCCATAGCCAGCTGACATCTTTAGGGCTCTTCACAAGCAGACATGTATCCTTAGGACAGCTGTTCCAATTTGCAAGATACATACTTCCCTTTCTAGATCCTGTTAGAAGGTTTTGTTTTGTTCTCTTATCACTTATGAGACACTCATCTTTAGAGAATTTGACTGAGTAACCAGTGTCACAAAAATGAGAAACAGATAATAAATTAAACTTAAGACCTTCTACATATGATACATCATGTACCTCAATGTCACCATTTTTAAGGGTGCCATATCCTTTCGTGTTACCATACGCGTTATCACCAAAGAAGACTTTTGGACCTTTCTTTTCTATGTAGTTGGTCAGCAGGGCTTTGGTTCCTGTCATGTGAGTTGAGCATCCACTATCTATGTACCAAGTTTCTCCTGCTAGACCTCCTCTTCTGTATAGGTCCCTCCTTTCCTGCAAGAAAAGTTAAGTCTTAGGTACCCATTTTGTTTTGGGTCCTTGGGTGTTAGTACTACCCTTGGGAACCCACATATACATTGGTCGTTTGAACAACCTTGAGCACTTAAGTTGTTTCCCTCGGGCATCACAGAACCAAATCTTACCAGTCAGCACCTTGGACTGATCTGATTTGTCCTTAGTGTCAGCTAAGTAATAGTCAAATGGTTTCCCTTTATAGGAGTATACATACATGATCTTTTGACTAGTTACATTCGGCCTGGGTGCATTAGCTGGTCGATGCACACGATTATATGGACCATACTCTTCTGTTCTCACAATATCATAAGAGATAGGGGGTGCAAAGAGAACAGATTTGTTTGAAGAAGACTTCTTCTTCTTGGCTGGAGCAGCATACAGCTGAGACTGTCTCAGCCGAGATGGTCTAGGCTGTTTGCTGTTCCTCTGTACAGGCTTGGGGTTAGCTTGTCCTTTACCATTTTTGGTTTTGGGATAGTTAGCCTTAGCTGGTACAAATGCCTTTTGGTTCATATTAGGTTCATTGTGTTTAGAACACTCACCCTTTTCATGTGTCTGAGTAGTGCACTTGTTAGGTGTACTACCCCCAGCTGGAGAGGATGTAGATGGGTTGAGTTCATAGCCAAAGCCCATCTTATTGCCATTTGATCTATAATACTCAGAGATACTTTCAATAGTAGTAGAGGCTTTATTGAACTCTGATATCTTTTGATTTAGGCATTCCTTCTCCTTTTCTAAGAGCTTGTGTGCTTGGAAGAGGTCATCGAATTTGGATTGTAGTGAACGAAGTTCCTTAGTTTCTAAAGCTTGGGTTTGTAACATCCCCTCATACAACTGAGTTATTGTGGTATTTTCTTCCTTAAGAAGCTCCACTTCTCAGGTCAATCTTTCATTCATTGTGGCCAGCTCAGGGGTGTTATCAAACTTAACCCTTTTCAACTTAGCAATTTCTTTCCTTAGATCCTTATTCTCCTCTTCCACTTCTATAAAAGCTCTAGTGGCAATATCCAGATCACCTTTTACTTTTCTTAAAGATTGATAATAGGTGTCTTCTGATTCGCCTTCAGATGAGTTTATCTCATCTGATTGTGAAAAAATAGGTGAATGGAAAGTAGTAGTATAGGAGTTTACCTCATTTTCACCTATGGCCATCATGGCTAGGTCATCTGAATCATCTGAGAAGATTTGGCAGTCTGGTGATGTAGGGAGTTCATCACTTTGATATTCAGATTCTTCAGTCACCATAGCTTTCTTGTCTGAAGTTCTTCTTGGCCTTCTTTCTTCTTTGTCATCCAAATCCAGCTCAGGACATTCATAGACATAGTGTCCTGGTTTGCGACAGTTGAAGCATGATCCAGGTTTCTGATTTGAGTTGCCTTTCCTTGGAGGAGTGGCATCTCTTCATCTAGATCCTCGGCTGTCAGATGACTCCACATCCTTTCTAGGATGTCTTTCTGGTGTTCTTTCTCTGGAACCTCTGGAGGGTGAACTTGCTCTTCTATCTTTGTAGTTTCTATAGAATTTTCTATATTTGCTGTTGAGAGTGTTCATCCTTTCGAATCTCTTGATCATAAGAGCCATTTGTTCCTTCAGACTCATGTCTGATCCTTCACAGTCTTCTGTTTTCAGAGAGGCCTTGCCAGATGAGGTACTTGCAGCTTTTGTATTGGCTGCCTTGAAGGCTACAGTCTTGGAGGTAGATGGGGCTGCAGTTGACTCATCACTTCCTGAGTTTTCTTCTCTGTCAAGGTCATATTCATGAGCTTTTAGGTTCTGAAATAGAGTTTGAGTAGACCACTTCTTGATATCTTGAGTATCTTTGATGATGGTCTTCTTGAGTTTCCATCTCTTGGGTAAAGAGTCCAGGATCTTCAAGTTTTTCTCTCTATTTGTATACTTCTTGCCTAGAGATTCAATCTCATTTATGATCTTTGTACATCTATTGTCCAGCTGATCAATAGTTTCTCCTGGATGCATCTTGAGGTGTTCAAACTTTTTGACTGCTGTTGACAATTTGCTTTCCTTGATCAGCTCAGTTCCTTCACAGAGGAGTGCCAATGCCTCCCACATCTCTCTGGCTGACTCACAGTGGATGACCTTTGCAATGTACTCATTTGGAAGAGTTTGCATTATGTAATCTTGAGCAATGCTATCAAGGTTTGATTGCTTCATCTCTTCTGGTGTGAGATCCCTCATGGGCTTGGGAACCAGTTCTCCAACTGGGACTTCTGGATCACCATTTGCAGTGTTGACTGTCATGATGGTGATTGGGCCTTCAGTGATTACTGACCACATCTTGTAGTGGACTGATGTGAGATTCTTCCTCATCCTGATCTTCCAGTAATCATAATCCTCAACTGAAAACTTAGGCAACTTACGCATGTTAGCACTCATGCTGTATGAGTTTTTAAAAACAAGTTTTCCAAAAAGATCTGTTCAAGAGGACTACAGAAAGACTCCCTCAAGTCTTCTGATAATCTAGAGACAGTAGTCCGTTAGAACCACTGCTCTGATACCACTTGTTGGTCCCTGAACGAGTAGTGAATGGGTTTAAAGTCTAGAGGGGAGGGGTGAATAGACTTTAAAACTTTTTCAAACAGAGTTGGGAACCTCTTCTGATTGCTATGTCAACTGGACTGCAAGTCTGCTGGTCCAGATGACTATAGTGATCTGACTGAGGAGGTTATATGCGGAATTATGGTGGCCCTGGTTTAGACTCGTTCTTGTAACTTGTTTTACTTAATGAAAATACTCAGCTGATGCTGGTTTGAAAGTTATGGCCTTGTTTTGAATAGTGTTGAAATTACAGTATGCACTATATAATAATGAATGTAAAGGCAGAAATGTAAAGTGCAGAAAGTAAATAACACCGGATTTATAGTGGTTCGGATATACGTTCCTACGTCCACTCTCACGTCCTAACGTGATGTTTAATCCCTTTAATTTCCACAAATTACAAGGGTCTTGACCTTTATAGTCCCAAGGTTAGGACTTTGAGATCTGAGCCGTCCTAACAGCTACGGTCTCCACAAGTGATTGTAAGCACTTGCATTTTAAGGGGTTTCAAAAACTTTAACCTTTCGGTGAGGGTTTGGGGTTTTTGAGGTGTATCCAACTAATGGTTCAAGCTTATAATTTGCTTAACCACTATGCCTAAAACAATTGATATACAATATGAACAGGTTTCAGGTTCTTAAGGGTTGGATAGAAATCACTTAAGAGCTATAGATAATCTAATGGTTTCTGGCTCTTTTGAGAATTCTTTAGAACTGTATGGCTTTAGCTTTGATTGCTTGCTTGGCTTGTTGAATTCTCTCTTGTGACTTCTTCTTTGTGATTTCTCATCCTCTTGTATTTATAATGGAGATTGGTTGCAACTAGCCGTTGGAGTTGACTAGCCGTTTGAGCAATCTTTCCATAATAGCTTGATTCCTTGATTCCAGCCGCTTTATTGCTTCAATCCTGGGATCATGTCAATCTTCTAAATAAGGTAGGTCTTCGTTTGAATTGCAAGATGACTTAGGAATCAGCCGAGTCTTGGAAGAGCACATAGTCTTCTGATCTGTACTTCTAGTCTTCTGACTACTCTTCTGGCCTTAGGTCTTCTGTCTTCTGATATCAGACGAGTAACACTCTTCTGATCTGGAAATTCTTTGTACTGCTTTTAGGCCATCTTCAATCTGGGACTCCATCAGATAGGTAGGTATACAAGCACCTTAACTTATCTGGTCTTCAAGGATCTTCTAGTCTTCATTTCTTCTACTCTTCTCATCTTGAGGATAGGCATGTAAGCCAAGACTGTGCTGATCAGCTGATATCAATACAGTTGATCACACAAGACTAGTCTAAGTTGTTCTATACAAGTCAGCTGATCCTATTACATTTATAAACTCTAAGTGTTTTGGCCATCAAAACTATTCTAACATCAAGTGGGGCTAAGGATGAATTTATATCCCAACATCCATCATCCAAGTTCGATCATCACAGCAAACCCCTATCCTCTACTCAGCTGATCAGAAGACCAACTCAGCTGACCAGAAGACTTTCAAGGAAAATCAGCAGACTTTTTGAAGAAATCAGAAGACTTCACTCTGCTGATCAGATCACTTCAATTTAGAGTATAATGACTAGCTTTGATCATGTAATTCATTCTAGATTTATTCCTGAATGTAATTAAAGAAATTGGCCTATATAAGGAATGCAATTCAATTATAGAAAACGGCCTTTGATGATCAATTCTTGCCACAAAATTAGTCTCAACGGCTATTTTTGGTAATGATGTCATTAGTACTTGATTACCATACTGCCAGCAAATCAACAATTGCCACATGGCAAATTCAGCCGGTAAAATTAAAGGAAACGGGGCGAAATCAAATAAGGAAATCTTGGGCTCTACTCCACAAATTAAACCAAATCTGACCGTTGGATTATACAATTCTCAAGAATTGCTGGAGTATATATACAACCCTTACACCATTCCAAAAACCCTTTCACTCACAAATCTCAATTGCTTACTATACTCTCTCGTTCTGCAAGTTTCTTTCGCACTTTCGAAACCTAACTCTCAAACTCAGAATGGGGATCATTGAATTTTTTGATGAGAAGACCAAGATCACAGGCACTTTGGACGCTGCAAAGTGGTCCAAGGAAGGGAAGATTTTTACGGAGAACGCTCTGTTTTTCAAGGGCAAACACACAGCTGAGAACAAGGAAATATTACTTAGATGCCTCAACCTTAATCTCAGAGAATTTATACAAGCAGCACCTGCCAATGTTTATGAACAAGATGTGCTGGCTTTCTATGAAAATGCTGTGATGAATGGCTCACAGGTTGAAAGTGTCGTGGGTAGACACCCGGTCAAGATCACAAGGAAAATTCTTAAGGACATGTTCGATCTACAAAGCGGGGAAGTCAACATCTCTACCTACATAATGGGAAGAGAAAAGGAATACATGGAATTATTTACTGATGGAAGAGTCAAGGCCGTCGATGCCTCTGGAGTCAAGAAATCCCAACTTGACCCTAAGTTTCAGACCTTGATGGATATTGCAGGAAAGATGCTACTAGGTAACACATTCAGTCATGATGTTGTTACTACTCTAAAGGTTAGAGTTATGGCTGCAATCTGGGATCAGGTTAATGGAGACTGGCAAGGGCTTTTCTTGGACAGAATTGCTCTTGAGGCCAAGAAGGTGTCCTTGGACTTACAATCTAAGGAGTGGAAAGTAACCTCTACTGTCAGCTTTGCCAACAAGCTGAGTATCATCCTTCCAGAGGTACTCCCAAAGAAGTACAAGATGGGACCTCATAAGACCTTCCACATCTCTAAGTATTACTTAAGGAAGGAAGCTCTTGCTGAGGCAGCAATGTTGAAAGAAGAGAAGAGGAAGTTCTTGGCTGAAGCATCTTCCAAAGATGTTGTTGAGGAGGCAGAAGAGTTTGTTCATGACTCTACTGAAAAAGAAGAGGAGCCATCCAAAGAAGAGGCTCAAAAGAAGGCTGCTGAGGATGATGATGATGATAATCAGACCTTAGCACAACGAAGATTTCTGATCAGATCAGGGCTCATCTCCCCATCTGATTCAGATGCCACTCCCACTGCCTCTCCTTTGAAAAAGGCAGGTACTTCTAATCCCTCTCTCACTTTCACACCTTCTAAACTGTCAAAGGGTCAGAAGAGAAAGAAGAACACTTCTTCTTTCACAAAGAAATCCAAGAAATCCAGGCTCCCTACTCCCATGAGCATAGCCCCTATTTCATCCTTCAACCCTTCTGATGACTCCAACCCATCTGAACCCTCACACACTGATACCCAAATCCCTGCTGATACTCACACAGCAGAGGAACAAGCCCAGCCTAACCCCGCTGATGTTCAAACAGCAGACAACCAACCACAGACCACCTTAACACCCCCTGCTGATGATCAAACTCAGATCACATCCTCATCCCCTGCTGACCCTCAAACAGCTGATGTTCAAGATCATCAAGCCCAGCCATCTACTGATCTTCAAGTAGAAAAGGAGTCAGATCAGCAGACTCAAAACCCTGCTGATAAACAAACCTCTGAAGATCAATCCCAACCCCCTACTCAGCAAGAAAATATCACTTCCCAAATCCCTGCTGATACTCACACAGCAGACGAAAATGCCCCAGATACCCAATCTCCTACCCCCACTGTCCCTTCTGTTCCAGAAGACTTAGCACCAACAGACCTGGATCAAGCTGGCCCCTCTCAACCTCAGTACAGAATGGTGCACTATCCTATGTGCACAAAGGAGAAAATAATGAGGATGAAGATAGCCAACCTGCTCATGTCCACTACTCCTGGTGTTGATGAAGAATCAATCCAGTTTGAACAGGTACTTAGGATATGTACTTGGATTGAGCTCCGAAGAGATGATGTGGATGACCTTCTTGAGGTCATGGAAGGAATGGGAGGAAAGGAAAACTTCCTCGACTGGGAAATGGAGCAAAAGGAAGTTGCTCAGGTTCAATCTTTTGCTCAACTACTATCAGCAGAGGCACTGACTGTAGTTTGCAACCGGATTCTAGGAATCCCCACTGTTGATGTCTCTGTCCCAGAAGGCTCATCAGATCAGCACACAGCTGAAAAAACAAAGATGGAGGAATCAGCTGCACCAGCCTTGGTGAATGACTCAGCTGCCCCAGCAGAAGACTCAGCTGCCCCTGCAGGAGACTCAGCTGCACCAGCTGACAAAGTAGAGATTGAACGAGAAGAAGTCAGAGTACCAGCTCACTTCATGCCAACAGATGACCTGTCTCACTTCATTGATAAAGGAGAGAAGATTATGACACATCTGGTTAAGGCCACTACCTCATTCCTCAATGAAGAGTACCTATCAGCTGAAGAAAGAGGCAAAGCAATAATAGTTCATCCAAAGCCTCAAGGTACTACCTCAACCTCTACTTCATCTGTTGATCACACAGCAGACATCTGCTCCCAGGTCAAAGCTGCAATAGACTTGCACTTTGAGAAAGGTTTAGGCCTGCAGCTTGGAAGATATGTTGAGAAAGCTGCTAGGGAGCAGAAGACTCGTCTTCATGACCAGATTATTGACATTGAAGACAAGTTTGGTGAAGCACTTCATTAGCAGATAGGAGAGTATTTGAGTACCGTTCAGAAAAAGACAGGTGACATCTCCAAAATGTTTGTTGATCTTTATACTGATGAGATGCACCGCATGGAGACCACCTACAAGACAAGAATTGAGAATGCTGAAGCAAGAGCCACTGAAGGTCAAGCTCTTCTTAAGTCAGCTGCAGAGGAGAATAAGAAACTACAGACTCAGCTGACGGAAACAGCATCCAAATTGGAGGCACTCTCAGAGAAGCTCGAAGCTGCCTCCTCCACCAATTCTCTTGCTCATGTCATAGAGCACAGTATCTCCCACATTACTCCTGTCAGCAAGGTCAATGCCATGGCCCTGAAGCAAACTCTGAAAGTGGAGATAATGAATGCCATGAAGCCTTTTGCGGCTGCACTTGCTGAAGCCAAAAAGGGGGAAGATATGTTGATAAGAGCTCTTGAGAAGTCTACTGCACAACAAGCTGTAATGGTAGTATCTCAAGATGAGCTGAATGAAACCTTGGGTGGTTTAAAAAGCAAAATCAAGAGCAAGCAAGAAAAAGGCAAAGAAATTGCTCAAGAAGGCACCCAAGCTCCCACTCAAGCTCCTGCCAAGAGTCTACAGATCACTGCTCCTGTAGAACAAGTTCCTGAGAAGAGGATGACAAGGAAAAGGAAGGCAGATGAGCAAGCTCAATCAGCTCAGTCCAGCAAGAAGTCAGCTCCAGCAGAGCCTACTGCAGAAGAGAAAGAGGCTCTAGAGTTGAAGAAAAGAAAGTTGCTTGAAGCTCAAGAGCTTAAGCAAAAGAAGCTGAATGATGCGAAGGCAATCAAAGCCAAATTTGAAAGGAAAATTGCCAAACTCAGGAAAGACAATGTCCTGGTGTTTGATAGCAATTATGTGGATTATTTAGCCCTTCAAGATGAGCTACCAAGATGGTATCCCCTGAAGAAGAAGTGGCAAATTCAACACCACATAGTAAGGAAATTTGGCCCTCTCCCTTCTTATGAAGAAGAATTTCTTCAATTTTCTCAGTTCATGACCTTTGAAGATCCAGTGTTCTGGGAAGAAATTGTCAAGACAGCCAAAGAACTTGACAATTGCAGAATCCTAACACCTGAAGAACCCAAATGGGATGCACCCATTCTGGACTCAGGAAGAGCCAACACGATTGAAATCAAAAGGATTTTGTACAAGATCTATGAAGAGGAGAATGTTACAGACTTGCAGCACATGGAAGAAGTTCGAGCTCGTCTGTACCTTGCCTACCGCATCTGAAGATCAGAAGACCTGATGAAGACTACTTTAGAAGTTTAAAGAAACTATTACTTGTAATCTGTAAAAGCTCTATATATATAAAAGTTCTAGTTCTTTTTACTTACAAGACAAACTCTCATTGTCTTCATCAGATACTTCAGTTTTAAGAATTTTATAAACTCTTATCTTATCTCATTAAGAGCACTTATCAAGTATAGTTTTGGCTTCATCAAAAAGGGGAAAATTGTTGGGATATAAATTCACCCTAAGCCCCACTTGATGTTAGAATAGTTTTGATGGCCAAAACACTTAGAGTTTATAAATGTAATAGGATCAGCTGACTTGTATAGAACAACTTAGACTAGTCTTGTGTGATCAACTGTATTGATATCAGTTGATCAGCACAGTCCTGGCTTACATGCCTATCCTCAAGATGAGAAGAGTAGAAGACATGAAGACTAGAAGATCCTTGAAGACCAGATAAGTTAAGGTGCTTGTATACCTACTTATCTGATGGAGTCCAAGATTGAAGATGGCCTAAAGCAGCACAAAGAATTGTCAGATCAGAAGAGTGTTACTCGACTGATATCAGAAGTCAAAAGACCTAAGGCCAGAAGAGTAGTCAGAAGACTAGTAGTACAGATCAGAAGACTATGTGCTCTTCCAGGACTCGGCTGATTCCAAAGTCATCTTGCAATTCAAACGAAGACCTACCTTATTTAGAAGATTGACATGATCCCAGGATTGAAGCAATCAAGCGGCTGGAATCAAGGAATCAAGCCATTATGGAAAGATTGCCCCAACGACTAGTCAACTCCAACGGCTAGTTGCAAGCAATCACCATTATAAATACAAGAGGATGAGAAATCACAAATACGAAGTCACAACAAGAGAGAATTCAACAAGCCAAGCAAATAATCAAAGCTAAAGCCATACTGTTCTAAGAGTTCTCAAAAGAGCCAGAAACCATTAGAATATCTATAGCTCTTAAGTGATTTATATCCAACCCATAAGAACCTGAAACCTGTTCATATTGTATATTCATTGTTTTAGGCATAGTGGTTAAGCAATTTATAAGCTTGAACCATTAGTTGGATATCCTTCAAAAACCCCAAACCCTCACCGAAAGGTTAAACTTTTTGAACCCCTTAAAGTGCAAGTGCTTACAATCACTTGTGGAGATCGTAGCTGTTAGGACGGCTCAGATCTCAAAGTCCTATCCTTGGGACTATAAAGGTCAAGACCCTTGTAATTTGTGATAAATTAAAGGGATTAAATATCACGTGAGGACGTGAGAGTGGACGTAGGAACGTATATCCGAACCACTATAAATCTGGTGTTATTTACTTACTGCACTTTATATTTCTGTCATTTCATTAATCTTTATATAGTGCATACTGTATTTTCAACTGTCTTCAAAACAAGGCCACAACTTTCAAACCAGCATCAGCTGAGTACTTTCACTGAGCAAATCAAGTTAACACTTTCATAACAAACTAAAAGAACGAGTCTAATCAAGGCCTACCATAATTCCGCATATAATCTCTTCATTCAGATCACTATAGTCATCTGGACCAGCAGACTTGTAGTCCAGTTGACATAGCAATCAGAAGAGGTTCCCAACTCTCTTGAAAAAGTTTTAAAGTCTATTCACCCCTCCCCTCTAGACTTTAATCCCATTCACTACTCGTTCAGGGACCAACATAGCTCTTAAGTGATTTCTATCCAACCCATAAGAACCTGAAACCTGTTCATATTGTATATCCATTGTTTTAGGCATAGTGGTTAAGCAATTTATAAGCTTGAACCATTAGTTGGATACTCTTCAAAAACCCCAAACCCTCACCGAAAGGTTAAATTTTTTGAACCCCTCAAAGTGCAAGTGCTTACAATCACTTGTGGAGACCGTAGCTGTTAGGACGGCTCAAATCTCAAAGTCCTATCCTTGGGAATATAAAGGACAAGCCCCTTGTAATTTTTGGTAAATTAAAGGGATTAAACATCACGTTAGGACGTGAGAGTGGACGTAGGAACGTATATCCGAACCACTATAAACCTGGTGTTATTTATCTTTCTGCACTTTACATTTCTGTCTTTCCATATAAATTTATATAGTGCATACTGTGTTTTCATCATTCTTCAACTCAGGCCATAACTTTCAAACCAGCATCAGCTGAGTACTTTCATTAAGCAAAACAAGTTAACACTTTCATAAGAATCTAAAAGAACGAGTCTAATCAAGGCCTACCATAATTCCGCATATAACCTCTTCATTCAGATCACTATAGTCATCTGGACCAGCAGACTTGTAGTCCAGTTGACATAGCAATCAGAAGAGGTTCCCAACTCTCTTGAAAAAGTTTTAAAGTCTATTCACCCCTCCCCTCTAGACTTTAATCCCATTCACTACTCGTTCAGGGACCAACAAGGGATTTTCATAAATCAAGCAAAGTATACTAGAAATCTTCTAGACAAGTATGGTATTAAGACATGCAAGTCTACTGGCGTTCCGATGCTACCTACTTATAGAATGGATCCAGACTGTTGGTCCCTGAACGAGTAGTGAATGGGTTTAAAGTCTAGAGGGGAGGGGTGAATAGACTTTAAAACTTTTTCAAACAGAGTTGGGAACCTCTTCTGATTGCTATGTCAACTGGACTGCAAGTCTGCTGGTCCAGATGACTATAGTGATCTGACTGAGGAGGTTATATGCAGAATTATGGTGGCCCTGGTTTAGACTCGTTCTTGTAACTTGTTTTACTTAATGAAAATACTCAGCTGATGCTGGTTTGAAAGTTATGGCCTTGTTTTGAATAGTGTTGAAATCACAGTATGCACTATATAATAATGAATGTAAAGGCAGAAATGTAAAGTGCAGAAAGTAAATAACACCGGATTTATAGTGGTTCGGATATACGTTCCTACGTCCACTCTCACGTCCTAACGTGATGTTTAATCCCTTTAATTTCCACAAATTACAAGGGTCTTGACCTTTATAGTCCCAAGGTTAGGACTTTGAGATCTGAGCCGTCCTAACAGCTACGGTCTCCACAAGTGATTGTAAGCACTTGCACTTTAAGGGGTTTCAAAAACTTTAACCTTTCGGTGAGGGTTTGGGGTTTTTGAGGTGTATCCAACTGATGGTTCAAGCTTATAATTTGCTTAACCACTATGCCTAAAACAATTGTGTTGGGATATGAATCCTAGAACAAGTCCTAAATGATGAATAAAAGATGAAGTTTTGATAAGCCAAAAGTAGTATGAATATTTTCTAAGTGTTGACTGATCTAGTCTAGTTGAGTTAAGTCATCTTGTACAGGACCAGTAGAGTTCACATAAGTTCACATGAAAAGATAAGTACAGTTTATAAGTACTTCATATGTGTTTACAGTATTTGTTTAAGTTTGTTACTGAGCTATTTAAATGTTGTATAGAGCTCATGATGTTTTTATATGTAATAGATTAGTTTTATTGTATAGTTTATAAGTTGACTAAGCTTGTATTATGAAAGCTTAAAGTAATGTAATAGTCTTGATAGGTTTAGTATAGTCTACTGATTGAACAAGGAAGACCAGACAAGAAGAGTTGAAGTCTACTACTCAAGACAGGAGGACTACAAGACAAGACAAGTACATACAAGTCTACTCAAGACAAGTCAACGTGAAGATAGTTAGTTAGAAGCGCGTGAAAAGATAAAGATATAGAAGTTAGTTATGGAAATAACTAATTCGTAACAAGAAGCGCGTGGATTGATAAGAAGATTCAGTTAAAGTTAGTTTTCAAGAAGAGTTGGTTACAACTAACTAAGTTCTTGATGATTGAAGTCTATAAATACTTCATGATGATGATCATTTGAAGACTACTGAAACTCGATATACTGAAGCGTATTAAAGCTATATACTGAAGATTACTCTCAGAGATTGAAGATTCAGAAAGAAGCCAGAAGACAAGTGAAGAATTCAAAAGGCTACTACTGAATAAGTGTTTAGTTTTTGTTGTTATTTTTCAAGGTGCTAGATACTTGTAAAATTTCTAGTTAGATCGTAGACATATCTGGAGGTATAGTCTATTGAAGATCTAAGTCTTCTTCTTGGGACTTAAAAGACAGGAACATACACTTGTACTCGATTGGAAGAGTTTAGTGGAAACATCACAACTGGGTTTGTGAGAGTGGATGTAGACAAGTTGTCGAACCACTATAAATCTTTGTGTGTTGTTTACTTTACTGTTTTAATTGTTTAATTGCTTAATTGTTTACACACATAACTGAACAAGACAAGTTGAGTATAGAACAAAGTTCTCGAATTAAGAAGTTGAGTATAAACTTGAATTGGGCTCATTGTTAATTTCGTATTCCGCATATTGTATTCTGATATTTCGATAGAATTTTGAAAAGTCTATTCACCCCCCTCTAGACATTTTCACTAGCTTACTCGTTATTAACTCAACTTTGGGGACCTACAAGTGGTATCAGAGCAGTAGTTTACGAACTGCTGTTTCTTGATAACCGACTTAAGACTTAGGGTGAAGTCTTGGTCCTTGATTGTTCTTGTTTACGTGTTCTTGATCAAATACTCTTGTTATATCTGTTTCGTGCTCCCTATTCTTGACTTATTTGTTTTTCTTGATCATAACTCTACTTAGCACTTATTTCTTGAAATCATGTCTCTTGAGATCAGCGCTAACAAGTTACCCAAGTTCCAGGTTCAGGACTATGACTACTGGAAGCTGCGAATGGAAGCCATTTTCAGTTCCACGCACGACCTAATGATCTCTGTTATCACAGAAGGACCTATTGTTACTATGGTTCCTAATACTGCTGTTCTTGACCCAAGCAAACCAATTGGTACTCTCGTCAAGAAACCCAGGTCAGATCTAACCTCAGAAGAAATGCGTCAAAATAATTTGGATAGTTTGGCAAAGAATTACATTTTACACACCCTTCCTAACGAGTATCTAGGAAAAGTGTTAAAATGTAAGACTGCCAAAGAGATGTGGGACAGACTAGCTATCCTTTGTGAAGGGACCTCCCTAATCAAAGAGAGCAAACTCTCCACAGCTGTCCAAAGATTTGAATCATTTCAGATGAAAGCTGGCGAAACTATCGACCAGCTGGATACTCGTTTTACTAAGATCATGAATGATTTGGAAGTACTTGGTAAATCTTATACTGCTCGTGAGATCAATCTTAGGATTTTGAAGAGTCTTGATAGTCGTTGGAAAATGGTAAAGATGCTTGTTAAGAACACTCAAGATATTGATACGTGGACTGCTGAAACCATGTTTCAAACTCTTAAAGCCCATGAGTTTGATTTAGACGAAGATGAACCACTAGCCGGTAGTGATAGAGAACATGCGGTATCTAAGAACGTTGCCTTTAAGTCTAGCTCTTCTAAGTCTTCTAAGGTAGACAGGTCCAAGTCTAGAACTAAGTCTGCCTCTGTGAAAGATGAGTTAGATACTGATCTTAGTCTGAAGGATCAGATGAGTCTCATGGTGAGAAAGTTTGATAGGCTCAATAAACGCTTCGGAAGATACAAGAAGTTCTATAGGGATCATAGAGCACCTACGTCTAAGAACTCGTCTGAGACCAGACGAGACCGAAACTCTTCCGAAAGGAGAGACGAAGTCTCGAAAGGTAATAGACGAGATAGAGAGTCTGACGATAGGAAGATTCAACGTTCTGATAGACGTGATAAACGTAGGGACAAATCTCCTATTAAAAAGGCTACTAATGATCTCTTGTGCTATAATTGTGAAAAGCCAGGTCACTACATATATGAATGTCCAGACCTGAGCACTGATGATCGTGAAGAACGCAAGGCACGAAGAGAAAGAAGATATAACCGTGGCAAAAAGGCTATGATGGCCAATGATGACTCTGATTCGGATTTAGACGAGTTGCCATCGTCCGTATCTAGTCACTCAACTGATCAAGATCACGACGAAGCATTCATAGTAGATGATGGCCTATGCTGCATGGCTAAAATCGACCAAGAGGTATCATCTGCTACATCTTTTCAATCTTGTGATGATTCAGAAACTGATGAAAGTGACACTGCTAGTAGTGAAGTAGGAAGTAGTCTTCAGCACTCGACTAGTGCAGTCGAAGACGACCTTCTACTTGCTAACCAAGCATTCATTGAAGTCAGTGATGAAAACATTGCATTAAAACAAGAAATCATTGATCTTAAGGAAGCTCAGTCAAAAGTAGATCCTAATATAACAGTCATAAATAAACGCTTGACTGAAGAGTTGAGTAAACTCAAAGAAAAGTGTGCGTTGACAGACAGGTTATATCAAGACCTACTTAAGATACATGCAACTGAGAGAAATGAATTCAATGTTTTAAAGAACAAGTGCAACAGACTTGAAGAACGTAATAAGTTCTTAGAGACCGAGGTAGTTACACTTGATCTCAAACTTACTGACCTGGTTAATTCTTCAAAGATTAACCTTGAACTGTCAGATAGGTACAGAGATCCAGGTGACAAGACTGGTATAGGTGCTGAGTCATCTAGCTCGTCTACTCGAGTCATTAAGAACCCTACTACTATTAAAGCAAGACTTTTGCCAAATGATAAAGGAAAAGGACCAATGTTATACGATATTGGAACTTCTTCTAATGGTACTGTACCTAAACAAGCTCGAGTTAACATTCCGATTACCAAGGGAGGTAAAATGAATGGTAACAGCAAGCCTGTTCCATCTAGAACTAATCTTCAAAGGACCACTAATCGTGGACGACCCAACCAGGTCAGATACGAGGACTGGTATCCTGAGGAGACGAGTACTAGACAGGTACAGACTAGACGACAAGAGTCTAGACCTCCATTTATAAGGCAGTCTCAACTCTACTCGTCTAGACCTAGACAGGTAGCTCCAAAATATCATACACAAGCTGTCCTATATCCTCCACCTCTATCATACGATATTTTAAGTGAGGAAAGACCCAAACGCGTCTATAAACCGTATGGACCTAATTCTTTCAAACCCTACTCTAACTATCATAGACAAGTGCCTGCTCAAGTAGAGATTAAGTCGAAAGGCTATCTCCAAAGAGTAGACCCGAACTCGACTGATAGGCCAGAGAAGGACAACAAGGTCTTATTTTGCAACAAATATGGGCGAAAGCTTAAAAGATCGAACTTGTTCAAGACTCCAATGTATATCTGGATTCCTCTGAACATGACTAACCCCCAAGGACCCCAATAAATAAATGGGTACCTCAGTTATTGATTATCATCTATTGCAGGGTCGACTTGACTTGTATAAGAAGGGTGGCTCAGTAGGAGAAACCTGGTACATAGACAGTGGTTGTTCGCACCACATGACTGGTACCAAAGCTCTCTTGTCTAGCTACCATGAGCAAGAAGGACCAAAAGTAATATTTGGTGATAGCTCCACTGCTGTCACTAAAGGATTTGGTTACATCCGGAATGGAGACGTCGAAATTCAAGATGTTTCATATGTTGAAGGTTTGAAATATAATCTACTCTCTGTTTCACAATTTTGTGATCGTGGTTACAAAGTGCAGTTCAAAAGCCGCAAATGTGAAGTCATCGACAAAAGGACACACACAGTTCTACTAGTCGGCGTAAGACAAGGTAGTGTGTACATAGTGAACTGGAACAGTTGTCCGAGGGACACCTGCCTACTTACTAAGAATCCTAAAGAACTTGGCTGGCTCTGGCATAGACGCCTCTGTCATCTAAACTTTAAGGTTCTTAATAAGATAGCCAGAGATTACCTTGTAGAAGGTATTCCCAATGAAGTTTACTACAAGTCACATGTATGCACGGCTTGTCAACAGGGTAAACAGGTTAAAGGTTCATTTAAGTCAATTCCTACTCTCTCAACTAGTAGAGTTCTAGAACTCCTACATATGGATCTTCATGGACCAATAACTCCTCCAACCTTGAACGGTAGAAGGTACACACTTGTTGTTGTAGACGACTATTCTAAGTTCACTTGGGTAGTCTTTCTACACAAGAAGAGTGATACACAAACACTTCTGCCTGAACTGTTGAAGAAGTTACAAGTTGAGAAGAACCAGTCTATTGTCAAAATTCGAAGTGACAAGGGAACTGAGTTCATTAATTGTTATATCAAAGAATTTTGTACTAAACGTGGTATCCAGCACCTTACTAGTGCAGCTAGGACACCACAACAGAACGGTGTAGCAGAAAGAAGGAATCGAACTCTCAAAGAAGCCTGTAGAACCATGATAGCTGAGTTCAACACACCTCAAAAGTTTTGGGCTGAAGCTATCAACACTGCATGCCATTCACAGAATAGAAGCGCGATCAACAAAGCTCTAGGCAAGACACCTTATGAGGTTTGGAAAGGTAGAAAACCAAGAGTTTCATATTTCCATATATTTGGCTGTAAGTGTTTCATTCACAACAATGGAAAGAGCAAGTTGAATGCTTTCGATGCTAAAGCAGACGAGGGGATATTCTTAGGATACTCCTCGACTAGCAAAGCATTTAGAGTATTCAACTACTCAACTCTTTGTGTGGAAGAAACACCACATGTGGTTTTCGATGAATCTCGACAGGACTCGTCTGCCAACAATATCAGTGAGAAAGCAACTGATCTATCGATCGAAACTGACAAAGATTCAGAGATATATGAATCTGTTCAAGCCTACAACCCATTCCTAAAAGCTCTCGACTCTGATGACAAGGAGAAGGTAAGTGCTCAAGGTAAGTCTTCTAGACCAGTTGACATGCCTGCCCTAGTTGACTCGTCCACTCCTATTAAGATTGATGATACAAATAATGTTGACATGCATGATGCTGTACATGATCTAGATGATGATAGTATTCCTGTTAAGAATAGAAAAACATGGAAATCTGCGCATGACACTGAAAATATCATTGGTGACTCTACTATAGGTGTGAAGACTAGACGACAACTCTTTGAGTCGCAAGAACAGTCTAGTCTAACTATGTTTTGCTGGTGTTGTTTCCTCTCATCTATTGAGCCTACCACTGTTAAAGAGGCATTGGCTGATAGTAATTGGATCATCGCTATGCAAGACGAGTTGAACCAGTTTGTTCGAAACGACGTCTGGGAACTTGTCGATAGGCCGAAACATTATAATGTAGTTGGCACTCGATGGATTTTCAAGAATAAGAAAGATGAGAATGATTTAGTCGTTAGGAATAAGGCTAGATTAGTCGCCCAAGGCTACTCACAAGCTGAAGGCATAGACTATGATGAAACTTATGCTCCTGTTGCTAGACTAGAAGCCATTCGATTGTTCCTTGCGTATGCTGCTCACATGAAGTTTACTGTATATCAAATGGATGTTAAAAGTGCATTTCTTAACGGTATTCTTGCGGAAGAAGTGTATGTTGAACAACCTCCAGGTTTCGAAGTCAAAGGCAACCAGGTGTACAGATTAAAGAAGGCCTTATATGGACTAAAGCAAGCTCCAAGAGCATGGTATAACACTCTGTCTCTCTTTCTATTAGAAAATGGTTTTACTAAGGGCAAGGTCGATCGAACCTTGTTCAGAAGACAAGAAGGGAAGGACATCTTACTCGTCCAAATTTACGTAGATGACATCATTTTTGGGTCACCTAACAAAAAGCTGAGTGAAAGTTTTTCAACACTCATGCAAAGTAAATTTGAGATGTCTATGATGGGTGAAATGAACTACTTTCTTGGACTTCAAGTAAAACAAACTCCAGAAGGTATTTTCATAAATCAGGCGAAGTACACTAGAAACCTTCTAGACAAGTACGGGATCAAAACATGTAAGTCCACTGGCGTACCAATGCAACCAACTTACAGAATGGATCCAGATGAGAACGGTAAATGTGCTGACCAATCTTATTATCGTGGCTTAATTGGTTCCTTACTGTATCTAACTGCTAGTAGACCAGACATTGCATTCTCTGTTGGTGTTTGTGCTCGATTCCAAGCCAATCCAAAAGAAAGTCACATGGAAACCACCAAAAGGATTCTGAAATATTTGAAGGGGACCATTAATCGAGGCATTTGGTATCCTTCAAATGATGATCTATCCTTAAGTGGGTATTCAGACTCAGACTTTGGAGGCTGTAGAATAGATAGGAAATCTACTTCTGGTTCTTGTCAATTTCTAGGCACAAAACTCATATCTTGGTTTTCTAAAAAGCAGACTAGTGTTGCAACTTCAACTACCGAAGCCGAGTACATGGCTGCTGGTAGCTGTTGTAGTCAACTACTCTGGCTCATGCAACAGCTTCGTGATTACAATATACATGAATCAAATGTTCCTATTTTCTGTGATAGTAATAGTGCAATTGCCATTACACAAAATCCTGTTTTACACACACGATGTAAGCATGTTGATGTGAAGCATCATTTCATACGTGATCATGTAGAAAAGAAGGATATTCGCATGGAAAAGATTCATACTGATTTTCAAAGAGCTGACATTTTTACAAAACCATTAGCTGAGGCACGATTTCGTGAGTTATGCGTTAGTCTAGGACTAATTGATTTAGATCCTACTTGCCTATAGCTATGTACTAACAAGACAGGTACATCAATAAGAGGAGACAAGATCACTAGACCAGAGCACTCGACTACTCATCCAACAGACAGGTATACAAGGCTAGACTAGATGACCAAACAACCCGATGAGGAAGCTGGTAAAGCTGAGGGTAATACTAAGGGAATAAACATTTAAGGGGGAATCCTTGATTTCTTAAATATCCATATGTTGACTCTTATGTGTGTTAAAAGGTCATCTTGTTCGAAACCTTGATCATTGCTCTCGATTGATATTCATCTTATTTATGTTACTTTACCTGTACCTACGATTACACATTGCAAATGATAAGATAGGTACATGAAAATGTTCGACGTTCAGAAAAGACAAGCACAGGCGAAGGGGGAACTCGTCTTGTGTGCTTAAGCCAACTCGTCTTGTGAAGCTTAAGTCTACTCGTCTGTTCTGGATGGACTCGAACAGACAAGCTAAGTGTTTCTCTTGATTGAAAAATGTTAAGTGTTCATTCAAATTAAATTAAGGGCATTATTGTAATTAGAAATTGCTAGAATTTGAAAACCCTAGAATTGGATTTATACACTCCATTTTAATGAGGTGTATACACCCAGTTCTTACTCTACTACACTAGGTCAGATGTGTACACTCCCTGTCCTAACTAAGAAGAGCCGGATTTCAAAACTTACAATATCAAATCACATAATATTCTCGATTCCGTAACCGAATTTCAAGGGTCTCGACCGTTAGATTCAACAAAACAATCTTTGTCGTTGGATCACTTTTCAGTTCTAACAAAACTCACCCTTCCCTCAACTCGACTTACGTTTTCATAACTCTCCTACTCTAGCTCTCAAGTTTTCTTGCAAATCAAACCTACCTAGTTCTTACTTTACTCTCTAAAAGATGTCGATTGTTTCTCTTTTCGATGTCAGAACTAACATGCAAGCGAGGTTCAATCTTGGAAAGTATATTTCGGAGAACAAGGTGCATGTGGAACCCTCGATGTTCTTCAAAGGGCTTCACACTGCTGGAAACCAAGAGATCCTTGATAAGTGCTCACATTGTGGATTGAAGCCTTATCTGGAAGCATTTCCTCAAGTCGTCTTGGAGGAAGAGGTGTTATTGTTCTATGCCAACGCCACAAGACGAGGAGATGAAATTGAATCTTTCATAGGAACGAGCCGAGTTGAACTCACTCGTGAGGTGCTTTTCAGGCATTTAAGGCTACCCATCGGAACGATTGATGTGGAGAACAATGCCACTGGACAAGAGATGAGGTATTTGAGCATCTTTTGTGGAAGGAAGTTGAAGCTCAAATCGGACGGCAAGGCCCCTGCTGTTAAGAAGGTCGAATTTTTGGAGAAGTATCGCACTCTACTGGACATAGCAAGTAAGATGCTTCTATGTGCCACTGGTTCATTTGATGCAGTCACCCAAGCCAAGACAAGGGTGATGGCGGCAATCTACGACGGAATTACTGAAGGCAATTGGTTCAAGCTGATTGCGGATCGGATGATGTATTTCGAGAAGAGTGTTCGAGTGGATACCGATTCATGCAATTGGGTGGTGTCTCACACGGTTGGGTACGGCAACAAGTTGAGTATCCTACTCCCCTTGTTGTTACCCAACAAGTCGGACTGGAGCAAAGGAAAGCCCTTCCATTCTCTCAAATTCTACTTAAAGTCGGAAGCCCAGAGGAAGCAGGCTGCTGCAAGGTCAGCTGCCCCAAGACGAGTTCAGATAGACGACTCAGACGTCTTACCCTATGGCAACTCATCTAGTTCCTCAGAAGATGAGTCCGATGATGAAGAAGCGGAGGCCACTGCGAAAGCTGAGTCGAGTGGTGATGATTCAGAAGAGACCCAATCAGAGGAGGAGACTGATCTAGTGAAGAAGCCTAGTGCTCAAGTTCCTGAGATGTATACTCTTGTGAGAGTTGGAACTCCACCTCCACCAGAAGAGACGAGTCACCAGGTTGGTACCTCTTCACAAACTTTGTCAATTCCTTCTCTCTCTCTCTCTACTGTTCGAACCAAGGCTAGATCACATCGATCTAGGCCTCGTCCTTTACCCTCAACCTCACATGTACTGGCGGCATTACCGCTTAGAGCCAGTCATCCCCAAATCACTCCCAAACAAGATACAACTGATACTCCGACAGTTGTCATACCTGACCTAGCCACATCAAAGTCCATAGAGACCACTGCCTTTACTCCCTCTCCCTCACCAGAATATGGTGAACCCTCCAACCCATCTACTTCAGACAAGACGCCAGTTGCCACTGCAACAGCTGAGTTAGAGACCCCATCTACTCAGGACCCGTCTGTTGTTAGATTTGAATCCCTGGTATATTATCCGATGTGTCTGCGAGAGAAGAGGGTTCGTGCTCGAGTTTCAAGGAATCTGAAGAAGCAGCTCTCGACTCTTGACATCGACACAGCTTCTGAACAGTTTGAGAAGCTAGTCAGGATTTGCACGTGGTTCGCTTTGAAGAAGTCTTCTACGGATGATCTTTTTGAAGTCATTCAAGGCAAGGGCGGAATCTCCAACTTTATGGATTGGGAGATGGAACAGAAAGAAAATAGTGGAGTTAAGGATCACTCCGAGCTATTTCCTCGCAAAGCCTTGGTTGATTTAGTCAAAAAGCTGCTGAATATTCCGGATGGTGTCATTGAGGATGTGTTCGCATTCGACGTCGGAACCCAAACTGATCTGGTGGAAGACGAGATCAAGCCGGAAGTAGCTGAGATGGCAATTCAGACTTCAGAACAATTGGAAGAAATTGTTGAAAGTGATGAAGATGAAGTCGACTCACTCATGCTTGGTAAAGAAGATGATGAGTTCTTGGATGCTGAGATGTTTGATGAGGATGAAATCAAAGCCATTGATGATGAAGTTGTTGGAACTCCCATTCCTACTCAAGTTGTTCCAGAAAGATTTTTGGATGAATTAAAGACGGATCTAAGAAGTGTTGTTCATACTGCCATAGACGAGTTCTTAAACTTGAAGATGAAGGATGTGCTAGTTGAACAGAATCAGTCACTTGTTGACAACTCCAGAGACTTAATTGTTGGTGAAGTCAACAAGATGGACTCAACTTTCCGAGAAGAGATGTTTGCTCAATTTGAAGACTTTCTGAAGAAACAAGTTGATTTTTCAGAAAAGAGGTCAATCTCGTTTGCTCGATCACTAGCTGAAGAGTCAAGCAAAATGGAGAGACTCTACAGAGTTAAAGTTGCTATTGCTGATGAACAGAGACGGGAAGCACAAGATCAATTGGTGCGTTCTCAGGATGTTCTAAATGAGTTAACTGCACAGAATACTCTTCTTCGTCAAACGGCTACTCATTTGAAAGATGAACTGGTTTTATGTACAAGGAAGTTGGAACTGGTTACTGATAGATTAGACAAGATGAGTCATGAGAAAACGCATCAGAAACACATTGAGTCAGCTGCTGAAGCCATGAAGGAAGCTATGAAAGAAGAGATGACTCGCTTTACTTCTCTTTTCACTCTTAAGGCAAGTGATGAAGCCAAAAAGGGGGAAGAGACAAGTAGAGTTGAGGATGAAGTCGTGAAATCTGCTAGTGCTGAACTTGAGATGAAAGCTGCTGCTACTGCGATTGAAGAACTAAGAAGGCCTAAGAGAGGCAGATTAGTGAAGAAGGCAGATCTAGAGCATGCTAAAACAGAAAAGCAGAAGAGATTAGAGAAAGGCAAAGTTGTTGCGTCTCCTGAAGCAGAGATTCAGACCAGACGAGTTAAGAGAAAGCTGAATATTGAAGAGCCTACTGCTACTGCAACAGTTGAGAAGAAACAAAGAATTGCTGATGATGAGATTCATTATGCAAGCAAAAAGAAGATTACTAAGCATATTGAAAGGCTGCAGAAGTTGAAAGCTGATGAAGACAAGATGGAAGACAAGTTCATTGATCACTTCATAGATAATGAGCATAGAGCTGAATGGATTGAAGTGAAGAGTCAATGGGAACTTGATCATTGGATAATTAGGAAGTATGGTGATGCTGAAAGTCAAGATGAACTGTATTCTTTATTTGACAGGTTCATGGAAGGACAACACAGGAAGTTGTGGCATCTAATCTTGAGGATTTCTGCTGGTGCTAACTTCAACATTCTTGTTCCTGAATTTCCTGAATGGAAATGTCCCATGACAAGTTCAGGTAAAAGAGTTGACATCAATAGAATCAAGAAATTTGAAGAACAACTACTCGAGAAAGAGAAGATTGAAGATGAAGACCATATCTGTCTAATTCACAAGAGACTCCTTGATGCATTCTGCGTTCCAAATCCAGAAGGAGGTACTCTTTCAGATTAGTTTTGTTTGTTTTTTAGTTTTTTTTGCTCTGATACTTAGGTGTTTTTTGTTATTCAAAGTATGTGTAATCTACTAATCTATTTTGAATGAATGAAAGATAAGTACTATTTGATGTTAAAAGACAAGGTAACTACTTAACTAGTCTACTTATGAGAAAAGATTCAAGTAGTTTTGGCTTCATCAAAAAGGGGGAAATTGTTGGGATATGAATCCTAGAACAAGTCCTAAATGATGAATAAAAGATGAAGTTTTGATAAGCCAAAAGTAGTATGAATATTTTCTAAGTGTTGACTGATCTAGTCTAGTTGAGTTAAGTCATCTTGTACAAGACCAGTAGAGTTCACATAAGTTCACATGAAAAGATAAGTACAGTTTATAAGTACTTCATATGTGTTTACAGTATTTGTTTAAGTTTGTTACTGAGCTATTTAAATGTTGTATAGAGCTCATGATGTTTTTATATGTAATAGATTAGTTTTATTGTATAGTTTATAAGTTGACTAAGCTTGTATTACGAAAGCTTAAAGTAATGTAATAGTCTTGATAGGTTTAGTATAGTCTACTGATTGAACAAGGAAGACCAGACAAGAAGAGTTGAAGTCTACTACTCAAGACAGGAGGACTACAAGACAAGACAAGTACATACAAGTCTACTCAAGACAAGTCAACGTGAAGATAGTTAGTTAGAAGCGCGTGAAAAGATAAAGATATAGAAGTTAGTTATGGAAATAACTAATTCGTAACAAGAAGCGCGTGGATTGATAAGAAGATTCAGTTAAAGTTAGTTTTCAAGAAGAGTTGGTTACAACTAACTAAGTTCTTGATGATTGAAGTCTATAAATACTTCATGATGATGATTATTTGAAGACTACTGAAACTCGATATACTGAAGCGTATTAAAGCTATATACTGAAGATTACTCTCAGAGATTGAAGATTCAGAAAGAAGCCAGAAGACAAGTGAAGAATTCAAAAGGCTACTACTGAATAAGTGTTTAGTTTTTGTTGTTATTTTTCAAGGTGCTAGATACTTGTAAAATTTCTAGTTAGATCGTAGACATATCTGGAGGTATAGTCTGTTGAAGATCTAAGTCTTCTTCTTGGGACTTAAAAGACAGGAACATACACTTGTACTCGATTGGAAGAGTTTAGTGGAAACATCACAACTGGGTTTGTGAGAGTGGATGTAGACAAGTTGTCGAACCACTATAAATCTTTGTGTGTTGTTTACTTTACTGTTTTAATTGTTTAATTGCTTAATTGTTTACACACATAACTGAACAAGAAAGTTGAGTATAGAACAAAGTTCTCGAATTAAGAAGTTGAGTATAAACTTGAATTGGGCTCATTGTTAATTTCGTATTCCGCATATTGTATTCTGATATTTCGATAGAATATTGAAAAGTCTATTCACCCCCCTCTAGACATTTTCACTAGCTTACTCGTTATTAACTCAACTTTGGGGACCTACAAATTGATATACAATATGAACAGGTTTCAGGTTCTTAAGGGTTGGATAGAAATCACTTAAGAGCTATAGATAATCTAATGGTTTCTGGCTCTTTTGAGAATTCTTTAGAACTGTATGGCTTTAGCTTTGATTGCTTGCTTGGCTTGTTGAATTCTCTCTTGTGACTTCTTCTTTGTGATTTCTCATCCTCTTGTATTTATAATGGAGATTGGTTGCAACTAGCCGTTGGAGTTGACTAGCCGTTTGAGCAATCTTTCCATAATAGCTTGATTCCTTGATTCCAGCCGCTTGATTGCTTCAATCCTGGGATCATGTCAATCTTCTAAATAAGGTAGGTCTTCGTTTGAATTGCAAGATGACTTAGGAATCAGCCGAGTCTTGGAAGAGCACATAGTCTTCTGATCTGTACTTCTAGTCTTCTGACTACTCTTCTGGCCTTAGGTCTTCTGTCTTCTGATATCAGACGAGTAACACTCTTCTGATCTGGAAATTCTTTGTACTGCTTTTAGGCCATCTTCAATCTGGGACTCTATCAGATAGGTAGGTATACAAGCACCTTAACTTATCTGGTCTTCAAGGATCTTCTAGTCTTCATGTCTTCTACTCTTCTCATCTTGAGGATAGGCATGTAAGCCAAGACTGTGCTGATCAGCTGATATCAATACAGTTGATCACACAAGACTAGTCTAAGTTGTTCTATACAAGTCAGCTGATCCTATTACATTTATAAACTCTAAGTGTTTTGGCCATCAAAACTATTCTAACATCAAGTGGGGCTTAGGATGAATTTATATCCCAACAATTTCCCCCTTTTTGATGAAGCCAAAACTATACTTGATAAATGCTCTTAATGAAATAAGATAAGAGTTTATAACATGCTAAGACTGAAGCATCTGATGAAGACAATGAGAGTTTGTCTTGTAAGCAGAAAGAACTAGAACTTGAATATAGATAGAACTTTTACAGATTACAAGTAATAGTTTCTTTAAACTTCTAAGCTAGTCTTCATCAGGTCTTCTGATCTTCAAATGTGGTAGGCAAGGTACAGACGAGCTCGAACTTCTTCCATGTGCTGTACATCTGTAACATTCTCCTCTTCATAGATCTTGTAGAGAATCTTCTTGATTTCTATCATGTTGGCTCTTCCTGAATGCAGAAGGGGTGCATCCCATTTGGGTTCTTCAGGAGTTAGGATTCTGCAGTTGTCAAGTCCTTTGGCTGTCTTGACAATTTCTTCCCAGAACTCTGGATCTTCAATGTTCATGAACTGGGAGAATTGAAGAAATTCTTCTTCATAAGAAGGGAGAGGGCCAAATTTCCTTACTATGTGGTGTTGAATTTGCCACTTCTTCTTCAGGGGATACCATCTTGGTAGCTCATCTTGAAGGGCTAAGTAATCCACATAATTGCTGTCAAACACTAGGACACTGTCTTCTTGTGCTTTGTCCTTCATTGCTTTCCTGAGTTTGGCAATTCTTCTTTCAAATTTGGCTTTGACTGCCTTCGCATCATTCAGCTTCTTTTGCTTAAGCTCTTGAGCTTCAAGCAATTTCTTTTTCTTCAACTCTAGAGCCTCTTTCTCTTCTGCAGTAGGCTCTGCTGGAGCTGATTTCTTGCTGGTCTGAGCTGACTGAGCTTGCTCATCTGCCTTTCTTTTCCTTGTCATTCTCTTTTCAGAAACTTGTTCTACAGGAGCAGTGATCTGTAGACTCTTGGCAGGAGCTTGAGTGGGTGCTTGAGTATCTTCTAGAGCAATTTCTTTGCCTTTGCCTTGCCTGTTCTTGATTTTGCTCTTTAAACCACCCATGGTTTCAGTCAAGTCATCTTGTGCTACTACCAGTTCAGCTTGCTGGGCAGTAGACTTCTCTAGAGCCTTTATCAACATATCTTCCCCCTTTTTGGCTTCAGCAAGTGCAGCCGCAAAAGGCTTCATGGAATTCATGATTTCCACTTTCAGAGTTTGTTTCAGTGCCATGGCATTGACCTTGGAAACTTGGGTCAGATGGGTTATGCTGTGCTCTAGAACTTCAGCATGTGAATTGGAGGAGGAGGCAGCTTCAAATCTAGTTGTAAGAGCTTCCAACTTGGCTTCTGTTTCCTTCAGCTGAGTCTGCAGTTTCTCATTCTCATCTGCAGCTGTTTTAAGAAGAGCTTGTCCTTCAGTGGCTCTTGCTTCAGCATCCTCAATTCTTGTCTTGTAGGTGGTCTCCATGCGGTGCATCTCTTCAGTGTAAAGATCAGCAAACCTTTTGGAGGTGTCGGCTGATAACTTCTGATAGGTACTCAAGTATTCTCCTATCTGCTGATGAAGTGCTTCACCAAACTTGTCTTCAACATCAAGAATCTGGTCATGAAGACGAGTCTTCTGTTCCCTTGCAGCTTTCTCAACATATCTTCCTAGCTGCAGGCCTAAACCTTTCTCAAAGTGCAAGTCTATTGCAGCTTTGACTTGGGAGCAGATGTCTGCTGTAAGGTCAACAGATGGGGTAGAGGTAGAGGGTGTACCTTGAGGCTTTGGATGAACAATAATTGCTTTGCCTCTCTCTTCGGCTGATAGGTACTCCTCATTGAGGTAGCAGGTAGTGGCCTTAGTCAGATGGGTCATGATTCGTCTGCCTGCATCCTCTTGATTGTCAATGAAGTGAGTCAGATCGTCTGAAGGTTTGAAGTGAGCTGGTACTCTGACTACTTCTCTTTCAATCTCTTCTTTGTCAGCTGGTGCAGCTGAGTCTTCAGCAGGGGCAGCTGAGTCTTCCACCAAGGCTGGTGCAGCTGATTCCTTCATCTTTGCTTGTTCAGCTGTCTGCTGATCTGATGAACCTACTGGGATAGGGACATCAGCAGTGGAGACTCCTAGGATCCGGTTGCAGACTGCAGTTAGTGCCTCATCTGATAGCAGCTGAGCAAAGGATTGAACTTGAGCAACTTCCTTTTGCTCCATCTCCCAGTCGAGGAAGTGTTCCTTTCCTCCCATTCCTTCCATGACATCAAGAAAGTCATCTACATCATCTCTTCTGAGCTCAATCCAAGTGCATACCCTAAGCACTTGTTCAAACTGGATTGAAGTCTCATCAACTCCAGGGATGGTGGTCTTGAGCAGGTTGGCTATCTTCATCCTCATTATCTTTTCTGTTTGGCACATGGGGTAGTGCACCATTCTGAACTGAGGTTGAGAAGGACCAGGTTGAACCAGGTCTTCTGGTGCCAAGTCTTCTGGAGCAGAAGGGACAATGATGGTAGGGGTTTGGGTAGTTGGGGCATTTTCCTCTGCTGTGTGAGTATTAGCAGGGATTTGGGAAGTGATTTCTTCTTGTTGGGTAGGAGGTTGGGATTGATCTTCAGTAATTTGTTCATCAGCAGGGTTATGGGTCTGCTGGTCTGGTTCAGTTTCTTCTTGAAGATCAGTAGGTGTTTGAGCTTGATGATCTTGGACATTTGCTGTTTGAATATCAGCAAGGATTGTGGATATAATCTGAGTTTGATCATCAGCAGGTTGTGTGGAGGTGGTCTGAGGTTGGTTGTCTGCTGTTTTAACATCAGCAGGGTTAGGCTGGTCTTGTTCCTCTGCTGTGTGAGTATCAGCAGGGATTTGGGCATCAGTGTGTGAGGGTTCAGATGGGTTGGTATCATCAGAAGGGTTGAAGGATGAAATAGGGGCTATGCTCATTGGAGTAGGGAGCCTGGATTTCTTGGCTTTCTTTGTGAAAGAAGAAGTGTTCTTCTTTCTCTTCTGACCCTTTGATAGTTTAGAAGGTGTGAAAGTGAGAGAGGGGTTGGAAGTACCTGCCTTTTTCAAAGGAGAGGCTGTGGGTTGAGCTTGATTTCCCATTCTCTTAGCAACCTACAATGTTTAACCATTTAGCCTCTTGAGCCTTTGATATCCAAATCTAGTGGAGAATAAAAAGAAAGTGGTGAAACATATGCTTAAGTGCCTTTGGTTTGAAGAGAAAAATTGGCAAAGTTGTGAAAAGAAAGAAAAAGATAGAAGTGAATAAAAAAAAATTTGAGAAAGAAAAGAGGGACAATGAGCCCCAAGAGCTTCAAAAGATAATAACTTGGCTAGAAAAGACGAGGAGATGAATTCATTTGAAGAACTTATATGAAACGTGAGAATGAAGGTTGTAAACCTTAAGAGCACGAGCTTGAATTGTTGAATAACAACTTTCGTTCTCCACTAGACGAGTCACGTCTTCCATATTCATCATACCCCGTCCAAAGAGCCAATGTTACGTCCTTGGTTAAGACCTATTGATCTCATAGTTGAACATGTTTGTGGTGGAAAGATGGTAGAGTTTGGGCAAGCTTATGGCAATTGCAACGCATGATTTGATTGGGGAGTGTTCATTGTCTTTAATTTGTTTGAGTGTTTGAGAGAAACACTGTACCTTGTGAGTTGAACTTGAACATTTTGATATTGTCATCACCATCACTTGTTATTGTATGTTGAGTATGTGTGGGGTAATTAGATTGATTTTCAATGATGAACTTGTGATCATTTTGAGAATGTATCTTGAGGAAGAAGAATTCATTTCATTCATTGGAGACGTGGGATCTTTCATTGATTATCTATTTGCAATCGTACAACCTCTTGCTTTTATTCTTTTGTTACTCGTGGACGAGCAACGGTTTAAGTTTGGGAGGGTGATTCGGTTGTAAATTGCATGAGATTTTGTGTGTTTTAGTGATAAACTATGGTGGTTTTACATGCATTTTCAATGAAATGAGAAGATTTTTGTGAATCAAAAACTTTTAAGTATAAGAGTGAGAAACACTCAAGAGGCCTAGAGGCCGAGGAGCTCCAAAGAGCCCTCACCATATTTGAGACCCAAAAAGGGTTACTCAATGAAATGAGAAGATTTTTATGAATCAAAATCTTTTAAGAATAAGAGTGAGAGACACTTAGAGGCCTAGCGGCCGAGGAGCTCCAAAGAGCCTTCACCATGCTTGAGAACCACAAAGAGTAGTTAATGAAAAGACAGGTTTTATGATTCAAGACCTTTTAAAAAGCGAGAGACAAGTAGAAGCTTAGAAGCCAAGGAAAGATGGAGAACATCTCCCCATAACTAAGACTCAAGATGGTTATTTAGAGACATACACTTCGCAAATTAAAATCATTTGCCAAAGCTCTGTCTAAAGAACGAAGCAAGAGATAGACAAAGGCTTAAAGGTCAAGGAAAACCTCCTCAAGCCACCTGTAACCAGAAGATTATGCAACCGAGAGACGATTATGGTATAACCTACAAGACCAATAAAAGGGGGGAGAAGAGCACACCTCCAACATATTCTTTACTGGTCTTATAGGTTACTCATGCAAGCAGAAAAGAAAAGGCATGCCAACAAACAAGCAATATGAAGCTAACGCGATTACTACAAAAAGCCCCCACATATCCAGGAGTGTGGGGTCCCCTATAGAGTATAAGAGAGCAAGTACCATGAGCGGAAAATTAAAAAAGTGTAGCAAGACAAAAGAAAGGTAACATGTTTGTTATGACCATGCAAATATGAATTTTAAACTGCTTTTTCATCAGCAGCCCCCTCAACAACAACTCCCTCGACCACAGCTCCTTCAATGGCAACCTCCTCCACAGCAGCGTGGCTGCTAGATCCTCCGCCCTCCTCTGGGCCCTCTTCACCTCTTAAGGTAGCCTCAGCACCCTTTTCTCCATCTACTCCTGTTACCATATTGGGGGCAGAGACGTAAGGTTAAACCAGCTGCTCCAGAGGCTTTAGCTCAGCCATACCCACCTTGGCTGCCTGTAACTTGGCGATGGCCTGACCCATTCCGGGTAGCCACCAAGGACTATCGGGGCTCTCCTTAGGATCCCCTAAGAATTTTGGAGGAGTAGCGAGTTGGTCCAGGCGAAAAGCACGAGAGTAGGTCCCATCGAACCCCAGGGCTGAATGCTCGGCCACGGCATTGCTGAAGCCATGGTCGATGAAGTGAGGAATATGTGGCCCCATGGCGCATAGGAAGCTTGAGCTCTTTAGAAAAATGGACATCCACTGAGTATGAAGAGTCCCCAAGAATTCTTGACCCAAGGAGAAGGTAAATAGGGATTTGATGCAAGCCTGCACTCCGACATCCGGCAGCTCGCGTTCCCTCCGCTTCATCTCTGCTCCCATCCGTTCCACCTCCTCTTCCAGATGTTTAACGCTAGCTGCATCCTGCTTGCCTTGAGCCCGTAGAAGAGGCAACTCCTCGGCTAGAGCTTGAGCTCGTTTATGAGCTTTGTCCTTCTCCGCAGTGACACCCTTGAGGGTTGACTGGAAAGAGGATGCTTCAGCTCGGAGAAGTTCAAGCTCAGCCACCATCTCAACACCTTGGTCGAATATCTTAGTGTAGACAAGACCAAACTACATGAAGAAAATGAACAATGTTTAAGATACAAAGAAGGTAGAAGCCATGAAGATAATGGAAAATACCTCTGAAAAAAGATGAGCACCACGAAGCAGTTGATCTTCAGGAAGGGGCTTGTCGGAGAATTCAATGTTGGAAGGAGGAGGACATTGGCTGATAAGGCGCTGGAGAGGTTCGTACGCAGCAGAAAGGGGAACTTCTTTCTCAGCAAGAGCTCGGGCAGTTTTTCCCTTCTTCTTCTTAGAAGTGCCGCAGTCAGAGAAGAAGGCATTGGTAGCTGAGCGAGTTCTCCTGGCAACAGAACCCAGGACTTGGGTAGAAGAGCTGGGGAGAGGAGGAACCTTTGTAGGACTCTTTGGAGCCGGGGTCTTTACTGAGCTTTCTAGAGCAGGAGACTGAGGAGCTTTTGGGAGATCTTCAGGAGCAGCTAACGCAGGGGTCTTCACTATTCCGAGAGCAGGGGCATCCCGTGAGATATGAGTTAACCAACTCATTGCTGCAGATAACCAAGAAGATTCTCAGAACTCAGAAAAATAGCCACATGCAAGAAACGAAATGCAAGAATAGAAGATTTTTTACCATCTTGAGGTTCTAAAGGGAAATCTTGAGGACAGAAGCCAAAGTGGGAGAGGATGCGAGAATTTTTGCAGATACCAATAACATCAAAATAATCGTGTTGACGGACATGGGTATTGAGATTAGTAATAACAGTGTGATTTGAAACAGAGTAAGCTTTCAGAGAAGGAGGAAGTATTCCTGGATTATGGAATATCCAATTTTCGTGAGGAAATGGCCAATCGGTGGGGCTAGTAACGAAAAAATAGTAATCTCTCCAAGATGACTCTTCTTCGTGGAGTTTTTTCATGAACTTACAAACACGAGACCTCCTCCCACAAACATAAAAGAAGCCATCGTTCAATTTGCAAGAGTGTTGGCTCAGAAACAGTTCGGCAGAAGGCTCACCGCCATTCCTCTTCACCAAAATAAAAAATCCTATCATGGTACGGATAGCATTCAGAGTGAACTGATTGAGAGGGATCTGCATGCGGGTAGATATGGAGGCCAAGTAGGGGTGAACCGGAAATCGAAGACCTGCCCTAATTTGAGCTTCGAAAAAATCCAGAGTTCGGGGTTCAGAGAGATCAGGGCGTTCATCTGAGCAAGGAATTCGAAAAGTGTACTCCGGCGGAAAAACGTGGGCTTGAATAAGGCTGCCTAGGTGAGTATTATCGATTAAGGAAGAGGTGGAAATCCTATTTTCGGGGCTCCCCATCGGAAGCGGAGTGGACTCAGAAGGGTTTTGACCAAGAGCCTCAGGCGGAGAAAAAGGACGAGACATTGACTAAATAGTGTTAATAAAAGAAAAGAGGATAGCTGGGTTACCTTGTTGAGAAAACTACGAAGGCAGACAAGGCGACCGGCGACGGTGAGACTCGGAACGGAGAACGCCTGAGAAGAGCAGTGGAGAACGCAAAGGAATTTTTGAGAAAGTGAAATTCAAAAAGGAGAAAAGGAAAAGAAAAGGTTGTGTGAAGTAAATGAGAAAAGGGGGAAATCGAGGTTTTTCCTCGGGAAGATAGTCAGAGAGAGAAAAAGGCGACTGCGTGGGACCCGGGCACGGAAGCCGAAACGTCTTCAGAGCTGGAGGCGGGAAATTTTTCGGAGGAGAGCATTTTCGAAATTTCTCTCCGGAGCGAGAATCATACACGTCTCTCCAGAAACGTCTTTGTGTTGGAATTACTTGAATTTTCTACTCTCATAAAAGATATATTCCTTTTACGAGAGTAGGGGGGAGTAGATGATGCGGCCTAAAAATGTCGTTCAATAAGAAGTCGACACGTGTATAGAGGATAAGATAAAAGAGAAGATATGGGATTATGGAAGGGTCTCTGGATAAAGAATCCCTTTTGGAAGTCCCTCCGGAGGGAGCTCCTCCCGGAGAGACTTATCTGGAGGACTTGATCTTGATATGAATTGGTAGACCGAGAATATAGGAGATCCCCGCACGAATCGGACTAAGACTGGCCGAAGAAAGATTCTTCCCTCCTTTATCTCAGTGGACGGAGTCCACTAGGGAGAGTGGCTCCGGTCTTTCAGGAAGTGAAAGAGTTGAGGACTCTGTCAACTTGGTAAGGCCGAGTCTGAGGGGCACTCCGAAATAAAAGGAAACCCTAACTTCCTCTTAAGGGGAAGCTCTCTATAAATAGGTAAAATGGGATACGTTTTGAGGTTAGATTTTCTTACTTTTACCAGACTTAATATAATTCGTATAAAACATTTTTATGATATCCTTTGAGAGCCTGATTTGATAAATCAAGGATCTCGAGGTCCTTGCGATATATTGAGATCCCTATACTGACTTAGGCATCGGAGTGTCCGCGCCGGACTCCCCTCCGGCGTGTCTTTTGCAGGTTCTGGAGGATCACGTTGAAGGAAGTAGCATACTCGGACTACTAATACACGTTTGGGAGCTTAGATATCCACTTCCAAGGATATCCAGGTCATCAGTGCAATTTTTGGCACATCAACCTTTATGGTAAATATTTGTATGTGCCCCTAGAGGAGAAGGAGAAAACCGAAAAGATGGAACTTAAGGAGTGGAATCTATTGAATATAAAGGTGATGAGTGCAATACGTTTATTGATGTCCATGAACTTAGCCTACCATACATTAAAGCAAAGTCCGCAAGAGAGATGCAACAAATCTTGGAGGAGATGTATCAAAAGCCCACAACGGCGAACAAGGTTCATCTGATCAGACGGTTGTTCAACCTCAGGATGTCAGAGAGCTCCCTCGTGAAACAACATCTGAATGAGTTCAACATGATCATTGGGCAGTTGTGTTCAGTCGAGATCGAATTCAATGATGAGGTACTTACTTTAGTTTTGTTATCTTCTTTGCCAGACAATTGGGTTGCCACAATAACTATAGTTAACACTTCATCCGTGAAAGATAAACTGAAGCTTGACGAAGTGAGGAATTTGTTGATTAGCGAGGAGGTTCGCAGGAAAGAGTCTGGATCCACTTCAGGGTCAATACTGAACACGGAGGAAAGGGGCAGATCGAAGGGTAGGAATAATCGTGGCATATCAAAGTTCAGAGGAAAGAGTCAATCCAAGAAAGATAAAGACTTGATTCAGTGTTGGAATTGTAATGAGTTTGGTCACTACAGGAACCAGTGTTCAGCACCTAAAAAAAAACAAGAAGGGACAGAACGAGAAGAAGACAGCAAATGCAACCACACGTGATATTGGAAACGTGTTGGTCTTGAGTGTCAGTAGTCCGCTAAAATCGTGGGTGTTGGATTCTGGAGCATCATTCCACTCTTGCAGTGATGCTGAAATAATGGAGAACTATATGTCTGGCGAATTCGGACAAGTCTACCTTGATGATGATGAGCCCCTGAAAATCGTGGGAAAATGACATGTCCGGATATCCACACCAAACGGATTGATGTTGAAGTTGAATGGTGTGAGGCACATTACATGATTGAAAAAAACTTACTTTCAATCAGGCAACTTGATGTAGAGGAATACTCAGTGACTTTCGACAGCAACAATTGGAAAATCAATAGAGGAGGTATGATAGTAGCTCGGGGGAAGAAGGAGGGTACGTTGTATACTACATCTAACCCAAAGGATTGTATTGACCTTGTAGGAGCTACGACCAACGTTGATTTGTGGCACTGTTGGCTGGGTCACATGAGCCAGAAAAGGGATTAAGGTAATGTGTTTGAAAGGGAGACTTCCAGGGCTGGAATCTGTTGAAGTTGGCTAATGCGAGGACTGTATTTTTGGGAAATAAAGAAGGGTGAGTTTCTCGAGAGGTGGAAGAGTATTGAAGGCAAAAAAGTTGGAGCTAGTGCATAGCGATTTATGGGGACCAGCGCCCGTTAATTCCCTTGGTGGTTCGGAGTATTACATAACCTTCATCGATGACTCCACTCGAAAGGTATGGGTTTATTTTCTGAAAAATAAAACTGATGCTTTTGATACCTTCAGAAAATGGAAAGCTCTTGTAAGGAATGAAACGAGGCTTAAAGTAAATTGTCTTCGTTCTGACAATGGATGTGAATATGAACTCCGCGAGTTCAAGGAATATTGTGCTGAGAATGGGATTCACATGGAGAAGACTGTGAGAGGAACTCCCCAACAAAATTGTGTGACAAAACGAATGAATAAAACGTTGAATGAGCGAGCCAGATGCATGAGGTTGAAGAGTAGGATGTCTAAGACGTTTTGGGCAGATGTAGTAAACACAACAGCATACCTGATTAGGGGTGGTTCGGTACGGTATACCGACCATACCGTTATCATGCCGAAAATTTCGATATTGAAAAAATTCATACTGTTACCGTACCGAAATTTCGGTATACCAAAATTTTCGGTATGAAAAAATTCATACCAATACCGTACCATACCGTAATTTCAGTATACCGTACCATATCGGTATACCGATTCATATCGAGAATATTGAACCATCATTTCATATTGAAATACCGGTATACCAATTCATACCGAAAATATTGAAGCATTATTTTATATCGAAATTATTTATTTAAGGTTTATTTTATTTCAGTTTTAATTATTAAAGTTATTTTAATTTAAAAATAATATTAAATATTAAATTATATTATAAAATTATTATTTTATTAAGGTTTCGGTATATCGGTATAGCGTTTCATGCCGAATACCGAAAAAATTTCGATATACCGAAATACCGCGGTATGATCATTTTCCATACCATTACCATACCGAAATTTTCGGTACGATATCATACCGTTTCGAAAATTTCGGTATACCGAAAATTTCGATAATTTTGATATTTTTCGGTACGAAAAGTTCGGTATATTTACCCACCCCTATACCTGATTAATAGAGGTCCATTAGTTCCGTTAGAGAACAGAGTGCCCAAGGAAGTATGGACGGGAAAAGAGGCAAATCTATCTCATTTACGTGTCTTTGGCTGTGTTGCTTATACTCATGTTAGCTCTATTGATAGAAATAAGTTAGATACTAAATCTATTAAGTGTACGTTCATTGGTTATGGTAGTGATGAGTCCGGTTATAGACTCTAAGATGAGAATAATCGAAAGATTATTCGCAGTAGAGATGTAGTTTTCAATGAACAAGTTATGTACAAGAACAGATTGGAGGCATCAGATTTTGACAAGACCAATACCAAAGAGGTCGAGTTAGACATCTCAAACTCGAGTGGGAGTAAGGAGAGTCAGAATGAAGAAAATGTTCTTATTGAAGAACCAAGGACCCCACCACCACCGGAGAACCCGCTGAAGAGACCAGTTAGAGAGCGACGTGCACCTAATAGGTATTTGCCCTCTAACTACTACTTGTTATTTTTTACCTTAGAGAAGTTGAAGTTATGCATAGCTTCAATTAACATTGGAACTTGAAGACAAGCTAGGCTTGGCGATGTCAGGCGGATACGGGATGAGAATCAAGAAGATATGGTTACATGGAGGATTCAGTCTCCAAGTGGGAGATTGTTAGAGTGTGGAGTCTGAATTGAACCTAATGGGCTTAGGGTTAGGACAAGTTTGATCCTAATGGGCTTGGAGTGTGGATCAAGTTTGATCCTAATGAGATTGAAGTGTGGAGCAAGTTTGATCCTAATGGGCTTATGGAATTAGGGCAAGTTTTCTATTATAAATAGATGTTCCCTCATTGTAATCAACATCCGAAAAATATAGTGAAATACCTGACTTGGCATCGCCCCCAGACGTAGTCGCAAGACGAACAGGGTAAACAAATCTCGTGTTATTTTCTTTTTCATCATCGTGTGCGTGTGTTAATTCCTAACATGTCCATCAGAGATCGACATTATTTTTTGAGGAGTTTGGATTGGGGGCTCGAATGAAGCTTCACTACGCTAACCCACCTCCGACTCCTCTGCCACACTTCTCCCTCCACTTCATGACCGGTCAAAATTTATAAATGAGATGGTAGGGAGGATTTGAGAGATTAGAGAGTGTCACCCACAAATTTAAAAATAATGACTTCTTAAAAAGTAGTTAAAATAACTAACTTGAACATGCCAAAAATTGAATCTTAAATTTACAACGGTAAAATAAAGGGGCGTAACGACTACTCCCTCCGTCCCACAGGAATTTGCACTCTTTCTATATATGGATGTCCCATACCAATTTGCACACTTCATAAAAGGAAATATCTTCATAACCCTCACCCTTAAAATATACTCATATTTACCCATATACCATTACTTTTTCACACTCAATCTACTTTTTACTTTACTTTATTCATAAAAGTTTACAAAACTACCCCTCAAAACATCACTAATTACACATTTTCTTACACATTTCTTAAAATGTGTGCCATCCCAGAGGTGCAAATTCCTCTGGAACGGAGGGAGTATTATATTTAAAATTACGTTAACTATTGCAACGAAAAAAAACGGTTATAATAAAATCGAGAAATTTACATCTAACTAATTAACTAATAATTCATTAAGAAAAACCACAATTCAAGTTAATAAACATAAAATAGTCCTTTATTTTTAAATACATGAATATCGTTTCCCATCACCACCTCTCGTCGTCCAACTCCTCATCATCTTGAAATTGTAAATTTGTTGGGAATGAGCATGCAGGCACACTAAGTGGGATTAAGTTATTCAAAATTCAATATTAAAAATAAATAGTTAAGTAATCGAAACATAGTAAATAACATTAACTTTGTCACATATACTTTGCTAACTTTGTCAATAGAAATTTGTGGACCTTTCCAAAGCCAAATTAATGACTAAGGTATTCCCACACGTAGTTGAGCACGACGGGTTACACCCGAAAACCCGTCGGTCCTGGACCCTAATTAGAGCCCCTCGTTATTAGATACTTTGCCACAAACTTTGTCAATAGATCGAATAACATTGAAATGAATTCACATAGTAAACAATTAATTCAAACCATTTATCTAAAACATTAAATAAAGAATAACAAATGCAAAATCTCTACCAACCACGGGAAAGAATAAAACAATTAAAACCTATCTCGATAGATGAACATGGAAGTGATATATACGTAAAAGCAGTGACAAAGCCATGAATTTTATGTCGGGGGCCTGATTAATATTACTAAAAAAACGTAATTGACCAAAACTTCAAGTTCATACAAGTGTTATCATATTACTAAAAGAACGTAATTGACCAAAACGTAATAATATTATAATTATCAAATAATTTCATTATAAAATAGTTAATAATCTCATTCTATTAATTTAAATTAAACTAATTGAATTTCGTTATGTTTGAGATGGGGAATTGAACTCTGGTCAATTTGGCCAAAATCATCCTTATGATTGCATAGATAAACACTGGACCAAAGCCAATTAGTAAACTTAGTACAATATGTATAGTAAAAGTATTCCAAAAGTTAGGGGGGCCATGCCTCCGTCCTTACGTAAAAGCCTCGTATGAATTAGTTCTCGTAATTGTCATCGCCTAGCCGTGCAGGACACATAAAATAACAAATGATCGAATTTTATTTTACGCCAGACTAAATACTTAAATGATTGTACTTATAGAAATATAGCTAAAATAATAAGAAGGGCAAAGGCATGGATTGATATAATCAACTACTGTCTACTACAGAGTATATATATAACGTGAGAGAGGAGATAAAAGAACCATCTATAAGTTTTAAATTGGCTTTTTCTAATAATGAGGGAGTAACTGAAATTTTATTTGTAAATGATAGTTATTAGGTTTTATTTTCAATTAAAAGGAATGAATTTAAAATAAGTAAGGGCTCGTTTGGTTTGTTAGACAGGATAGACATATTAGGATAGGATTTAGTGGGATTGCACTGTTTGGATTATTATTTTTTGAATTTATATATATGTTTGGATTGATGGATTAAATTTTAAATATTGTAGTGATAAGTTGGTAATTGTCAAATATGCCCTTTGTTTTTTCTTACATTTAAAATTCAGATTTTTTTTTTGTTTTCAATTTATTTTGTTTTGTTTTCCGAATTTTTTAACCTATTAAATATTGAAGTGTTTTGTTTTGCTAATTGATGTTAATTGTGTGAGTTCACGAGTGAAGTGAGGAAATATCCTATTCCGAGTGAATGAGTGTGTAAACATTCTTTATCAATCAAAGAAGTACTCGTCTGGTCCAGTGGATGTAGATCACATTGATCGAACCACTTAAATTCTTGTGTGTTGTTTGTCTCGTTGTTTACTTTTTGAATTACTATCCTAGAGCAGTTATTTCTTATATCTTCAAGTATTCTACTTGGGTGGAGACGTCTAATCGACTGGAATTACTTGACATTAATTAAATTATCTTAGTTTAAACTCGATCTGATCAGATAAATAATAAGAAATTAAGCACGTACGACTTATAAGGAGTATTTAATTTACTAGACATGAATAAATTGGATCTAGGACTTTCGAAAAATGCTTTCATGTGAAAGAGAAAATTAAAAATAAAATAAGGCGTCTACTCGTTTTCTCCTCATTACTAGGTTTTAAAAAAAACAAATAGCTGGTCAACATTCAATTTTGGGTAGCTCCCTTTTCAATTAAATTACGAAATTAACCTCATCAGCACATCTATATATATTTTTGAGAATTAAGAATAGAAACACAATCCATTCAATTACAAAGCAAAAGCAAAAGCAAAAACAGAGTTTTCAAAAAGCAATTAACTACATACACAACATTATGGGTATTCCAGAAGTAGAGTTGAACTCCGGTTACAAAATGCCCCTTTTGGGCCTTGGAACTGCAAGTTTCACTACACCCCTTGCCGATGAGGTCAAAGCCATGGTCAATGCCATCGAGCGTGGCTACAGGCATTTCGACACTGCTGCTCATTACGGAAGTGAGCAAGCCGTCGGCCTAGCCGTAGCCGAAGCCCTGAAAAGCGGGCTAATCAAATCCCGAGATGAAGTGTTCATCTGTACCAAGCTATGGGCAAGTGATGCTCATGCTGATCGCGTTCTCCCCGCCCTCAAGAAATCTCTCGAGTAAGTATTTATATATATATATCGTATTAAACTTTAATGAAACAACTAGTACTGTTGAAACTGATCCGTTCGATCTACATGCAGTAACCTTAAGCTGGATTATGTGGATCTTTACCTGATTCATTGGCCTGTAAGCGTGACGCAAGAATCAGCCTTCGAGTATCCGGTTGCAAACAAAAAGAATATTATTCCATTTGATAGCAAGGCTGTTTGGGCTAAAATGGAAGAAGCACAAAGATCAGGGCTTGTGAAGACCATTGGAGTTAGTAACTTCACTTGCAAGAAACTTGAAGACTTGTTGTCTTTTGCAACAATCCCCCCTGCTGTCAATCAAGTAAGACTTACTTATTAATTCATTCATTCATTAATTTCATTAACTCTGTAATTTGATTACTAACATTTTGTTATTTGTGGAATGAATTATAAAGGTGGAGCTTAGTCCAGTGTGGCAACAGAAGAAGTTGGTTGATTTCTGCAAGGCCAAAGGGATTGTGGTAACCGGTTACGCGACATTGGGATCAGCTGGACAGTTCTGGGGATCGCAAAGAGTAGTGGGCGTCGAGGCCTTAAAGGAAATTGCAAAAGCCAAAGCCAAGAGTGTTCCACAGGTGATCCTTAGATGGGCACATCAACACGGAGTTGCAACCGTGGTGAAGAGCTACAACCCAGGAAGGATGGAAGAAAATCGCAATATTTTCGACTGGGAATTAAGCGAGGAAGAGTGCAAGAAGATAAGTGAGATCCCTCAGAGCAGGGGAACGGTGGCAGACGGATTCATAGGCGAAGAAAGCGCTATCAAGTCCGTTGAGGATCTCTGGGATGGTGAACTTTGATTTGCTTTAATTCTTCAAATCTCTCTGTTTTGTTTATTTGATTTATAATTAATAAGTCTCATTGTTGTTGAGCATTGCTTGTAGGGTCTCTGTTTTTTTGTTTTTAATGCTTTTTACCTTCTTGGTGTAATCGTGGATTTTCAATATATTAATTTACACTTTATGAGAAAGTTGGCGGGTTTTCAATTTCAAAAACTCAATTGATAGCATTTTGTTCACACCATAGATCTTTCTTGTATAATTTCAATATATGATCAGTTGCAAGACGAATTCACTATTATTTGTTCTTATAAACAATAGTACTTAGTTCTACTAGCAATAGTATTGATTTTTACCAACAATAGTAATTTATGAATTATTTAATACAAATAGTGTCACATAGTATTAATGATACATGTACGGTACAAAATAAGTGAAGGACTATAATTAAACATTGTTTAAAATCAAAAGATACCTCCACTTGCCCCCAAGACCCGCCGTTGTGTCCTGTCCAAGTCATGAATACCTCCAAAAACCTTTTGATTTCAATGTACCTTCCTTGCCCATATTCAACGGCAGGAAAAATGTAAAAGTCAAGATTTCATGATATTTATTAAATCAATTAATTTTAGTTGAACCCCAACTAATTAAACTCCTTCAATATTGGTTTGGGACCATAACAAATATGAGGGGATGTAGAGTGTTCTATTAATTTTAGTTTGTTTTTGTGATGAATATTTTACTCCTCGCAAATTAATTATGAACTCAAAAAAGAAAAAAAGAAAAACAATTTTTTTCTTGAATTTGCAAGATAAATCATTGCAAAGCATTATTAAATTTTACGATAGGCTTGTGTTGTCACAAAGTGTCAATGGCAATTTAAATTTTGAGGCAGTCGAGGTGTTAGGTTTGATTTAACCACTTTTGGGTCGTCGCAATTTCGTTCGTCGCAAAGACTAACACCAAATTTTTGAAAGCCGTCACAAATTTACGACTACAATATCCGTTGCAAATTTGTGATGACTATATTCGTAGCAAATGGATAACGACCCGTAATCCACCGGGTCGAAAATTCGTTGCCAATTTGCGATAGACATTTTCGTAGTAAGTCGTCGTAAATTGGGACTATTTTGGCTGTCACAAAACATAAATAAAAATATAATTGTGATGGGTTCGAACTTGAGCCCGGAGGGGTATCGACCACCATGTCAAGTGTCGAAAATTTGCGATGACTTTTAGTACTGTCGCAACAACACGTTAAATTAATTTCCCTTTAATAGCATGACATACGAGGAGTTATCACAAAAAGGCAGTTGAAATCCATCGCAAATTAGCTTTATACGACACTGTTTTGTTTTGGTTTAATATTCGTCGCAAATTGTGACAATTTTCTTATTCGTTGCAAATCTGGTTGATTTTGTCAGATTGACCAATTATGTCGCTAATTGCTAGGGATTACCGGCCTTTGCAAATGCGTCGTCACTAAATTCCATGTTTTATGTAGTGAACGTTTTGAGACGGGCAAGAGACCGTCACAAATTCCAATTTTAAATTTGCGATGTCCTGTGGTTAAACAAAGTCGTTTTATCAATGGCTAAGCATCGTTGCAAAATCCGTTGAAAATTGCGACCACTTTGCTTTCATTTGCAAATTTTGATTTGCCGACTATTTTCATCCAAGTCATTGAAAAACCATTGCAAACCTCCGTCTCTTTGTGGTGGTTTTTATTAGGAGAAAACCATTGCAAAAGTGTATCTAGTTAGTCTAGAATTACATTGTATTTAAGTGTTCTCCCATATGTTAATAAAATATCTCTTACCTCATTAATCTTTATATGGTAAAAGAGCCCACTTTGGCTAACTACCTTTTCTTTTTTTCGTTCCTCCTTTTTATTTTTTGGTAACTTGGTTAGGATTTTCTTATTTGTCACCAGAAATCGTGGAATAGGGCATCTAATTCCCAATTCTCTCATTACAAAAAAACTGAGATTTATTGACGGATTAGATACCATAAAAACGGTTCCTAAATAGGTTAGAAACAAATTTTGAAACCATTTTCTATCCGTTCTTAGTGGGTGTTTGCAAGCACTACTATGTGCTTAAAACCCCTTCTTTTTTAAATACAATCACTTTTAAAGTGTTTGCAAACACAAGTAAGTGATTAAATTAATTACTTAAAAGCAGTTTTGGTGAAGCACCCTTTCCCATGCTTCTAACAGCTTCTAAGTGCTTCTAATCATTACACTAACTAATTTTACAATTTTGTCCTCACAATTTAAATAATATTTTATTTTTACCCATTATTTATTTAAATGTAATAAGGGGTTTTTTGTAAAATTATAAAAAAAAGTGATTGATTTGGCATATACCACAACATATAAAAAATTGATTAGAAGTGTTTAATTTTAAAACACTACCCACTTTCAATTTTACTGTAAAAATCAATTTTAATCACTTTGAATCAATCACTATTACTTGCAAACACACCCTTAATCACATGGTATCTAATGTCTGGAACAATTTTGTAAATTCCGTTTCTAATAAGGGACAAATTTGAAAATGTTTTTTCCGTATCTAAACGATGAACGACCCGTTTTACATCCGGGTCAAAAATTCATTTTTCCATATCTAAATGATGAACGATCCGTTTTACATCTAGGTCAGAATCCATTTCTAATTAAAAACGACGTTTTGCCGTCTTTAAATTCGTAGCTTACACCCAACCTAACCCGAACCCACCGACCCAATCCAACCTGAACCCATCGATTGACCCACACCCACCGACCCAACCCTAACTGCCTCAAGCCCATTCCCACGTTTGGCTGCCTCACGCCGCCGATCGACCAAAGCCCCACTTCTTCCGCTGCTCTCTCCTCGCCGCACTCACCATGGCCGGAGATACTCCCACTACCCCTCCGAAGTTTGTCATCTTCAACCCCACAACGCAGGCACCGTTCATGAAACTTACGGCCACCAACTACACGGCCTGAAAATTCCAACTCAAAACTCTTCTCCTTGGCTATGATCTGTTTGGTTTCGCGGACAAATGATTCGGTTGTAAATTGCATGAGATTTTGTGTGTTTTAGTGATAAACTATGGTGGTTTTACATGCATTTTCATGTTAAGAGGCTTGACTTGATGGAGAAATGTTTGTGAGCTCGTTTTGTAGAAATACGAAGCGAATTAGGCGTAGCAACGAGGCTAGGGAGCATGTACAAAGAGTTTGAGAAGACTCGAGACAGAAAACTGATGAAAAGGACGGAAATTTGGCCACAAGTCGAAGGTTCCGCCCGGCCGGGCGGCATCACTCACCCGGTCGGGCCGTTCATACACAAAAATGGCCAAGACGAAGTTTCCGCCTGGCCGGGCGGCATCACTCGCCCGGGCGGGCCGTTCAAGCAAAAATGCCACCCCAACTTACGAAAGATTGGCCCGGCCGGGCCACTTCATCCGACCTGCCGGGCGGCTCATTTTTCGGGGTCTTTGTCAAAACTCTCCAAATTTGAAGGACTTAAGTGCAATTCTTGTTTTGAGGATTTCTCACAACATATATAAAGGGCCCTTAGCCAGTTTTGAGAGCAATTCACACACACAATCACACATAGTAATAGGTGTTCTTGATATTTTGCAATTTCCTTTGATAGATAGCTTAGATTATTGTTTAGTTTGACAATTCAAGTGAAGATTTCCATTGGGCTTTGTAAGTAATTGAAGTTTATAGCTACATTTCAACTTTTAAGGTGATATCTCTTTGATTCTCATTTCAATTTAGTAATTCTCTTATTTCTTGCATTTGATTTCTTAATTGTTATGGGTTGTGTGAATTCTTGCATTGTAGCCATAGGTTTCTCTCATAAAACCATGGGCTAAGTTCTAATTGCCTAGGGTGTTGAAGTTTTGGTGGTTAAGTGGTGTAATTATGGATTAATTGCATGATTAGCTTAGGAATTGAGTGTATATGTTTCTAGTGTTGTAATTTGCATGATTCAATTGGTTAATTCACCCTATTAGCTAGCATTGTTAGTTTTGTCGACTTCAACGATCGTATTGGGTCACATAATTAAGAATGTGTGTATGAGCTTGAATTAATCGATTAGAATTAACATAGTAATTAGCTACACCGACCGGGGGTTAATTGCTTAGATAGACGATATTAGACACTAGTCGAAGTCGAGTAAAGGTCGTCTATTAGATTAGTGAGAGGGCGTCTCATAAACATTAGTAACCGTGTTGAACGTGTTTATGAGACACTATCCTAAGTTCTTATGGCATTGATTAGACGATATAATTGCTAGTTAATGCACGTGTTCACCTAGGCCTCACAAGGGATTGGTCGACACACACGAGTGATAGCCTTTAGCTTTACCCAATACATTAGGTTTAATTTGTGTATTTAGCCCATTAATTCACCACACAACCTACAAAATGGATACACCCGAGGCAATACTCTCTCACTTTGCACTTTCGAAAGGAAGTTAGATATCTTTGTTATTGCATTTGTTCATTTCTTCTTGTTTAGTTCATCTAGTTTCGTACTTGTTTTTTTTAATTCCCGAAAATCCAAACAAACAAGCTTAGTTACTACAATAGCATGATAACTTGCAACTTTAGGGATTCATTGTCACTCAATTAAGTCCTTGGAACGAAAATATACTTGGGACACTTATCCAAAAATACGAACAAGTCAATGGCGCCGCTGCCGGGGATCGAACCCGGGTCACCCGCGTGACAGGCGGGAATACTTACCACTAAGAAGCGTTGATCAATACTCCCATTTTGGTAGCACCGGATTGAATTGAGCCATTCACATTAATGTGCGATGCAAGCGATGTGGCAATGGGGGTTGTTCTTGGCCAAGTAAGGGAGAAGATTTTCTGGGCTATATACTATGCATCCAAAACATTCAACGGGGCTCAATTGAATTACACCACTACGAAAAAGGAACTTCTAGCGGTGGTGTACGCCTTCGATAAGTTTCGACACTACCTAGTAGGTGCGAAAACTATCGTCTACACGGACCACGCCACTATCCGTTATCTAATGGGAAAGAAGGATGCAAAACTAAGACTAATCCAATGGATCCTACTTCTTCAAGAATTTGACATTGAGATCAAGGATAAGAAGGGGAGTGACAATGTTATAGCCGACCATTTGTCCCGGATCGAGAGGGCTAAAGAGTTCAAAGAAGATTTTGGAGATGTGAAAGAAGAGTTCCCGGATGAGCGTTTGTTCCGTGTCCAAGGATCGTTTGTGGGAAAAATTCATGAGGAGGCACCTTGGTACGCGGATATAGCTAACTACTTAGCAAGTGGAAGCATGCCGTTTGGTGCTAACACTTATGAGAAGAAGAAGTTTTTAAAGGATGTTGAAAGTTACATTTGGGACGACCCTTATGTCTTGAAGAGGGGAGTTGATTCAATAATACGAAAATGTGTCCCGAAGGAAGAATGGGAAAACATCATGACCCATTGCCACTCATCTCCATGTGGAGGACATTATGGGGGTGAGAAGACGACCTTGAAGGTGCTTCAATCTGGATTTTATTGGCCATGGGTGTTCCGGAGTTGTAAGGAGTTTGTGATTAGATGTGACAAGTGCCAACGGAGTGGAGGGATTTCTAAGAAAAATGAGACGCCGTTGACGAACATTGTGGAACTTGAATTGTTCGATGTTTGGGGGATAGATTTCATGGGACCATTTCCATCTTCAAACGGTTACACGTATATTCTACTTGGAGTTGATTATGTGTCGAAATGGATAGAGGCCATTGCTACGAAGGCCAACGATGCGAACATCGTCATGAATTTTTTGAAGGGGATCTTCACTAGATTTGGCGTTCCTCTCATTAGTGATGGGGGGAGACACTTCGTGAACAAATTGATGGAGAGGCTACTCGCAAAGTATGGTGTCACACATAAAGTAGCAACTCCATATCACCCCCAAACCAATGGGTTAGCTGAAGTTTGGAATAGACATATCAAGAAAATTTTGGAACGGACGGTTAGTACGAGCCGAAAAGATTGGGCTAGCAAGCTCCCGGATGCACTTTGGGCGTATATGACGGCATATAAGACTCCACTTGGTATGTCGCCTTACCAATTAGTTTTTGGAGAGGCATTTCACCTTCCAGTTGAAGTGCAGCACCAAGCACTTTGGGCTTTAAGAAAGGTGAATTTGGATAGCGATTTGTGTGGAGAGAAAAGGGTGCTTCAATTGCATGAACTTGAAGAGTTTCGTGAGGATGCCTATGCAAGCTCACAATTATTTCGTGAGAAGACTAAGAGATGGCATGATGCAAGATTGTCCATGAAGATCTTCGAAGTAGGTGATGAAGTCCTCCTTTACAATTCAAGATTAAGTGTCTTTCCCGAGAAATTGAAGTCCAAGTGGTTTGGGCCATTTCGTGTTACTAGGGTATATCCCACGGGTTTTCTTGATCTCGTGAATGAGCAAGGCGAGGAATTCAAGGTGAATGGGCACCGTGTGAAGCATTATTATTCTCTTCCCAACAAGGGGGTAGTACATGTGATTGGGCTTCGTGACCCTGAACTAAAGGAGTTCCGTCCGGCATAGGACGTTAAACCTAGCGCTAAATGGGAGGCAACCCATTTTTACTTGCTTTATTCCTCTTTTTGTTTATTTCGTTTTGTTTGAATAAGTGTGAGTAGTTGATGTTCTTTTTGTGAAGCTCTCTTTTGTAGGTCAAGCTCGTATGGTGAATACGTGGATAAAAGTTTTGAGAAGTGAAGAAAATTTGAGTTGATAGCCATCATGAGGTACACCCCGTCCCAAACTTAATATTGCTTTGCAATATCTAAGTTTGGGGGGGGGGGGATAGGGAAATTTTCTTGTGATATATTGTACTTGAGTTGTGTTGTTTTTGAACACTTGTCATTGATGAATAGTGGTTTGGAATATAATTCTTGACTTGTGTTTGATATATGTGCATGGTGGTTGTTGACACAAATGAGAGTGATTTTGATGATTGATTTTGAGATTTATGGTGAATGGTTATGATATTGATTGAGATTGAGATTGGGAATCATTGCAAGTTTTTGGTGCAAAATCTTATTCCAACACTATTTTTTTAAACTTTAATTGCGTGCAATGAAAAAGTTTGGGGGGGTATGTTCGTTTGTGTAATGCGATTAGCACCAAAAATCATGCATCGTAATTGATGTTTGAGTTGTTTCACTTGTGAAAACAACGTGAAATTTGGAAATGGGAGTCAAATCGAGCAAACAATTGAAAAAATGGAGAGAAGGTCGAAGCTATGGAGAGGTCGGGCCACTTTTGGCCTATGATCGGGCGGCTAATTTGCTCAAAGTCGAAGGTTTCACACGGCCGGGCCGTTGACTCCAGGTTTTAAAAAAAAAAAAAAAAAAGTTTACGAAGGTTTCGCCCGGCCGGGCCGCGTCCAGGTAATTTTTTTTATATTTTTGTGGGTCTAAACCCGACCCAATCGGCCCACGACCCTACCCACTCGGCCCACATCCCTTTAAAACCCTAACACACTCAAAACACACACACCCACTCTTAAGAATTGGGTTTTCCCTTCTCCCTCTAAAAAAGTCTCACTTTTCTTCAATTTTCTCTTGATTTCTCTTGCAAATTCTTCAAGAAAGTCAACACCCAAGGTATGTAACTCATTCCCCTTAATTTTCTTGCAAGATTGAGAAAAGTTTTGAAGTTCTTGAAGGTGTTTCTTGCATGTGTAGGGAAAGTGACAAAAATTTGAATTTAACATGGGATTGTTGATTTCTTGGTTATTTCTTCCATGGGCTTTGTGTATTATTGTTTGTTATTGGTAAATAATGAATGACAATGCTTAATTTCAAATACCCATGAAGAAATTTGAGGAATTTAGGGCTAGAATTGTGAAATTGTGCTTCCATGAGAATAATTGATGTTCTTGGGCATTTTGTGTTTAATTTAGGAGCATGTTGGTTTGTAAAGATGAGATTTTGTTGGACATTGCTTACCCATGCTATGATTGATTGAACATAAGTGCTTTTGTTGAGTTTTGTGAAATTTTGTTCTTGCAATCCTTTTTACAAACACTTTGTAGGCATGATTTTTATAAAGAAAGTGAGGGAAAATTGAGAAAAGAGTAAATTTTGGGATGAAGTTGGTTGAGCATGATAGAATGACATGGACTTTGATTAGTTGAGAATGTTGATACTTAATTTGTTTGAAATTAGGTGCAAAAGTGGAACTTTGTACACTAATGAATTGTGGAAAGAACATTCTAACTGATGGAGTTTATTGATGCTCATTTGTAGAAAAAAATGTCAAAGAGATCCAAGAAAGGAGAAGGAAGCTCAAGACGTAGAGATCCGGTGGATGAGCTTTGCTTTGAAAGATGTGGGAAAAGACCATCTAAATGGGGAATCAATTTGGGTGCAAGAGGAAGAGATTACATTGAGAACTTTTCAAGAATAGCAAACACAAAGCATCGACCCACACGCTACCCGGATGACTTCTTTATGGAAATGATGGAAATCAAGGATGATGTGCATGAATTGTTCAACAACATCGGGTGGGGAAATCTACTCGAGTTCACGAACGTGACATACGAGGAGCTATCGGTTGAGTTCATGGCAACTTTGAGGGAAGAAGAGCCAACGAATGGCATTCCGGCCGGAATAACTTTCCGATTAGGAAACGAAGATAGATATCTCTCATGCCCCGAGTTAAATGAAATCTTTGGAACCCCAAATGAGGAAGACCTTGACGTCTATGATCGGATGAACGAATATGGTGAAAATGGGTTTTGGAAGAGGCTAGCTCGTAGGAATCAACTCGATGCTCCTGTCTACTCCTCGAGTCACTCGAAGGCCTCTCTTTTGCGGAATCCGGTGTTTAGGTATGTACACCGAATCATTGCCAATATTGTGTTTGGGAGATTCGAGGCCGGATCTGTCAGGAGGGAAGAACTTTTTATCATGAGGAGTATGGTGTTTGGGGAGCGATTCAATATGGGTGCATTCTTGCTTGATCACTTGTTGACTATGATCAAGCGGAATATTCCGAATTTCACGATGGGTGGGATAATCACCACGATTGCCCAGTACTTCGAGATGGATTTGAGCGGATACACTTTGGTTGAAGGAGGAAGAAGGCTCGATTTGCACACTATGAGTATAATGCACATGGTTAAATTGGATCAAAGGATTAACGAATATGTCTTCAGCATTGAAGATGGTGAAAAGTTCTTTCCGATGCCATACCCCGTGTTGACTACTTATAGGAGAAAGGAAAATTGGGATATGGCTTCCCCACATCACATGGAGGTTATTAGAGCTTTGGAAGCCAACGAACGTATCCCAAGATTTCGAATCGAGGTGCCACCAAGTGGACCAACCGAAGATGAGCTAGATCAAGAGCTAAACCAAGAATTTTTGCAAGATGCACCTCATGCTTCTCCTCATCATCATCATAGGGGAGAGTCATCCGCTGGTCCTTCATTCCATGAAGGCCCAAGTCGTCCACAGAGAGAGGCCCCACAAGTGTCACATGTTTATTCAAGAAGGTCGAATGAAGAAAGGAACCAAACCGGAGGAATTAATGAGATCACCGCAGCAATAAGAGGCTTGCAAACGAGTTTTGATACAAGGTTTTTAGCGGTTGAGGCAAGCATAACGAGTTTGGGAGCAAGGCAAGAGTCTGTGGAGAACGAGCTGAGATTGATAGGGGAGAACCAACGAGCTTACAATGCATGGATGATGCAATACGGATTTCCTGGAGCCCCTCCACCACATCAATGAAGAGCATGTTTGGTTCACCTCTAATTCCTTATGCATTATCTTGTTCTTGTTCTTGTTATTCATTTGACATTTTGAAAGTCTAGTTATGTGGGGGTATGTAAGGATTATGGGATGCTTTTATTTGTCTTGTGGATTTGTGTGGATTGATGTTGTTTTAATTGATTTGAAATGTGTGTGAGTAGGGATGTGTTGTGAATGAATGTTACAAATTGTGTTTGAGTTGTGAAATTGTTGAATGGTATGATCATTGAGACACATTTGATGATGAGTTGTTGTGAATTTCATTCCTTGAATGTGTACATAATTGGGATGAATCATCATGTTTATGTTGTTGTCATCTATTGGCCTATGGATGTTTTGCATGCACAATGAGTTATGTGTGATGATGATTGATGAATGATTGAGTCTTGAATGAAACGGTGAGAGTTGAGCTTTGAACCGAACATTAATCCGGTTTATTTTCATTTTTGAGTGGATCAATTCATTGCTTGCTTTTCTAGAACTTGCCCAAGTTCTTGCTTGAAATCATGTTTGTGTGATACTTTGAGATATGATATAGGCCATCTTTCGTACTACAAGTCACTTAGCCATATTTTTCCCAATAACCAAAGTAATCTTCCGTAGCTAGCCCGTTTGAGCTTGATTTCCCATTCTCTTAGCAACCTACAATGTTTAACCATTTAGCCTCTTGAGCCTTTGATATCCAAATCTAGTGGAGAATAAAAAGAAAGTGGTGAAACATATGCTTAAGTGTCTTTGGTTTGAAGAGAAAAATTGGCAAAGTTGTGAAAAGAAAGAAAAAGATAGAAGTGAATAAAAAAAAATTTGAGAAAGAAAAGAGGGACAATGAGCCCCAAGAGCTTCAAAAGATAATAACTTGGCTAGAAAAGACGAGGAGATGAATGCATTTGAAGAACTTATATGAAACGTGAGAATGAAGGTTGTAAACCTTAAGAGCACGAGCTTGAATTGTTGAATAACAACTTTCGTTCTCCACTAGACGAGTCACGTCTTCCATATTCATCATACCCCGTCCAAAGAGCCAATGTTACGTCCTTGGTTAAGACCTATTGATCTCATAGTTGAACATGTTTGTGGTGGAAAGATGGTAGAGTTTGGGCAAGCTTATGGCAATTGCAACGCATGATTTGATTGGGGAGTGTTCATTGTCTTTAATTTGTTTGAGTGTTTGAGAGAAACACTATACCTTGTGAGTTGAACTTGAACATTTTGATATTGTCATCACCATCACTTGTTATTGTATGTTGAGTATGTGTGGGGTAATTAGATTGATTTTCAATGATGAACTTGTGATCATTTTGAGAATGTATCTTGAGGAAGAAGAATTCATTTCATTCATTGGAGACGTGGGATCTTTCATTGATTATCTATTTGCAATCGTACAACCTCTTGCTTTTATTCTTTTGTTACTCGTGGACGAGCAACGGTTTAAGTTTGGGAGGGTGATTCGGTTGTAAATTGCATGAGATTTTGTGTGTTTTAGTGATAAACTATGGTGGTTTTACATGCATTTTCATGTTAAGAGGCTTGACTTGATGGAGAAAGGTTTGTGAGCTCGTTTTGTAGGAATACGAAGCGAATTAGGCATCAAAATCACAAAAAGAGTGTCAATCTTTATTGACACTTGTATGGGACGTAGCAACGAGGCTAGAGAGCATGTACAAAGAGTTTGAGAAGACTCGAGACAGAAAACTGATGAAAAGGACGGAAATTTGGCCACAAGTCGAAGGTTCCGCCCGGCCGGGCGGCATCACTCACCCGGCCGGGCCGTTCATACACAAAAATGGCCAAGACGAAGTTTTCTTCTCGATAGACATGAATAAATTGGATCTAGAACTTTCGAAAAATGCTTTCATGTGAAAGAGAAAATTAAAAATAAAATAAGGCGTCCAATACTCGTTTTCTTCTCGATACTAGGTTTTTAAATAACATATAGCTGGTCAACATTCAACTTTGGGCTGCTCCTTTTCAGTTAAATTATAAAATTAACCCCATCACCACATCTATATATATTTTTGAGATTTAAGAGTAGAAACACAAACAATCCATTCATTTACATTTATATTACAGAGACAAAACAGAGTTTTCAAAAAGCAATTAACTACATACAACATTATGGGCATCCCTGAAGTAGAGTTGAACTCCGGTTACAAAATGCCCCTTTTGGGCCTTGGAACTGCAAGTTTCACTACCCCTCTTGCCGATGAGGTCAAAGCCATGGTCAATGCCATCGAGCGTGGCTACAGGCATTTTGACACTGCTGCTCATTACGGAAGTGAGCAAGCCGTCGGCCTAGCCGTAGCAGAAGCCCTGAAAAGCGGGCTAATCAAATCCCGAGATGAAGTGTTCATCTGTACCAAGCTATGGGCCAGTGATGCTCATGCTGACCGCGTTCTGCCTGCCCTCAAGAAATCTCTCGAGTAAGTATATTATATTTACTGTCCAACTAGTTTGCATTTTATGTGTATTCCTTGTTTCATTAAAACGTATTAGTTGTGAAATAGTATGGTAAATGCATATTATTATATAATCATTATCAAATCGATCTCTTGTTTAAAATAAAATTTGATCCATTTGATTAATTATATGCAGTAACCTTAAGCTAGAGTATGTGGATCTTTACCTGATTCATTGGCCTGTAAGCGTGACGCAAGAATCAGCCTTCGAGTATCCGGTTGCAAACAAAAAGAATATTATTCCATTTGATTGCAAGGCTGTTTGGGCTAAAATGGAAGAAGCACAAAGATCAGGGCTTGTGAAAACAATTGGAGTTAGTAACTTCACTTGCAAGAAACTTGAAGACTTGTTGTCTTTTGCAACAATCCCTCCTGCTGTCAATCAAGTAAGACTTACTTATTAATTCATTCATTCATTAATTTCATTAACTCTGTAATTTGATTACTAACATTTTGTTATTTGTGATTGAATTAAAAAGGTTGAACTTAGTCCAGTGTGGAATCAGAAGAAGTTGGTTGATTTCTGCAAGGCCAAAGGAATTGTGGTAACCGGTTACGCAACGTTGGGATCAGCTGGACAGTTTTGGGGATCGCAAAGAGTAGTGGGCGTCGAGGCCTTGAAGGAAATTGCAAAAGCCAAAGGCAAGAGTGTTCCACAGGTGATCCTTAGATGGGCACATCAACACGGAGTTGCAACAGTGGTGAAGAGCTACAATCCAGGGAGGATGGAAGAAAATCGCAATATTTTCGACTGGGAATTAAGCGAGGAAGAGTGCAAGAAGATAAGTGAGATCCCTCAGAGCAGGGGAACGGTGGCAGACGGATTCATAGGCGAAGAAAGCGCTATCAAGTCCGTTGAGGATCTCTGGGATGGTGAACTTTGATTTGGCTCTTCTAATTATAGAGAATATGAGAAATATAATTTCTTGATTAATATTTAAACAATACTTTAAATATGTCGTAATACTAATATCCCTGTTTGTTTGATTTTTTTAATTAGTCTCATTGTTGTTGAGCATTGCTTGTAGGATCTCTGTTTTTTTTTTAATGCTTTTTACCTTCTTGGTGTAATAGTGGATTTTCAATATATTAATTTACACTTTATGAGAAAGTTGGTCGGGTTTTCAATTTCAAAAATTCAATTGATAGCATTTTGTTCACACCATGGATCTTTCTTGTATAATTTCAATATATGATCAGTTGCAAGACGAATTCACTATTATTTGTTCTTATAAACTATAGTATTAGTTCTACTAGCAATAGTATTGATTTTTACAAACAATATTAATGGTACATGAATGTATGGACCAGTATGGTACACAAGGTGTACATAATACTTTATCCATTCACTATCTCATTCATTCAAAAATAAGTTAAGGTCTATAATTAAACATTGTTTAAAATCATAAGAGCAGCCCCACATTATTCTTAGATTTGAGATTTACATTTATCTCGGTGCTAGTGGTGCGATTCACACGCTCTTCTCTCTTCTTTTTTTCGTTTTCTTTTTTCGTTCCGTTCACAATATCCTCGGTCAAATTCTTTTCCCTCATGTAGATCTACAAAATAAATCAGACCTGTAGATCCTTTTAGATATATCCACCGCCGCCTTGCCGTCGCTACCCACCTCCACCGTCGCCGGCCACCGCCATCTTATCGAGTTAGCCTCAGATGCTCTTTCATTTGTTTTTTTCGTTTTATGTAGATTTTTCATAGTCTTTTGTTGGGATCAACAGATAGATTACCCTAACGGAGCCACGGTGACCGTTCAGGGAATTAATCCTTGATCCAGTTTAATATTTTTTTAGGTAGTTTTAATTTTCTTGTTGCTTTTGTTTTTCTGGTTTTTCTTGCGCATATGGCTGCTTTAGTTTCAGGTTCAGGGTTTAGTTCATGTTTTTATGTCTACTTTCTCTTCCCCTGTGTGGGACTTTTTTTTGAGTGGTTTAATGGTAATTTGGTAGGATTATGGTATTGGTGGAGCTTTGTTCCTTTTTTTGTTTCTTGTTTGTTGATATGAGAATACCTTAGTGTCGGGTTGTCTCGTATTGAGAATGGAGACCTGGACGTTCACGTGGAGCAAAAGGTACGCTCGTTTTCGTCTTCCTCATGATCGATTGGAGGGGCAGCGACCGTGATGATCCGACTTGGGTTGAAGATCATTAGTTTTGAAGAAAGAGCTGCCCCACTTGCCCCCAAGACCCGTCGTTGTGTCTTGTCTAAGTCATGAATACCTCCAAAAAACCTTTTGATTTCAATGTACTTTCCTTGCCCGTATTCAACGACAGGAAAAATGTAAAAGTCAAGGTTCCATGATATTTATCAAATCAATTAATTTAAGAAAAAAAAAACAAGACTTTAATAGTCGACCCCAACTAAACTCCTTCAATATTCGTTTGGGACCATAACAAATATGAGGGGATGTAGAGTGTTCTATTGATAACCCTAAGAAGTTGATCTAGTGGTGTAGGCTTGGGACTTAGAAATTGAGAATTAATGACAGGACCTGTTACTAAAAGTCTATTTCAGTCATTAAAAGCTTTTAGTTAGAGAAGGTATAATGACATAATTTATGTCACTAAAAGTCAATTTTTTTTTAGTGCGAGCGCAAAACTCTGGCTTTAAACGGGACCCCCGCAAGTGGGCGGTGGGATTGGTCCCCTGGGATTAGTCGACCCTTGGACCGGATACCCGAGACTTAAAAAAAAAAGAGTGCTCTATTGATTTTAGTTCCTTTTTGTGACAAATATTTTACTCATCACAAATTTATGAACTGAGAAATGATATTTTTTTTTTATTGAATTCGCGACAGATAAATCTTTGCAAAGCATTATTAAATTTTGCGATAGGCTCGTGTTGTCGCAAAGTGTCAATAGCTATTTAAATTTTGCTACAGTTGAGGTGTTAGGTTTGATTTAACCACTACAAAAAATGCCCTAATTTGCAACAAAATTTGCGAGAATTTTTGGGTTGTCGCAAAGATTAACGACATTTTTTTGAAAGCTGTCGCAAATTTACGACTACAATATTCGTTGCAAATTTGCAATGGCTGTATTTGTAGCAAATGGATAACCACCCGTAATCCACCGGGTCGAAAATGCGTTGCCAATTTGTGACAATTATTTTCGTTTTAAGTCGTCGTAAATTGCGACTATTTAATTTGGCCGTTGCAAAAGTAAAATAAAAAAAATAATTGGGCTGCGTGCGAATCTGCGCCGGTGGAGCGTCTACAGGGGTATCGACCACCACGTCAACTGTTGCAAATTTGTGACGACTTTTACTGTCACAATAACGTGTTAAATTTATTTCCCTTTAATAGCACGTCATACGAGGAGTTATCGGAAACGGGTCACAAATTTATTTTCAAATTTGTGACGGCTGAAATCTGTCGCAAATTATCTTTATACGACACCGTTTGTCTTGGTTTAATATTCGTCGCAAATTGCAACAACTTTTCTTATTCGTCGCAAATCTGGTTTACTTTGTCAAATTGACCAATTATGTCGCAATTCCATCATTGATTGCGAGGGATAACTGGCCGTTGCAAATTTCCACGTTTTATGTAGTGAACGTTTTGGGACGGGCAAGAGACCGTCACAAATTCCAATTTTAAATTTGCGATGACCAGTGGTAAAACAGAGGTGCCATTTTGTTAGTGGCTAAGCGTCATTGAAAAATCTGTCGAAATATTTATTTGCCGACCTTTTCATCCAAGTCATTGAAATACAATTGCAAACCTCCGTCTCTTTGTGGTGGTTTAATGTTTAGTTTTAACAGATTAATTTGATTTAAATTAATACATAATTGTCAATATGAATTGTTCATCAACTACAATATTAATTAAATTATCTTAGTTTAAACTCGATCTGATCAGATAAATAATAAGAAATTAAGCACGTACGACTTATAAGGAGTATTTAATTTACTAGACATGAATAAATTGGATCTAGAACTTTCGAAAAATGCTTTCATGTGAAAGAGAAAATTAAAAATAAAATAAGGCGTCTACTCGTTTTCTCCTCATTACTAGGTTTTAAAAAAAACAAATAGCTGGTCAACATTCAATTTTGGGTAGCTCCCTTTTCAATTAAATTACGAAATTAACCTCATCAGCACATCTATATATATTTTTGAGAATTAAGAATAGAAACACAATCCATTCAATTACAAAGCAAAAGCAAAAGCAAAAACAGAGTTTTCAAAAAGCAATTAACTACATACACAACATTATGGGTATTCCAGAAGTAGAGTTGAACTCCGGTTACAAAATGCCCCTTTTGGGCCTCGGAACTGCAAGTTTCACTACACCCCTTGCCGATGAGGTCAAAGCCATGGTCAATGCCATCGAGCGTGGCTACAGGCATTTCGACACTGCTGCTCATTACGGAAGTGAGCAAGCCGTCGGCCTAGCTGTAGCCGAAGCCCTGAAAAGCGGGCTAATCAAATCCCGAGATGAAGTGTTCATCTGTACCAAGCTATGGGCAAGTGATGCTCATGCTGATCGCGTTCTCCCCGCCCTGAAGAAATCTCTCGAGTAAGTATTTATATATATATATATCGTATTAAACTTTAATGAAACAACTAGTACTGTTGAAACTGATCCGTTCGATCTACATGCAGTAACCTTAAGCTGGATTATGTGGATCTTTACCTGATTCATTGGCCTGTAAGCGTGACGCAAGAATCAGCCTTCGAGTATCCGGTTGCAAACAAAAAGAATATTATTCCATTTGATTGCAAGGCTGTTTGGGCTAAAATGGAAGAAGCACAAAGATCAGGGCTTGTGAAGACCATTGGAGTTAGTAACTTCACTTGCAAGAAACTTGAAGACTTGTTGTCTTTTGCAACAATCCCCCCTGCTGTCAATCAAGTATGCATATTTATTAATTTGTCCCAATTAAGATTGATTCAACTCTGTAATTTGATTACTAACATTTAGTTATTTGTGGAATGAATTGAAAAGGTTGAACTTAGTCCAGTGTGGAACCAGAAGAAGTTGGTTGATTTTTGCAAGGCCAAAGGGATTGTGGTAACCGGATACGCGACATTGGGATCAGCTGGACAGTTCTGGGGATCGCAAAGAGTAGTGGGCGTCGAGGCCTTAAAGGAAATTGCAAAAGCCAAAGCCAAGAGTGTTCCACAGGTGATCCTTAGATGGGCACATCAACACGGAGTTGCAACCGTGGTGAAGAGCTACAACCCAGGAAGGATGGAAGAAAATCGCAATATTTTCGACTGGGAATTAAGCGAGGAAGAGTGCAAGAAGATAAGTGAGATCCCTCAGAGCAGGGGAACGGTGGCAGACGGATTCATAGGCGAAGAAAGCGCTATCAAGTCCGTTGAGGATCTCTGGGATGGTGAACTTTGATTTGCTTCTTCAAATTTCTGTGTAATTTGTTTGTTTGATTATGTAATGAGTCTCTTCTTTGTTGTTGAGCATTGCATGTAGAATTTTAATAATGATTTGTGTTTCCTTTTTACCTTCTTCATTCATGTATACGATCAATTTCTTTATAATAATATATCTTTTCCTTTCAACTTTCTGAGTTTCACTTGTGTAGTAGATTAGATAGATATGTTTGTGTTTTAAAATATCTGAATGGGAAAGCCCAGTAAAGCTTTGCAATTCCCCTTTAAAAAAGAAAAGAAAAAAGCTTTGCAATTCTAAAAATAGCTTAGTTTGCAGAAATAGTTGTGGAATTGTGAAAAAGAAAATTGTGCAATTTTCAGCTTAATTCATCAGTGATTCTGAATTGCAATCTGCTTGCTGTCTCTATCCAGTCTAATAGGAATAATGATTTAGTCCATAATTGATTTAGTCAAAGATCTTTAGAGATTTGTATATATTTTCTATATCTGTAATTACTTGTAGGTTACTCTGTAAACCCTAATTGTAATCTTTATATATATTGAATAGACTAAATCAAAATCCTCAATTGAGGTAAAATATATTTTCTCTTATTCTTTCATGGTATCAGCCTAACAAGGCTGAGAAACCCTAGTCTTTTTTTACCGAAATTCTCTTCATCATGGCCGGTGATACACCTTCTTCTTCCACCTCCGTTTTTGATTCGACTCTTACTCTACATGCTATGACTAACCTAGTCACCATTAAACTCAAACCCACAAACTATCTCATGTGGTATGGCCAAATCTATCCTCTTCTTACCACTCAGAAATTTCTTCCCTACGTTGATGGCTCGCTGCCCGCTCCATCTACCAAGATCCCCACTGATTCTGGTGATTCCTCTAATCCTGCCTACGATGAGTGGCTTGGCAAAGATCAAATAGTTAGAGTTTTTCTCTCGTCAACCCTAACTGAAGATGCCATGGCTGTTATTGTTGGATGCTCAACGTCCGCTGCTATGTGGTCTACCTTGGCTACTGCTTTCAATCGGCCATCCAAGGCTAGAGAGCTTCGTCTCAAGGACGAATTGCAACTTATCAAGAAAGGCTCCCGTTCTGTCACGGAGTATGGTGCCACGTTAAAAAATCTGTGTGATCAACTTCTTGCCATGGGTTGTTCGATCGACGATACTGACAAATCCCATTGGTTCCTTCGCGGATTAGGTACGGATTTTCATGGCTTTTCTACTTCTCAATTTAATCTCACGCCTCTGCCCTCCTTCCCTGAGTTATTGTCCAAAGCCGAGTCGCACGATATGTTTATAAAATCGCTCGACTCCGCTTCTGCCTCCTCTCAGTCACCGGCTTTCCTTGCTCAGCAGCGATCAAATAAGAAATCTGGTAATGTTTACCAGTCTGGTTCGTTCCATCAATCTGGCCGTGGGGGATATAATTTTAATTCTAATCGTGGCGGTAATCCTGGCCGTGGTGGTCGTTCCGGTGGTCGCTATCCCCCTAATTGCCAAATCTGCCGTGGTGAACATTATGCTCGAGTGTGCCCAGAACGCTACTCTTCTCCTCCGCAACAAGCCAATCTTGCTCATGCCTTTCAAAACACTTGTTCGATAAATTAGAACTCTCCTGATTGGTATGTCGACACGGGTGCCTCATCATACATGGCTAATTCTACTGATGGTTTGGACTCCACATCGAACTACTCTGGTTCTGATAGGGTTGTTGTGGGAAATGGTAACACTCTTTCTATTTCTCATACTGGCTCTCGTACTTTGTCTCGTGATTTATCTCTACTGAATGCCCTCGTGGTTCCTCATATAACGAAGAACCTTCTTTCTGTTAGCAAACTTACGAGTGATAATCCGGTGAATGTTGTTTTTTCTAACGACTGGTTTGAAATTCAGAATCGGGTAACAGGGATTCCTTTGGCACGAGGCAGACGTGAAAATGGATTATATATTTTGGAGCGTGGTCATGCGGCTTTGGTGGCAGCTTTATGGAATAGTTGTACACGTGCCTCTTTTGAATTGTGGCATAGTCGTTTAGGCCATGTTAATTTTGATACTATTAAGTTGTTGAACAAACTTGGTTTTTTGTCAGTTACTTCTATTTTACCTAGGCCTCTTGCTTGTTCTTCTTGTCAGTTGGCTAAAAGTAAAAGTCTTCCTTTTATCAATAATGAAAAACGCGCTTTGCGTTTGTTGGATGTTATTCATTGTGATTTGTGGGGTCCGTCTCCTGTGAAATCTTGTGATGGTTTTCTCTACTATGTGGTCTTCGTTGATGACTTCTCTCGTTTTACGTGGTTTTATCCGCTTCGTTTGAAATCAGACTTTTATGATACGTTTGTTAAGTTCAAAACTTTGGTCGAAAATCAATTTTCCACAATTATCAAACGTTTTCAGTCTCATGGGGGTACCGAGTTCACAAATAACAAATTGCAAGACCTTTTCAGAAATTGTGGCATTCTACATACCATGTCTTATCCATACACCCCTGCTCAAAATGGCCGTGCAGAAAGAAAACATAGACATATTACAGAAACAGGGTTATCTATGTTGTTTCATTCATCTGTCCCTATGGAATATTGGGTTGAAGCTTTTGGTGCTGCGGTTTATGTGATTAATCGTTTACCCTCTTCTGTGTTATCCGATAAATCACCGTTTCAATTGGTATTTTCCTCTCCTCCAAATTATGATAATCTTCATGCGTTTGGATGTAGAGTTTATCCATGCTTACGAGATTATGCTGCTAACAAGTGTTCTCCTCGCAGGATTCCTTGTGTTTTCTTGGGTTACAGTTCCAGGCATAAGGGTTTTTGCTGTCTCGGCATGATGATTATGAGAGAGAAATACAGAGAGTTTCGCGAGAATTGGCAATTTTCAGCTTTATTCATGGTGGGCCTCATTACTAAACCGGAATAATTTCATTAAGGCGTATATAACCCCTCTACCTTTGTTAAATCTACTCCCTCTCCCAATTTATTAATTTAATATTCATGTAAATATCCAATTTGCCCTTTTAATAAAATATCTTATGATATATACACTCCCCTAAAATTCAAACACAATCTAACTCTAACCCTAATAAGAAGCAGCCTCCGCCGGCAGCCATCGGCCCCACCTCCAATAGTCGCCGCCTTCCAAACAAATTTAGTTTTCTTTAAAAAAAAATTAGAAATCTCAAAAAAAAAAAAAATCAACAAACCAGTGTCGACGAAAATATACTCTTGTCGACACTGGTTTGTCGACGGAAAACACTTTTGATCGATTTCGACAACTAATGATAAAAAATATACACTATTGTCGACAATATTGTGTATTTTTTGACGAATAGTTGTCGAAAATAAAAAATTATCGGGCCAGTGAGATATGCAAAATTCATCTGGGCCAAATAAATACATGCATGTTCGTACCCCCTTAATGTGTCAAATATTGGATTTACCCCCCCCCCCCCCCCCCCACACACACACACGAAAATACCTAATATACCCTTCATCCCTAAAATATAGTTGGATACATATATACCCCCTAACCCTAATTTTTTTTACCTGATTATGTGGATCTTTACCTGATTCATTGGCCTGTAAGCGTGACGCAAGAATCATTGGCCTGTAAGCGTGACGCAAGAATCAGCCTTCGAGTATCCGGTTGCAAACAAAAATAATATTATTCCATTTGATTGCAAGGCTGTTTGGGCTAAAATGGAAGAAGCACAAAGATCAGGGCTTGTAAAAACAATTGGAGTTAGTAACTTCACTTGCAAGAAACTTGAAGACTTGTTGTCTTTTGCAACAATCCCTCCTGCTGTCAATCAAGTAAGACTTACTTATTAATTCATTCATTCATTAATTTCATTAACTCTGTAATTTGATTACTAACATTTTGTTATTTGTGGAATGAATTGAAAAGGTTGAACTTAGTCCAGTGTGGAACCAGAAGAAGTTGGTTGATTTCTGCAAGGCCAATGGGATTGTGGTAACTGGTTACGCGACGTTGGGATCAGCTGGACAGTTTTGGGGATCACAAAGAGTAGTGGGCGTCGAGGCCTTGAAGGAAATTGCAAAAGCCAAAGCCAAGAGTGTTCCACAGGTGATCCTTAGATGGGCACATCAACACGGAGTTGCTACCGTGGTGAAGAGCTACAATCCAGGCAGGATGGAAGAAAATCGCAATATTTTCGACTGGGAATTAAGCGATGAAGAGTGTCAGAAGATAAGTGAGATCCCTCAGAGCAGGGGAACGGTGGCAGACGGATTCATAGGCGAAGAAAGTGCTATCAAGTCCGTTGAGGATCTCTGGGATGGTGAACTCTGATTTGCTTCTTCAAACTTCTGTGTAATTTGATTGTTTGATTTTTAATAAGTGTCATTGTTGTTGAACATTGCTTGTAGAATTTTAATAATAATTATGTTTGCGTTTTACCCTTATGTACACGAGGTATTTCTATATATTAATGTATACTTTATGAGAAAGTTGGCCGGGTTTTCAATTTCAAATATCTCTAATTTCGCATCTCAGTATAATTCATTATCATCAAAAAAAATTTGAGTATGGTTTTGGATCAAAAAGAAAAAGTTCAGATTGTTAGAAGTAATGCAAATTCTATCGACTTTCAATCATTTGACTCTTTTTGAATCCTTCCCTATGATCACTTCAATCTGTTTTACAGTCACTCTTATCGGGATAACAATAGAAATAATATCTCTGTGTTGATCTCTCATGTTCTCCATTTTGGTTTTGTTTTGATCACGGCGTTCTTCCCCTGTTTTTTCTGTTGTTCTATCCAGTGTGGTTTATCATGACATGCGCCTGTTGCCGACAACCTTGTGCCGTATGATTTTTCATGAAGTGGAGGAGGCGCGGGTTTAACTTGCGCCTGTTTCCTTTCTCCTGAAACACATCCTCCTTTTCAGCTTTATACAGAGCATGTGCCACACATAAAAAAAAAAAAAACATGTACATAGCATGCTTTTCAATCTGCAAAAGCTTTTCCATGACTATTTTTGGCTTTTTGCAGTAGATTAGAGTTAGGTTTTAATAAGTCTATATATAGTGTCATTGCTGGTCCTTTTTTTCCACCTTCTCTTCTTGTTGCTCTTCCTACACTTTATTTGTAATAACAACTCGAGTCCAATGGAAGGCCAAGAGAGGTGTGAGAATGACTGTTTCTAGACTTTTCGTGCGGAATTTACTCTTCCTAAATGCCTATTTTATGAATATTTTGTTGGCCAACAACAATCAGTCCATAAACAATAATACATCCTTGCTGAATCGAGTGTTTCGAAATTGCACCATCGACCATGTGTAAGAACGAGTTGCTTTGTTAAAAGAAAGAGATAATTGTTGGTGTTAGATATTTATACAATTACAGGAATATATATATATATATAGTACAATAAACATCCTAGATGGGGAAATTCTAGGACAACAACATGCTCAATGATCAAGGATTAGTGGATTTAGTGAAATACCTGGATCCATAGCAATATTTTGTATAGGAAAAGCCTCACTAGTCCAACACGATTGATGGGGTTGTTTTATCGCCTTCCTCAACTAAATCTCCGTATGGGTCCTTCGTTTCCCCTTTTGATGGGGAGAGTAGAAAACTGTATGCGATTTAGTGTATTCGGGGCCATAACCATGATGCTCTTTATATAGTACTCAATTAAGGTTCCCATAATCCCCGTAATTAAGTCCTATTTGGTATCTACTCATAATTCCATATCAATTTCAATAGTCAATGGTATCACCATAATTGAATCAATCAATTAAGATATAACTATATATAAACGGCTAATATAATTGCATTAAATATGTGGCCCATATATAGGAAATAATAATTTCCTAACAATCTCCCACTTGGGCTACACATTAACCTTAAGCAATTATATTTTCTTATGTGCACAACTTTATGCCATTCATTCTTTGACTATTGCCTTACAATTTCGTCCTTAATTCTCATATACTAGAAATGAGAATATCACAATTTTCATCACATCACATATTGTGACTAAACCATGATAATCACCATACTAGTACACTCAACGACATAGATCAAATATGGTGAGAAGCATGGAAATTTCATGCAATGTGATCTTAATTATGCCTATTTCCAACTGATCCCACTGTAGTCTTTACCGAGATCAACATATGCAATGTAAAATATCACATATTAACACATAATGAGTTCAGAAATAATATAGCCATCAACTTTATTCTGCAGAAAAAGAGATCCGAAGAAAATTCATAAAACATTAACTCCCACTAAACTAAGGTAAAGTTTTGAACAACACCCATATGAGCAGTATGCTCGTGAAACAATTTTGGTGTTACTGCCTTAGTTAAGGGATCCGCTAGCATAGAATCCGTCCTAATATGGTCTATGAAATTTTGTTTATTCTGAACTCTCTCCTTATAAACAACAAGAAACTTGATTTCGATGAGCTTCGACTTTACATAACTCTTGTTGTTATTCGAGTAAAGAACGACTAAGCTATTGTCACAATAAATCCTTAGCGTCCGTTCAATGCCGTCAACCACACGCAGCCCAGTGACAAAATTCCGTAGCCATATCCCATGGTTGGATGTCTCAAAGCATGCAATGAACTCTGCAGCCATGGTGGATGAGGCTATGAGAGTCTGCTTAACAGACTTCCATGAGATAGCTCCACCGGCAAATGTAAAGACATATCCAGATGTGGAGCGTTTGCTATCTTGACATCCAGCAAAATCGGAGTCAGAGTACCCCATGATCTCCAAATTGTCTGATCTCCGATAAGTGAGCATGCAATCAATTGTTCTCTTCAAGTATCGCATTACGCGTTTGGCTGTCTTCCAATGTTGCTCTCCCGGATTGCTCAAGTATCTTCCTAATACTCCCACTATAAATGCCAAATCAGGACGAGTACAAACTTGAGCGTACATAAGGCTTCCCACTGCTGACACATATGGAATCTTTTGCATCTCTCTTCTTTCAAAATCATTATCAGGGAACTGTTTGAGACTAAACTTATCTCCTTTAGCAACAAGGGTATCTAAAGGTTTACAGTCTTTCATGCTAAACCTACTCAAAACCTTATCGATATAGCTCTATTGCGATAATCCAAGAATACCCTTAGAACGATCTCTAAGTATTTGGATTCCTAATACAAAAGAGGCTTCACCAAGATCTTTCATCTTGAATTTCTTCGTCAGAAATCTCTTAGTTTTGCACAATAAGTCTATATCGCTACTAGCAAGTAGAATATCATCAACGTACAAAACTAAGAAAAAGTATTTACTCCCACTGAACATGTGATATACACAATCGTCAACGACATTCACCTTGAAACCATATGAAGTAATGACTTGATGAAATTTGTGATACCATTGATGAAATGCTTGTTTAAGCCCATAAATGGATTTCTTTAATTTGCAAACCATACATTTTGGATCTCTAGATACAAAGTTTTCCGGCTGCGCCATATAGATTGTTTCTTCAATGTCACCATTGAGAAACGCAGTCTTTACATCCATCTGGTGTAGCTCGAGATCAAAATGAGCTACCAGTGCCATAATAGTTCTAAAAGAGTCCTTCGATGATACTGCTTTATAGTCAATGCCCTCCTTTAGAGTAAAGCCCTTAGCGACCAGACGAGCCTTATATCTTTCGATATTTCCCTTTGAATCCCTCTTGGTTTTAAATATCCATTTACAACCAATGGGTTTCACACCTTTAGGAAATTTGACAAGATCCCAAACGTCATTGTCACTTATAGACTTCCTCTCATCCGTCATGGCATTAATTCACTTTTGAGAGTTAGAACTACATTTAGCTTGTGCAAAGGTGATTGGATCATCCTCTGTCAAACCTATGCCATCCTCTTGTTTTGGAGAAATAGTACATAATCATCCGAAATTGCACTTCTTCTTTCTCTACTGGATCACCTTAATGGCACCTCTTGAGGTTGATGAGTTTGTATTTCAGCTAATGGTGGAAGAATCTCATTGTTGTCTTGATTTGGAATGACGTTAGGAACATCATTCTCTACCACTGGAATTGTGTTTTGAACAGGAATAGGTATAGGAACCATATCACTGTCAATAAGAGATTCCTCCTCAAAGACAACATTCCTTATGATCTCTTCCCTCCCAAACTCAACATCCTCGATAAATCTAGCATTTCCCATTTCAAAAAAGGTTCTTGATGTGGGATGGTAAAATTTATACCCCCGAGAATACACATGATAACCAACAAAGTAACAATTAACCGTTCTTGAGTCCAATTTTCCTTCATGCGGCCTGTAAGGTCGCGCCTCAACTGGACAACCCCATATGTGCAAGTGTCTAATACTAGGTTTCTTGCCCATGAAAACTTCATAGGGGGTTTTGGTAACTGCTTTTGCTAGGCACCCTATTGAGAATATGTATTGCGGTCTTCAAAGCTTCTCCCCAAAGTGACTCTGACAAGGATGAATGAGAAATCATACTCCTTACCATATCCTTAAGAGTTCGAATCTTAACCAAAAGCTGATTGTGCTTCGGTATGCTCTGCCCTTTTTCATGTTTCCTTTTACTATTTTATTATCTATGTGCAAAAGCAGAAGCAGAAGTCCCAGGAGGAGAAGTTATTTTCTTACTTCTAATGTATATTAGTGCTTGGCATTCTTGAGACAAAAAGGTTATACACTTTTTGTAGCCTTTTCTTCTAGAATGCAATTTATTTGTATACGAAACAGATATACGGATCTGAAGAATAACAGAACAACGAACTATACATTTAGTTTTTGACTAGATGCTCAATGGCAAGGTAAACTCTTGATTTAATAGTTGAGGCTTACATTGTTGATCTGGTACACTTTACTAAATTAAATTGTTATTTTTGATCTATTATTTTATTAGATCTGTTTGTTGCATTGAAAATTAGTTTAATTCACTATTTAAGTAATGAAATTTTATTGAGTTGTTTATGTTGTTGCTGCCTACATATATAATCTTGAACCATGGGGCAACTTTGACTTTCTTGATAAAGTCCCTTTAAAAAAAAAAGAACAGAAAAATATATTTTTTCGAGTTTCAGCTGAATGGTCCGAGGCTTTTTGCCAGGTGCATTTTAATTTTATTTTCTAAGACAACTTTTCGTAATTGAGATCTTATATATTCTTTTTATATACAGGTGATATCTATAGAATCGTGTTCATCAAAAGTCTAGAGCTTGCATCAAGTTGTTAGCGCGTCTTATTGGTTCCTAACATTGGTCGCCTAGCTATTACTCTAAAACTTTAAGAGAGCTCGATCTTGACATTTTTTGTTATATTTTTCTAACACTTCTAGCTTCCTTTTGAAATTGGTGATTGAATTTATTGTTTGTTTGAGTAATTGAATTCTACAATAGTTGAAGTATGAATATATATATTTCTCATTAGATATATAACTTACAAATTATTAGTTTAATTTTAATTTTAATTTCTAAAGTCATATAAGTTCAAGGATAATTAATATTAATAATGTTAACATTGGGTTGGAAGAATTTCTAAGCAAAAAAAATGTAGTTAAAATATAATCTATCACAACACTTTTTTGTGTGCAAAGATATAATCTATCTCAACATTTTTTAGTGTGTTAAAACATAATTTATCTCAGCATTTTTTTGTGTGTTAAAACATAATCTATTCCAACATTTTTTAGTGTGTTAAAACATAATCTATCCCAACATTTTTTAGTGTGTTGATATCAAATCTATCTTAACAATTTATAGTGGGTTAATATATAATCAATCGTAACACTTTCAATTGTATTAATAGCTAAACAATTTCAACATTTATTAGTGTGTTAGCGTGTGGGGATAGATAAAATGTCACAAAAGGTGTTGTATTATATCATTTTGAGATGTGTTAAAAGTCTTTTTTTTTTTTTTGTAGTGATACCAAAACCCTAATATCCCTTTAATTTGATGATGATTTGTCTAAGTTTGTGTAAATCGATGGCCTTCGTTTACCCATTAAGGATTTGCTGAACTTGTGCAACGTACCATTAATTTCACCGTTACCGAGGCTCACCAGCGGAGAAAAAAATTTATTTACGTCCCGTAACTTTTACCTTTTTTTTAAAAAACGTCCCAAAAAAGATAAAACTTCAATCTAAGTCTCATAATTTTGTAAATTGCTTAATTTACGTCCAATCTTTTTACGGATACAAAAAAATGGCATCGTTTTACTCATGCTTTAGTCAAGTGCGCATAAAAATTATGGAAAATAGATAGAAGTTTTAATGTGGCCAAAATCGCCATGTATAGCGTGGAAAACAATGGTCATGTGGATAAAAAAAAATATTACAAGTCACTATTTATAATTTGCATTATGAAGAAAATGGACTTTTATTAACCAATTTATAAAATTATGGTACGTAAATTAAATTTTTATCTTTTTTGGGACGTAAATTAATCAATTTACGAAATCATGGGATGTAAATTAAGCAATTTATGAAATTATGGGACGTAAATTAAAATTTTATCATTTTTAGGACGCTTTTCAAAAAAGGTGAAAGTTAAATAATATTTTTCTCCTCCCCAGCGAGCCTTACAAGCTGAAAAACAATAGAATTGGTGCCCTCCCGGCCTGTGCGCTCACTACTCAGTTCTAGCTCTAGCCCGTCCCAAGCTAGTGGGGTTTCCCCGCATCCCGATCCACTTCCTGGCCGTAGCTGAGGCAGCGAACGGGGACCCACCATTTTGATGTTTAATTGCGGTGAACTTGGACATCGCATGTCAAAATGTCGTCAACACCTGAATCGCACTATGGCTGCCTTTGATCAATTGACTATGGACGAGCCTTCCTCTAATTATGTGGACCCAACTAACGACATTGAATTCGTTTAGAGAGACAATGGTCCCTTGTTGATGGTGCGTCACACCTTCCTCACTCCCCATTGCCCGTTCGATGACCGGGTTCGAAAAAAAACTTCTTAACCCGGATGTAAAATGGGTCGTTCCTCATTTAGATATGGATTTAGAGACGACGAAATGTCGTTTCTAATTAGGAACAGAAATATAAACGAATTCTTGACCCGGATGTAAAACGGGTCGTTCCTCATTTAGATACGGATTTAGAGATGACAGATACTTGGCCTAGATGTAAAACGGGTTGTTCATCGTTTAGATACGATAATATGCAGTGTCAAATTCCGTCCCTCATTAGAAACCCGAAAAACGCTCTCAAACCCATCCCTTATTAGAAACGGAATTTAGAAAACTGTTCCTGACATTAGATACCATGTGATTAGGAACAGATAGAAAATGGTTAAAAAATCTGTTTCTAACCTGTTTAGAGACGGTGTTTATGGTATCTAATCCATCTCTAAATCATAGTTTTTTTGTAGTGTTTTAATTGCGGTGAACTTGGGCATCGCATGTCAGAATGTTGTCAACACCTGAATCGTACTCTGACTGCCTTTGATCAATTGACTATGGACGAGCCTTCCTCTAATTCTGTGGACCCCACTAGCTTCGAACCTTCGTCTTCTAGTCCTCTTGCACCATTGCTAGCAAGGTATGTTCGTTTATTGTCAATTTTGGAAGTTGTGAAAATGTGATTTATGAAAGTGTTGTGTAAAAATTGGGATTAACTCCGAAAGTTCACCCCAACCTTACAAGTTGGCCTCGTTAAATAGAGGTATTGAATTACTTGTTTCCCGTCGTGTTTTGATAACTATTTATGTTAGATCTACTTATGTAGATGTTATTATGTATAAAGTGGTGCTGATGGACGATTTCCACCTACTCTTGGGGCGTCCCTGACAATTTGATCCACGATGGTAGGACAAATACATATTCATTTATGTTTCGAGGTAAAACAATTATTTTACTTTCTGGACGGGGTAAAACTCCTCCATCGCTACCTGCCAACCTCACACTATTATCACGGGCTCATTTTGAGTCGGCCATGGCCGAGGTCCAAACTTGTTCCCTTGGTTCAAGTTTTACTTGATGAATTTCATGAAGTGTTTCCCGATGATCTTCGTACTACCACTCTTACATGATATCCAACACGCAATTGACCTTGTACTAGGGGCGGCATTGCCTAATTATCGCCCCCACTACCGAATGAGCCCGATTGAGCAAGAGGAGATTCGTCACCAAGTGGAAGACCTCTTGTCTAAGGGGCACGTTCGTAAAAGCCTTAGCCCTTGTGTTGTCCTGTACCTCCTTACACCTAAAAAAAAGAAAAAAACTAGTGAAATTTAAAAACCTTACCGTAGAAATGATCATAGATCGAGGCTGGCGGTGAAGGTTTGAGAGAGGGGGGGGCGATGGTTTTTTTTTTCTTTATTTGTTTCTGCAGAATGCGTCTGAAATGGAGAAGAAGCCACATTTTATATTCAACTTTCGCGAGGGCATATCGAGGGTTCTATAGCCTTCGCCATAGTTTAAGGGAAAACGTCATCGTTTGCAATGGTAATAAAATGGCGAGGGCAAAGGCAATCTCTAATAGCGAGGGTTTCAAAACCCCTCTTCATTTTTTAAATGTTAGTTTAAAAAAATTATATACCGATAGAATATATGTCATTAAATATTAATTATGGAAATTCACTTTTAAGTTTATTTGAGCAGCCACTGGTTGAGGTATATATTTTAAAGATATCCTCAATCAAAATATGGAAATGGAGGTGCATTATTAAAAATTTAATTATATCATGGTTTAATTCTTCAAGTTGGGGGTACATTATTATTAATATGAAAGCACGTAGCAGTCAACTTGAAATTGAATATAGACGAATAACTATAAAAGCCGCCTGGATCTAGAACTTTCCAAAAATAAAAAATAATCACAGATCCAAATCCATCGCGGATATGCTTTCATGTCATGTGAAAATAGCTAAAAAAAAAAAAAGAAATAAGGCGTCGACTTGGACTATTCGTTTCCTTTTCGACTCAGTACTAGGTTTTTAAATAACAAATAGCTGGTCAACATTCAATTTTGGGCTGCTCCTTTTTCAACTAAATTACAAAATTAACCCCTTCAACACACCTATATGGCTAAATATATATTGTTGAGAACTAAGACTAGAAACACAATCCATTCATTTATATCACAGAGCAAAAACAGAGTTTTCAAAAACAATTTACATACATACAACATTATGGGTATCCCAGAAGTAGAGTTGAACTCCGGTTACAAAATGCCCCTTTTGGGCCTTGGAACTGCAAGTTTCACTACCCCTCTTGCCGATGAGGTCAAAGCCATGGTCAATGCTATCGAGCGTGGCTACAGGCATTTCGACACTGCTGCTCATTACGGAAGTGAGCAAGCCGTCGGCCTAGCTGTAGCCGAAGCCCTGAAAAGCGGGCTAATTAAATCCCGAGATGAAGTGTTCATCTGTACCAAGCTATGGGCAAGTGATGCTCATGCTGATCGCGTTCTCCCCGCCCTCAAGAAATCTCTCGAGTAAGTATATTATGTATATGGGCAAATCTTAAATTGGTTTTTACGGAGAAACTAGTTTGCATTTTAGGTGTATTTTCAAATAGTATTCCTTGTTTCATTAAAATGTGATAGTTTGTCAGTATAGTTGTTTCATATAAAAGTATTACTTCTTATGATATAAAGTGATAGTTGTGAATTAGTATGGTAAACACACATTATTATATAATCATGATCAAATAGTTTTCTAGTTTAATATCAAATCTGATCTATTTGATTTATTATATGCAGTAACCTTAAGCTGGAGTATGTGGATCTTTACCTGATCCATTGGCCCGTAAGCGTGACGCAAGAATCAGCTTTTGAGTATCCGGTTGCAAACAAAAAGAATATTATTCCATTTGATAGCAAGGCTGTTTGGGCTAAAATGGAAGAAGCACAAAGATCAGGGCTTGTAAAAACCATTGGAGTTAGTAACTTCACTTGCAAGAAACTTGAAGACTTGTTGTCTTTTGCAACAATCCCTCCTGCTGTCAATCAAGTAAGGATATTAATTAATTTGTCTCAATTCAAATCTGTAATTTAATTCATTACTAACATTTTGTTATTTGTTGAATGAATTGAAAAGGTGGAGCTTAGTCCAGTGTGGCAACAGAAGAAGTTGGTTGATTTCTGCAAGTCCAAAGGAATTGTGGTAACTGGTTACGCGACGTTGGGATCAGCTGGACAGTTTTGGGGATCACAAAGAGTAGTGGGCGTCGAGGCCTTGAAGGAAATTGCAAAAGCCAAAGCCAAGAGTGTTCCACAGGTGATCCTTAGATGGGCACATCAACACGGAGTTGCTACCGTGGTGAAGAGCTACAATCCAGGCAGGATGGAAGAAAATCGCAATATTTTCGACTGGGAATTAAGCGATGAAGAGTGTAAGAAGATAAGTGAGATCCCTCAGAGCAGGGGAACGGTGGCAGACGGATTCATAGGCGAAGAAAGTGCTATCAAGTCCGTTGAGGATCTCTGGGATGGTGAACTTTGATTGCTTTTTCGAATCTCTGCATTTTGTTTGATTATTTAATGAGTCTCATTGTTGTTGAGCATTGCTTGTAGAATTTTAATAATGATTTTGTGTTTACTTTTTACCTTCTTGATGTACACTAGGAATTTCTTTATAATAATCGGTTCTTTGTGAGGAACCTGGATTTTCAATTACGTGTAACTGTTTAATTATTTTTCGAAAATGTTGGATAATATTTTATTGTCACATCAAAGCCAATAATCTCATCTTATATCATTCATTATCATGGATCAAGCAAAGTTTGAGTTTGGTTTAGGGTAAAAAAGAAAGATAAAGTATAATGTGCTCCTTGTGCACCGTACACCACTAATATTATTGCTTGTAATAATTTTTTTTTTTTTTTTGAGGGTAGAACACGGATGACAACAAAATAAATTACAAAGATCTTCTCTTGTATTCACCATCCGCCACCTTGTCCCAGTTCTACCAAGATTAAAGGCATCCAAACTCAATCATGAGAGTGTGGAGCTAAAGCTGCTTCCGTAGCCAGCTGGTGGGCCCGCCAATTTTGTAATCGAGGGTGATGACGAATATCGCACACAACGACTCGTTCCCTTATTTCCCTGATTTTTTCCAACCAAACTCCCTCTGGCGACAAAACCCTCCCTTTGTAATTACACAACTCAACAGCCTCAAGGCAATCAGACCAAATGCATACTCTATCTAGTTTAAGATCAATGGCCTCATCAATACCTTGTAAGATTGCGATCAGTTCCGCTCCCAGCACTGAGCCCGGTGCTGTGATCCTCTTTCGAAATTCACGAATTATATTACCTTCCCCGTTTTTTATGCAGCCCCCCACTCCGTAGGCACATGATGAATCGTGGTAGGCTGCGTCTACCTCCACTTCCGCACACTTCCCACTTCTTCTTCGGGTTTGGGTAATGATTTTATCCTTTTGTCCATATCGCGCATGTTGAAACTCCCTAAGATAATCAAGAACCCACTGCGTATCAAGATGAAGATTTCGTGCCATATTACAGACATTCGTTGTATGAGTTCTCTTGCATATCTCCCCCCAAACTCCCCAAAGGAGCATGATGATTTTCTCCACCTCTTGTGTATCATAGTACTTCTAGAGGAATCCCAAATATTCACTGGAGTTGTTGAAGCATTTTTCTCCTATGTTTGTACCAACCCCAATCTTATTCCACATCTTTTTTACCGGTTGGCATAACCGTAACGCGTGAATAGTGGACGTATCCACCCCCTTACAGAGACCACAATGTGTTAAATTCATCATCCCCATTTTTTTGCAAGTTTTCACCTACTGGTATGAAATCGTGAGCTAATCTCCAGCAGAACACCTTCACCTTAGGTGGCATATTAAGCCTCCAAATTCGTTTCCAAAATTTTTTAATTTCCCCATAATCAGATGTCGATGCCTTTTGTTTTTCTCTGTAATGCTCCCTTCTGGCTAGGATATACCCCGATTTGACCGTGTAAATCCCTTTTGAAGTCTGGCTCCAATACCTCGCATCTCTATTGTCTCCCCCCGAAACTGGCGTACGTAAGATAGCATCCGCTTCAAAGGGGAGGAAGGCTGCGCGGATCAATGTTTCGTTCCACGTCCCGTCGTCACATAGGTACCTACTCACCATGGACCCCGACGCTATTCTTGACCCTATCCGCCCGTCTGCAAGGTGTTGAACCCAGGCGTCCTTGAATATATGGACTGAACTGCCACTTCCAATTCTCCACTTTGCCCCCCTCTCAATTATGTCCATGCTCCAACTTAGGGAATGCCACACGAATGAAGGATTCGAACCCACCCCTGCTTCCAAAATATCAGAACTTTTAAAGTACCTTGCCTTGAAGACTTTTGCGATTAGTGAATCCGGTTGGGTGCTCATTTTCCAAATTTGCTTCGCAAGCAGTGCCTTATTGAAAGTCGTAAGCTTTCTGAATCCCATTCCGCCCTCATCTTTCCGCATACATAGTCTATCCCATGAGCTCCAATGCATTATTCTTTTTTCCTCTTTTGATCCCCACCAAAATCGACAAAGGCCTTTTTCTATTTCATCACACAAGGTTGTAGGTATCCAAAAACATTGCATCGTATACGTTGGGACTGCCTGGAAAATTGCTTTGATCAAAACCTCACGGCCCCCAATTGAAAAATCCCTATTCTTCCACCCTTGCACCCACTTTTGTACTTTATCGAGAAAAAAACCAAATTGAATCCTCTTCGATTTTGCCGAAAGAGTTGGCAAGCCCAGATACACGTTGTGTTTTTGAGCAATTCTGACCCCCAGTATATTCTTGATCATTCACCGAGTTCTACGATTTGTGTTAGGGCTAAACACAATAGCCGACTTTTGGTAATTGATTACTTGACCTGAAGCCTTTTCATATGTTTCGAAAGCTTCCTTTAAATTCTCACATCCCTGCTGTTTCGCTTTGAAGAAGACCAAACAATCATCCGCAAAGAGAAGGTGTAAGATCGATGGAGCTCCACGAGTGATCTTCAGCCCCTCAATTTCACCTCTATATAATAGATTGCTCAATATTGCAGATAAACCCTGGGAGCATAGTACAAAAAGAAAAGGTGAAAGAGGATCCCCTTACCTGAGCTCCTTTGTAGGAACCACTTCTCTAAAAATCCTACCATTGATTTTGATGGAATACCTGACTGTTTCAACACAGTTCATTATCAAATTTATCCATTTCAGGCTGAACTTCATCTTCTTCAGTACTTCCTTCAGGTATGACCATTCAATACGGTCATACGCTTTGCTCATATCAAGTTTAAGCGCTGCATATGCCGTATTGGTCTTGTTGTGCCTCGTCCAGTGCATGCACTCATAGCTGATGAGGATATTATCTGAGATAATTCTTCCCGGGATAAAAACACTTTGTGTGTCATCTACCAGAGTTCCCATGACTCCCTTGAGTCTATTGGAAATGGCTTTCGCCACCAATCTATAACAGACATTGCTCAGACTAATTGGCCAAAAGTCTAAAACTTTCTCTGGCTCCCTCGCCTTCGGAATGAGTTTAATCATGGTGTCATTCCATTCTCTAATGCTCTGTTGCTGATTGAGAATTCCTAATGCCACTTTTGTCACTTCGTTGCCAATTTTTTGCCAGTTTTGGTGGAAGAAAAAGGCTGGGAGGCCATCTGGTCCCGGAGCTTTATCACCCTTAAGATCCACCACTGCTTGATTGATATCCTTTTCAGAAAAGGGGATTTCCAGATTTTCTTGCATTGCTTCCATGAGAGATGTAGTAATGTGCGCAGTTATTTTTGAAATTTCTCCCTGACTTGGATTGGTTGATGTGAATAGATTTTTGAAAGACTTTTGCACCACCTCCGCCACTTCCATGGCCCCAGAATGCCATTTGCCTTCATCATCCAAAATTCTTTTAATGTTATTAATTCTTCTCCGTTCCGAAGCCTGCTTGTGGAAATAGTTTGTATTTCGATCCCCTGACTCCATCCACGTAACCCTAGCCCTTTGGTGCCATCTCATCTCTTCTTGTTGTTGTAATTTCTGGAGTTGGCCATTACACTTATCAAATTCATCTACATTAATATCCTCCACAGCCGATTCAAGCAGGTCTGTCATTCTCTTCTCCAAATTTGAGATCTTTTTGCTATATACTTTCGTTCTTGCCCATTCATTTAGCTCTATTGGACACAAATTTAATCTTTGGATCAGAGTTTTGCCCTCCGTATTCTCACCCCAAGCCCCTTCCATAGCCAAAGCATAATCCTCTTCCATAACCCACGCCTTTTCGAAATACTTTGGTTTATGACCATATTCCATTTGGGGGGGGGGACATGTCTTTCAAGATTTAGAACAACAGCCCTATGGTCTGAGTCATAGAAGCCTCTGTTTCTAGCTTCAAAGTCCGGCCACAATTCAATCCATCCCAAGTTACCCACAAATCTGTCCAATCTTTCTTGAATAAAGCCAATGCCCTTCCTTTTATTCCACCAAGTGTAGATAGGTCCTTTAGTGTTGATATCTTGAAGGCATAAATCATCCAAAACATCATTAAAGGCACTAATCTGGGAATAAGGTCTCTCTCTACTGTCCAAACCTCCTTTCTTCTCATTTTGGTTTAAGATTTCATTGAAATCTCCCCCCACCAGCCAGGGGTAATTACTTTCCGAATTATGACTCATTCTAATAGATTTCAAAAGCTTCCATGATAAATGTCGATGATGTGTAATTGGTTCACCATAGAAACCCGTAAACCTCCATTCCTTATGCTTAAAATAAATGATACAATCTATGTGAGACTTAGAGTAAGAACACAAAGTTACTTTCATTTCATTAGAAGCAAATAACAAAAGGCCTCCCCTAGATCCGGCCGCATCAACACCAATACAGAAATCGAAGTTTAAAGTAGTCTTCCTATCGCTAGCAAACTTAACAGGAATTTTTTATTCACAAACAAACAAAAGATGGGGTTTGAGTTCATCTACAAGTCTCCTCAGTCCCTTAAACGCACGCTTACTCCCCAAACCACGTGCGTTCCATACCACACAACTCATGTGTTTGGGCGGGGCTGATTTTCCTCAGCCTCCGCCATCATGTCGGGTCCCGACTCCACCTCCTCACTCTTTGATTTTTTCTTTTCCTTCTCTGGTGTGGTCTGGACTTCCTCTAGGTTAATAACACCGCTTTGTTCAGTCATCTTTCCTTTACCATTTCCTTGTCTACTCCTCTTTTTTATCTCCAAATAGTTGTTCTGCAAGTTCTGGATGAATGTCTGAGGATAAAGCTTTTGTACAAGCGCAGTGGATTGGGTAATCACCCTCTTCATCTTTCGAACTTCTTTATTAAAAGCCGCCTCTTCTTTTTTAGTTGGTTGCCCCCTGTCACCAAGACCCTGAGTGGCTTGTTTATCAGCAAGACCCTGAGTAACCTTGTGGAGATCCCCAAGCATTGCGGAATGCACCGCTTTAGTTGGGTATAACTGGATTTTATTTTGAGGTCCTCCCATCTTTGTCCCAAACATTGCTGAAAGAATAGCCTCATCTGCAAAAGAGGGTACCTCATGAAAAATCGGGTTAGTTATGTTCGGGCTTACATGTGTATCTTTCCAAATGCCAAGAAGTTGGTTTTGGTTTTCAGCCATTTGATTTTTTGTTGGAGGTGTTTGCTTTGAAGTAAAACCAGGCCATTTGTGTTGTGAGTCAACAAGAAGGGTATGATTGGCTTGCCCCTGGTCAATCGGTGTCGAATTAGAGCCATGCATTGGCACAGGAATCACCTCAGTGTTAGTAGGGGCTGTAGGAACAGCCTAGGGTGTCTACATGTTAACTTGCATGTCTTCAAGAATGGGCCATTCCTCCTTAGGGACTGCCTTTTGTCCTTCCGCTTTCAGCCATTTTGGAAATTGAGTAGTAGATGCATGCAATGTTCCCCCAAATTTTAGAGGGCAATCTTTCTCCACATGGGTCAAAACTCCACATTTGGGGCAGAAATCCATTAGTTTTTTGTATCGAAACATGATAATGAGAGTTTTACCTTGCACCGTCATCGTAGTTGCATACATTAGTGGGGTATTGATATCCAACATTACCCACACCCTCAGAAATCTACCGATCGCACACCCTCCTTCCGGCGCATCGACCTCCAAGACTTCTCCCAGAAGACCTCCCATAGTGAAACCCACTGGCGCTGTCATGGATTGGAGCTGCAGCCCATGGATTTGTACCCAGGTGGGGGGACCTTGGTGATGACCAGTTCCTCTTGAGTCTCAGCACCAGTCAGAGCTGCCAGAATGAACCATGATTGATTGAGCGTCCAAGGTTGTCGATGATAAGCCTTGTTACATTCAACCACATCGTCAAACTCGAAGACGAACAGACCTTCACCCACTTGATATGCCGACACAGCTTTCTCCGTACGCCATACCCTTTTCATTGTGGAGCAGATGTCGGATGCAGAGAATCTCCTTGGGGTAGTGAATCTTCCCAACAACAAATGTTTTGCATGCGCAAGAGCCGCCTCCGGGATTGGGACTCTTCGATTGTCTTTTTCAGCCAAAGTAACTTTTTCGCATGAGAGGACTTAACTGGTCTTCCATTGGGATGAGATATTCGAGGATGAAAAGGGAGAAAGTGTATAATGGAACCCTCGAGATGAAGGCTCGATGGAGTGAGGAAGAAGAACCCAAGGGGCTGGGTAAAATAGCCATCCTGGGCGGTCGAATTGGCCAATCCGGCTGGATTAGGCTCAAGCCTGAATCAAGGTAATCATTGCCCTAAGCAAATCCTACCCAGAGAAACAACGATCGGAGGGTTGAGATTGAGCGGGGAAAGATTTAGGGAGATTATCGAGGGATTTTTGCGTGCAAATATTTCTTGGGCACTGTTCACGCAAAGAAGCAAATTTAATTTCTACATTTTCCCGAGAGAGAGAAATAATTAGAGAGGTGTTTTATTACATTAATTGTAATAATTAATTGTTGCAAAAGGTGTGTATATTACATTAAAAAAAAAAAGTAGTAAATTTACAAGAATGGCAGCAGCCCCACTTGCACCCAAGATCCGTTGTGTCAGATTCATGAATACCTCCAAAAACCTTTTGATTTCAATATAGTTTCCTCGCCCATTTTATACGTCAAGAAAAATGTAAAAGTCAAGGTTCCATATATTTAATTAATTTAAAATTTTAAAGTTTTCCATAGTCGACCCCCATCTAGAAATCTTCAATATTCGTTTGGGACCCACACTGTTTATGTAATGAGCATAAAAGAGGCAATATACGTGTGAAAGTAAATGTGCAAATTTCGGGTGATAAACAATGCTTTAGTTAATTTTGCTTTATTTTAAGATAAAAACTTGTATGAAAACAGTCACACAAAACTGACTTAAATAGGGTGTTCTTACCATTTCAATTACTAGATTTTTGCCCGTGCGATGCACGGGTCAGTTGTAAAACTCGAATGAAAATTGTTAACATACTTACAATTCAAAAACTCAATTAAGATTCAAGATTTCGAAGAAATAAGCAAAAATCTAAAATGATTAGATATGTTTTAAGGCAACATTAAAAATATAGAGGTTTAGAAGTGAAAATAAATGACAACACACCCTAACATTCACAATAGTTTTAAACTGACCTAGAGAAGCCGCAATACTGCAACATAAGGACAATTGGGAGTAGATAAACAAACCGAAAAACTCCACACACACAATCAGATTCAAGTGAATCATCAAATGGCTAGAGTATTGTAATCTTATATTCTAAATACTACTGTATTCAATTAATAAGGAATATATATATAATAAGGAAAATTCAAAATATCCGGCAAGGTAAATTTGCTAAAAAAATAACTCAGAACAAAAAAAAAATGCAAACTGTAAATCTGGTACGACCAATGAACATGGTTGTTTTAACTTATATTAGAGCTGGTTTAACCTTACGTCTCTGCCCCCAATATGGTAACAGGAGTAGATGGAGAAAAGGGTGCTGAGGCTACCTTAAGAGGTGAAGAGGGCCCAGAGGAGGGCGGAGGATCTAGCAGCCATGCTGCTGTGGAGGAGGTTGCCATTGAAGGAGCTGTGGTCGAGGGAGTTGTTGCTGAGGGGGCTGCTGATGAAAAAGCAGTTTAAAATTCATATTTGCATGGTCATAACAAACATGTTACCTTTCTTTTGTCTTGCTACACTTTTTTAATTTTCCGCTCATGGTACTTGCTCTCTTATACTCTATAGGGGACCCCACACTCCTGGATATGTGGGGGCGTTTTGTAGTAATCGCGTTAGCTTCATATTGCTTGTTTGTTGGCATGCCTTTTCTTTTCTGCTTGCATGAGTAACCTATAAGACCAGTAAAGAATATGTTGGAGGTGTGCTCTTCTCCCCCCTTTTATTGGTCTTGTAGGTTATACCATAATCGTCTCTCGGTTGCATAATCTTCTGGTTACAGGTGGCTTGAGGAGGTTTTCCTTGACCTTTAAGCCTTTGTCTATCTCTTGCTTCGTTCTTTAGACAGAGCTTTGGCAAATGATTTTAATTTGCGAAGTGTATGTCTCTAAATAACCATCTTGAGTCTTAGTTATGGGGAGATGTTCTCCATCTTTCCTTGGCTTCTAAGCTTCTACTTGTCTCTCGCTTTTTAAAAGGTCTTGAATCATAAAACCTGTCTTTTCATTAACTACTCTTTGTGGTTCTCAAGCATGGTGAAGGCTCTCTGGAGCTCCTCGGCCGCTAGGCCTCTGAGTGTCTCTCACTCTTATTCTTAAAAGATTTTGATTCATAAAAATCTTCTCATTTCATTGAGTAACCCTTTTTGGGTCTCAAATATGGTGAGGGCTCTTTGGAGCTCCTCGGCCTCTTGAGTGTTTCTCACTCTTATACTTAAAAGATTTTGATTCACAAAAATCTTCTCATTTCATTGATTAACCCTTTTGGGTCTCAAATATGGTGAGGGCTCTCTGGAGCTCCTCGGCCTCTAGGCCTCTGAGTGTTTCTCACTCTTATTCTTAAAAGATTTTGATTCCCAAAAATCTTCTCATTTCATTGATTAACCCTTTTGGGTCTCAAATATGGTGAGGGCTCTCTGGAGCTCCTCGGCCTCTAGGCCTCTTGAGTGTTTTTCACTCTTATACTTAAAAGATTTTGATTCACAAAAATCTTCTCATTTCATTGATTAACCCTTTTGGGTCTCAAATATGGTGAGGGCTCTCTAGAGCTCCTCGGCCTCTAGGCCTCTGAGTGTTTCTCACTCTCATAGTTTCGTATTCACACATCATATATTCGAATAAGAAAAAGATAATCAAGACACGATAATTCTGTATAATTCTTTTCAAAAAGGGATAAAGCTTCATTGATTATTGTCAGTTTTCAACATAGGCCATAGATAACCTACGCCGGTCTCATTAAAAACCTCTTTACGGAAAAACCCCAAAGGGGAAACCCGTAAAGAGGGAAAAAGAGCTCCGGTGAAGCCACTAAATACATTAAATAAAATATGAATTAATGCAAAAATCACAAATGGTCTCAAGACCTTCCACTTTCTTCAAACAAAGAACCTCTTCAAATGGCAAACGTTCCAGGGTCGGGCTATATCGACTCCCTCCATGCTCTGCAATCTATAGGCTCCTCCCTTTAGTACCTGTGTGATTTTATAAGGTCCTTCCCAGTTGGGCTCTAATTTCCCCGTATTCTTTAAGGCATCAGCTCTTTTTAGCACCAGGTCCCCCACTCTAAAGGACCTCGGGATCAACCTTCGGTCATATGCAGCTTTAATTCTGCTCTTGTATCTTTCCGCGCGTACTCTAACCATCTCTCTTTCTTCTTCCATCAAATCCAGGGCCTCTCTCATCAGCCTCTCATTTTGATGTTCTTCGAATTGGGCGATTCGGTGGGACTGCAACACGGCTTCTGGGGGTATCACCGCCGTGGCTCCATAGGCCACTGGAAGGGGGATTCTCCAGTTGCTGTCTTTGGGCTAGTTCTGTAGGACCATAGCACATTGTCTAACTCATTTACCCATCCTCCTCCTATTTTCGTCAGCCTTGTTCGAATACCATCTACTATCGTTCGATTAGTAACTTCCACTTGTCCATTAGCTTGAGGGTGAGCTACGGAGGTGAATCTTTGTATTATGTTTAGTCTCGCACACCATCCTCGTACATTTTCCCCATTGAACTGCGTTCCATTGTCCGAAACCAATATTTTGGGTACTCCGAATCTGCAGCAAATCTGCTTTCCCAGGAATTTGATCACATTCTCTTCATCTATTGTAGCCAGGGGGGCAGCTTCGACCCATTTGCTAAAATAGTCTACTGCTACTATCAGAAATTTTCTTCCTCCAGAGGCCGGGGGGAAGGGCCCTACCAAATCAATCCCCCACTTAGCAAAGGGACACGGAGAGTTCATAGCTCCCATCTCTTCCGCAGGAGTTCTTGACACATTTCTTTACGAATTCTTTGGCATCATTCATCATGGAGGGCCAGTATAATCCGGCCCTTAAGACTTTCTTCACCACTGTTTTGTATCCCTCGTGACTAGCCGCATTTCCTTCATGAATTTCTTTGAGTGTGTATCTTGCTTCTCGGGTTGATATGCACCTCAAGTATGGCTGGGTAAACGACTTCTTGTATAAGTGCCCTCCAATAATACACTATTTGATCCTAAGAGCCTGAGCCTCTCGGGAGGTAGGGGCACTTGCTTCCTTGGTGAGTTCCACCCAAATATTTTTCCTCCAATCATCTCCTTCCTCAATGGAACCAATGGGGTCTCCCAAAGCTTCCTTTTCTGCTACCACTAAGGTCACTGTTCCTTGTCCATCAAATTCTGTAGAGCTGGCAAGTTTGGAGAGGCTATCAGCCTGCATATTCTCCTCTCGAGGCACTTGAACCACCTTGCAATCTTGGAACTTGCCCATCATTCCTTTAGCTCGTTCCAAATAAGCAACCATTCTATTATCTTTAGCTGCATATTCTCCATTTACCTGTTGAACAACTAATTGGGAATCGGAGTATAGAATTACCTTCAGAGCTCCCAATTCAACTGCCATCTCCATTCCACTGATCAAAGCTTCGTATTCTGCTCCATTATTTGAAGTCATGAATTGAAACCTCACTGCAAATTGCAGGTCCTCTCCCTGAGGGCTCACTAGCACTATCCCTGCTCCGCATCCATTCAGAGTTACTGAGCCATCTACATATATCTTCCATCCTTCCGCTTCTTCTGGTTTGGTGGATTCTTGGATGAAATCAGATAAAGCTTGGGCTTTTATGGCCCTCCGTGGCTCGAAGTCCACATTATACTCTTGGAGCTCTATTGCCCATCTCACCATCCTTCCCGAGAGGTCTGCTCAGCCAATAACCTGTTTCAATAAGTAATTAGTGTGGACCAGTATTTTGTAAGAGAGGAAATATGGGCGCAATCTTCGCGCCGTAAATACTACGGCCAGAGCAGCCTTCTCTATTTCCGAGTATCGAGCTTCAGCTCCTTGGATGACCTTACTGACGTAATAGATAGGATGTTGAAGAGATCCCTCTTCTTTAACTAAGGCAGTGCTTAGTGAGAATTCCCCTACAGAGAGATACAAAACGAGGGTATCTCCAGGAGAAGGTTTAGTCAGCTTCGGCAGCTGGGACAAATGATGTTTCAGATCTTCAAAGGCCTTCTGGCATATTTCATTCCACTCAAACTTGACCCCTTTCTTGAGAATTTTGAAGAAGGGGTGACTTTTTTCGGCGGATCTGGCTATGAATCTACTTAACGCTGTGATCCTCCCATTGAGCGTCTGGAGCTCTTTCACGTTCCTCGGCGGCTGCAAGTTCAGTACCGCCTTCACCTTAGCTGGATTCACTTCTATCCCTCTTTGAGTAACCATGTATCCAAGGAACTTCCCCGATTTCACTCCAAAAGAGCAGTTGGCCGGGTTCAATTTGATGCCATTTTCTCGAATTACCTGGAAAATCTCCTCTAGGTCCTCTACATGCTGGTCTGCTTTCACACTCTTGGCCAGCAAATCGTCTACATATATTTCCATGCTTCTTCCTAGTTGTCCTCCAAAGACAGCATCGACCATCCTTTGATATGTTGCTCCGGCATTGATTAATCCGAATGGCATTCGGACATAGCCAAACGTTCCGCACGCTGCTATGAAGCAAACTTTGGGGACATCTGAGGGGTTTAGTTGGATCTGGTGATATCCTTGGTATGCATCCATCATACTTAGTAGCTCGAAGCCTGAAGTTGCGTCCACTAACTGGTCTATCCTTGGCAGCGGATAGTGGTCTTTAGGGCATGCCTTGTTGAGGTCCCTGAAATCGATGCACATTCTCCATTTTCCTCCCCCTTTAGGCACTAGCACTGCATTGGAGAGCCATTCTGGGAATTGGACTTTCACCACATGTCCTGCCTCCAATAATTTCTCGACTTCCTCTTTCACAATACTATTCTTCTCAACTCCAAAGTTTCGTAACTTTTGTTTCACTGGCTTTGCCTTTGGATCAACATTAAGGCAATGTATTGCTATCTCCGGAGGGACACCTGTCATGTCAGCTGGAGAAAATGCAAATATATCAGAATTTCGACGTAATGTAGAGATTACCTTCTCTGTAAGTTCAGGTCCCAGTTGGGTGCCTATCTTAGTGGCAAAGCCAAATTTCCCTGGGAAGAGCTCCACATTCATCAGATCCTCGTCCGTTTTAACATTCACCTGTTCAGGTGCTACTCCTTCCATCTTCTTTTTCTTTAACTCAGGGTCGCATCCTCTTGTCCTCTCCAGGCCCTTGGTTAAAGCTCTATCTGCCATCTTTACGGACTCCGCATAGCACTTCCGTGCTTGATATTGATCTCCTCTTACTTCTCCCACTCCTCCGGCTGTAGGGAATTTCATTTTCATGTGAAATGTGGAGATGACCGCTTGAAAGAGGTTCAGGCTGGGTCGTCCCATCACTACATTGTATGATGAGGGAATATCCACAATAAGGAACTCTACCAGGTGGACCTTCCGAGCTGGAGCGTCCCCCAATCCTACCTGTAACACCACAGATCCCAAAGGTTGGATGGCCCCTCCGGAGAAACCATATAGAGAGGTATCTACAGGTCGCAGCTTCACACTCAGCTCCATCCTTTTGAAGCACTCAAGAAACATAATATCAGCCGAGCTTTCTGTGTCTACAAAGATTTGGGCGACGTCAAATCCAGCTATGTCTGTAGTGATTACTAAGGCGTCATTATGATCCTCTTTAATCTCCTTCACGTCCTCCGGCCCAAATTTGATATTGGGCGTCTCTGTCATGCGTCCTACCTCTCTTAACTGACTTCCCTGTTCAGCTTTTAGAGCTCGAACACTCTGCTTTCTCCTCCGGAAAGAATCTCCATCTGCTGGTCCTCCCACAATTATGTGGATTACTCCTCTCTTTGGTGGTGGAGGAGGCATGTCTTCAGATGCCTCCTTGGACTCATTTTCTTCCGGTTTCCTTTCATGTTCCTTTCGCTTCTGCCCTCGAGGGCCCTGCCTGTCTCTGAATATAAATTCCTTCAGATGTCCCGCCTGGATCATCCTCTCAATCTCATCCTTCAGGTGGTAACATCGGTTTGTGTCATGTCCATACTCGTTGTGGAATCTGCAAAATTGATCAGACTTGGGCTTTTGGGGGCCCCGATTTCTGGAATAAGGGAATCTCAAGTCGGGATGGTCTCCTGCTACCTCCAGTACTTCAGCAGGCTCTATCCTCAAAGGTGTGTACTTCTCGAACCTTCCGCGAGGACCGGAACGGGAACCTCCAGATGAATTGCTGTCTCTTGCTGAACTGGAGATTCGAGGGACCTCTGGACTGGAACGTCTGGAGGGGCCTTCTCTTCTCCTCTCTCGATCTTGGGGTCTAACCTCCAGTCTCTTGGCTTTACGAACCTCCTCCAGTGTGAGGTATTTCTCCGCCCTGTGTAGCAATTCATCGAAGTTCTTGACGGGCTTCTTGGCCAAGGAAGAGAAGAAATCTCCATCACGCAATCCATTAGTAAGAGCATTTATCTTCACCTCTGGAGAGGCTGTAGGGACCTCCAGGGCTACTTGATTGAACCTCCGGAGAAAAGCTCTCAAACTCTCCTTCTCCCCTTGCCTCAGATTGAAGAGAGTCAAAGTGGCCTGCGGCTGCCTTCGAGCACTTGCAAATTGATGGAGGAATAACTCACTAAATTCCTCCCAGGATCGGATGGTGTTGGGTTCCAATTGGGTGAACCACTGCTGCGCCGCTTTTGCCAGGGTAGTCAGGAACACCCTGCACTTGATTCCTTCCCCGTACCGATGTAATAACGCAGCATTCTCGAATTTTACTAGGTGTTCGTACGGGTCTGCCATACCATCATATTCAAAGTTGAGGGGCTTGAAGTTGAATGGCAGTTCATCTTGTAATATGTTAGGAGAGAACTGACACCCAGAAACATGAGCAGATCTACCTGCCCGATTGGTCATTTGTTTCCTCATATCCCTCATCTCCTTCTGTAGGGCTAATAATTGATCGCTGACTGGCCCTGGGTAGGTATCATCTGTACTTTCTTCTGCTTCAGGGAGCTCCATCTCTCGGGAGGCCCGATCTGCATTCCTTCTTGTGTTCCGTGGAGGGATGCTTCTTTCTGCTCGTGAAGGCACTTTCTCATCTCCCTCTACTCGCATCCCTACATCTTTGGATAGCACTTGAGAGGCCCCTGGTGCCTCTTCCTGGAGTCTCGGGGTAGGTATCACTACAGAAAATCATACATTTTGTGACGAAAATTTTCGCGACGACACAAAATTCGTCACAATTAGTTACTTAAATGTGACGAATTTTATTTTTCGTCATCAAAATACTAGAAATTGTGACAAAATTTAGTTTTGTCACAACTTATAATTTTTTCGTCATTAAAATACTAGAAGTCATGACAAAATTTACTTTTGTCACCACTTATAATATTTTCGTCACAAAATTTGTAACTTTCATAACGATGTTATTAAATATGTCACAATTATACTATGTGACGATTTTAATAATAATTGGTGACGAAATTTGACGTCAAGGAAAATATATTTTCTTGACGATGCTACCGTTTCGTCATTAATTATAAAAAAAATTAGCGATAAATTTTTTTTGTCACGATAATAATTATTGACGATTTAAATAATAATTGGTGACGATATTTGGCGTCATAAAAATATATTTTCATGATGATACAATTTTTCGTCATTAATTATTTGAAATATTTAGTGACAAAATGTTTGTGTCACAATAATAATTGGTGATTATTATAATAATAATTGATAACGATAAAATTCTTTCGTCACAATAATAAATAATGACAATTTAAATAATAATTAGTGACTATATTCAATGTCATAAAATACATTTTCACGATAATACTATATTTTTTTCGTTAATTATATAAAATATTATTACCAAAAAATTATATACAAATAGCAAGTAAAAGAAAACAAAAATGTAATAGGAAGTACAACTTACTTTGTCTCAGTGCATCAGAGACGTCAAAGCATTTTAATTTGTAGTATACATTGCAACCACGCCCCACAAAGACAAGGTCAATTCTTACAGCATCACAATCTACAAATTAGCACAAAGTGATGGAAAATAAAGCAACATAATAGACAAATGTTATGAAGAAGCTGATAGAGAATTACAAGACATTTTAGTAGTGAGATTTTTTAAAATGATGTGACAACCTTTATCATAATATAAGAAGTTCAATGAACATTGCAGGCTAAATTCATTTCAAGTTGACTCAATATGAAACTTGATTTTTTTAGCCTTAGCCTTAGGAAAAATGGAACTTCTAAAAGCATGCCCTGTGACTCGAGCACCCTAGCTTAAGCTTCCTCTGTCTAGCATTTAATTTGAGAGATAATGACTTCGTGCTCGGAAATTGAAAGAGGTGCACCTTTCTAAGAAATAATTGCATCTTTCAGTTTTTGTTTCAAATTCTTCTCCTGCAAAAGATTCACATGAATAAACTTATGCGAACATTAGTTCCATAACAGGAAACTTTTCAAAAATGTTAATTACCGTGTGCTTTGCAGCAGTATCTTTACATTTAGCTTTCTTAACTTTTTCAGCAAGTTTGGTGTTTTGGTCATCCATCCAAGTACTCTCCTTCCCATTCGTGGAAAAACCCAGTAATAAGTGAACTTCAAAAGTATTGCACAAAAAACTTAAAAATGAGTATTTACTTACTCTGTTGCATCAACTTCATCACATAATGTTTAAAAGACTAAGCTTTTCAGAAGCTTTTAAAGTCTCATAATCTGATGCCTTCTTTAAAGAATCCAGACATTGACCTTTAAGAACACTTGGAGATTCAAAGAAGTATTTCTTAAGTGCATGGTACCATGAGTGTTTTCCATTTGATGGACTTAGTTCTTCACATCTACAAAGAAAACACAACACAATTTATCAACTTATTATGTTAGAAGAAAAGTTCATGTGTCAATTTACTGCAAATTAGTTTATACTCTGCCCATTGTTACTTCTGTAAAGTAGATAGCAGGATTATATGAAACTGGGCGGTTGCAGAACATTTTCCTCTGCATCCGGTTCGACCTTGCAATAAGTCTTGAAGAATGTATTATGCCTGTCCCTTTCTTACATTTAGAATCTGTTAATAAAGGCATATATAAGGCAATTTAAACAGATGTAGTTCCAACAAATTAAGTAGAAAGACATGAGCATTAGCAGTTAAATGATAAATGAAACACTTGCCTTACAAAAAACAACAAAAAATTCCAAGACATGCAAGGTGCTGCCAACATCATCAGCTATGTTCCCATAGGCAGTGGAATCTCAGCATATAAATCAGCATTTTGCTAACTAACTATCTTATTATTTGCAGCAGCATTAACTTCATCTTCTTTCATCATATGTGCCTCTTCATTGCTTATTTTATGGCATACTGACAAGTTTCTAGGACATATCCTTATTAAAGTGGCATCAGTTCTTTTGCTATCATCATTCTCTAGCTCATTCTTGTTTGTTTGTTTTTTTTCAGTATTTTCTTATCATCTTGTGAGCTAGTCTCTTCTAATCGAGACCTCTTTGTTTCCTTATCTAGTCCTTAAAAATTGGTTTTAATACAAATCCATCAATGCCACCGCATGGTCCCTTAAATTTATCATTGCATGGCCCAGTCTAGTTTGAACCTTTATCTCTATTCCATTAACATAAAATAATTTCCCCAGATTCAAGATAGATGCAGTGTTTGGCATCAAGTAATTCTGGTCCAGATTTAGAATAAAGATTAGTATGTTATTTCTCCCTCATAAAAATATTATAACTATGTTGAGAAGAAAATCTATAAAGGTGCACTTATTCATAGCCGACTTTTTACTGAATACATTCACATGTACAACATTTTTTTACTATGTAATGATACATGGAAGAAGTAAACTCACCATTTTTACAACCAAGCTCTTTTTATCATATAAACCAGAGATCAATCAAGGACAATGGATTTTCCCAACAGGCCGCTATAGAATTTGCTAAGGCCAAGTGTAGGTCACTGAGCACACCTAAGAAAAATGAGGTTATGTGAGCAACCAAGCCATCTGTTTAAGTTTATTACAATCTCTCCAGCCATCCTCTACAATTGAAAACCTTTGTTAAAAAATCACTTTCAACTCAAAATCAAAGGCATGCAACAGCCCTAGAAAATGAAAAAGAAAATTTAGGGAAAAGATCCCAATGGTACAGTGTTACATATGGCTGAATATCTGAAGTCACACTTAACAACATTTAATTGAATTCTACAAGAAAATGATACATTAAAGAAAAGAGCATGTAAGCGTACCTTTTTCAATAAGTGCATATATTGATGACATCATTGTAGTGCCTTATTCCTTCAACATTGACTTTATTCCCCAAACCATCTGCAGACATGGTGTGAGCTATTTACACATGATATTCCTTATTTATCGATCACATTTCATGATCATTAATAACTTCAGAGGTACCTATCAGTGGAAGTCAAAATTTGCTAACAATAATATATGGCTTTTGCCAGTAAGCCAGTCGTTTTAATTCCCATAATTTCTAAGACCAAAGTTCAAGGAGTGGTGTAAATTAAATTGCTTTTCAATGTGCCGACATTTTTACACAGTTGATTTATATATAACGATTTAATTCAAGCATGTATAACATGAAAGTTGGGTTAATCAACCAAGATCTATTATGTGCTTGTTGGCCTACTTGTGTGCATTGTTCCTAATAATAATTCCTAAACCTAAAACAAAAGGACTTTATTCCATGAATAGATGAAAATTTATAGAGAGAACAAAACATTTATAAGGAAAAATATGACTCCAGGATATGGAAAATCGGTAAGCTTTAAATCCCAACTTGCCTATCAACTTAATGTCTTCCTGCAGCAAGAATAGCAATCCAGCATAATACAAAGGAATTGATTTATGATTTTTTTAGAATCAGGATGGCTTGCCTAAAAACCACAACCAGACTAAAGTTGGTACTCTCCAAATTTGTAATGAATTTGGAGCTAAAAAAAATCATATACAATTTTTTTTTTTCAGAATTAATCATAATAATTGACAAAATAGGTCAAGTAGATTGCTTTTATAGTAAACAAAAAAAATCCAATCGAATGGAGGATTTTATATGTGATCTTCAATTCAAATGCATAATAATTAACTTAACTTAAACAGAGAAGAGAATAGGATATAGCAAGGCAACTTGTACCGATGGTACTGGTCCACGAAACATCTGCATTGCTCCCATCATAAATATTTCCTACCAAATCCAAATTTAAGTTCACAAACAACCTCCAAAAATATTCATTTTTTTGTATGAAATTTACTTCCCTTACTACAAGATTAGAGAGTAAATACTAATATTATTTTTACCAGGAATACGGGAGAAAGCATCCTAAATACTAGGACCCCTTCCATCCTCATTCCCGGCCCCTTCAACCTACAATAAATTCTTCTTGAGGCTTGAGTGCCATAAAACACTTGGCTACAAATAAAATATTTACTCATACATAAACGTTTACAATAATATAATGTCATTTTTTGACTTAGTTTCCAGCAATACCAAATAAAGTCATTTTGCAAAAGAGCATCAAGATCAAGAGTAGTCTACTTTGACATAATGTCAAAAAAGATGATAATTTATACTATTTTAAAAGGCATACTCAAATTTACTTGATTCTGAACCAATCGAGAGAGACTTCACATTAAGTAACTAGAAACCTTGCTCAACTCGTGCAAATACACAAATAGAACAAGTACAATATGTGCAAGCCTCTATTAAAGAATAGTTAGTTTGTTTGTTATTAGAGGTTATTAGTATTAGTTAAGCCTTTGGATTATGCATAAATAGTGTTATTTGTTTACTATTTAATTAAGAAGAATACACTGATGTACACGGTATAATACAGGTTCCCTTCTTTTAATGCAAGTGTTCTTCTTCATCTTCTACAAGATGAATTCCAACTTTTAGAATCATAATAATATGTAATATCTATGATATAATAAATAAAGTATTAAGAGAGTACTATCCATAACATACTCGTGTTGCTAAAAGAATTTCGGATTGCCAAACACAACCGACATTTGTAGTGAAAGCATATATAAGGGAGAAATATTGAAAACCTTATCAGCAATTCGTGGTTCTGAAATTAACATTAAAAAAACAATTAAAGTACCTAAAGATAATGGGTTATTCATGATTCTGAAAACAATAAAGCCATCAAAATACCAAAATTTCTTGTAGTGAACATGGGTTCACTAGTGTAAACATCTAATTGAGTGAAACTTACGGTTTGAGAATCTCTATCACAGTCTTCACTTGAACCTTCACTCGCACTTTCGACATGAATTTTAGAGTGTGCGCCATTTGTTGGCACATCTATTGTTTTCTCAAATTCATTATTCTTCCAAAGTAAATTTTAAACTGCTCAGGCTTCCTCTGGATCTTTTAACAGACAATTTTTCCTTACTTACGGATTATTTGGCATCCACTTAAATGTAAGACTGAATATGATCCGAACAGTTAAAGTGAAAAGCATCAATATCAATACATCAATAAAAAAGTATGAATAAATGAAAGAAATTGTCAAACTTTGCAATACTCACAAAGGCTTCAGTAACACCAGTCATTACACCACCCAAAAACCCCATCTGCGGTGCTGGGAGCAACAAAAAAAGCAAGAAGAGTTAGTAAAAGCTTTTGCATTTACTTGTAAAATCAAAACAATGAATGAAATTCACGCTAATCCACCATAGCATTGAAACGTTAATAAATCTAAAGAATTAGCAGAATCAACATAAACAGCGGGATAAATAGAAACTTATGCAATAGTCGAAGAATTATCCGACTCAGTAGAATTAGCAAGAATCGAAGAATTAACCTATCCAAGAATTAGCATAAACTTAATAGAATTACGACGGTCGACAGTTTCTTGACGAAGAAGAGTGAGCATCACCTGTGAGAATTAAGGGCGCGCGACCGGTAGATGGATGGGCACCTACAGAGGGTGGGGTACGACGGCGCGACCGCAAGGATGTCTGTGAAAAAAGGGCGGGCGTCTGTGTGGAACCCCTAGGCAAGATCCTTCAAGAACGCCAACTTCGATTCAACAGTCCCACTATAAATTTAGACATGAACACAATTTGCAGAAAACGTTTGTGGTAGGCGAAAGATCGGCACAAGGCACATCGATACAAAAGGGTTCTACAATTTAGGTGTTGTGAATTACGAATTGGGATGATCGTTTTTGCAAAAGATTTTACATTTAGGATTAGGAATTTAGGTTTCCCACACTTACCCGCCTTTCTCAAATCTTTTTTCATAACCCGCGCTTTTTTTTGGTACGAGCGCCAATTTTTCATGGCTATATATTTAGTGATAAAATTTGTTTTATCTTTATATTGTTTTCTTATATCTATATAAAATATATTAGTATATACTATATTTTATACTTTTAAAAACATACTTATGTTAATATGAGATTATATGCGTTTATAATAAAAATTAATATTGTGTAATAATTTTAATGGTTATTTTTAAAATTTAACAATAATTAATTAAAACTTTGTCACGCAATGTATTATTTTAATTTGAATATTAATTTACACATTAATCACCATAGGTGATAATGATATCCACAAAAATAAATGTTTGATATAATAAAGTATTGAACATTGTCTAATTGTTTGATCTCAACTCTTATTTTATTATGGTACCTACAGTAAAGCATTGACGTTTTATACTACTAACACATAACTTGTTTGTATGTTATATTATACTACAATAAAAGTTTTTATTTGACAATATGCGTGTGTGCAAACATGACTTCTTTGGGTGTGCTAGAAACAAGTTTCTTAAAAAATGAAAAAATCAATTAAACCGACTGTTCATAAACTGTAACCAAAATCAGTAGTAGACTAGCTTGATTTTGGTTCCAAATTTTTGCATGGTAGAAAGTACTAGTTCAAAATGAAAAATAAGTGTAACAACCTGTTAAACATTGGGATTTAGGTTAGGAGCACATACGGTCAGTGAATCGACACTCAATCGTTGAACTAATATCAACGTACTTCGTTTCGTTGGCCTCACATCACCGTAAAATAATCTAGATCACTGAAAATTACATTACTGTGAAACCTATTAATGAACTAATTAACGTACTTAGTTTCGTTGGTCTCGTATCACAATATACTTCATAGAGTAGAAAATATTATGCTTCGTACTTATATCTATTATAATTTTTGTTTGTAATTTTTAACAATTGTCTATAATGATTATACCCTTGTGTCTAACATTTTACAATTTACAATTATGTTTTTAGCGGTAATCACTAACATTTCAACTAAGATCACATTTTACACATTTCACCATAGTTGGACATACATTTCACAAGTAGATCGATCTTCACAATCATACAAAATCACTTAATGGTTAGAGTTAATTTTTTCTTCACTTAATAAATCTAAAATAAAATAAAATATTAGGTTCATAATATGTCTTCCACCATCTCAACAGTACAAATTGTCTTGTACTCCCTCCATCCTAGGGAAAGCTACCCAACTTTCATTTTTCGTCCGTCCCAAAGAAAGCTACACATTCCTTTTTTTGTAACTATTTTTCCTCACATTTTATTATATTTTTTTCTCTCTCAATCACATCACATCTAATACATCTACTTATTATATTGATATTTCTTAACCTCCGTGCCTGAGATCATGGGAAGCTTTCCCGGGACGAAAGGAGTACTATGTTATTAAAAGTTCCAATTTTTCAATCAATCTATTTTTTTTAGTAAATGGTGTCAAAATCGGTTAAACTAATGTGAATTGAAAAGGAGTAACTCCTGCATGGTTCAATTAAACTATAATTTTATTTTGATTTTAATAGAAAAATTTTAATTTTAATTTAACAATCATTTAAATTCTAATTGCATACCAGAATTGCCCAAATTTAAAAAATGTATCATACTAGTAAAATTAAATTTAAGAGCCTCTTAAAAAAATGAAAATTTTGAGAGCCAAATTATTTTAGCTGGCGGTCTTTCAATTTACATAGAAGTTTTCAAAATTTAATTGAAAAAATCCCATAAAAATAGAAAATAATTATGGAAAAAATTTCAGTACCCTAATAGCACTTGATTTAAAGAAAAAATTTCAGTACCCTAATAGCATTCTCACCCCTATTAGCATCAAACACAGAAACTTCGGTGCAAATTTACACAGTAGATTCCATATATCCGCTCCATTTTTATTTGTGATCGTTTGATTCCTTTCCCCTCTCATTCCCTCTAGATCTATGAAACATTTTTTCTCAACATTCATCCTGTGACGAGGAGTAGTCTGAAGCTGAAACATCTCTCAATCCACTCTGCGTGTACGTAATTTCTCTGTCTCTTATGATGCTTTAATTTATGGATAAATTGTCTTTACTATGTGTATTTTGTTGGTGGTTCATAAGTTCTAGTGTATTATTTGAATGAGTTTTCCCAAAATTTTGTTGCGTGAATGTTGTGTACTCCTGTGTTTCAGCCCTAATTTTAATCTTCTAATGATTATTGAAATCACTGGAAAGTCATATAGGTTTATGCTTATACATGATTATGATATATGAGTCTTTTAATGACAACGTCTTGAAAGTGTTCGATGAAATGCCCCTAAGAAATGCATCTTCATAAATCGTATCTTTTTTGTACTCGATTCCCACTTTTCCTTGATTAAACAAGTAATGAAACTCTTGAGTTGATTTTTTTTTTTTTTTTAAAAAACAGGGCCTTCCTAAATTGGATCAACTTAATTATAAACTTATCGGTCAGTGTTTAGATAGAGGGTTTTGGAGCCTACCTCTTAATCCTTGTTTAGGGGAATAAACACAAAAGTTGGGTATAAAAATCCATATGAATATTAATTCGAGCAATAATATGTTTCATGGGGAAATAGTTTCTTGAAACATGCCTACTATGTGTGCAATATGTATTCTTAGTGTTTAATAACTATAATTATTGTTATGTTTGGTACCATTTTACAAGGTAAACAATATTACATATTGGTCGTAATACTATTATCTGTAAACAAGTAATATTTTTATGTGAAACATATAATACTATTTATTTATCTTACATGTTTGTTATTATCCATACTATTTTCTCACACCCTCATATTAATGAGATCCTTAACACTGGAGATGAATTTTTCATGAGTTGTTTGGGTGCCTGGTGGACATAATTGTTAAGGAAAGGCATAATGAAGGGAATTCTTGATTTGAATGACAGGTATTCACCAAATATTTAAGAGTCATTCATCATTCACCAAAAAATCTGAACTCGAGTTGAGCTTCTAGTTTGCAGTCGAGTTTGAGGTCAGTACCACTCTGCTCATTTACATCCCTAATATTGATTTTTTTGGCTTAAGGTATAATACTCTAGTCTCTAGTTCTTTTTTTTTTATGGCGTGATATATTTCATTTCAATACTTTAGTAAATTTAATATGTTCTCTCAGTGGTTTTGTTGCCTTAATCACCATATGTTAATTTAAGTTGGTGGGTTGTGGTTTTAAAGTTTCTTTATTTTTCATTTTGATAGGTAATTTGTCTTATTTTGTTTATGCTTATAGGTCTTGTGTTATTTTTCATTTTGGTAGTTTTGATTTTGGAAACGGGTATGTCTCGTTTTATTTCTGAATCGTGGTTATCATTAAGGTTTTTTTCTTCTTCGAATTGTGTCTTGATTTGGATCTATACAAAAAAATGCTAACTTTTTTATTCTACCTTGTGAGATTGAACTTAATGGCAATCAAACACACCCTTAGCCTTTATTTTTGTAATGGTTCAATAACTAAACTGTGTCATTCATAGTATGGTATAACCCCAACCCAGTTAACATATAATTTCCACTTCTGATGAATTTGTTGTTCATAGTTTTAATGTTAATTTATTTTAAAAATTGTCTGCTGAAATTTATAGAGATATATATGATTAGTTTGCTTTATTAATGAAATTAGCTAGCTTAATTTCTGCAGGTGGTTGAAATAAGTAAGGTCTTGGTTATGCTCCAAAGCCTCCAAGCAATGTATGATTCTTCTAATCAACACTGTATGATTCTTCTAATCAATTACGAGAGGAACTAGAAGGCACGAAAGAGAAGATTCAAGAGTTTGAAGGTCATGTGTAAGAACTCAAAACAACAAGATGCAAATATGGCTGCCCAAGGTGCAAATATTGAGAATTTTGTGGATTTTTTGACCGATAAAGAGATAGAATTATAAACTTTATATTGTTTTTCATAAAATGATAGAAAAATATTTCTTGTTAGTTGTTATTTTTAAAAAGGTTATGGGATTTTTTATTAATGTAATTTTTTTTAAAATCTTTTAAGCTAGTTATTGTTGTAAATATGTCATTTCTTACATTTAGTAATTGAAATTAATTTATGACGACAATTGTTACTGTTGTTAAAAAACATTTGACGATTATCATTTTCGTCATTGAAAATATATTTTATTATGACAATTATTTTGTCACCATTTATTACATCTTTTAATGACATTGAAATATATGTCACTAAAGTTTTATTTTGGGTGACGAAATGAGTCGTCTTTATATCTATATATGTAATGACGACCAAATTTTAGTCATTATAGAGTAATTCTTTTATGACAAAATATTTGAAAAAATGACAAAAGAATATGTTGTCACCGTTGCTAAACTTTTAGTGATGATCACCTTTTTGTCACTAAATAGTATATATAATGACAAAAATAATTTGTCACTATTTTGACATCATTTAGTGACAGTGAAGATTTTGTCACTAAATCATACTCCTTTAATGATAAATTTTTTCGTCATGATACATACAAATATATAACAACGAACAATATTTTGTCACAAAAGAACAAATTTTTCGCGACGAATTATACAAAATATGATGAAATAGTAATCTAACTGTGACAAAAAAGTAATGTCACTAAAAGTTGACAAGGTTAGTACTATGTGGACAATCGTCACAAAAAGTTATATTTTAGTGACGATAAATCAAATTGTCATGTAAAATCTAACCTTTAGTGACGAAATATCATATTAAGTGACGAAATTTTGATGTCAAATGTGACAATTTTTATGTCACTATAGATAAAATGATATAGTGACGATGACTTTTATCGTCATTAAAAGATGATTTTTGATGACGAATCCAAATATCGTCGCATTGATCTACTGTGACGCACATTCGGTGACGTTCTTTGCGACAATTATTTTTGTCACTAAATACCTTTCGTGACGAAATATGATGTTTTTATGACAAATTTTTTCGTCACGATTTATCAAATTTCTTGTAGTGTATCTCCACATTCCCTGGTATAGCTCTGGGGGCTTGACCTCCTTGAGCCGCGAAAGCTCTCTCTACAGCCTGCTTGATGAGGGCATTCAATTGATCTGGAGAAACCAGGCATGGTTCCGAATTTAGGATATCCTCCCGTTGGGGATCTGAAGTCCGGACTGCTGGGGCTTCAATGTTCGCCTTTGTCCCCTCTTCGATCGGTAGGGGATGATTTTCGTCACACAGGCCTGGGGTAGGCGTCAATGGCTGATTTGATCCGGAAGGGGTATGAACTGGATCCTTCCCTCGGCCTCCCTTTGGTGTGGGATCAGTCGGCAAAGGGGGATTTTCCCCTGGAAGAGTCTTCTTTCCTGAAGTAGGTGTGATCGTGTTATTTCCACCACCCATCACTCGAACAAATAGAAATTCGTGAGAAAATCTTTCAAATCTTTCCCACAGACGACGCCAGTTGATGTGCCAAAAATTGCACTGATGACCTGGATATCCTTGGAAGTGGATATCTAAGCTCCCAAACGTGTATTAGTAGTCCGGGTATGCTACTTCCTTCAACGTGATCCTCTAGAACCTACAAAAGACACGCCGGAGGGGAGTCCGGCGCGGACACTCCGATGCCTAAGTCAGTATAGGGATCTCAATATATCGCAAGGACCTCGAGATCCTTGATTTATCAAATCAGGCTCTCAAAGTATATCATAAAAATGTTTTATACGAAGTATATTAAGTCTGGTAAAAGTAAGAAAATCTAACCTCAAAACGTATCCCATTTTACCTATTTATAGAGAGCTTCCCCTTAAGAGGAAGTTAGGGTTTCCTTTTATTTCGGAGTGCCCCTCTGACTCGGCCTTACCAAGTTGACAGAGTCCTCAACTCTTTCACTTCCTGAAAGACCGGAGCCACTCTCCCTAGTGGACTCCGTCCACTGAGATAAAGGAGGGAAGAATCTTTCTTCGGCCAGTCTTAGTCTGATTCGTGCGGGGATCTCCTATATTCTCGGTCTACCAATTCATATCAAGATCAAGTCCTCCAGATAAGTCTCTCCGGGAGGAGCTCCCTCCGGAGGGACTTCCAAAAGGGATTCTTTATCCAGAGACCCTTCCATAATCCCATATCTTCTCTTTTATCTTATCCTTTATACACGTGTCGACTTCTTATTGAACGACATTTTTAGGCCGTATCAAAGGTAATCCTCGATCTGCATCTTCCAGAACCCGAAATTCGATCTGTTAAATTGCTTGATTGAAATATTCTCGCCGCTCATCGTGACTGCTCCATCTGAACCCGAGCCTATGATACCAGTTGTTAGGAATTAACACATGCACACGATGACAAAAAAGAAAATAATACGAAATTTGTTTACCCATTTCGTCTTGCGACTACGTCTGGGGGCGATGCCAAGTCAGGTATTTCACTATATTTTTCGGATGTTGATTACAATGAGAAAACATCTATTTATAATAGAAAACTTGCCCTAGCCCTAAGCCCATTAGGATCAAACTTGCTCCACATTATAAGCCCATTAGGATCAAACTTGATCCACAACTCCAAGTCCATTAGGATCAAACTTGACCTAACCTTAAGCCCATTAGGGTCAATTCAGGCTTCACACTCCAACGGAACAATATATAGGGTATAAGCTTCATTTGAGCCTCCAATCCACCCTCCAGCGAACTTAAGGCGGATGGTTAAAGTCATCATCGGCACCCTAACACTACAATAAAACTGAATTTTATTGATATAATTTTATCATTATTGCTTCTCTAACAAAAAAACTTAATAACAGAAAATTGAGAATTAAATGACAATTTCTGTCATTAAAAACTTTTAACTTATAATAAGAGAATTTTTGTCATTAAAATTCAATTTTCATGTAGTGTAAAGAGCGAAACCCTATATCGGTGACGGAAGGTTTTCGCCTTCATCTGTGCGTAAGGATTTATATTTCAATTTAGATAATTAATTAACCACAGCCAAGGACGGAGCCACACTGGGCCCAGAGGGGCCTAGTGGCCCCCCACCATTTTTTTTTATATATATATATATATTTTTAATAGTTATATATATATACATATATATATATAATATAATTAATAGAAATATAAATATTATTTTCATTTTGAGACATAGTTATTAAATTTAATCGAACATGTTGTACATTTATAATTAAAAGTATTACTCCCTCCGTTTCTGAAAAGTTTGCAATTGATGGAACTATTGAACGAAGTTTAAGAAAAAAGTGTAATATAATTAGAGTCTTGAAGATAATTTTATAAAGGATATTGAGTGTATGATGGACCCCAAAAAATATTGTATAAAGGATAGATATGTGTATATCGTGAGAGTGACTATGCAAACTTTTCAAGGACGGAGATAGTATATTGTATGAATTTTAGAATATTGAAACACATTAATGTATTATTTTAATAAAGACATTTACCGTTCAAGTAAAGTAGTGTGAATAATAAAATTTTCAAATAAGGAATGAAAATAATAAAATTGAACAGCTCGAAAAGAAAAATAGGAATTATAAAATTGGACAGAGTGAGTAATATTTTATCTTTAAAATAATATAAATCGGGCCCCCCTACCGATGTTTTCTGGCTCCGTCACTGACCACAGCAACAATAAAAATGATTTGCCTCTTCATTCTTATACAAATCTCATATATAAGAATCTTCACATATTGTAACATATTACCGACCAAGCGCTTTAATGCCCCGAATTGATCGATTAATCTCTTCAGGACATGTTCAGGCCATGTTTGATAGCAAGACTGATTAGACTATATTAGAATGATATACTTTTTAGATTTTAAAGTATATATAATCTATCATATTAATCTAAGTTATACTAGACTAGGTTTAATCTAAACTATCAAACATGTTATCACAATAGTATATCTACACTATACAATCATCGTATATATTTTCGCCAACCTCTACTAATTTGGCAAATGGGTTTATGAAGCAAAAGGACAATTTTGGGATATTTTAGAATATGTGCAATGTTTGGTTTACATGTGCATTCTTGCCAGTGTATGTGCAATATTTGAGTCACACGTGTATTTTTAACTCAAAGTGTGATTTTCAAGTATATGTTAAATGTTCGTTGCAAATGTGCATATATGGTTTATTAGGTGTGTGCAATGTGTTTAACACGTGTACATCTTTTTGGCCCTAAAAAGTCTGAAAGGGTAAGGGCCCAGCACTATAGCGAGTCCAATTTGGCCCGAAAATTGAGGAAGATGAAATTCAAAATTTTGAATTGGGAGTTGGGGGTAGTTTTGCAACTTACAATCCCCATTTTTTAATCTAATAGTAAAGGCTTTTTAAATTTGTACCCAAGAGTAAAAATCATTTATCAATTGTACCTTAGAGCAATTTTCCCTTATGTAATTTAATTTGGATTAGTTGAGATATCCTAGTTTTAATATAGATATTTCTTCTTCTTCTTTTTTTTTTTTTTTGACGGGGGGTTTTACAAGATCATACAATAAGATTACAAATTTCTAACTCAAGATCTTGATCTTCAAACCTTAGTATCGCCGTCCACTCCAATCGTGAGAAGAGGAAAGACGAGTTTCCCTTTGCCTTCAAAAAGGGTGCCCAAGTCTCCAATCTTTCAACGAGACAACCCCACACTAAGGTGTTCTCATGTCAAGAATAGGAAACAGAATAAATAAGCAAAGTTCCACCAAGTACTGTATCCCAAGAATCAGAACACAAGGGCTCTCGAAACCATCTCGAAGAGCCCAACCATAAAAAAGGAAGTCCCACAACCACAACAAAGACCCATAACGAAAAATGAGACACACAAGGCGCAACAGAAACAACCAGCAAAAACTAAAACACTATACTAATCAAGCACAAAAAAATCTATAAAACAGTAAACGGGATCAACACAGAAATACCTGAACGGTCACCGTGGCTCCGTTAGAATATTTTTTGTGTTGATCCCTCACAAGAAACGAAGCAAAAAACTACATAAGAGAAGAAACAAAAATTGGAATAACCAGATCGCCGGCGGTCAACGGCGGAGCGACAGCGACGGTCAAACGGCGGCGGCGAAGCGACGGCGTCCGGCCAAGAAAAGCGTAGATCTGAAGATGTAATATCCGTTACTTTTTCTACTTAATAATAATTAATATATTAACTAAATATTATTAAATTTCAATTATTTAAAATGGATTTATAAACCTTTCCCACTATCATTACTTTTCGGTTACTGCCTCATAATGAGAAGGAGAAACAGTACATAGCATTATAATACATAGGAGACTCATCAATGAAAGGTTTTAAAAATAGATGGATTTCAAATGACATGATTTTAGGGAGGACTCTCAATTTTAACTTAAAAAAATATGTTGGGGATTTTAAATCCATTCATTTACTCCCTCCATCCATCCAAACGGAGCCTCAGTGAATATATATTCTTTCCTCTCTCGACGGATTTGTGGACGCCTTTGCTTTGTTCACTTTGTGCCTCTACAGTTTTTGTTTCCACCATTGTTGTTGTGGAGATATTTTCTCTAATCCTATTTAATTCTGCCTCTAAACAAATGTATGTTGTAGAGCTTAGTTTAGTTAAGCATGTTATGTTCGATTATTCTTCTTGCGATGGCAAATAGGAATTTAGGATTTCTTGCATTACATTGATTGTGTGGGTAGATTTCCAATTTATAAAAAATAGACCCGAGTTCCTGAAATTTTTCGCAAACATAATGCTTATGAAGTTCTTGCCATGTTTTGAATATTTACTTTTTATTTAATTATTATTATATTAATATTAGTATTGACCATTTTTCATTATAGGGTTAATGGACATGAGTTTAGTTCCCACGATTTCCCAACTGTTGCCTTTCAACTTAGTAATATAAATTAATATTTTGACTATTTATATTATATCCTATTAAATGTATTTTGGAATAAAGTATACCAACAACTTAAATCCGTCTCGTAGGTATATGCCATATTTTGTTATCTAGTATTATTATTACTTCATTATTATATTAGTATTAGTGTTGGTTACCTGATTCCACCTTTTGCCATTCTGGTTAGTAATTTTAAGCCGTATTTAAAACTACTCCCTCTGTTTTTTTTATTTAAGATGTTTTAGAGTAATTGACTAAAATTAAAAAAAGTATGTTTTGACAAATATACCCTCAGATAATAAAGGAAATTTCTAATTACATTAATATTTTACATACAAGGCAAGTTTATATAGGAAAAATATTTGCCTTGAAGATTAGTTAATTAGAGTAATTTAGACACTATGATTGTTTCCAAAGTTAAAAGGAGGGCATAATTGGAATAAACATTGTAAAAAATCTAAAACATCTTATATTTATGAACAAGAAAAAAGGTCTAAAACATCTTATATAAAAAAACGGAGAGAGTATTAATTAATATTATGTCCTAATTCAGAGATGCTATATTATAAAAATTAATATTAAAATTTCATTATTTTTCTAAAACCTATAGTGGCATTAAGTACTCTTCTTATCAAATTATATCTTTGAGTTGAATGAAAATAATTTATCAAATTAGGTTACTTTTAATTTGGGAATTTAGGATTTCTGATTTAAGAGTTTTGATTATCTCAATCGACTTATCACTATTTTATATTTTAGTCCTTCGATATTTTAACGCTTGCGATTATGCCCTTAGGGTTGTAATAAAAATTCATCGCTACACAAGTGTTTCAATTAGTTATTTCTTGAATATTATGCTAATTAGTCGTACACAATAATTAATGCAAGGCGACGGTAATTACGAGGACTAGTTCGTGCAAGGCTTTCACGTATCATTTGTAGCTACTATCGTCTATCAAGGTGGGTTTTAATTGCTTTATTCTCTACGTTGGTTTGTAGAGCTCTATTGCATTTGTTATTCCTAATTTAATATTTTAGATAAATGTTTGAGTTAATTGTTTACTATGTGAATTCATTTCTATTATCATTCTATTGGCAAAGTTATCATTTTATTGGCAAAGTACTATTCTATTGGCAAAGTTTGTGGCAAAGTACATTATATATTGGCAAAGTTTGTGGCAAAGTTATCTAATAGCCAGGGGCTCCAAATGGGGTCCGGGACCGACGGGTCTTCGGGTGCGACCCGCCGTGCTTACTACGTGTTGGAATACCTTGGCAAAGTAACAATGGCAAAGTATCAATGACAAAGTATATGTGGCAATGTGAATGTTATTTACCGTGTTTCGATTACTTGATTATTTATTTTTAATATTAAGTATTGAATGACTTAGATCCACTGAGTGTGCTTGCATGCTCACCCCCATTAAATTATCAATTTCAGGTTGAAGAGTTGGACGACGAGGAACTGTGATGGAGACGACCTTCATTAACTACGAATACAAATTTTGGATGATTTATGCTTATTATTTTGGAATATGTTTTGGTTCTTGAGTTTTTAGTTATTTAAGTTAATCGTGAACTTTCCACTTGAACCCTATTATAACTGTGTTTTTTTTTCCGCTGCTTAGTTAAACTCTTTTAAAATAATAAGTCGTTACACTCTTTATTTTACCGTTGTAATATTTAGTACTCCCTCCATCCATGAAAAGTAGTCCCATTAGAGAGGGGCACATGTTTTAAGAAAAAAGTAGATAAAGTAGATAAGTATTGTGGGGTCCATTGTGAATAAAGTGATTGTTTGTGAATAAAGTTGATGGCAATTTGAGTAATTAAGTGATGGTTGAAGGGTGATAGTTTCAAAAAAGGGTATGGGACTACATTTTGTGGACAAAGAATATAGGGCAAATGGGACTACTTTTCGTGGACAGAGAGAGTATTTAATTTTTTGGCGCGTTAAAGTTAGTAATTTCAACTACTTTTGGAAATGTCCGTATTTTCAAAATTGGGGTGTGACAGTGTGGTATCAGAGCGGGTTTACGTTCTTGTAGACTTGCTAAAAAAATCTTTTGAGTCGAGTTGGTTAAAATAAATAAACAAATAAATTAAAGCTACGTCGTCCATCACCGCCTCACTGCTCCAGCTCCTCAAGGTACATGTTATTACATTTTGCAATTTTAATTTACCATGTTAAATTCTCATGCTATTATGACACGTTGAATTAATTGTGTTATGATATTTTGCTATATCAATTCATTACATGCGAATTCTTCATGCTATTATGTTACAAGTTATGATCTATGGTATACGATTATTTCAGTTGCATTTATATTTATGGTTCAAGGTTTATTTATTAAAAGATCACTTAGTGCAAAGACTGTATACGTGTTATGCAAAAATGTAACGTACCCTAGAGCTTTCTTAGGTTATGGCTGATATTCCACAAGGAGGCGCTAACCATGTCAATAATGAGGCTCCAGCTCTCAATCCAGTTAACAACGGGCCCCTTAACTTCCAAAACAATGCGGGCATTGTGGAAAAATTTCGTCGTTATAAGCCGCACACCTTTAATGGACGAGACGGACCAACAGTCGTGGAGGAGTGGTTCGGAGCCCTTGAGCATGTCTTTCGCTTTGATAGATGCACGGATCAACAACGTGTGTCATGTGCCGAGTTTCAGTTAGTGGAAGATGCTGACCACTGGTGGGAGGGCTATTGGAGAACAAGACCAGAGGAGGAGCGCAATGCTCTTACGTGGGATACATTTAAGGAGATTGTCATGCACAGGTTTTACCCCTTTATACTTATCAGGAGAGAATGGAGTCAAAGTTTTTCGAGTTTCAGCAAAGGAATCTAACTGTTGAGCAGTATAAACACAATTTTCCAGGTTAGCCTGTTTTGCCCCTCACATGGTGGACACTAAACGTAAGAAGGCTCAGAAATTTAAGAAGGGACTGCGACCAGAAATACGCAACATTCTTGCTGGTCACGGAGATATGTCCTTCAGTGACTTAGTTACGAGGGCAGAGGAAATTGTTGAGAGCCAACATACCGAGAACCCTAACCGAAGGCCAACTGAACATCAAGGGAAGAGGAAATGGGATGGCCAATCTCAGATCAACAACAACAACCTGAACAAACAAGGAAGATTCCAAGGTAACTCTGCAACTACACGACCTCGGAGTAACTTCACACCGGACACATTTCAGGGCGGCACAGGAGCAAATACCCAGCATATTAAGTCAACTTGTGCAAAATGTGGAAGGAATCATAGAGGAGAGTGTTTTGCCGGACAAGGGAAGTGTTTCAGATGCCATGAGCCAGGTCACACAACCCCCTATTGCCACAACTTCGAGAAACAGACTTCTACTTCTGCACCTAAGGGAAACGCTCGAGTGTTTGCTATGACTACTGGCCAGGAGTATGAGGGACATAATGAACCAGATACCATGACAGGTATGATAATGTTAAATGAAGTTCCTGTTCTAGCTTTGTTCGATACTGGTGCATCACATTCTTTTATTTCTTCAAAGTGTCGTGCTAAGATTGGTTGTAAAGAAACTATTAAGGTTGGAGCCTTAGATGTTGGTATTCCATCGGGAAAGTCGTTTGTTACGGATACTATAGTTAAGGGGGTAGATTTGAACATTGGTGGTAAAAGCCTAGATGCCAAATTGTATGTCATAGAAATGTGTGATTTCGATGTAATCTTAGGCATGGATTGGTTGACTAAATATAAAGCACGTCTCAATTGTCACAATAGAAAAGTGGTGTTAAAATTGCCGAATGAAGATGAATTGGTATTCTTTGGTACGAAGACGGGTATTACGACCCGAGTTATATCCGCAATGAAGGCCATAAAGATGCTGAAGAAACGAGATTGTCAAGGCTATTTGGTCAACGTGATGGCAACATCGACTCGTGATGTAAAGATTGAAGATGTGCAAGTGGTTCGTGATTTCCAGGACGTTTTTCCGGAAGATTTACCAGGGATACCATCAGAACGACAAGTGGAGTTCACCATAGATCTGTTGTCGGGATCAGCACCCGTGTCCAAAGCACCGTACCGGATGGCACCGAAAGAACTATATGAGCTCAAAGTGCAACTACAAGAGCTTTTGGACAAGAAATTTATTCAACCAAGTGTTTCGCCGTGGGGAGCACATGTGTTATTTGTGAAGAAGAAGGACGGAACAATGAGGATGTGTATCGACTATAGAGAACTAAATCGGCTCACCATCAAGAACAAATATCCATTGCCAAGGATTGAAGATTTGTTCGATCAATTGAAAGGGGCTAGTGTTTTCTCCAAGATCGATTTGAGGTCGGGTTACCACCAGTTGAAGGTCAAGGATAGTGATACATCGAAGACGGCATTTAGAACTCGATATGGTCATTATGAGTTCGTAGTGATGCCATTTGGATTAAGTAATGCTCCTGCAGTATTCATGGATCTAATGAATCGAGTTTTTCACTCATTTTTAGATCGGTTTGTTATTGTCTTTATCGATGATATATTGATTTACTCGAAGAATAAAGAAGAACATGAGGAGCACTTGAGAATTGTTTTAGAGGTGCTTCGCAAGAAGAAGTTGTACGCAAAGTTCAAGAAATGTGAGTTCTGGTTAGATCGAGTTGTGTTTCTTGGGCATGTGATCACTGCACAAGGAATAGAAGTCGATCCGTCAAAGGTGGAAGCAGTTAGCGAGTGGAAGGCACCTAAGAACGTGAATGAGGTTCGTAGCTTCTTAGGATTGGCGGGGTACTATCGAAGATTCATTGAAGGTTTCTCTAAGATTTCATCACCCATGACTCAATTGACGAGAAAGGGAGAAAATTTCATATGGACCGAGAAGTGTGAGGAGAGCTTTCAAGAGTTGAAACGGAGGTTAGTCACGACACTGATTCGGTTGTAAATTGCATAAGATTTCATGTGTTTTAGTGATAAACTTTGAGGGTTTTTCATGCATTTTCACACTAATATGCTTGATTTGATTGAGAAAGGTGTTTGAGCTCGTTTTGTAGGAATACGATGTGAATTAGGCATTAAAATTGTAAAAATGAGTGTTCAATCATCATTTTCACTCACTGGGCTGACGAGAGGATTGCACCATTGGATTCGTCTCGAAAAATGGAGTGGAATGGAAAAAAGAATCAAGTCAATCGGAGGTCAGAAGCTCGAGATATGAAGGGATGAAGACGGAGGACGGAAGTTGGGCCGAAGTATCCGCCGGGCCGACCCGCCCGCCCGACCGGGCCACAGTATCTGCACCCAACTTTTTGTTAAATTCACCCACTGCGCATATTTTTGCAATTTTCAACTTACGAAAGTTCCGCCCGGCCGGGCCACCTGCTTCCAGCCCATTTCGCGCACCCACATTTTTTGTTAAGTTCACCCTCGCGCGTAATTTTGGCCCAAATCAACTTACGAAGTTTTGGCCCGGCCGGGCCACCTGTTTTCAACTCATTTTCGGGGGTTTTGCCCCATTTTCTCCATTTTTGAAGGGTCTAATTGCAAAATTCACCCAAGACTTCCACCCCAACTATAAATAGACCAAATTTGAGTTTTAAGAAGGGAGTCTTACTCCTTTTACAAGCTATTCTCACACACATTCACATAGTAGTAGGTGTTCTTCATTTTTAGTTTAATTTCTTCATTAGATTAGATAGAATAGTGGTTTTTACTTCAAATCAAGCTACGATTATCATCGGGCATCGTCTATTACATCGTTTTGTAGCTACATTTTCATGATCAAGGTGATATTACTCTATTTTGCAATTCAATTTGGTATTTTATTAATTTCTCCAATCTATTGCTATTTTGTTATGAATTTTATGTTATTTTGTGTTGTAGCCATGGGATTCTCTTCTAGAACCATGGGCTAATCCCCAATTGCCTTGGGTGTGGATGTTTTGATGGGAATTTAGTGTAATTGTGAAGTAATTGCATGATTCACTTAGGATTTGGGTGTAAATGTTTCTAGAGTTGTATTTTGTTTGATTCATTTGATTGATCAACCCTATTAGCTAGCATTTTCGATTGTGTTGATTGCAACGAGAGTTGGGTTTGCATGATTGGGGTGTGAGTGTGAGCTTTGGTCAGTTGAATAGAAGTTAATTAGTAATTAGCTAACCGAGAGGAGGTTAATGGCTAGACCGACAACTTTAGACACTAAACGAATAGAGGTCGTCTAGGAGTTTGGTGAGAGGGCGTTTCATAAGCATTAGTAATCGTGTTGAAAGTGCTTATGAAACACTATCCTAGGAGCTTATGGTATTTGGTTAGATCCTATAATTGCTAATCAATGCACGATGTTCGCCTATGCCTTTCGAGGGGGTTTGCACACTTATGTGATAGCCTTTAGCTTAATCCGAATTCATATCTAGCTCATGTAATTGTTTCACTAGTTCATTTATTCCTAACAAAACGGAAACACCCGAGGCAATACACTTCTCTTGCACTTTCCAAAAGAAAGTTAGTTAGTTCACTATTTCTAGTCACTATTACTTATTACTTTAGTTAATTTAGTTTAATATCTTTGTTCTTATTTCCGAAAATCCAAACAAACAAGCTTAGTTAGTACAATAGCATGATAACTTGCAACTTTAGGGATTCATTGATACTCAATTAAGTCCTTGGAACGAAAATATACTTGGGAAAACTTGTCCAAAAATACGAACAAGTCAATGGCGCCGCTGCCGGGGATTTAAGCGAGTGTTATTAGTGAAACTTAGAGTTTGTTAAGTGTTGTTGGTAGTAGCATTTCTTTTTGTTATTTTTGTTTTGTTCATCTTTGTGGGCTTTGACATTTTCCTTTTGTAGGTGTATGATCACAAGATCACGTGGAGGAAACCTTGAACCATTAGACCTTGAGATCGAGGCACACGCAAGAAGAAGGAATCGAAGTAGAAACCGTCAAAGAGTCATAGAAGAACCACTTGAGATGGAAAACATTGAAGAGATGAATCCTCCACCAAATGGAGATGATGAGCTTCAAAGGGAGAATCCCCAAATTGGGAATCAACAAGGAGGTAATCCACTTCAAAACCCTCCACAAAATCTCATTAATCCCAATCCACCATATCCACTCCAAAACCACCTTCCATATCAAGGATACAATCCTTATCCTTATCCACCTCCACAACAAGCCTACTATCCACCACCTCCACCTCATCCATATCCACTACATCAACACCCATATCCTCCATCTTACCAATATCCTCCACCTCAACAAATCCAAGAAGAATTCGTTCCTCCTCCTCGACATATAGAAGAACCTCAACGTGTGTACCATGGAAGGCCAATGAGGGAATATTTTGAGCCTCAACCTAGGGAGCATTACGATGGGTTGGAAAGACCAAGGGTGGAGGCAAACAATTTCGAGATTAGTGCCTCTTTATTAAGGATGTTGAGGGAGAGACAATTTGAAGGAAGGACGGAGGAAGGATTTGAGGAAGACCCGAATGAACATCTTGCTCAATTCTTGGAGATAGCCGACACTCTCAAGCAAAATGGAGTGTCGGAAGATGCTAAAAAGATGAGGCTATTTCCGTTTACATTGTCGGGGAAAGCAAAAGCTTGGCTACAATCAAGCATTCCCACCGGAGAAGTGAGGACGTGAGAAGATTTGAAGAAGAGATTTATATTGAAGTACTACCCTTCTTCAAAGACGATGGAAGCCAAGCAAAAGATCTCGACGTTCAAACAAGGTCCAAATGAGGGAATCAAAGAAGCATGGGAAAGGTTTACGAGTCTTCTCATCACATGCCCCCATCATGGTTTCCCAATAGAACAAACAACTTGTTGGTTCGTTGGTGGGTTACGATTGGAAGATCAACACCACATTGATTCTTGTGTGGGGGGTTCAATTTGGATGAAATCGGTGGAGGAGATCAATGACATAATAGAGGGGATATCAAACAATACTTTCAAGATGAGAGTAGACCGTGGATGGAGAAATCGGGTAGCTCAAGTGGATGACAATGATAGCATGAAGGCAATGATGGCCACACTCATAGAAAAGGTGAATGTTTTATCTCAATTGAGAGATAATCATTTACCCTTTGGGCAAGTGGATCCTCATATGGGTCCGATTGTAGAGGTGCAATACATGGGTCAACAAGGATACCCACAAAATTCTCAAGGAAATCGACAATATCAAGGGCAACCACCATATCAAAATCGTGCTCAAGGATATCAAGCTCCTCCTCAAAACCGATTCCAAGGGGAATCTTCATCATCTCAAGGCCAAGGGGGTCCATCCCATCAAAATCCGAATTTTCGGAGGAATGAGAATTTGTCGTATTCTAATCCTAAAAGTGCTATTCCATATCCTCCCGGATTTGATCCCGGAGCAAAACTTCCAAATGGAGAAGGGAATTCCTCCACGGACGAGCTTCTTGCACTCCTAATGAAGAGAATGGAAACAAGTGAGAAGAAATCCGAAGCAACCGATTCCATCCTTGCTCAACTTTCGAGTAACCAAAAATCAATGGAATTCCAAATGGGACAATTGGCAACTTCAATTGGATCTCAAACAAACAAGGGTAAATTTCCATCGACAACCGAGGTAAATCCACGTGAGCATTGTAATGCTATTACAATTTCAAGTGGTGAACAATATGGAGTTTCTTCAATGTCAAGTGAAGTAGAAGAGAATGAAGTGGTGAAGGGAAACGAAAGAGAGGAAGAGAAAAAGAAGGAGGTAGAAAAAGATTATTATAAAGAAAAGATTATTATAAAGAAATTGATCGTATACATGAAGAAGGTAAAAAGGAAACACAAATCATTATTAAAATTCTACATGCAATGCTCAACAACAAAGAAGAGACTCATTACATAATCAAACAAACAAATTACACAGAAATTTGAAGAAGCAAATCAAAGTTCACCATCCCAGAGATCCTCAACGGACTTGATAGCGCTTTCTTCGCCTATGAATCCGTCTGCCACCGTTCCCCTGCTCTGAGGGATCTCACTTATCTTCTTGCACTCTTCCTCGCTTAATTCCCAGTCGAAAATATTGCGATTTTCTTCCATCCTTCCTGGATTGTAGCTCTTCACCACGGTACCAACTCCGTGTTGATGTGCCCATCTAAGGATCACCTGTGGAACACTCTTGCCTTTGGCTTTTGCAATTTCCTTTAAGGCCTCGACGCCCACTACTCTTTGCGATCCCCAAAACTGCCAGCTGATCCCAATGTCGCGTAACCGGTTACCACAATTCCTTTGGCCTTGCAGAAATCAACCAACTTCTTCTGGTTCCACACTGGACTAAGTTCAACCTTTTTAATTCAATCATAAATAACAAAATGTTAGTAATCAAATTACAGAGTTAATGAAATTAATGAATGAATGAATTAATAAGTAAGTCTTACTTGATTGACAGCAGGAGGGATTGTTGCAAAAGACAACAAGTCTTCAAGTTTCTTGCAAGTGAAGTTACTAACTCCAATTGTTTTTACAAGCCCTGATCTTTGTGCTTCTTCCATTTTAGCCCAAACAGCCTTGCTATCAAATGGAATAATATTCTTTTTGTTCGCAACGGGATATTCAAAGGCTGATTCTTGCGTCACGCTTACGGGCCAATGGATCAGGTAAAGATCCACATACTCCAGCTTAAGGTTACTGCATGTACATCAAATGGATCAGTTTCAACAGTACTAGTTGTTTCATTAAAATTTAATACGAGATATATATAAATACTTACTCGAGAGATTTCTTGAGAGCGGGGAGTACGCGATCAGCATGAGCATCACTTGCCCATAGCTTTGTACAGATGAACACTTCATCTCGGGATTTGATTAGCCCGCTTTTCAGGGCTTCGTCTACAGCTAGGCCGACGGCTTGCTCACTTCCGTAATGAGCAGCAGTGTCGAAATGCCTGTAGCCACGTTCGATTGCGTTGACCATGGCTTTGACCTCATCGGCAAGGGGTGTAGTGAAACTTGCAGTTCCGAGGCCCAAAAGGGGCATTTTGTAACCGGAGTTCAACTTTATGAGTGATGTCTTTGAAAAAGACCTTGTAGAAACTTTCTACCTTGTAAAAGTTCAGAAAGTTGTCACTAAAGAAAATGCAACAGATATATATGTTGACTAAGGCATTACCAAGCAATAAGTTCAATCATTGCATAAAATTGATAAATCTTAGAACTTGGGATGTTCACTAAGGAGAGTGAACAACAGCCTTGAGGAGGGCTAGGAAGAGGCAATCTTGCATCAAGGTGGATAATTGTTAGGATTAATGCAATATTGAGATGTCATCTGATATTAATGCTTATCAGAAGAGAAACTAGTCATCTGGTTTGAGGCAGGATAGCTAAGTAAAGGTTAACTCAAATGATAAGGTTAGTCATCTAATTTGGATCAAACTCATCTGAGAGAGTGAGGACAACTCTTCTGAGTGCAAGTCCTTTGATCAGTATCAAGGGAGTTGGCCGGGTCCAAGTTTGCTGAAGCCAAGTCAGTTATAGGCATATCAGCAGAGTCAAGTCTGCTAATTTCATGTTAGCGGTTATTTCTATTAGGTAATTAGTTAGTTTGTGGCAGTGTCTAGTGGTAGTGTATCTTTATAAATACACCACTAAGTTCATAGATTGACAGTTAGACTTTGTGTCAAATCTTTGTATAGAGAGAGAGAGAGTGTGTGTAATACCCCAGAATTTTATAATATTAAAATTAATCCAATACATAATTTATTATGTAAGAAGAAAATTATACTATAATATATATATATATATAGATATGGTCGTATGTATATTAATTAATACAAGAACATTTATCAAATGTTTTTCATAACTCTCGCCACATGTATTATTAATTGTTTGAAACTCCATTTTCTTCCTATGCACACATGCTAATTATGAAAATTATTATGAGAATTAAAGTATTGTAAACATTTTCATTTATTCGTTTATTTCCATGATCATTTGTCTCTTAGTGTTCCCCATTCATTTTTCATTATGGAGATCAATGAAGAATGAAATAATTATTTGTAACGTTTTTGTAACATACACAATTATATTACGCCTATTTGTCTAACCTCCACTACCACTTACGCAAATGCTATATATACATGTTATGTTGAGATCATCTCTTATATGCCATTGCCTTTTAATTTCTTTCAATTATTATATTAAATATTATGTTAAGCGTTTAGCTAGATTGTTTGTTATTCTGTGTATCGCACGGCTAGGCGACGATAATTACGGGGCGTTAACGTATCACTTTTACGTTCATCTATCGAGTTGGGTTTTTAATTGCTTTAATCTGTACCGTGATTGGTAGAGTTCTATTGCAATGACATGTTATTCATTATTTAATGTTTTAGATAAATGTTTGAGTTAATTGTTTACTATGTGAATTCATTTCTATTGTTATGTGGCAAAGTTTATGGCAAAGTACATTATATATTGGCAAAGTTTGTGGCAAAGTTATCTAATAGCCAGGGGCTCCAGATAGGGTCCGGGGCCGACGGGTCTTCGGGTGTTAACCCGCCGTGCTCACGTGTGGAACTATCTTAGTCATTAATTTGGCTTTGGGAAGGTCCACAAACATGCGATGTTTACGTGTGGGAATACCTTAGTCATTAATTTGGCTTTGGGAAGGTCCACAAACATGCGATGGTTCACAAAACTCTATTGGCAAAGTTACAATGGCAAAGTATCAATGGCAAAGTATATGTGGCAATGTGAATGTTATTTTGCTAAGTTGCAATTACTTGATTATTTATTTTTAGCATTAACTATTGAATGACTTAAATCCCACTGAGTGTGCTTGCATGCTCACCCCCAACAATTTACAATTTTAGGTTGAAGAGTTGGATGGCGAGGAGTGGTGATGGGAGACGATAATTTATTTAAGATTAAAAGACTATTTTCTCGCATGTTTATTAAATTGAGTTATGATTTTCTTATGGATGTTTGCTTAATTAGTTATTTGTGCACTTCTTAAATTATATTCTAATTGTTTCCGCTGCGGTACTTAACAAGATTTTAATTATATCAAGTGTTACGTCCTTTTATTTTAACGTTATAATTTAAGATTAAATTTTTAGCGCGTTAAAGTTAGTTATTTTAACTACTTTTTGAAAGGTCAATATTTTCGAATTTGGGGTACGTTCTTGTAGACTTGCTAAATTATATCTTTTGAGTTGATAAGTTAAAAATATATTTATGAATGAATAAATTTTAGAAAAATGTTATGTCATCCATCACCGCCTCATCGCTCCAACTCCACAAGGTACGTGAATGTTACTCCCTCCGTCCGCCTATAAGCTTCCCATTTTACCATTTTGGTCCGTCCGTCTATAAGCTTCTCATACCTTTTTTGGTAAGTACTTTTTCTTACACATCACTTTATATCTTACTTTTTCTCTCTATCTCTCTCCTCTCTCAATCACATCACTTGTACTATATCTATTATTTAATCACTTTTCTTAATCTCTGTGCCAAAAAGTAACGTGAAACTTATAGGCGGACGGAGGGAGTATTATAATTTCATATTTTAATTCATCATGCGATATTTTCATGCTATTGCGTTGTATTGATGAATGCTAATGTTTCCAATATGCTATATATGTTGCTATGTTATGTCACGATTAAATTGCTAAATTTCGAGGACGAAATTTTATTAAGTGTGGTAGAATGTAATACCCCAGAATTTTATAATAATAATATTAAAATCAATCCAATACATAATTTATTATGTAAGAAGAAAATTATACTATAATATATATATATATAGATATGGTCGTATGTATATTAATTAATACAAGAAAATTTATCAAATGTTTTTCATAACTCTCGCCACATGTATTATTAATTGTTTGACACTCCATTTTCTTCTTATGCACACATGCTAATTATGAAAATTATTATGAGAATTAAAGTATTGTAAACATTTTCATTTATTCGTTTATTTCCATGATCATTTGTCTCTTAGTGTTCCCCATTCATTTTTCATTATGGAGATCAATGAAGAATGAAATAATTATTTGTAACGTTTTTGTAACATACACAATTATATTACGCCTATTTGTCTAACCTCCACTACCACTTACGCAAATGCTATATATACATGTTATGTTGATATCATCTCTTATATGCCATTGCCTTTTAATTTCTTTCAATTATTATATTAAATATTATGTTAAGAGTTTAGCTAGATTGTTTGTTATTCTGTGTATCGCACGGCTAGGCGACGATAATTACGGGGCGTTAACGTATCACTTTTACGTTCATCTATCAAGGTGGGTTTTTAATTGCTTTAATCTGTACCGTGATTGGTAGAGTTCTATTGCAATGACATGTTATTCATTATTTAATGTTTTAGATAAATGTTTGAGTTAATTGTTTACTATGTGAATTCATTTCTATTGTTATGTGGCAAAGTTTATGGCAAAGTACATTATATATTGGCAAAGTTTGTGGCAAAGTTATCTAATAGTCAGGGGCTCCAAATGGGGTCCGGGGCCGACGGGTCTTCGGGTGTTAACCCGCCGTGCTCACGTGTGGAACTATCTTAGTCATTAATTTGGCTTTGGGAAGGTCCACAAACATGCGATGGTTCACAAAACTCTATTGGCAAAGTTACAATGGCAAAGTATCAATGACAAAGTATCAATGGCAAAGTATATGTCGCAATGTGAATGTTATTTTGCTAAGTTGCAGTTACTTGATTATTTATTTTTAGCATTAACTATTGAATGACTTAAATCCCACTGAGTGTGCTTGCATGCTCACCCCCAACAATTTACAATTTCAGGTTGAAGAGTTGGATGGCGAGGAGTGGTGATGGGAGACGATAATTTATTTAAGATTAAAAGACTATTTTCTCGCATGTTTATTAAATTGAGTTATGATTTTCTTATGGATGTTTGCTTTATTAGTTATTTGTGCACTTCTTAAATTATATTCTAATTGTTTCCACTGCGGTACTTAACAAGATTTTAATTATATCAAGTGTTACGTCCTTTTATTTTAACGTTATAATTTAAGATTAAATTTTTAGCGCGTTAAAGTTAGTTATTTTAACTACTTTTTGAAAGGTCAATATTTTTGAATTTGGGGCGTGACAGAGAGAGAGAGAGAGAGATTTCTAAGTGATTCATACTTGTAATATGTATTTTGTTCAAGTTAATAAAAAGAGTCTCTATCCTCCGTAGACGTAGATCATTTGATTGAACCACGTAAATCCCATGTTCTTGAGTTCTTGTTTGTCTTATTTTATCATTTGTGATTGGAATAGCTAAGTGCAATATTCCATAACACTATCTTATCACATAATTATACGAGTTGGTTACATTTAAATTCAGATATTAATATCTTTCAACAGATTTGTCGTATATATATCTGCCATGTATCAATTCTAAAATTAATGAAATACAATTTCACAATTCTATATCTTTCACTCTCGAATGAAACACATTGCAATTGACCTTCATTTTGTTTGTGATCTAGTTAAGACGTCTCAACACCGAGTGTCTCATGTGTCATCTATAGATCAACTAGTCAATGCTCTCACAAAATCACTTCTCAGGCCTCGCCTACAACTTTTCATAGACAAGATTAGTCTCACCAATGGTACTCCATCTTGAGGGGCATATTAGAATAGATACATAATATTTTAAATTCTACTCCAATATATATGGAAAGTTCTATCCTTATGTCCCATTAATACAATTTATTTTCTTGTAAATTATCTCTATAATTACTGCAACAAAATCCACCAATTGCCTGGGGCGTATAAGAACTTGCCTTCTTGAATACAAATACAGATCGAGCGTTTATCAAACATTATCGCGCGACCAATAATTAGACATTTATGAAATTGAAAACCTAGCTTTCTCAAGTAAAGATTAATATATAGAAATTCCACGTGTACATCAAGAAGGTAAATAACAAAACAGAAAATCAATATAGACTTATTAAAAAATCAAACAAACAAACAAAACAAAATGCAGAGATTTGAAGAAGCAAATCAAAGTTCACCATCCCAGAGATCCTCAACGGACTTGATAGCGCTTTCTTCGCCTATGAATCCGTCTGCCACCGTTCCCCTGCTCTGAGGGATCTCACTTATCTTCTTGCACTCTTCCTCGCTTAATTCCCAGTCGAAAATATTGCGATTTTCTTCCATCCTTCCTGGGTTGTAGCTCTTCACCACGGTTGCAACTCCGTGTTGATGTGCCCATCTAAGGATCACCTGTGGAACACTCTTTGCTTTGGCTTTTGCAATTTCCTTCAAGGCCTCGACGCCCACTACTCTTTGCGATCCCCAGAACTGTCCAGCTGATCCCAATGTCGCGTAACCGGTTACCACAATCCCTTTGGCCTTGCAGAAATCAACCAACTTCTTCTGTTGCCACACTGGACTAAGCTCCACCTTTATAATTCATTCCACAAATAACAAAATGTTAGTAATCAAATTACAGAGTTAATGAAATTAATGAATGAATGAATTAATAAGTAAGTCTTACTTGATTGACAGCAGGGGGGATTGTTGCAAAAGACAACAAGTCTTCAAGTTTCTTGCAAGTGAAGTTACTAACTCCAATGGTCTTCACAAGCCCTGATCTTTGTGCTTCTTCCATTTTAGCCCAAACAGCCTTGCAATCAAATGGAATAATATTCTTTTTGTTTGCAACCGGATACTCGAAGGCTGATTCTTGCGTCACGCTTACAGGCCAATGAATCAGGTAAAGATCCACATAATCCAGCTTAAGGTTACTGCATGTAGATCGAACGGATCAGTTTCAACAGTACTAGTTGTTTCATTAAAGTTTAATACGATATATATATATAAATACTTACTCGAGAGATTTCTTGAGGGCGGGGAGAACGCGATCAGCATGAGCATCACTTGCCCATAGCTTGGTACAGATGAACACTTCATCTCGGGATTTGATTAGCCCGCTTTTCAGGGCTTCGGCTACGGCTAGGCCGACGGCTTGCTCACTTCCGTAATGAGCAGCAGTGTCGAAATGCCTGTAGCCACGCTCGATGGCATTGACCATGGCTTTGACCTCATCGGCAAGGGGTGTAGTGAAACTTGCAGTTCCAAGGCCCAAAAGGGGCATTTTGTAACCGGAGTTCAACTCTACTTCTGGAATACCCATAATGTTGTGTATGTAGTTAATTGCTTTTTGAAAACTCTGTTTTTGCTTTTGCTTTTGCTTTGTAATTGAATGGATTGTGTTTCTATTCTTAATTCTCAAAAATATATATAGATGTGCTGATGAGGTTAATTTCGTAATTTAATTGAAAAGGGAGCTACCCAAAATTGAATGTTGACCAGCTATTTGTTTTTTTTAAAACCTAGTAATGAGGAGAAAACGAGTAGACGCCTTATTTTATTTTTAATTTTCTCTTTCACATGAAAGCATTTTTCGAAAGTCCTAGATCCAATTTATTCATGTCTAGTAAATTAAATACTCCTTATAAGTCGTACGTGCTTAATTTCTTATTATTTATCTGATCAGATCGAGTTTAAACTAAGATAATTTAATTAATGTCAAGTAATTCCAGTCGATTAGACGTCTCCACCCAAGTAGAATACTTGAAGATATAAGAAATAACTGCTCTAGGATAGTAATTCAAAAAGTAAACAACGAGACAAACAACACACAAGAATTTAAGTGGTTCGATCAATGTGATCTACATCCACTGGACCAGACGAGTACTTCTTTGATTGATAAAGAATGTTTACACACTCATTCACTCGGAATAGGATATTTCCTCACTTCACTCGTGAACTCACACAACTCAAAGATTACAAAACGTACTACAATTTCATCCAACCTTTACAATGTACACATATAAGAGTATATAAAGACCAAAGGTAGTTGCTGCTGTTAGGAACTATTTGAGTAGTTAGCAACCGTTTGCAACCGCTTGTAACAACCCATGTGCTCTGTTATTGCCCAACTGAAATGGTAGGTATGCCCTCAAGTAGTTGTAACTGTAATACAGGTAGTTAAACTAACTAACTTCCAGATCAGAAGACTTGTCCATAAAGATCAGAACACTACTTAGTGTGTTGATACTCAACTCTTATGTTCCTGTGATCAAAAGGTGACTCTGCTGATAGACTTCCACTGTGCTGATCTTTACTGTGCTTGGTCAAGTATTGTGCTTGGTCAAGTACTGTGCTGACCAAGTACTGTGCTGATATACCCTGCTGAAGTACTGTGCTGATCCACTCTGCTGAAGTACTGTGCTTGGTATACTCTGTTGAAGTACTGTGCTGACTCAGTACTGTGCTGACCCACTACTGTGCTGACCCAGAACTGTGCTGATCCACCAACTGTGTTGAAATCTAAGCATCACCTCCTCAGCTGATTGAAAACCTTCAACTCATCTGATTTCGGCCTAAGTCACCTTATCTGATCCTATCAGCACACTACTTTCTTAGTGTGCTGACTATGAGATTATGAGATAACACTCACAGGAATTAATGCAGTCCGATAAGTCTAAGACACAAGCCAAACTTCTCTTTTGGCAATGCCTTAGTGAACGCATCAGCAGGGTTCTCCTCTGTAGCAATCTTCACTACCTGGACCACCCCCTTCTCTACAATATCTCTTACAAAGTACAACTTTACATATATATGCTTAGTTCTCTCATGATATCCCTGATGCTTTGCAAGATGTATTGCACTTTGGTTATCACAGAAGACAGTCACACTTCTTTGTGATATACCAAACTCCTTCAAGATCCCCCTAAGCCACATGCTCTCCTTAACTGCCTCAGTTAAGGCTACATATTCTGATTATGTAGTAGATAATGCAACTACGGACTGATGTATTGACCTCCATGATATAGATGTACCAAATAAGGTGAACACATACCCTGTCAAGGACTTTCTTGTGTCTACATTGGCTGCATAGTCGGCATCAACATATCCCACAAGAGCTTCTCCCTCATCTGATATCTTCTGAAATTTCAGACCCTTCTCAGCTGATCCTAGAACATATCTCATGACCCACTTAACTGTCTCCCAATGACTTAAGCCTGGATCACTCATGTATCTGTTGATTACACTCATTGCATGAGTTAAATCTGGTCTACAACACACCATAACATACATTAAACTCTCTACTGCACTGGCATAAGGAACCTTACTCATCTGAGTTCTTTCTTGGCTGTTCTTGGGACACATCTGATTGGATAGCTTCTGATGCTGGCCAATTGGTGTAGAAACTTACTTAGCTTGATGCATCCTAAATCTCTCTAGCACCTTCTTCAGATAGGTAGGCTGATTAAGCTGAATTGCTCCCTCAACTCTACTGATCTCCATCCCAAGGATCACTTTATCTTAACCAAGATCTTTCATCTCAAACTCCCTTTTGAGAATATCTTTCACCTGATTGATATTGTTAATAGACTCTCCTGCTATTAACATATCATCTACATACAGCAGAAGATAGGTAATTGAACTCCCAACTCTTCTGAAGTAAACACAGCTGTCATACAAGCTTCTTGCAAAACCAGCTGAGCAAATGTACTCATCAAACCTTAAGTACCATTGTCTAGGGCTTTGTTTGAGGCCATAGAGTGATTTTCTGAGTAAGCACACTTTGTCTTCTCCATCTTCTATGTCCAACCCTTCTGGTATTTTCATGTAGATCTTCTCATCTAAGGTCCCATGAAGAAATGGTGTGGTCACATCCATCTGATGCAGCTCCAATTCATATAGAGCAACCATAGTCAACAAGATTCTGATGCTACAATGCTTAACAACAGGAGAGAAGATTTCATTAAAGTTAATACCTTCTTTCTGTGTAAATCCTTTAGCTACAAGTCTTGCCTTGTACCTAATCTTTCCACCACTCTGAGCCTCCACCTTCTTCTTGTAGATCCACTTACACCCAACAAGTTTCTTGTTCTTAGGTCTCTCAACAATCTCCCAAGTCTGGTTCTTGTTCAGAGATAACAGTTCTTCCTCCATAGCAACTAACCACTTCTCTTTGTCATGGCAGTTTATGGCTTCTGTGTAAGTTTTAGGCTCCAGAGACTCCACCTTATCTGATCCTATCAGCACACTACTCACTTAGTGTGCTGACTATGAGATTATGAGATAACACTCACAATTAATATTGTAGTTGATGAACAATTCATATTGACAATTATGTATTAATTTAAATCAAATTAATCTGTTAAAACTAAACATTAAACCACCACAAACACAAAGAGACGGAGGTTTGCAATGGTTTTTCAATGACTTGGATGAAAATGGTCAGCTAATCAAAATTTGCAAAGGAAAGCAAAGTGGTTGCAATTTTCAACGGATTTTTCAACGACTCTTAGCCACTGATAAAACGGCTCCGTTTAACCACAGCTCATCGCAAATTTAAAATTGGAATTTGTGACGGTCTCTTGCCCATCCCAAAACGTTCAGTACATAAAACATGGAAATTAGTGACAGGCGGATTTGCAAAGGCCGGTAATCCCTCGCAATTAGCAACATAATTGGTCAACTTGACAAAGTCAACCAGATTTGCAACGAATAAGAAAATTGTCACAATTTGAGATGAATATTAAACCAAAAAAAATGGCGCCGTATAAAGCTAATTTGCGACAAATTTCAGCTGCCCATTTGCGATAACTCCCCGTATGTCGTGCTATTAAAGGGAAAAAAATTTAACGCGTTGTTGCGACAGTAAAAGTCATCGCAAATTTTCGACACTTGACGTGGTGGTCGAGAATCCTCCGGACGCTACACCGGCACGGGTTCGAACCCAGCTCAATTTTTTTTTTAGTTTTGTGACGGCCATAATAGTCGCAATTTATGACGACTTACGACGAAAATATCTGTCGCAAATTGGCAACGAATTTTTGACCCAGTGGATTACGGGTCGTTATCCATTTGCTACTAATATAGTCATCACAAATTTGCAACGGATATTGTAGTCGTAAATTTGCGACGGCTTTCAAAAATTTGGCGTTAATCTTTGCGACGACCCAAAAGTGGTTAAATCAAACCTAACACCTCGACTGCCTCAAAATTTAAATAGCCATTGACACTTTGTGACAACACAAGCCTATCGCAAAATTTAATAATGCCTTGCAACGATTTATCTTCGCAAATTCAAGAAAAAAAATGTTTTTTTCATTTCTGAGTTCATAAATTTGTGAGTAAAATATTAGTCACAAAAACGAACTAAAATTAATATAATACTCAGGACTTAGAAGTGTGCTTGGGACTTAGGAGTGTGCTCCTCTCTAGGTCTCAGGTTCGAACCCTCTAAGGTGCAAACAATTTCTATGGGGTCAGTCCATACAGAGCACAAATCTCTGGCTTTAAATGGGACCCCCACAAGTGGGCGGTGGGATTGGTCCCCCGGGATTAGTCGGTCCTTGTACCGGATACCCGAGACTTCAAAAACAAAAACGAACTAAAATTAATAAAATACTCTACATCTCATATTTGTTATGGTCCCAGACGAATATTTAAGGAGTTTAGTTGGGGGTCGACTATTGAAGACTTGATTTTTTTTTCTTAAATTAATTGATTTAATAAATATCATGAAACCTTGACTTTTACATTTTTCCAGCCGTTGAATATGGGCATGGAAAGTACATTGAAATCAAAAGGTTTTTGGAGGTATTCATGACTTGGACAGGAAACAACGGCGGGTCTTGGGGGGCAAGTGGAGGTATCTTTTGATTTTAAACAATGTTTAGTTAACAGTCCTTCACTTATTTTTGGTAGAAGAAGCATAATTAATTGAATGAATGAAATAGTTAAAAAAATGGGAGAAATGTATATTTCGTGTGTGTCTTCTGTAAAGGAATACATGGTCTTAATTACAATTGAGTAATGAGTAAAGGAAACTAAGACTAATTTACTACAAATCAAGCTAATTGATTTACAGAACAAAAATTAAGGAAATTAAATCAATTATCTTTAATAGTCCCCCTCAAGTTAGAGCATGGATATCAAGAATGCCCAACTTGTGAACAAGTGATCGAAATGACTCCACTCCTAACACTTTAGTGAATATGTCGGCAACTTGAGTCTTGCTTGATATATATGAAGTCTTGATTTTTTCTTTGTTAATGCATTAATTCCCGAATGAACTGACAATCAATCTCAATATGTTTTGTTCTTTCGTGGAATACTGGATTAGAAGCAATATGCATGGACGATTGATTATCACAATATAAGCTTGTAGATGTTGTTAACTCTTAAATGCTTTACATTATCAACAACATCTTAATTTGACCTTCCTTGATTTATTCTAAGTCTTTTCTGAAATGTTACATTAAATGTTGTACTAAATGCTCTCACATTCAGGAACGATTCTAGAAGCTTCTACAAGAGTCTGGAACCTGGAAGATTCCAGAAGGTTGGAGAACGTGCTAGAAGGCCTTGGAGCATTGTAGAACGACCTGGAAGATGGCAGAAGGATCTAGAAAGATCATGGAGGTTGAGGTCCTAAAAAATAGGATCTCATAATGGAATGATCTAGAAGCTGTGTATTTCTCTATAAATACCGCAAGAGCCTCTCATTTCAAAGCATGCATGATTCGGGTGGAATTTACACATTTTAGGGGCACATGTGAGGTGTATTTTGAAGTGGATTTCATTGAATTATGCATGGAATATGATTATTTAAGCCAACATGAGAGAAAGGTTGTGTTTTGTCGGTTTCGTAGGAAAAACGATGGAATTTGGAGCAAAACACATACCACAAGTGATCGGACTGGAAAGAGGAGTGCACAGTTGGATTCGTCGCGGAAAACGGAGTGGATTAGCCGAAGGAATCAAGTCAATCCGACACCCGAGGCGAAAGTTATGCACGAAACGAGAAAAGGCCGAAATCGAGGTGCAAGGCAACTCGACCGAGTGACCTTACTCGGCCGAATCTGAGAGTTTGGCCTCGACTGCGCACTCGGCCGAGTGACCTTACTCGGCCGAATCTGCGAGTTGGAGTTTTTCTGCGCACTCGGCCGAGTAACCCAACTCGGCCGAGTTGAATTGAAGATTTTGAAGATCACTCGGCCGAGTAAGCCAACTCGGCCGAGTAACGCGCATACCCTGTTTTTGTGAAGATTCGATTAACACCCCAACTCGGCCGAGTGACCCCAACTCGGCCGAGTCACTTCCAAATTCGGTGCCAAATGCATATTTTCTCCATTTTCGAGGGACTAACTTGCAAAGATCATATCCAAACCCTACCCCAACACTATAAATACCCCAATTCTTAAACTTCACACCATCTTACCCCTCTCTCAAGAATTCTTCACACATTAACACACACTTGGAGGTTTTGGGCCATAACTTCTTCAATTCAACACCAAATCATGCAAGGGAGGAGCCACTAGCTTGGGAATTCAATTCCTCACCACACCATAGTCTAAGCTTTCTTTTATTTTCGCTTTTTATTGCTTTGATCTTTGTTGATTTTGTAATTTCATTATGTATTTGAGTAGCTAAACAAATTTGTGGTTCTAAGGCATTGTAAGACTTGGATTGATGTTTATGAGTAATTTCTTGCTTTAATTGGTGTTTATTTCTTATTTGCATATTCATTTATCCATTGCAAAGCATGTTGTTAGTGGCCATAATGATTTGCTTGATCCATTGTTAATTGGGGTAGTATCGAGAGATTTATTCCATTTAATCGTATGCGAATGTGCAACCCGGTATTATTATGATCTCGAGAGAGGATTAATTATCGGAGAGGGAATCGAATGATCTTAGGAGCTATTTTAGATGGTGTAATGTTTGTGATGTAGACATACGAGCTTATATTACATTGCATCTTTGAATTAATTTGTATCGAGAGATCGATTAGTTCTTCTTTTGCGATCACCTTATATGAGATAACCTTAATGGCCCTTTAAACAAGATAACTCTTATAAACGGATGTCTAAGTACTACAATTGCCTTGGAACCCACCCTTTCTCTTTGAGTGACACCGATTTTACTTTCGTTTTACTTGTTTGCTTGGTATTTGATCGATTTCGTCTTTGCTCTTTATTACTTATTTGTGACACTTGTTAGGTAATATTAGAGTAATTCACACCACTCAAATTATCAATCACGTCTATTTAGAATTCGACTAGCAAACTACATTTTTACGCTTAACCTCCTTGTGGGATCGACCTCGTGCTTATCACGCTACGATAGACACCGTACGCTTGCGGTTGTTTATTTTAGTGTTGTATAACACGTGAATCAATGCACTATTCGAGTAACACCTCCTTGAGCGTTCAACCCTAGTTAGGAGTTATGGTCAGTAGTTGTATCTTTTAACGTACGCCGAGGGATACCACACCTTCCAGTGTACTTAGTTCTAGTCTTGTATCGAGTGAGAGTGAATCATAGATCAGATTAGTTCTTTAGACAGTGTTGTATAACACGTGAATCAAGTTTATGGCGCCGCTGCCGGGGAGGTTTTTATAAGCTCTAGAGTGTAGGCTAAGAGAGTTTTAGTTTAGACACTTTACTTGCTTTCCTTATTTGCAAAAATCCAAAAATATTTGTTTGTTTTACCTTGATTTCACTTGTGATTCTTACTTTATTTTGAACTTTTGTCTAGACATGGCATATGATCACCCGAGCTAGGAGAAATCGACAAGAGTTGCTACCTCTAGACCCGGAAATCGAAGTTCGTTGTCGAAGACAAAACGCCGAAAGAAGAAGGATTGAATTAGAAGCCATGAATCGAAGGGAGAATCCTATTGTGGAAGAGGAAAGGAACCAAGAGGATGTTGGAGGCATAGTAGAGCCTAATGGGAATGGTGGTAATCGACCACAAGGAGGCATAAGAGATAACCTCAACCGGAGGATGGAAGGGAATGTTAATGTTGAAGGAGATGGAGAGCAACGGGAGGACAATGGAAATCAAAGAGTTTTGAGAGACCACTTCCGCCCTATCCCAAGGCCCTATGGAGGAGCGGGTCGGGAACCCGTTGATGCTCATAACTTTGAGCTCAAGCCGGCCTTAATCATGATGGTGCAAAACAACCAATTCGGAGGGTTGTCGAAGGAGGATCCTAACCTTCATTTATCTCAATTCTTAGAGATAAGTGGGACGGTGAAGATAAACCGAGTTCCTCAAGATTATATTCGTCTCCAATTGTTCCCATTCTCACTCCGTGATCGTGCAAAGCAATGGTACATGTCCCTTGATCTAAGAACCATTGAGAATTGGGCCGACCTTGTTGATGCCTTCCTTATGAAGTACTTTCCTCCAAGCAAGACCATCAAGATAAGAGGAGAAATTTCTTCCTTTATGCAAGATGATGATGAGTCGTTAGCCGAGGCTTGGGAGCGTTTTAAAGATTTGATAAGGAGTTGCCCTCAACATGGTTTCTCAAGAAACCAATTGATTTGCTATTTCTACAATGGGATGGACCATAGAACAAGAGGGATGGTGGATGCCTCGGCCGGTGGAGGTTCTTTATTGGGAAAGACGACGGATGAAGGTTATGTGCTTCTAGAGGAGATGGCAAAGAACGGACATCAATGGCCATCCGAGAGAAGGCAAGCCCAGAAAGTTGCTTCCACTAAGGAGTCGGATGATTTTGCTACTTTATCCAACAAGATGGACAAGTTGACTTCGATGATGGCGGCCAAGTCATTAATGGGACCTAGTGATGAACAATATGAAGAGGCCCATTATATGAACAATCAAAGGGACCGTCAATTTCGAGAAAGAGGTTGGAACGAGAGGCAAAACACTCCTAACCCAAATCACTACCATCCCGGATTGAGGCAACATGAGAATTTCTCTTATGCCAACACAAGAAATGCCATTATCCCACCTCCAAATTTTAATGTGAGAGATGGAGCTATTGTGGAGTCTTCATCAAAACCATCAATGGAGGATATGTTTGGTACTTTTATGGGGGAAACCACGAAATTTATGAGAGAGACTAGAGAGAATGCAAATATAACTCGGCAAAGATTTGAGGAACAAGGAGAAATGATCAAGAATATGGCAAACAATATGAAAGCCATGGAAAAGCAAATGAGCCAACTCTCTAATGTCGTCGGTAGTCAACACACTCCGGGGCAATTTCCTTCAAACACGGAGCTCAACCCCAAGGAGCATTGCAAAGCTATAAAGCTAAGAAGTGGGACGAGTTACGATGGGCCAAAGATGCCACAAGAGGAGGAAATGGTAATGGCACCCGAGGATGTCGACAAAGAAGATGGACAAGAGAAAGAAAGGCAAGAGGAGATAGTGAGGGAAGAAGAGAAAGTAGAGGAGAAAAGGAGTGAGGAGGCAAGAATGCGGTACCTCTCCCATACCCTCAAAGGTTGAAGAAGAAGGGCTTGGACAACAAATTTGCTAAGTTTGTGGAGATGTTCAAGAAGATCCACATCAACATCCCCTTCGCCGAAGCTCTAGAACAAATGCCCCACTACTCTAAGTTCTTGAAAGAAATCATGTCAAACAAGAGGAAGATGGTGGAGTATGAAACGGTGCATTTGACCGAAGAATGTAGCTCAATCATTCAAGCAAAGCTACCTCAAAAGCTTAGAGATCCCGGATCTTTCACCCTACCATGTGTTATTGGATATGGAGGTACATTTAAAGCTTTGTGTGATTTGGGAGCTAGCATTAATCTTATGCCTTTGTCCATATTCAAGTCACTTGGTTTGGGGAAGCTTACACCAACCACCATGAGCCTTCAATTGGCGGATAGATCCATGACTTACCCCTTGGGTATAGTAGAGGACGTGTTGGTTAAGATCGATAAGTTCATATTCCCGGTGGATTTTGTGGTGTTGGATATGGAGGAGGACAAGTATATTCCACTCATCTTGGGAAGGCCATTCTTGGCAACCGGTGGAGCAATTATCAATGTGAGGAAAGGGGAGTTGGAGCTTCAAGTGAACAATGAGAAAGTATTGTTCAATATCTACAAGGCCATCAAGTTTAGAGATGATGAGGATGAGGTCTTTGAGTGCAACATGATCAATAGTATGCAAGCTTGTGTGGATATGCACGTGGAAAAGAGCAACTCAAAGGATCCACTTGATTTTTGCATAAGAGAATCTCTTAACTCACTCTCTTCTATTCCCTTTGATTTCAATTTTGATGAGCTTAATGATATAGAATTGTTTGAATATATGTCTTCTCTTGATGTTTTGAAGGAACTTCCAATCAAAAAGGAGGAGAAATTCATGGAGATACGACAAGAAGCCAAGTTTGGGGGGGTTTTACTTGAAGAGTGTCAAGGATTTCCTCACAAAAATCTTGATACTTGGCCCTCATGTTATGCATTGGAAACATCAAAGGAGGAAGCTAAAGAGAAACCAAAAGCTCAAGAGAAGGGGAGGAAGCTCGACTTGAAACCACTTCCGGAGCACTTGAGATATGCTTATCTTGAACAAGGTGAACTCTTTCCGGTTATTGTTTCTTCACACTTGCATGAGCTTGAGTTAGAAAAATTGCTTAGGGTGCTTAGAGCTTATAAATCGGCTATTGGTTGGGATATTTCGGATTGGAAGGGTATATCGGCTCATATTTGCATGCATAAAATTAGACTAGATGAGTCTATTAAGCCTAAAGCCCAAGGTCAAAGAAGATTGAACCCCATTATGCAAGATGTAGTAAGAAAAGAAGTGTTGAAGTGGTTAGATAATGATATAATTTTTCCTATAAGTGATAGTGAGTGGGTGAGCCCAACACAAGTGGTACCTAAGAAGGGGGGTATGACCATTGTTACAACCGATACCTTAGAGGTAATTGCTTCTAGGACCACCGTGGGATGGAGAGTATGCATTGATTATCGTATGTTGAATAATGCCACTAGGAAAGATCATTTTCCTTTGCCCTTTATTGATCAAATGTTGGATAGGATGGCGGGATACGAGTATTATTGCTTTCTTGATGGTTACTCGGGATATAATCAAATTTTGATTGATCCTAAAGACCAAGAGAAATCAACTTTTACTTGTCCTTATGGTACTTTTGCTTTTAGGAGAATGCCATTTGGATTGTGTAATGCCCCCGCCACCTTCCAACGATGCATGATGGCTATTTTTCATGGTATGATTGAAAACATAATGGAGGTATTCATGGATGATTTTTCCGTGTTTGGTTATTGCTTTGATACATGTCTACGTAACCTCTCTTGTGTTTTACAAAGATGTATAGATACCAACTTGGTGCTTAATTGGGAGAAATGCCACTTCATGGTGAAGGAAGGGATTGTGCTTGGGCACAAGGTTTCGGCTAAAGGGCTTGAAGTTGATAGGGCAAAGATTGTAGCTATTGAGAAGTTACCTCCACCAACCAATGAGAAGGCGGTTAGGAGTTTTCTTGGACATGCCGGGTTTTATAGAAGATTTATCAAGGACTTTTCAAAGATAGCCAAGCCCATGTGTGCATTGTTGGAGAAGGGTGCCACCTTCATTTTTAGTGAAGAGTGTATAAAGTCATTTGAAATCTTGAAAGAGGCCTTGATAAAAGCTCCCGTGTTGGTGATACCCGATTGGAGCCAACCATTTGAGATTATGTGTGATGCTAGTGATTATGCGATTGGAGTAGCTTTGGGTCAAAAGAGAGACAAGCTCTTTCGAGTGATCTACTATGCAAGCAAAACATTGAATCCGGCTCAAAGGAACTACACCACAACGGAGAAGGAGATGCTAGCCGTGGTGTATAGCTTCGATAAGTTTAGAGCTTATTTGGTTGGAGCCAAAACAATCGTGTACACGGATCACACGGCTTTAAAGTACTTGGTTGAGAAGAAGGAGGCCAAACCGAGGTTGATAAGATGGGTACTCCTCTTGCAAGAATTTGACGTGGAGATAAGGGATAGAAAGGGATGTGAAAATGTGGTAGCGGATCACCTCTCAAGGCTTGAGAATGTAGAAGAAAAGGACATCCAAGTTCCTATTAAAGAGTGGTTTCCCGATGAGCAAATCCTTGCCATCAAAGAAACATGTCCATGGTTCGCCGATTTTGTGAACTACATAGCCACCGGAACACCACCACCAAATCTCTCATTCCATCAAAAGAAGAAGTTTTATCATGATGTCAAGTTCTATGTTTGGGAGGATCCATTCCTCTATAGATGGTGTTCGGATATGATCATGAGGAGGTGCCTAGCGGAAAATGAGTGGGAAAAAGTGATTGTGGAGTGCCATTCATCTTCTTATGGAGGGCACTTTGGAGCAAATCGGACCGCCCACAAAATTCTTCAAAGTGGTTTCTATTGGCCATCCATCTTTAGGGATTGTGAAGCTTTTGTGAAGAAGTGTGACAAGTGTCAAAGGATGGGGAACATTTCAAAGAGGCATGAGATGCCTATGAAGAATGTGATTGAGGTGGAGCTTTTTGATGTGTGGGGGATAGACTTTATGGGGCCATTCCCCAATTCCCATGGATTTTCATACATCCTTTTGGCCATTGATTATGTTTCTAGGTGGATTGAGGCCATTCCAACCACTACAAATGATGCCAAGGTGGTCCTCAACTTTTTGAGGAAAAATATTTTCACTCGTTTTGGTACTCCAAGAGCACTAGTGAGTGATGGTGGTTCACACTTTTGCAATCGATGGCTAGATCAACTCTTAGCAAAGTATGGAGTGAAGCATAGGGTGACCACACCTTATCATCCTCAAGCAAATGGACAAACGGAGCTTGCTAACCGAGAAGTGAAGCAAATCTTGGAGAAGACCGTTGGGTTGAAGAGGAAGGATTGGGCCATCAAGTTAGATGATGCTCTTTGGGCATATCGAACCGCCTATAAGACACCTTTGGGCACATCTCCTTACCAACTTGTGTATGGTAAATCTTGTCATCTACCCGTGGAAGTGGAGTTGAGAACTCGTTGGGCCATCAATGAGTTGAATCTTGATCTTAAGGCATCCGGAGAAAGAAGGAAGATGATGCTTAATGAGCTTGATGAGTTTAGGAATGGAGCCTTTGAGAATTCCAAGATTCATAAAGAGAGAGCCAAGAGGTTTCATGACAAGATGATTGAAAAAAGGGAGTTCCAAGTGGGAGAACAAGTTCTATTGTTCAATTCAAGGTTGAGGCTATTTCCGGGCAAATTGAAGTCAAAGTGGTCGGGGCCCTTTGTGATTAAGAATGTGACGCCCATGGGAAATGTGGAGTTTGTTGATAAAGATGGAACAACTTTTGTGGTTAATGGTCAAAGAGTGAAGCACTACTTTGGAAATGAGCAAATTCGAAGGGTGGAAACACTTCACTTGATTGAGGCTTGAAAGAAGAAGCAACCGTCCGGCATAGGACGTTAAAAATAGCGCTTCTTGGGAGGCAACCCAAGGGTTTATTGCTTTCTTGTTTTTATTACTTTAATAGTGTTGATAGCTTAGTTTCTTTGTAGGTATGGATGAGGAGAATTGTGGATATCTTGTTTTGGATAATGAAGAAGAAGCAAGGCCAACTTTGGAGGAAGAAAGCAAGTGATGCAATGGTGATCTTTGAAGAGCATTGGATGTGCAAGGAGGGAGGTAACAACTTGTATCCCCAAACTTAGAATTTATACATAGTAAAATTCTAAGTTTGGGGGAGTTATTTTTCTTTTATTCTTTTACTAGTTGTTACCCTTGCACCGGTTCGTCATTCTACTTGTGTCACATTTTGCACCGGCGCACACTTGGCTTTCACATGAGTATATTGGTTTAGTTGGCTTTGAGCATATGTTGGGTAGTGGACAATTGGTGAAATGTGAGCATGAATAGTCATTGGAATCCATTGTTGAGTAGTTATGGTGATGTCTATTTGCTTTGAATGTAAGCATGATTGATGTTGGATATAGTTTCATGATTGTGCTCATATTTGTGATCTTGGATAGCATGGATATATGATGTGTTGTTGTTTGGGAGCATTTGATGATTGTGAGAGTCCTATTGAATAAGCCGGTGAGAATTGAGCCTTAAATCGAGCATGTAATCCGGTTTAGTTCATTTAAGAGTGGACTAGGTTATTGCTAGTGATCCTAGAACTTGCCCAAGTTCTTGTTTGAAAGCATGATTGTGTGAAATGATGTGATGTGATATAGGCCATCTTGTTCTAAAAGAGTCACTTAGCCAGAATTTCCCAAAACCGAAGTAATTTTCCGTAGCTAGCCCCTTGAGCTTAATTCCTCATTTTCTTGGCAAACTACAATGTTAACCACTTAGCCTTTTTGAGCCTTTTGATTCCCATATCTAGTGGGGGATAAAAGACAAAGTGGAAAACATGTGTTTGAATGAACATCTTTGGTGAAAAGAAAAGTTGGAAAAGTTGAAAGAAGAAAAAGAGAAAAAAAATGAAAAGAAAATCAAGGAAAAGAAAAGAGGGACAAAGGGCCCCAAAAGCTTGAAAAGAAAAAAAAAATGGTTCAAAAGATGAGGTGATGAATGCTTGAAAAAGAATGGAAAAAGAAAAAGTGAGGATAGAGTTTGTAAACTTTGAAAGTAAAAGCACAAATTGTACAAAAGCAAGCTTTGTCCTCCACTAGAAGAGTCACAATTTCCAAATTCATCCTACCTTGTCCAAAGAGCCAATATTACATCCTTGATTAAGTCCTATTGATCACATTGTTGAGCATTTGAGTGTGTGTAGAGAGTAGAAGTTGGGCAAGCATATGGTGATTACATAGCATGACTTGGTTGATGAGTGCATTAATATCCTTAACTTGTTTGTGTGTTTGAGAGAAACACTCCATCATGTGAGTAGAGGACTTGAACATTTGGATTATGTTTCCCATCACAATATGTTGTGTACTTGTGCATTCTTTGATCTATGAATGTGGATTGCAACAGTGAGCCTATAGCTTTCATTGAGAAATGCACTTGGAGAAAGAGATATCATTACATCTTACTTTGCATGTGTGATTTGCATTGAATATTCCATTGTGATCATTCCACCCTCATTGCTTTAAGTGCTTAGTTGTTTGAGGACAAACAACATTTTAAGTTTGGGGGGGTTTGATTCGGGTGGAATTTACACATTTTAGGGGCACATGTGAGGTGTATTTTGAAGTGGATTTCATTGAATTATGCATGGAATATGATTATTTAAGCCAACATGAGAGAAAGGTTGTGTTTTGTCGGTTTTGTAGGAAAAACGATGGAATTTGGAGCAAAACACATACCACAAGTGATCGGACTGGAAAGAGGAGTGCACGGTTGGATTCGTCGCGGAAAACGGAGTGGATTAGCCGAAGGAATCAAGTCAATCCGACACCCGAGGCGAAAGTTATGCACGAAACGAGAAAAGGCCGAAATCGAGGTGCAAGGCAACTCGGCCGAGTGACCTTACTCGGCCGAATCTGAGAGTTTGGCCTCGACTGCGCACTCGGCCGAGTGACCTTACTCGGCCGAATCTGCGAGTTGGAGTTTTTCTGCGCACTCGGCCGAGTAACCCAACTCGGCCGAGTTGAATTGAAGATTTTGAAGATCACTCGGCCGAGTAAGCCAACTCGGCCGAGTAACGCGCATACCCTGTTTTTGTGAAGATTCGATTAACACCCCAACTCGGCCGAGTGACCCCAACTCGGCCGAGTCACTTCCAAATTCGGTGCCAAATGCATATTTTCTCCATTTTCGAGGGACTAACTTGCAAAGATCATATCCAAACCCTACCCCAACACTATAAATACCCCAATTCTTAAACTTCACACCATCTTACCCCTCTCTCAAGAATTCTTCACACATTAACACACACTTGGAGGTTTTGGGCCATAACTTCTTCAATTCAACACCAAATCATGCAAGGGAGGAGCCACTAGCTTGGGAATTCAATTCCTCACCACACCATAGTCTAAGCTTTCTTTTATTTTCGCTTTTTATTGCTTTGATCTTTGTTGATTTTGTAATTTCATTATGTATTTGAGTAGCTAAACAAATTTGTGGTTCTAAGGCATTGTAAGACTTGGATTGATGTTTATGAGTAATTTCTTGCTTTAATTGGTGTTTATTTCTTATTTGCATATTCATTTATCCATTGCAAAGCATGTTGTTAGTGGCCATAATGATTTGCTTGATCCATTGTTAATTGGGGTAGTATCGAGAGATTTATTCCATTTAATCGTATGCGAATGTGCAACCCGGTATTATTATGATCTCGAGAGAGGATTAATTATCGGAGAGGGAATCGAATGATCTTAGGAGCTATTTTAGATGGTGTAATGTTTGTGATGTAGACATACGAGCTTATATTACATTGCATCTTTGAATTAATTTGTATCGAGAGATCGATTAGTTCTTCTTTTGCGATCACCTTATATGAGATAACCTTAATGGCCCTTTAAACAAGATAACTCTTATAAACGGATGTCTAAGTACTACAATTGCCTTGGAACCCACCCTTTCTCTTTGAGTGACACCGATTTTACTTTCGTTTTACTTGTTTGCTTGGTATTTGATCGATTTCGTCTTTGCTCTTTATTACTTATTTGTGACACTTGTTAGGTAATATTAGAGTAATTCACACCACTCAAATTATCAATCACGTCTATTTAGAATTCGACTAGCAAACTACATTTTTACGCTTAACCTCCTTGTGGGATCGACCTCGTGCTTATCACGCTACGATAGACACCGTACGCTTGCGGTTGTTTATTTTAGTGTTGTATAACACGTGAATCAATGCACTATTCGAGTAACACCTCCTTGAGCGTTCAACCCTAGTTAGGAGTTATGGTCAGTAGTTGTATCTTTTAACGTACGCCGAGGGATACCACACCTTCCAGTGTACTTAGTTCTAGTCTTGTATCGAGTGAGAGTGAATCATAGATCAGATTAGTTCTTTAGACAGTGTTTTACACTTAAGTCTATTTGCGGATTCAGGCACCTGCCTCGATCGTAGTTTCTGTTTGTGGAATGTTGAAGTAATTGCTGAGACATTTCACACGACATTTTCGTATATAACTTAGGAACTGAGTTATTGTTTCGCCGTAAGGCTTAGCATAGGTTTTGTTATTAATAAAATCTATGTTAAAAATTATTCCATTGTGTTCGTATTGTGTTTTAGTGTTTTAGACTTCCGCTGTGTACTGTGTTTACTTATTCACATTCTGTTAGAGTTAATGCTACACTAATTGTCACAACATTCAGTGTAACATTGTTCTATTTTTTACTTAAACACTAGATACCATCCCCACGCACACTTTCAAAGCTCAATGGTTGGTCAAGGCTTATTTGTAGGTCTTGAAGCAAATATCTCAACCAAGTTATCTCACAGGCTGTAGTAGCAATCGATTTGTATTCGGCTGAAGATCTAGACAACGTGCTTTGTTTTTTGCTTTTCCAAGAAATGAGAGATTTTCCTAAGAAGACGCAATAATTTGTCACTAATCGTCGAGTGTTTACATATCCTACCCAATCTGCATCGCAAAACCCAACTAGATTAATATCATTTTTGGATGGAAAAAATAATCCTTATCTCGATGAACCTTTTAAGTAGCGAAGTAAACAATGAATAGCTTCAAAAGAGATTTTTGATCTGGTGAATAAATCATTTTTCCCACCAATCTTTGGTAGTGTGTCGGATCTTTGAGTAAATCTCCATCAGTAGTGGTGAGCTTCAACAATTGTTCCATAGGAATCTTTGCTGGTTTCGCACCAAGTAAACATGTTTCTTGTAAAATGTCAAGGGTGTATTTTCTTTGGTTAATGGAGATGCCCTTCTTAGAACGGGCTATCTCAATACCAAGAAAATACTTCAATAGTCCAAGATCCTCAATCTTGAAATATGATGCAAGAGATGTCTTCACGACCGGTGTTAATGGTCTTTTGATCATTTCCTAATATATTAATATTATCCACATATAACAAAATAATTGTGAATGAGTGACTACAAACCTTTGTAAAGAGAGAATGGTCGTATTGTGATTGTTGAAATCCAAATTTAGTGACTACAGAGTGAAATTTATGAAACCATTCTCGTGGGGATTGCTTTAGGCCATATAAAGACTTGTGAAGTCGACATTTCTCCTGTCGACAAAAACCAGGAGGTGGATGCATGTTGACCTCTTTTGAAAGATCTCCATGTAAAAATGCATTTTGGACATCCATTTGGTGAAGATTCCATCCACGAACTGAAGCAATGACAAGAAGACAATAGAGTGTTGTATGTTTGGCTACGGGAGCAAATGTTTCATTATAATTGTAAATGTATTTAGAATGGTTTCATTGATTGTAAAGTGACCTAATGGTCATGTATATATACAAGAGAAGAGTAACTAATCAAGATTAGTTATCCAACTAACTAACTAACTAACTAACAAGAAACTAATTAACTATATTGACACCCCCCCCCCTTAGCTAGACGGATGGGGACATACGCGAAGCTTAGATCTAAAAAACTCAAATAGCGGACGAGGAAGACTTTTTGTGAAGATGTCTGCTACTTGTAGGTTGGAGGGCACAAATTGAGTTGATAGGCGACCAGAGAACTAACTCACGAACGAAATGATAATCAATATCTATATGTTTGGCCCTTTTATGTGCGACAGGATTCTGGTTGAGAAAGAGAGCATTTTTTTGTCGCATAGTAGGCGAGGAGGTTTTGTGGGTAAAGCTTGGAGTTCACGAAGGAGAGAGGTAACCTAGATGAGTTCGGATGTAGTATACGCCATTGCTCAGTATTCAGATTCACATCTTGATCTGGATACAGTGGGTTGTTTCTTAGCACTCTAAGAGACGAGTTTTGGACCTAAGAAGATGGAGTAGACGCATGTTGATCGACGAGTGTCTAGGCAACGAGCCCAATCATAGAGTGCCTTTGACATATCGGAGAATACGTTTGACCGTCTAGAAGTGATCGACCGTTGGAAAAGATTGAAACTAGCTAATGGTATTAACAGCGAAGGAGAGGTCAGGGCACGTAATTATCAGATATTGTAAGGCGCCGACTAGTGAGCGGTACTGGGTGGAGTCCGAATATGAAGTGTTGAGAACACGGAGATGGTCGGTCGAGGAGAGAGGAGTGGATACAGGTTTAGAGTCCAGCATGTCGGCACGGGAAAGAATATCGCGAGCATATTTGGATTGGCTGAGAAAGAGACCAGACGAAGTGTAAGTAATTTCTAAGCCAAGAAAGTAATTGAGTTTACCTAGATCTCTGATGGCAAACTCATTCTGGATGCGAGTAATTAGGCGAGCAATAGCGGAGTCATCATTTCCAGTGATGATGATGTCATCAACGTAGACGAGGAGGTAAAGAGTTTTGGTCGCCTGATGGAGAAGAAATAGAGATGTGTCAGATTTACTTTCAATAAAACCTAAGGAGAGAATGAAAGTGCTAAAGTGAAGAAATCAGGCTCTAGGTGCCTGTTTTAAACCGTATATAGCCTTATTAAGGCAGCAGACGTAGTCTGGGCAAGCAGGGTCAATGTGACCAAGGGGCTGCTCTATGTAGACCGATTTAGTGAGGTGGTCATGAAGAAAGGCATTGTTAACATCTAATTGGCGAAGAGACCAATTTTTTAGAACAACAGGGGAGAGAATGATGCGAACAGTGGAAACTTTGATGACCGGACTGAAGGTGTGGTCGTAATCAAAATCCGGAAGTTGAGAAAACCCTTGGGCGATGAGACGAGCTTTGTGGCAATCAAAATCAGGTATGTGTTTTCCACTTCGTTTCGAGGTTGTTTTCCTTGACACATAAGTATTAATTTAAATCGAATTAATTTTAAAATGGAGGAATTATATTTTTTGATCAAAATGGAGGTTGTGTGCTTTGTTCTGAACCATTGGAAGAACCCTAATTTCACACCTCTATTGTGTGTGATTTTCACATAATAGTGGGACTCACTGCCCCACCACCTTTCCCGGCAGCGCCAGCCCTCCACCCTCTAGTCCCGTAATTGCAGCCGCCTTTCAACGAGTAGACGGCCGCCCGAGTGCATCCAATCGGCTTCTCCCCTAACGTGCAGCCCGTGACTCCAGTGCCTCCCGCCGCCCTTTTGGAATCAGGCATCCACTGTTGTGCTTCCGCTGTCCTTGACAGCCCGTTCTGTCTCCTCTTCGTCCCAGCCTGAGGATTTGGATGAACCTGCATTGATTCGGCTTATTGAAGCCCGGTTTCCAGGATTCATCGCCTTTATGAATTCTCTCGACCAGTCAGTCCACGTTGGCGCACACCTTCCTTCTTTAGAGAGGAAATTTCCGGGGATTACTATCTTTCTCCTGTCCTTTGCTAGCACTCTTCCTACATTGTTATCTCCTACTTCGACCGTGTCTAAATTGGTTGAACAGCCGGACCCGCCCAATGTTGTCACGAATGACGTTCATGTTGGCCCCTCCTCCACTGGTGCAATGGTTTTTCCAAACCATATGCGCCTGTGTATGTAGGGTGACTACCTCACGATTTCGATCGATGACGCCACATACCAGGCTGGCGTCAATGAGTTCAAGGATGCCCTGACATTAGTCTCGTCTGCCCACGGGGGATCCTTCCTCGGCTTTTGTGGTAGACTCAACCTCGACCCTGACATTAGTCTCTTCATCCAGCTTGATCCCGATGAGCAATGCATTCTCAGTCCTCGTTGATGAATGCTTGGATGAGTCCTCGGAAAACACTAAGGAGATGGTCGTTACTACTTTATTGGAGTCGCTTGTCGACGCTGCACGTGATCTTGCTCTTGCGGCTTCTTCCCAGTCCACGGAGAAGCTAAGCTACCATAGACCGCCTAGCACGGGTTTATCCCATTAGCAACCTCCGGGAAGCGTTATCAACGAATTCGAGGCTAGAGTCTTCATAGTCTTCCATGTTGACTATTCAGCAGGGTTGGACAATGAGATGGACTTGGTCGTCGAGTATACGGGACCATAGGACTAGGGGTGTAAGTGAGTCGAGCCTACTCGCGAGCTACTCGTGCTCAACTCGAAAAAAGATCGAAATCGACTCGAAGTTAATCGAGTCGAGTCGAGTTTCGAGCTACTCGAGTAGCTACCGAGTTCGAGCTCATAAATACTCGGCTCGAAAGGCTCGCGAGCCTAATCGAGCTTGAACATTATTTACTATTTTGCCATTATTATATAATTTATATGTATATACGAGTAATCGAGTCGAGTTGAGCCGAGTCGAGCTCGAGTTTATTTTAGAAAAATATATGTTTTAAAATTAATTTTGAAAATTATATAGGTAATCGAGCCGAGCCGAGCTCGAGTTTATCGATTTTCTTATCGAGTCGAGCTCGATCTTTAAAATTTTAGGCTCGATCGAGTCGAGTCGAGTTTCGAGCTTCGAGTATAACAATCGAGTCGAGTTTCGAGCTCAGCACTACTCGGCTCGACTCGGCTCGTTTACACCCCTACATGGGACAATGCTTTTGATCCCCTATAAGTCCTTTTCCCTGTTTCGATCAGTTTGATTTTGGTCAGCTTATCGAAAATCTATCGTTGTGGTTGGTAGGTGGGTTTATAGGGGTGTAACTTTTTCCTTGACCCGGGTTTTGTCCCTTGGAGGGTTTTCCCGGGTAGGGTTTTGTTAGCGCCCCGGACTCTGGTTCGGCTCGTGAACTTATGGCTTTTAAACTTTTACTTTTTCTCTTAATATACAACTTTTATTCGTCAAACCATTGGAATTAATCTTGCATTTGTTGAGTTTTTGTTGTTCAGTCATTCATTGGCTTGTTTAGAGGATTTTCATGACATTGCTCCCCACATTTCTAATGATGGACTCAGAGTTTGTGTACAAATATCCAGTTTGTGGAACTACATATTACTTAAGTGAAATTCCACATCTAGAATTTTTTATTCGTTCATCAAAATTCGATAAGCACTACCACGTGCTTCATTCTTTAAGAGTCGCCCCCACACTTAGAGATAATCTTAGGATCAATTTATCAATTTTCCATAATTTACATGGGTTTATCTCATTGTGTGGTGATCGACTTTACTCGAATGTGATTTTTCAAGATGAACAAATTCGTATAACTTGTGTAAATATCGAATTCAACCGCTTTTGGTTTTCCTCATTTGGTGTTAAGGTCATGCCTTCGATAATCACCTTACATTCGAACGTATCGATCGATGGAGACATGTTCCCCCACCCCACATTCGAATGTATCCACGTGAAGAGATCCATTCTAGGGCCCACATTCGAGTTGTTTGTCCTTTTATTTGTGAATTACTTAGAATTCACCAAATTTGGACACAGCCTCGAAACGGATTGAAAAATCAAGCATTTAATTCTCATCCAACTCCGAAATTAATTTAATATTTGGTAACTAACCAATATTAAATACAATTTCAAAAGGAGACTTTTATTGCCACCCATGACCCGAGTATAATTCTGATTGAATTATACGAGTCAAGATCTTTTTGAATTTAAATTCAAAACACATTTCTGTTCTCAAGCACAATTTCAATTTTGAATCAAATATGATTTTTTATTGTCACCCTTAACTCGAGTATAATTTCCGATCGAATTATACGAGACAAGGTCTTTTGGATTAAATTCAAAACACAGTTTGCGCTATCAAGCACAATGGTGGCCTTAACAGACCAACAAATCTTAATCTGGTTCAAGAATATTGCAGCCCAGAGTATCACTTTGGCTCAAGAAAGAATTTCACTTAAATAGGTCTAAGTGCCTTTGGAATATTTGGGTTTGGAGGAACAAAAATATATTCGAAAATGGAACATGGGATAGAGGAAGACTTGTGAATGAAATCAAAGGCCGTTTGTGGAGTTGGTGCTCAGCCGCCACAATCATCAAGCACGGATCATCCTTTCGGGAGTGGCTTGACGATCCAATCAACACTCTTGAGTTGTAGGCGTGGCTATGAATCACCAGTGTACTACCATACCTATATATCTTACCTTCTTAGTTTTTCTTTTGCTGTCATAATCTGATGTACACTTTAATTTATGTTGCTTTGCACCCCTTGTGCCACAACAGCTTTTCTTTGTTTTAATAAAATTGCCTTTCACTGATAAAAAAAAAAAGGTCTAAGTGCCTTTGGAACAAGGCCACGGTTATATGCACACACAGACCTATTGAGGACACCCACTGGCAAAAAAAAAGTATAGACAAAAGGATCAAAGGTGATTTGGTCTCATTCTTACATGACCAAAAGTGAAATTTTCTCATGATTAATCAGTTACGAAATTGAAAATCAAGCTTCCTCGCAAAGAAAATATTATTATTATCGTGTACATGAAGAAGGTAAAAAAGGAAACACAAATCATTATTAAAATTCTACAAGCAATGCTCAACAACAATGAGACTCATTAAATAATCAAACAAAATGCAGAGATTCGAAGAAGCAATCAAAGTTCACCATCCCAGAGATCCTCAACGGACTTGATAGCGCTTTCTTCGCCTATGAATCCGTCTGCCACCGTTCCCCTGCTCTGAGGGATCTCACTTATCTTCTTACACTCTTCCTCGCTTAATTCCCAGTCGAAAATATTGCGATTTTCTTCCATCCTCCCTGGATTGTAGCTCTTCACCACGGTAGCAACTCCGTGTTGATGTGCCCATCTAAGGATCACCTGTGGAACACTCTTTGCTTTGGCTTTTGCAATTTCCTTCAAGGCCTCGACGCCCACTACTCTTTGCGATCCCCAGAACTGTCCAGCTGATCCCAATGTCGCGTAACCGGTTACCACAATCCCTTTGGCCTTGCAGAAATCAACCAACTTCTTCTGGTTCCACACTGGACTAAGTTCAACCTTTTTAATTCAATCACAAATAACAAAATGTTAGTAATCAAATTACAGAGTTAATGAAATTAATGAATGAATGAATTAATAAGTAAGTCTTACTTGATTGACAGCAGGAGGGATTGTTGCAAAAGACAACAAGTCTTCAAGTTTCTTGCAAGTGAAGTTACTAACTCCAATGGTTTTTACAAGCCCTGATCTTTGTGCTTCTTCCATTTTAGCCCAAACAGCCTTGCTATCAAATGGAATAATATTATTTTTGTTCGCAACGGGATATTCAAAGGCTGATTCTTGCGTCACGCTTACAGGCCAATGGATCAGGTAAAGATCCACATACTCCAGCTTAAGGTTACTGCATGTACATCAAATGGATCAGTTTCAACAGTACTAGTTGTTTCATTAAAATTTAATACGAGATATATATAAATACTTACTCGAGAGATTTCTTGAGAGCGGGGAGTACGCGATCAGCATGAGCATCACTTGCCCATAGCTTTGTACAGATGAACACTTCATCTCGGGATTTGATTAGCCCGCTTTTCAGGGCTTCAGCTACGGCTAGGCCGACGGCTTGCTCACTTCCGTAATGAGCAGCAGTGTCGAAATGCCTGTAGCCACGTTCGATTGCGTTGACCATGGCTTTGACCTCATCGGCAAGGGGTGTAGTGAAACTTGCAGTTCCGAGGCCCAAAAGGGGCATTTTGTAACCGGAGTTCAACTCTACTTCAGGGATACCCATAATGTTGTATGTAGTTAATTGCTTTTTCAAAACTCTGTTTTTGCTCTGTAATAGTATAAATGAATGAATTGTCTGTGTTTCAAGTCTTGATTCTTAAGAATATTTATAGATATGTAGAACGTGTTAATGTCGTTTATTAGTTGAAAAAGGAGCTACCCAAAATTGAATGTTGACCACCTATTTGTTTTTTAAAAACATAGTATCCAGAAGAAAACAAATAGTCCACGCCTTATTTTTTTAATCCTCTTTCACATGAAAGCATATTATCAGCGATGGGTTTTATAATTATTCAATTTCATGTTGACTCCTACCGACGTGCTTTCAATAACAAGTTGATATTAACAAATGTACCCCCCATATTTTGAGGACATCTTTAAACTAAAAAATGAATTTCAATTTAGTTTTGAGTCATATTTATTTTTAAAATATAATTGAGATGGACTACATAATTCCACGGGTCATTTAAGATGAGAAAATGACTCTTCTTTGTACTAAACCGTTTCATACAAATTTGTCTTAAAACAAAGCAAAATTACCTAAAGTATTATTATCACCAATTTCATCCGAAATTTCCTCATTTAGTTTCACACCATATGGTGACTTTTATGCTCATTAGATAAACAATGTGGTTCCAAACGAATATTGAAGAAGTCTAGCTTGAGGTCGACTACGAAGACTTGATGCATGGGTCTGGGGTAGTTTTTTTTTCCTAGCTTGTAAACATTAAGTGAATACCCCTCTATGTATAGATATATTAAAACACTAAAACAATTTAAAGCCTATGTTGCTACCACCTAAGCACTTTTTTTTTTCCACCTAAGCACTTTTTTTTTTAGATTTGCAACAGCATAAACCGTCGTAAATTACAACGACCTGCGATGACTTTTTCCTCGTAAATTTTTGAGATAATAAATAAATAAATAATATTTGTGAAAGAATTTCGTCTCATCTAAAAGTCTGAACTTGTAGTGAGGTTGGAAATTAATTCTTGTATATTAATTCCTAACACTCTCACTCACTCGTGGGCCAGATTAACACCTCTTACCCTTTTTGGGAGGAGGCCCATCGAGTGGACAATTTAAATGGGTGGAGGGCTTTCAACAGGAATCGAACCCAGGACATGTGGGCGTGAGCCTTATGGCTCTGATACCATGAAAGAATTTTGTCTGATCTAAAAGTCCGAACTTGTAGTGAGGTTGGGAATTAATTCTTGTATATTAATTCCTAACAATTTGCAACAAAATATTTCGTTTCAAATTACGACCGTCGCTAATTAGTGACATAATTTACGAAGATATTATGTTCCATCGGGTCATAGGTCATACTCATGACCAATTTGCAACGAACATGGTCGTCGTAAATTAGCGATGGAAAAAAGACGTTGTAAATTGCCACTACAAAAATGCGCTGATTTGCGACGGTTTTTGAGACGGTAAAACCGTCGCAAATCACGTTTGCGACTGATTCGGTCTGTTGCAAAAACACTTGTCGAAAATATTTTCAAATATTCATCGCAAATTTGTGATGGGCGTTTTCATTGAAAATGGATAACGATCCATAACGATTGATTTCAGTTCGTCACAAAAACACTCCAAACTTTCATATTTCTTTTTCAATTCGTTTTGAGGTTGTTTTCCTCTTTTCCTTGACACATAAGTATTAATTTAAATCGAATTAATTTAAGAATGGAGGAATTATATTTTATGGTCAAAATGGAGGTTGTGTGCTATGTTCCGAACCATTGGAATTGGTCTTGCATTTGTTGAGTTTGTGTTACTGTTTTGTCATTCATTGGCATGTGTTTAGAGGATTTTCGTGACAATGCTCCCCCACATTTCCAATAACGGACTCAGAGTTTGTGTCCAAATATCCAGATTGTGTCCTTACGTAAAATTCCACGTCTAGAATTTTTGATCTGTTCATTAAAAATTGATAGACACTACCACGCGCGTGCTTCAATCTTTAAGAGTTACCCCTACACACTTCGATATAATCGTAGGATCAATTTATCCATTTTTCATAGTTCACATGGTTTTATCTTATTGTGTGGTGACTTTACTCGAATGTGATCTTTCAAAATGAACAAATATGTATAACTTGCAAAACATACACTCCAGCTAAAAGTGAATTAATTCGCAGGAAATTATTGGATGATGGTCGCTGCTCCTGGTGTATGTTGGAGCTCGAAACAGTTAGGCACATTTTCGTAGAGTGTGCTTACGCGAGAGAGTGTTGGGCACATACCGAGTTTAGGGGAATTGTACAAGCGGAGGCGAGACATGCTGATACAGTTCCGAAGCTAGTTTTCAAGCTGCTGAGCATTCTAGATTCTGAGAGGAAGGCAGAGTTTGGCACGATGTTATGGAGATTATGGCGTGAACGTAACAAGATGGTGTTCGAGGGTGCTTGCTCTACTCCTGCTATAGTGAGTATTCTAGCCGCAAGGATGTTAGGTGAATGGAAGCTGGCGAGAGGACCTGTAACACAAATTGACAAAAGACAGGCATGCACGGCTTGGCATGCTCCCCAACAAGGTATTATGAAAATTAATACAGATGCAGCATTATTTAATGATAAAGGTGAAATGGGAATTGGTATGGTGATCCATGATAGTGACAGTAGCTTTGTGTGCGGTAGAACAATTCGGCTTGTGGGATGTTTTCGGCCGGAGGAGGCGGAAGCGATTGGGGTGCGGGAGGCCCTTTCATGGATCAAACAACTAAATATAGGGAGAGTTGTAGTCGAGACAGATTCACTCCAAGTGGTTAACGGATTGACAGCGGAGAAGCAGGGTATCTCTTCATTTGATGACATATTAAGGGCCTGCCAGGAGGAGCTGAGAGATCTAGAGGGGACCAAGGTGACTTGGATTCGTAGAGATGCCAACATTATCGCGCATCAGATGGCTAGAAGGGCGGTTTCTTATTCGAGCCCTCATCTTTGGGTCGAGCGTCCAATCTTTGTGGATTGCCTTCCCGTTGATTCTTGCATTTGCAGTTAATAAATTGAAAGTTTGGCTTTCAAAAAAAATGATTTTTTTAAAATGTCAAAAAAAAAAAATTGTCATGTAAAATAACGTGTTCTATTCTGGTATTAGGGATGAAATTTGATTAAAAATATTGAAATTGGACTTTGAGGACTGAAATTAGACTTAAAGGACCAAATTTGAGACTAAATGGACTAAAATTGATCAAATAAAAAGTTACAAGACCTTTTGCGAATTCAAACAAAGTTACGGGACCATTTGTTAATTTATCTCCAATAATTCAAGTATTACAATGATACAATCTATCACAACATATATTCAACCACAAACTTATCAAGATACACAATACTTTGATAACTACAATGAGATAAGAAGGATTTCACCAACAACACCAAACTGTCAGTCTACTGTTCACACGAGGCTCAAAAGCTCAAAACCAGTTCTCCACCATCCAGAGTGAACTAAAATTCCTCCTGAACGTGCTGACCAAGTGAAAGATCGATCCAACGGTTGGTTTGTGAGAAACGACCTCTTAAACTCAGTTGTGCAGAAGTGAATCGCCTAAAAAATAGACCCTTTTGTTCGTGGCTATTCCCAACAATAAAGAGTTCCAAGTTCGATCTCCACTGTTCAGAATGTACCTCAACGAGTCCTGAACGTGTTGTTCAAATTCCAGCTCGATCCAACGGTTGAAACTCAAGATATTGTTTCTGAAAAATTATTACTCTTGGAATTCCCTCAAAAACGTGAATGCCTCAATATTTTTCTCTCTATGTCTCCCCCAATGTGTTCTAGGGTAAGTTAACTCCAAATGTTTCGCCTACTTGGACCACCCAAGTATGTTGGCTATTGGGCTTCTCCACATGTTTGAAATGATATAAGACGAGATTCTCGGCTTTGATTTTACAATCTAAATTTATCAGTTTGTGAGGTACGTAGAAAGGGAGAGAAAAAACAACTCAGCTTCGACTGTAAGTGAATGAGATATATTTAGAATTAGAATACAGTTTATCAAAAATAATTGAACAACAATTGGAACAGTTGCAAAATTGAAAATCCAGCTTCCTCACAAAGAAGTAATTATTATAAAGAAATTGCTCGTGTACATGAAGAAGGTAAAAAGGAAACACAAACATTATTTAAACTCTACAAGCTAGCAATGCTCAACAACAATGAGACTTATTAAAAATTAAACAATCAAATTACACAAAAGTTTGAAGAAGCAAATCAAAGTTCACCATCCCAGAGATCCTCAATGGACTTGATAGCGCTTTCTTCGCCAATGAATCCGTCTGCCACCGTTCCCCTGCTCTGAGGGATCTCACTTATCTTCTTACACTCTTCCTCGCTTAATTCCCAGTCGAAAATATTGCGATTTTCTTCCATCCTTCCTGGATTGTAGCTCTTCACCACGGTAGCAACTCCGTGTTGATGTGCCCATCTAAGGATCACCTGTGGAACACTCTTTGCTTTGGCTTTTGCAATTTCCTTCAAGGCCTCGACGCCCACTACTCTTTGCGATCCCCAGAACTGTCCAGCTGATCCCAATGTCGCGTAACCGGTTACCACAATCCCTTTGGCCTTGCAGAAATCAACCAACTTCTTCTGTTGCCACACTGGACTAAGCTCCACCTTTATAATTCATTCCACAAATAACAAAATGTTAGTAATCAAATTACAGAGTTAATGAAATTAATGAATGAATGAATTAATAAGTAAGTCTTACTTGATTGACAGCAGGGGGGATTGTTGCAAAAGACAACAAGTCTTCAAGTTTCTTGCAAGTGAAGTTACTAACTCCAATGGTCTTCACAAGCCCTGATCTTTGTGCTTCTTCCATTTTAGCCCAAACAGCCTTGCAATCAAATGGAATAATATTCTTTTTGTTTGCAACCGGATACTCGAAGGCTGATTCTTGCGTCACGCTTACAGGCCAATGAATCAGGTAAAGATCCACATAATCCAGCTTAAGGTTACTGCATGTAGATCGAACGGATCAGTTTCAACAGTACTAGTTGTTTCATTAAAGTTTAATACGATATATATATATAAATACTTACTCGAGAGATTTCTTGAGGGCGGGGAGAACGCGATCAGCATGAGCATCACTTGCCCATAGCTTGGTACAGATGAACACTTCATCTCGGGATTTGATTAGCCCGCTTTTCAGGGCTTCGGCTACGGCTAGGCCGACGGCTTGCTCACTTCCGTAATGAGCAGCAGTGTCGAAATGCCTGTAGCCACGCTCGATGGCATTGACCATGGCTTTGACCTCATCGGCAAGGGGTGTAGTGAAACTTGCAGTTCCAAGGCCCAAAAGGGGCATTTTGTAACCGGAGTTCAACTCTACTTCTGGAATACCCATAATGTTGTGTATGTAGTTAATTGCTTTTTGAAAACTCTGTTTTTGCTTTTGCTTTTGCTTTGTAATTGAATGGATTGTGTTTCTATTCTTAATTCTCAAAAATATATATAGATGTGCTGATGAGGTTAATTTCGTAATTTAATTGAAAAGGGAGCTACCCAAAATTGAATGTTGACCAGCTATTTGTTTTTTTTAAAACCTAGTAATGAGGAGAAAACGAGTAGACGCCTTATTTTATTTTTAATTTTCTCTTTCACATGAAAGCATTTTTCGAAAGTCCTAGATCCAATTTATTCATGTCTAGTAAATTAAATACTCCTAATAAGTCGTACGTGCTTAATTTCTTACTCCCTCCATTTTTAATTAAGTGTCACTTTGCCTTTTTAAATATTTTAAAAATAAGTGTCATTCTACATTTTTTTCTTAGAATTTGACAATTTTACCCTTATAAATATAGTATTAGCATAAATCATGGAAAAATCATAATTATTGTATATATGAATATCACCTACATTATTGACCACGTTCATTACTAAAAAAAATTAATATGAAAATTATTTATCATTAATGAAGGATATAATAGTCAATAATTTAATATCTTAATTTGTTGAAAAATGTTAAAATGATACTTAATAAAAAATGGAGGGAGTATTATTTATCTGATCAGATCGAGTTTAAACTAAGATAATTTAATTAATACTGTTTTTTTCATTTCTGAGTTCATAAATTTTGGGAAGAGTAAAATATTAGTCGCAAAAATGAACTAAAATTAATACTCCCTCCGTTCGCCTATAAGCTTTCCATTTTACCATTTTGATCCGACCGCCTATAAGCTTCCCATACCTTTTTTGATAAGTACTTTTTCTTACACTTCACTTTATACCTTACTTTTTCTCTCTATGACTCTCCTCTCTCAATCACATCACTTGTACTATATCTATTATTTAATCACTTTTCTTAATCTATGTGCCAAAAAGTAACGTAACACTTATAGGCGGACGGAGGGAGTAGAATACTCGGGGCTTAGGAGTGTGTTTGGGACTTAGGAGGGTAGGCTTGGGACTTACACTACAAAAAACGCGCGGTTTACCGACGGACCTACCGACGGAATTGTGGTCGGTAGGCGTGGTTTCCGATGGAACTACCGACGAAATAATTCAGTCGGTTCTAGTCTCGTCGGCCCGGTTTACCGACGGAATTTTTTATTCCGTCGGTAGTCCCGACGGATTTCCGACGGAATAAATCAGTCGAGTCTGCCGACGGATCTCATTCCGTCGGTAGGCCGATTGACCCGTTTTGAAACCGGGTCTGATTTATGTCGGCAATTCCGTCGGCCGTCCGTCGGTAGTACCGACGGACTTACCGACGGAAATTTATTTTAGCTTTTTTTTTAACAAAAATATATCATTCGGCTTCTGTCGGTAAGTCAACCCAAAAAAAAAAAAATAACTGGCGTGGACCGGACCCGAACCCCCGACCCCCGACCCGCGACCCCCGACCCGACCCGCGATCTGTAATTAAAGCCACCATTTATTCTGGCCTTGCTAGGAATCGAACCCGGGTGTGTGGGCGCCTAGTGAGGGGCGCCTACCACTCGGACAGGTGTGTTACTTGTTCGTAATTGTAATATTAATTGTATATGTACTCATTTTCGGCCCTTTTTTTTTTTAAATTCACAAAATTAATTTCTTTCATATATATCAAATAACTAAATTTGAAATCTATAATTTATATTTTTATAATTTATATATTTTAAAATACTAAAATATTCATATTTTAACTAAAATACTAATATTTTTTTGTAAAAAATTCATTTTTTTGCTAATTATTTTTTAAAAAATTTCAAAAAATTAATTTCAATCACATAAATTAAATAATTAAATTTGTAATCTATAATTTATATATTTTTAAATACTAAAATATTCATTTTTTTTACTAAAATATTCATTTTTTTGCTAATTATATTTTAAAAAATTTCAAAAAATTAATTTCTTTTCACAATTTTTAGTTGTAACTTAATGATAAATAAATATTTTTAAATTGTACATCTAATAAAATAATTAGCTTACATTATATAATTTATTATTCATCTTCTTCCTCTTCATCTTCTTCATCTACATTTTCATTAATTGATCTCATCTTCCTCCTCTTCATCATCATCCTCCTCCTCCTCCTCCTCTTCCTCTTCATTTTCATCATCTTCCTCATTTCCATTATCGTTTTCAATTTCGATCAATTGTGAATTTCCAGCCGTCAAGTCTACGTGGATATTCAAATCTCCCGTAAAGACTTCAGTTCTAGCCTCTATTTGTTCCGTTTGAAACGGAGAATCATCTTCATCACTCTTGTCCTTTGTAGGGACTTCTACCATTGATCTTGCCTTTACTTTGCAAACAGTGTGCCATTCAATTTTACTACGTGATCGTACTGGATACTTGCAGTAGTATACTTGAGATACTTGATGGGCAAATACAAATGGATCATTCCCGATATAGCTCCTTTTCGGATTAACATCGACGAGTTTGTACTCCGGATGAATCCTTGTTCCTGAAGGGCCTGAATCAAACCAATGACACTTGAACAACACTACAGTCTTTGCTGGATATCCCGGATATTCTACTTCAACGACTTCGTGCAACACTCGATAGTAGTCACTTGCATCTGCATTGTAGTTTGCACTGCTAATGCAAACACCACTATTGGTAGTCGCTTTTCTTGATGCATACTCGGATGTATGAAATCTGTAGCCCTTCACAATATAACCGTTGTAAGTCTTTACAAGACGTAGTGGTCCTTTGCTGAGATCCCTTAAGAATCGATTCTCAAAATCGTTTGACCGTCCCTATACAGTTCAAATAATTAACATTAATTATGAATCATATTTATTTACGTAAAATTTAAGGAAATGGTATTCACACAACGTTGGAACCATCGGGCAAAATCACATTGAAGACGAGCATCTATATCTGTATCTAAGATGTTTTGTTCTGTTCGTCTTAGTTCTTGAGTATACATCATAATTCACAACATCCAATCACAATTAATATTAAATTACATAAATGAAGTAATGATAAAAATATGAAATACTTACTCAATGTAAGGCTGAACTTCATCACAATTCAATTGCACATTCTATGTTGTGTGCAACTTCTTCGACGACTTCAATTGACCAGCGGTCCCCTTCCGACGTGGCTCTTTGTAACGAGGATGACCACACATCCTACACATGTTCAGATTGCTATCTTCATCACCCCAATATAACATGCAACCGTTTATACAACAATCAATCTTCTCGACCGGCAATCCCATATTTTTCAGCATTTGCTTGCTTTGATGATACGTTGTAGGCACCTTATTCTCAGGAGGGCAGATCTCACTGCATAATTGTGTCATTTGCTCATATGCCCTGTTAGAAAGCTTGTTCTCGGTCTTGATAGCCATAAGTCGGGCATTAAATGACAGTTGAGAGTGTGAATCACAACCCGGATACAAATCTTGATCGAAAAATTTGAGCATTTCATAAAACCGAAATGCTTCATCCGTCGGCTCCTTTTCTACATTTGAAAAACCGGCTTCCATTATCATTGTTTGATACATATTGGGTTCTCCCTCCCCAAGTTGTTCTTCCCCACCAAACTGTTGTTCCCCACCAAATTGTTGTTCATTACTCGTGCCGGCTTGATTACCATATATTTGTCTTTCATAGATACCAGCAGTGTAATAGTATAAAACTTGATCAAAGTTATAAGGCCAACGTACTTCGCCGTGAAATGTCCAATTATAATAATTAACAGTGAAACCATTCTTCAAAAACATGTACCAAAACCTCATCAATCGACTTAAATATTTTATTCTGACATTTTTTGGCATTACACGGACACTTGATACAATCCCCATGCATGTAATGTGGGTGGAGCTTTGCAAATTCAACAAATGACACAAGTTCATTGTAAAATTCACTATTCACATTTCCTAAAATGAACCTAGGAGTTTCATACATCCATCGACGATCCGGCAAATCCATCTATTAAACATTTAACATAAAATTCTTACAAACATCTAAAAAAATGCACAACTAATTAAACTACAAACAATATAATTAAAATACACAACTAAACTACAAACAATATAATTAAAATACACAACTAAACTACAAATATATAAAATGCACAACTAATTAAACTATAACCATATAAAATGCACAACTAAACTACAAAATTTAACCAAGTAAAAAAGAAAAACGTACCGAAATTTGCTTGCTCTCATACAATTTCCACAATTTTTTTCGACTGAGTGAGAAAGGGGGAAAAAGCTTCTGTAAATATTACGCGCTACCGACGGATTTTGAAATTCCGTCGGTGCGTACATTTTGAATCTACAGACGGATTCTGAAATTCCGTCGGTAGAGTACTTGGTCGACGGAATTTCCGTCGGTAGACCTTATTTCCGACGGAATTTTTATTTCCGTCGGTAATATTGGCGGAATAAAATAAAAATCGAAAAAAACATAAAAAATACTTTACTTTATACCAAAATCTAACGAAAAATTATGTATTATGTATAATTGTATAAATTAAAAACAATAACATAAATAAACAATCCATTGACAAACAAGCATCAACCGAAATAAATATGTCCAACAGAATAATAAATAGTTCGACAGAAAATTAAATAGTTTGACAGAAAAATAAATAGTTCGACAGAAAAATAAATAGTTCAAACATCAACCATTATACCCAAAAAACTCATCACCACCAATGAAATCCAAGCCGTCGTCTCCGGCTGCATCTGGATTTGGATCTGGAGCATTGAAAGGGGGAACTGAACCAACCGGAGCATTGAAAGGGGGAACTGAACCAACCGCAGCATCGAAAGGCGGAGGGGGAAATGGACCAACCGGAGCATCGAAAGGCGGAGGGGGAACGCTCATCGCCTGTGCAAAGCATGTATTTATTTGATCAGCAGACATCCCCAACGATCGACCCATAGTGTCAGTTAGCTGTCGGAAGTAGTGGTTCATCATGTGTACTACGTTCGGGTCCGGAACAGCAGTGGAGGATACAGAGGCCTGCGATGCACGCTGGGACGAACTGGACGACGCAGCTCTCACTGAGCGGCTCATCCGGCCAAGGCCAAGGACCCGTCCTCGATCAGCCGGGGCAACGTCCAGGTAAATCCGGTTAAGATCAGGCGGAGGGGGAGCGCTGGGCCCGGCTTCAGCAGAAGCCTGTGTCGTCTCCTCTTCAATCCTCCGGTTCACATTCAACTACATAATTACAAAAAAAATTAAATTAATACATAGTTCAATACATTTAATTAATTAAATATTAAAAAAAACATCACTATTTAATTAAACTTACGTGAAGCTCGATAGTGCGTCCATATGTGGACGTCTGCGAATCTCGATCAAACGGATGAAGAACGTTCAACCGATCCACGTGTGTGGGTTCACGCCCAAGTTCCCGCTCCTATTTCGTACCAAATGAGCATATAAAAATTATTTTATATAATATAATATAAATAATTGAAATAAATTTTTAGTGAACACTTACTAGAGCAATTGAGTGCTCATACCCGGATCCCCCCCCCCCCCCCCGATGCCTTGACATCCCACCTCCCCCATCACTTCTACGGTTGGCTCGAGCAGTTGCACACTTCCGCACGTACTCCGGGCTACTCCAATACGTGGTCAACGTGTTCCACACGTCGACTCCATTTTCGTCCTCCCCCAACGTCTGCACCACGCCACGACTACGCCAAGCAGTCCTCCAGGTGTACATTATCTCATTATACCTAGACTGACATGAAGATTCCCAGTGCCTGTGGATATCGTTGTCCGAAAAAAACTCCCTATGTCAATAAGCATGTTTCTGCACATATTCGATCAGCATATTTATCAAATAATATATATAATAAATTGTTTATTAATATTTAATTGAATGCACTCAAATACTTGGAATTCCTCCCAGTATTCATCCTTTTTCGTCTGCGGCACCTTCAGCCAAGAGTAGGCATTCGCAGCAACCTTGCACTTAGTAATCACCTCAGTGCAAATCTTCAATATCTCATTACCAGGAAGTAAGCTGTGAAATTATATATTAAGAAACAAACACATTATAAATTAAAAAACGTACAAAAATTGATGATGTTAAATATTGTTAAACCTTAAAATTATTTAATTAATTACTTACTGTACATCATCAATCCATATTCTCAGTCTGGTTTCTCGGGCCCGCGTGGGATGTCGACGAGTTGCCGACGACTGAGATGACGGCGGCGAATGCTGTGGAACGGATGTCGACGACGTCAACGTAGCAGGCTCAACAGGCCTAAGTGAGCCTCTCCTACGTCGAGATCCTGAGGCCCCACTAGCATCTTGACTCATCTATTTTAATAAATAAAATTTAAAAGTATAATAAATTAATCAATAATTAATATAGTAATGAAATCAATAATTTTCTATTTTAATTAATAACATTTTAGTAATTTAAGTCAATAATTTCCTAATTTAATCAATAACAAAATCACGTTACTAATGAAATCAATAATTTACCAAACTAATTAATAATGACTTAATTTAAACAATAACAATAATTACTATATTAATCAAATCGTACAACACCCCTACTTATAAGAATAATTACTAATTTAATCAACAATAATAACCTAGTTTAATTATAAGAATAATTACTAATTTAATCAACAATAATAACCTAGTTTAATTATCAAAACGAACTAACAAGAACTACATTATATATTTGAACTAACATACATTAATTAATTACAATTAACCAATAAAAAACATATAATCCACGTACTAACATATATTTGAATTAATTATACATATATATTCATCAACTACGTACATGAAATTTTATAATAATTAACATGCAATTTATAATACAATAACTTAATTAAAATTAATTAAGAATTTATAAAACGTACCGTTTAAATTGAAGAAAATTGGAGTAGATAATCGTTATGCCCTTTCTCGATCAATCCACGCACCACGCACAAGAAAATCCAATCCACGAGGAGAGAACAGGAGACGAACAGGGAGAGGGGGACGAAAGGCAAATTTTTTTTTTCCTTATGAGGAAGAACTGCCTTCGGCAGTTCTTATAAAAAAAAAATTGTGGCTACCGACGGATATTTCCGTCGGTAGCACGCGAATATTAATGTCACGCGTCTTTTCATTGGTATCCGAGGCGGTGGGTCAAAGTGGGTCGGCTACCGACGGATATTTTCCGTCGGCAGCCTAAATTTGAACGACCGACGGAAAAAATCCGTCGGGAAGCAAGGCTAAACGACACCGTTTGGCCGCGAAATTGAATTCCGTCGGGAAGTCCGTCGGACGGTCCCGACGGATCTTGGATTCCGTCGGGAGTCAGTCGATTCAAAAATTTCGTCGGCGATCCGTCGGGGCGGCCGACGGAATGGATTCCGTCGGTAGCCTTTCGTCGGCAAACTCCGCGTTTTTTGTAGTGTTAGGAGTGTGCTCCTCTCTAGGTCTCAGGTTCGAACCCTCTAAGGTGCAAACAATTTCTATAGGGTCAGTCCATATAGAGCGGACTTTAAACAGGACCCCGCAAGTGGGCGGTGGGATTGGTCCCCCGGGATTAGTCGGTCCTTGTACCGGATCCCCGAGACTTCAAAAACAAAAACGAACTAAAATTAATAAAATACTCTACATCTCCTCATATTTGTTATGGTCCCAAACGAATATTTAAGGGGATTAAAGTTTTTTTAGTCCATTAAGTTACCAAGTTTTTTAATCTAGTCGACAAGATTAACACTTTTTGAATTTAGTCCATTAAGTTTTGATTTTGGTCTAGTTCCACTTCTTATTATATACACCCCACAAAATACTATATACACCCCAAATGCTAAAATTTAAAAATCAATTAAAATAAAATAAAATAAAGCATTTAATAAATTACCAAAAATAATTAAATTAATATGAAAAAAATTAACTACACTCCGGCCTCTGTCTCAACTTGTAAGATTATGGTTTTAGGAGTTTAGTTGGGGGTCGACTATTGAAGACTTGATTTTTTTTCTTAAATTAATTGATTTGATAGATATCATGGAACCTTGACTTTTACATTTTTCCTGCCGTTGAATATGCATGGGTAAGGAAAGTACATTGAAATCAAAAAAAAAAATTGGAGGTATTAATCATGACTTGGACAGGACACAACGGCGGGTCTTGGGGGCAAGTGGAGGTATCTTTTGATTTTAAACAATGTTTAATTATAGTCCTTCACTTATTTTAGTAGAAGAAGCATAATTAATTGAATATATGAAATAGTTTATATAGACTAATTATATCAGCCTATTAATTACAATTGAGTAATGAGTAAATTAATGAAACTAAGACTAATTTATTACAAATCAAGCTAATTGATTTCCAGAACAAAAATTAAGGAAATTAAATCAATTATCTTTAATAGGCCCCCTCAAGTTGGAGCATGAATATCAAGAATGCCCAACTTGTGAACAAGTGATCGGAATGACTCCACTCCTAACACTTTAGTGAATATGTCGGCAACTTAAGTCTTGGTTGATATATATGAAGTCTTGATTTTTTATTTGTTAATGCATTAATTCCCGAATGAACTGACAATCAATCTCAATATGTTTTGTTCTTTTGTGGATTAATGGATTAGAAGCAATATGCATGGCCGCTTGATTATCACAATATAAGCTCACTGGTTGGTCAAGGCTTATTTGTAGGTCTTGAAGCAAATATCTCAACCAAGTTATCTCACAGGCTGTAGTAGCCATCGATTTGTATTCGGCTGAGCATCTACACACCGTGCTTTGTTTTTTGCTTTTCCAAAAAAATGAGAGATTTTCCTAAGAAGACGCAATAACCTGTCACTGATCGTCGAGTGTTTACATCTCCTACCCAATCTGCATCGCAAAACCCAACTAGATTAATACTCCCTCCGTCCAATTTTATTATGCCCACTTCTTCGGGCACGAATTTTAATGAATATTGATTAGTTTATTCATAAAGTAAATAAGTTGAGGGTATGATAGGGTATTGTGGGGTCCATTTCTAAATAAATGATTGTTTATGAATAAAGTGAATGGCAAAGTGGATAAATAAGTGATGGTAGGAGGGTGGAGATAAAGTAGTATGAATAGTATTATTTCCAAGAAGGGTATGGGCATAATAAAATTGGACAACCAAAAAAGGAAAGTGGGAATAATAAAATTGGACGGAGGGAGTATCATTTTTGGATGGAAAAAATAATCCTTTTCCCGGTGAACCTTTTAAGTAGCAAAGTAAACAATGAACAGCTTCAAGATGGGGTCGTCTAGGCTCTTGCATGAAATGACTGAGGGTGTTGACCGCAAAAGAGATTTCTGGTCTGGTGAATAAATCATTTCTCGCACCAATCTTCGATAGTGTGTCGGATCTTTGAGTAAATCTCCATCAGTAGAGGTGAGCTTCAAAGATTGTTCCATAGGAATCTTTGCTGGTTTCGCACCAAGTAAACATGCATGCTTCCTGTAAAATGTTAAGGGTGTATTTTCTTTAGTTAATGGAGATGCCCTTCTTAGAACGGGCTATCTCAATACTAAGAAAATACTTAAATAGTCCAAGATCCTTAATCTTGAAATATGATGCAAGAGATGTCTTCACAGCCGGTGTTTATGGTATTTTGATCATTTCCTGATATAATCATATCATCCACATATAACAAAATAATTGTGAATGAGTGTCCACAAACCTTTGTAAAGAGAGAATGGTCATCTTGTGATTGTTGAAATTCAAATTTAGTGACTACAGAGTGAAATTTATGAAACCATTCTCGTGGGGATTGTTTTAGGCCATATAAAGACTTGTGAAGTCCACATACAAGTGGATCCCCCTGTCGACAAAAACCATGAGGTGGATGCATGTTGACCTCTTTTGAAAGATCTCCTTGTAAAAATGCATCTTGGACATCCATTTGGTGAAGATTCCATCCGCGAACTGAGGCAATTGCAAAGAGGCAACGGAGTTTCGTATGTTTGGCTACGGGAGCAAACATTTCATTATAATCAATTCATTCACGTTGGGTGAAACCTTTAGCGACAAGATGAGCTTTGTATAGCTCTGTTATTCTGTCAGAATTATACTTGATCTTTTATACCCATTTGCAGCCAATGGTACAATGCCCCAATAGTAGAGATACAAAAGACTAAGTTTTTTTTGCTTCCAACACTGCAATTTCATCTTGCATTGCATTGACCCATTTTGGATCTTTGCAAGCTTGCTCATATGTTTCTAGTTCCACTATGTGAGAGACGTTATGAATAAAAGTATGATAAGCATGAGAATGGTCATTATATGAAACATACCTGGATATTGGGTGATGAGTGTTGGATTTAATCGGAAGAGACGAATTGTCAGTGGACAAAGAATGGTTAACTTTGTAATCTTTAAGGTGAGCCGGCATGCGAAGGCTAGCTCGATTAGAGCGGCGAAGGTTATTTTCTATTGCAGGTGGTTGTTATGGAATATTAATGTCCCCTCTTGAGCAATTATGTCAGTTTGTGTTGGAAAAAAAAATGTAGATGACTCAACATCAATAGAAATTGGATTTGGCAGAGTTGGGAGGTTATTTTGGTCATTGTGTGGTATGGTTAAGTAGGGAAAAATATTCTCATAGAAGATTACGTCTCGAGAAGTGATCATTTTTCTATCAGCCAAGTCATGTAGAATGTACCCTTTTTGTCCTGGTGGACAACCAAGGAAGATGCATCGGTGCGCACGATAGTCAAATTTGTGGCTGCAAATTTGTAGCAAAATAAAGACAACTATATACACGTAAATGTGAGTAAGAATGGGGCATTTTTTTATGTGTTCTCCCCAAAACTTTAATGGAAGATTAGCTAGCTAGTATGGTATCTTACTGGATAAGATAGGTGAGGGTAAGCGATTAATAAGATAGAAAGAAGTTTTGATGTGTTCTCCCCAAAACTTTAATGGAAGATTAGCTTAAAAGTGAATGGCTCACGCAACATTTAGGAGATGACGATGTTTGCTCTCTACTACACCATTATATTGAAGTGTGCATGTGCAACTACGATGGAAGTTTGTGCCATTTTCATTGAAGAAAGAATGTAAAGATATGAACTTTTGCCCATTATCAGTTCTCACGGCTTTGATTGGACGATTATGTTGTGACCTAGCCCAAGCAAAAAAATTATTTATGATAGTTTGAATTTCAGATTTGTGTCGCATAAGGTAAACCTAAGTGTAACACAAAAAATCATCCACAACCGTAAAAAAAAAAAAAAACAAGCTCTAGAATAAAAATAAATTTTATGGGTCCCCATATATCACAATGTATCAAGTCAAAAGTTTCATGAGTAGAAATTTTACTAGTAGAAAATTTTACCAAGTACCAAATATCACATTTATTATTAAAATCAAGAGATATATTTGAAATAGTTTTAGATAATAATTTTAGTGGCTAGATGAAAGGATGCCCAAGACGTTTATGCCAAATGTTCGGTGTACTGTAAATGGCGTTGGAAATGTATGGTTTTAGGCTCACCATAAGATTATATAAACCATTAATCTACCTACATGTTCCAATCGTCTTCTTCGTAGTTAAATCCTGCATCACACAATAATCAGGGTAAAATATCACACTACAACCCAAGGTTTGTGTAATTTTGCTAACGGAAAGCAAATTGACTTTAAAATATGTAACATAAAGCACGTTATCAATAGTCATATTACTGCAAATTGTCATGGATCCAATTGATTTTATTTTGGCATCTCCCCCATTTAGTAACCTGACACTAGGATATTTAGGAGATATTTTATTTGTACTTGGACGTATCTTGGATACGTGATCTGTAGCACCACTGTCCAATGTCCAAATATTATTATTTGAGAAAGGAGAAACATTACCAGAAGAATTAATAAGAGGTTCGATATTACTGGTCTCCTTCTGTAGAAGTGCAATGAGTTGAGCATATTCCTCGCTTGTGAATTGCTTAGTAGCAACGTTGGAGGCAGATGATTGATTGATATTTTTCTTTCCCTTTGGCTTGACATCCATCCCATGAAATCGATGTCCAGGAGGGAAACCATGGATGTAGAAGCTAGCAACGATCAATTAATGGTGTGGGTGTCCATACCACAGTGTGTGCAGTGGAAATTCTTTCTACCGTTGGTTGCTCGGTTTGTGTTTCCACCCGATCCATTTTGTGTCTTTGAACCCGTCCAATTGGCAACGTGTTGTCCGTTGGAATCACGATTGGCAGCAACCTCATTTTGTCTCTCTTGTTGCAATATCAAAGCATGAGTCCTTTTCGTGTATCGGGTAGTGGATTCATCAAAAGAATGGATCCACGTGTTGCTGAATATGATTCATTTAAGCCCATAAGAAATTGCATCACACGTTCTTTTTCTTCTCGTTCAGCAAGTTTCTTAAGATCTCCACATGTGCAAACAATTGACTCATGGTAAGAGTTTCATCCCATAAAGCCTTAATTTGGTGTAGTAGAAGGAAACGGATTAATTTGGTCCATTAATTTTACCTATTTTTGAATTTGGTCCAAACAATTTCTACATTTTGATTTTTGGGCAAGTTGGTGTCTAGCACAAAAGGCAACTTGTAAGAATTTGTTGGTACATCCAATGGAAAATAATAGAAAATAATGTTAGGAGATACAAATTGTCACTGAGAAAGACCATTGTGCCCTTAAAAAAAATCGCACCTACTATCTTCTTTCATACTCTTTCTACTCAGTTATTTTATTAAAAAAATTATATTCAGATTTCTTATTTTTTTTTTATTCAACCAAATTTTTTATTCAAACATTTTAATTCCAATTTTACTTGAATTTTAAATTCAAAATTTTACATATTTCAGATTTTTTTTTTTGTTTTTCAAATTATATTTTATTCTTTTTTACTCAATTTTTATATTTCAATTTCTTAGCTTTTCTAATTCACGCAAAAAAAAAATAATAATAATAATTCAAATTTAACTTGAATTTTTTTTTATTCATTTTTCAAAAAATTTAAGTCAGATTTTTTATTAAATTTTTTTAATTTAGTTAAAAAAAAAATCTCTAAGTCTTTCACGGGTCAAATCATACATTTTTATCAACTTAATTCAATTTTTTTATTCAAATTATTTTTCTTTAGTTTTTTTATTTATATTTTATTCAAATATTTAATTTATATTTTATTCAATTTTTACTCAATTTTTTTGTTGAATATTTTTTTTCAAAATTTCTAAGTGAATTTTTTTAGTTCATTTTTCTTTATTCAAATATTTTAATTTATATTTTTTACATAATTAAAATATGAATATCGACATATATATTGAATATTGAACACTGAATCGATATATATTGAATATAATTAAATATTGAACATTGAATATTGAATATCGATATATATTGAATATAATTAAATATTGAACATTGAATATCGATAAATATTGAACACTGAATATCTATATATATTGAATACGATGACACGATTGTTGAACATATATAATTACATTTAATTAAAATGTTGACATACAAGACTAGATATACCCATAAAAAATGAAATAAAATAACAAAAGTAGAGAAATCGTACTAAATCTTTGCAATTAGAATGTGTATTTTTTCTTTAAGAAATGCTTGAGAGACATGCTCTTAAGTCGATGCAGGGGTGAATATAAATCAGATTTATATATAGAACACTAGCCACATAATCAGATTCATATATTGAATTGTATATATGTTGAAATGTAATAACACATATTCTGCAATCATAAAAGGAACATGAACATCAGAAAAGTAAATACAAGATATAATCCTAAGTCGGCTTCTTCAAAGTTAACAAACCATGTTCAACACAGATTTGTAGAACAAGTGAAAAAAGAATATATTTAAAAGGCATAGAAGATTCAATCACAACACAAATTTGTACAAGTTTTCTTCAAACAAGTGAAAATGAGAATATATTTATACTGGATAGAGGCTTCAATCACAACAGCCAAGTAAATAAAGATGTTAAAATAGAGTTGTTTACCAAACAACATATAACAACAATCAGTTTTTACCAAAGTGACGAACACACACAAAAATAACTTAAAAAAATGAAGATAGAAAAACAAGGGCCCTATAAACAGCACACAAAGAAGAAAAAAAAACTATACAAATAACTAAAAACCCTTCACAGCCAAGTAAATAAAGATGTTAAACAGAGTTGTTTACCAAACAACATATATCAACAATCAGTTTTTACCAAAGTGACAAACACACACAAAAATAACTTTAAAAAAATGAAGATAGAAACAAGGGCCCTATAAACAGGACACAAAGAAGAAAAAAAAAGCTATACAAGTAACTAAAAACCCTTCACACTCTTCAACAATCTAAAACAAATACCAACTGTTCCTCTACCATATATATTAATTTACATATCTTTTTATGTCAGTAAAATATCAACTCACCCTTTGTTTCCACGGCGAATACTCTTAACCACTTCCTTAACTCCTCTCTTTAAGCAACTCACCCTTTCTTGAAAGGGAATCACAAGTAAAATAATGGATCTCAAACTATCGCATCTCATCTCAGAATCCTAGGCTTGGGAAGAAATTCTAAGAAAATAAAAACTTATTTTCAGTAATAATCAGTGCAAAACAATAATAAAAGCATTAGATCCAAACACAAAAACCCTTATTTATTCATATTAGCAGAAAAGTTTGGGTTTGTGGGAGGAAATTTGGAAAAGAGAGTAGAAACTCACTGAGTCAACTCAGTGTGTCAACACCCCCAGAAAACCCTAGATCTACGCCGCCATCACGCAAGCGGCGCAGATCGGAGAAGACGAGCCCCTTGACGGAGCATTCAGGCTCTGCAACGACGGCGGAACCCCCCCCCCCTCGACTGAGCATTCAAGCTTTGCAACGACTCACGTGGGCAGATCGGAGAAGATGAGCCCCTTGACGGAGCATTTAGGCTCTGCACCGGCGACGACTCGCTGATTTCTTCGCCATCTCAAAATACCCAAACGGCCACCATTTTTGACTCGACGAGCTGCGAAAATGTCTCGCTGCCTTCTTCGCCGTCTCAATCCCCATTTCAGATCTTGTGTGTGTGTGTTTTTTTGTGAGAGAAAAGAGAGAGAAACAAATATTTGAAAATGGGAGAGAAAAAGAAAGAGAGAAGACAATATTAATTGTTTGAGAGGGTGGAGAGAGAAGAAGTGTAATCTTTGAATAGACAAAGGGTAGGAAAGACATTTTACAAGACAATTTGTAGTGTTAGAGACTAAAAAAATGACTTGTACTTTCTACCTCTCAAGGGCCAAAATATGTACCATGGAGTCAATAATCTCTTGATTTTTATCATTTATCTTTACAAAAGTTTTTATTTTAGTCCATTGACATTATGTAGTAGATCATGGTCACGGCTCTTGGCTTTGGCTTTTGCAATTTCCTTTAAGGCCTCGACGCCCACTACTCTTTGCGATCCCCAGAACTGTCCAGCTGATCCCAATGTCGCGTATCCGGTTACCACAATCCCTTTGGCCTTGCAGAAATCAACCAACTTCTTCTGGTTCCACACTGGACTAAGTTCAACCTTTTTAATTCAATCACAAATAACAAAATGTTAGTAATCAAATTACTAAGTTCAACCTTTTTAATTCCAAGATGGACTTTTTACGCTTGAAGCCGGCAATACCACATAATTGATGAAAGTGTGAATTATGTCGTTCTGCATCGGCGAGCTATTGTCAAACCATGAAAAAATCAGCCTCCAGACTTTAGGTGACCACATAGTGCGCATCCCAAATCGGCTCCATTACCCAGAATTTTCCGTTTGCTAAGTTCACTCCGAGTGGCAATCCGTCCTCGTAGCACCTTCCAGGCTAACCCCGAGTATTTTGGAGGTATCATTTTATTCCAGATCATCTTAATTGCAGCTTGGGCCTCTACATTAAGTACCTGTGTTTGCGCTACCAACTCAAAACCGCCATAGGCTGGCTTGGGGGGCGGACCTATTCAATGGCTGGGACGGGCTGTAGCCCGCCCAGCCATTTATATTTTCCTTTTTTTTCCTTTATTCGTATTTTTAAAAAAAGTAAAATATATATGTATATATATTTATTTATTTGACCACCTAATAATTCTGCTTAAAAATAGAAGGGAAGTTGCATATGCACTAACCACTATGTCCACGTAACATGATCAAATATATAAATTTAAAATAATCATTTGAATTTTATACATGACTAGTTTAGTAAGTCCCATAAATTGGGGTACCACAGAAATATTAAATCCTTTAAACTAATTAAAATATCTATTAAATTAAGAGGAACAACCTTGGTATATTTGTTTTGAAAATTTTGAAGATTTTGACATAAAATTAAATTAAATTATAACCTCCTTAAATTCCAAAATAAATTCATACTATTACAAATATTAGAATTTAAATTTCACTAGATTTTATAATATCTATATATATATATATGATTGGTAGGTATTTATAAGATTAACTTTTATAGATATATATCATATATGATATATTTTTAAAATTTGAATTCTAGAAATTTCAAAATAGAACTGGAATTAGATTTTAAAATTTTAAATTCGAAACAAATATAAGGTTTTAATTAAAATAGGGAAAATATCAATTTTAGTCACCCAGTTTTACCTCTTTTCTTATTTGGTCACCTACATTTAGTCACTATCAAAATTGGTCACCCAGTTATTATATTCTATCAAAATTGATCACTATGTTAGTCAATCTGTCATTGACTAACGGAGAAAGAGTTTTGAGCCGTGAAATTTCTCAAAACCGTTAAAAAGTCCGCAAAAGCAAGAATGAAACGTATGCAAAAATTACCAATATTTACATTATATTTATAATAGGTAAAAATGAATTCCATGCATCTTCTAAAACGTGATTCAATCAATCTAGAACGTGATTCAATCAACCATGTTGTTGGTAGATATAAATTTATTTCAATTAATTTCAAGTGCCCAATTGCTTGATTAACATTTCAAGAAATTTACAATAATGATCTTAATAGAAAAATATTTAGAATGAAAAATAAGTTTATGAAATTTTCTTGAATGAATAATTTTAGAAAATTCTTTACAATTAATCTTCACCACAAATTATGCTCCAATAATTATAAATAGGGAAATGAATTGAAATAAGTTTATATCTCCAATTATTATACAAATTCAATATGAAACCAAAAATTGGAAAACAGAGTACAGTTGTTAAAAAAAAAAAAACAGAGTATAAAGTTTCATTCTATGTATTGAGTTTCTCATTTCCTAAAATAAAAAGTAAACCAACAAAAATGAATTCATAATTGAGTTAAATAATTATTAAAAACTTACTGATTTTTTTTTTACCGCAAGTTGATTGAATCACGTTCTAGAAGATAGAAGATGCATGAGAAAGAATTCTCATTATCTATAAAATACAAACTAAACTAACAACATGATTGAATCAAATTCTAGAAGATGCATCAGAATTCCTTCTAAACTATTATAAATATAATGTAAATATTGATAATTTTTGCACATATTTCATTCTTCATTAGTCCTGTAAGATACATGAAATTTTTTAAACCGGTTTTGAGAAATTTCACGGCTCAAAACTCTTTGTCCGTTAGTCAATGACAGATTCACTAACAGAGTGATCAATTTTGATAAAATATAATAACTTGGTGACCAATTTTGATAGTGACTAAATGTGGATGACCAAATATGAAAAGAGGTAAAACTGAGTGATCAAAATTGATATTTTCCCATTAAAATATAAGCATTTTTTTTTTTAGCTTAGCCCACCCTATTTTATAATTCTGGTTCCGCCCTTGCAGTTGGGGTTATATGTGTCGTCAGCAGAAGCTTTCCAACGCCAAGTATCCAATGTTGAGGCCTGCAGATTTAAGACATCCAGCGATCTGCCCAGTTGTCCCGCAAGTTGCTCTTCCCTGGAGAAGAGGGGCCTTCTCCATTGGATATCCCAATTCCATCTGCCGTTTACCAAATTGCCCGATTCGCTGATTCGTGCCTCCTTGTTGACGCATAATGAGTAAAGCCTTGGATATAGATCTTTTAGGGCTGGTTCATCCGACCACCTATCGCGCCATAGAAATGTATCGATGTCGCTCCCTAGAGTCTTGACCATGTTGTTGTTGAACCAAGAATTTAGTGCGTTTTTAGTAAACAGACTTCTAAGCATGTTCCACCAACTTGAATGCTGATTTATGTTCGCCTGTATTTCTGTAGCACCTGCCAAATAAATATTGTAAGAATCGAGGATTTTGACCCATAATGCTTTGGGTTCCGTACGTAGCCTCCACGCCCACCTGCCAAGAAGAGAGATGTTAAATAAATCAAGATTTTGAACACCAAGTCCCCCGACTGGTCGAGCTGGTCGAGGAGCTTGGTTGGCGCTGGAATTTTATTATGCAGCGTATTGGTTGTAGCTTGTGGAGTTTTTGGCTTGTTAATTTTTACAATTATCTTTTTGTAAAAGTTGATATTGTTGTGCGACATGTTGTCGATAACGGAATATTTGTAAAGGGAGGAGTACCATCTCAAATGATGGACCACGGTTTTCCCTATCTTGGGTTTATCCCATTGGGTTTACCAAGTGGGGTTTTTTACCCGAAGTCTAGATGGGGTGGGAAGATGAGAGTCGAGCGTGATGTATCGTTGTTGGCGTCATTCCATTTGGAGTGATTCGTTTTTGGGCAATATAGTTTTTAAATTTTTGCTCAAAAAAAAAAAGTCCCCCGACTGGCTTAGGTCTACAAATATCATTCCATGAGACCCATGGAATTTTTGTACAACACACACATCCCCCCCAGGTATGTTGCAATCTAACTAGCTCACTCAAATTTTGTTTAATACATGACCACCGTAACTTGACTAATTTGACTTGCACCCTTGTCACTCTGACTTGTTTTTCCTTTGGTATTTTTCTTGCCCGTTGGATGAACCACTGCCACTCTTTAATTGGACGGTGTACCATTGATGATTGCACAACCTATAAAATAAGAAATTAGTCACACAATATGATTACAAAAATTATAAAATGAGTTTGTAAGCCAAGACACACTCACATTTGCTTCACTGTGATTATTTCTTTTCCTACTATTACATGATTTCTAGAAGATAGATGCATGAGATAAATGATTATTTCTATTCCTTCTGGCCTGATTTCTAGAAGATAGATGCATGCATGAGAATTCATTCTTCAATTGGGTATTTCTATTAGAAGATGCATGAGAATTTTGGCGCTCAAAACCCCTTTCTCTGTTAGTCAATACAGATTGACTAACGGAATGATCAATTTTGATAGAATATACTAATTGAATGACCAATTTTGATAGTGACTAAATGTGGGTGACTAAATATGAAAAGAGGTAAATTTGAGTGACCAAAAGTGATGTTTTTCCACACTCAAATATATACATATGTATTAATATATATATTTTTTTTAGTATTAATACGTAATTGAATTTGATTTTTTAATTTTTTTCATTGAAAGTAACTTCTTCTTTTTTTAATAAAAAAAAATGTTGTATTAGATATATACTTTTTTCGTTTAATTTAAATGAACACACTAAATTATATATTTGATTATAAATAAATATTTTGTAAATAGAACATAAAAATAAAATTAATATTTTGATAAAATTATGTATATTAGATTATAAATAAATATTTATTAAAATTTTATATTAAATATATCACTCTTACTTCTCACAGATCAAATTCAGAATTTTAATTTCATCAAGAGCCGCTTATCTAGCCTATGGTGGATTAAGAGGACGATATCTCTTTCAATTATTCTTCCACAAAACTAGATCTGAAAAGAGTCTTGGACGGGTCACCCTGGATGTTCGGAAATTTCCCGCTCGTGCTTCGCCATTTACGGATTAGAGAACAGCCCTCTAGGGTGGAACTTTACACCCTTCCTTTTTTGGTGCAAATCTATGATCTTCCTGTGGGGTACTTTTCAGAGAGGGTGGGGCATATGTTGGGCAACTTCATTGGTAGTTTTGTGGAATATGACAAAACGAATGAACAGGCAGTGTGGTGTTCATTCATGAGGATTAGGGTTGATATTGACGTTCGCAAACCGCTCAAAAGGTACAAGAAATTCAAACAGAGAGATGGTTCATCGTTTGAGGTAAAATTTAAGTATGAAAAACTGCTTTCATTTTGTTTTGTTTGCGGCCGTCTGGGCCACACTGAGAGCTTCTGTGACGTGGTGTTTGACGCCGGTGATCAACCAATAGTGAGGAACTGGGGTCCGGAGTTGAAAGCTCCCGATAGGAGATCGAATAACAAGAATATGACTCGGGGTCCTACGGTGGTGGGGAGTAGTGCGCCGGGAGAACCACAGGCGGCGGATACAGAGGAGATGGGTGATCGCGTGAATGCAGGGACTCTCGTAACAGACACGAGAGAATTACGGGTGGTGGGAGGAAATCGTGGAGCAGTTACAAAATCAACTAATGACCAGATCACGGGATTTGTGGGACTAACTACTGAGGGCTTGATTCGGGTCAATCCCACGTTTGACCAGAATAATGACGACATTTCAGAATTTTTCTTGAACGATCCTGAAGAAATAGAAAGGAAAAGAAAACGCATTTCTTTGGAGAAGGAAAGAAAGCTGACCCACGCTATAGGACATAATGAAGAAGAACATTTTTTTAACAACAGGTTCCGGTGTTGGGAGAAGGAAAGAAAGCTGACCCACGCTAAGGTTTTATTTATATTTTATTTAACTCTAATTGATTTTTGAGTTTTTGTGTTTAACATTTGAAGTGTATATAATATTTATGAGGAATATAAAAGAAATATTTAAAAGTAAAATAAAATAAAATGATTTATTATTTGTCTTCTAATTTCTATAAATATATTAATAATAAGGCTAAATAAAATTTAAAAATTGTAGAAAATCAACTAAATCTTTAAAACTAATTAAATTAAATAATTTTTTTAGCTTTGTTTAATTTTTGAAGATTTAGACAATTTTTTTATAGGTTTTATTTATATTTTTTATATTTATTTCAATTCTTACTTTTTTTAATTTAATTATTTTTTGTAATTTATTAAATAGGAAAGAATTGGGGTGTGTATAGTAATAACAAAAGTTTTTTAAATTTTAGTGTGGTGTGTTTAACATTGGGGGTGTGTATAACATTTTATGGGGTATATTTTAAAAAATGACCTGCTAAATCTGTTATAGCATATAACTGGACCAAAATCAAAATAAATCGAAACTTAAGGCGGTGTTTTGTTTGGGATTGACCAATCCGGATTTGGATTGGCCCAATCCCAATCCAATTTCTCTCAATTCATCTCAATCCAAATACCAATCCACCCCTATAATACACCTATACACCTATTTTTATACAATCAAATCACTCTTTTCAACCACTCATTCTCTCTCCTACTTTCTTCTCTCTCATACTTTGATGTGACATAAAACTACATCTACCCCTACTTCTCAATCCTTAACCAAACACAACTTACACACACAATTACTATTCATGGATTACCTCAATCCAAATCCAATTCAGCTCAATCCAAATCCAATTCAAATCAATCCCAAACCAAACACCACCTAATGGACTAAATTCAAAAAGTGGTAATCTGGTGGACTAAATTTAAAAACGTGGTAACTTAATGGACTAAAAAAAATATAATCTCCTATTTGTATTAATAATAAGTTATTTTAAAATGATTAAATAATTCATAAATTACTATTGTTGGTAAATATCAATACCATTGCTAGTAGAACTAATACTATTGTTTATAAGAACAAATAATAGTGAATTCGTCTTGCAACTGATATATTGAAATTATACAAGAAAGATCCATGGTGTGAACAAAATGCTATCAATTGAGTTTTTGAAAGGGAAAATTGTTTAAAACTTCATTTGGGCCTCAACTTTATGAAAAAATGCAAACCAATTTTTTCTTTCTTAAAACTTCAAAATGGGATATGTAGTTACAATTTTGCCCTTCCTTTAATGGTTCCTCATTCAATTCCAAAAAAAACTTTTTCTGCCTACAGAAACATCACATCACTGGTCATTCGAACTCACTTTTCATACTCACTTTTTTCACTTAATACTCATATTTAAACGTTTCTCTCACCTTCACTCCCTCATTATATATTAGTATTATATTATATTTTTATATACTCCCTCCGTCCCGTATTAACTTTCATAGGTAGGTGGACACGTAAATTAAGAAAGTGTAATAATGAGTGGAGTTTTGAGGGGTAATTTTGAAAAACTTTATGTATAAAGTAAATAATGAGTTAACTTTTGTATATGTGTGGAGAAAAAGTATTGGCATTTGTGTAAAATTGAGGATATTTTAAGGGTGGAGTTTATAAAGGGTTTTCCATTTTAAGGGTGTGAAAGTTATTGTGGGACGTCCCGAAAAAGAAAGTGTGAAAGTTATTGTGGGACTGAGGGAGTATGTTTTTTGATATGTTGTATTTAATTTATTATTACTCCCTCCGTCCTATAGAAACTTGCACACTTGGGTGGGCACACAATTTAAGAAATGTGTAAGAAAAGGTGTAATGAGTGATGTTTTGAGGGGTAGTTTTTTAAAGTTTTATGAATAAAGTAAAGTAAAAAGTAGATTGAGTGTGGAAAAGTAATGGTGGATAAATAAGAGTATATTTTGAGGGTGGGGATTATGAAGATATTTCTTTTTATAGAGTGTGCAAATTGGTATGGGACATGCAAATTCCTATGGGACGGGGGAAGTATTAATTATCAATCTTAGTTTATGGAGTAAATATTATGTTGTATTCACATTTGCTAAATTGTTTTTTTTTTTTTCTTCTTACGTGTATTCAGATTATTTTAATAATTATTAATATTAATTTAGTTGTTTAATTAATATTTTATATAATATTACATTATATTGAGTATATGTTTGCAACAAATAATGCATACCCACTTTTTATTAATTACTATTCATATTTTTATTAATTATTAATACTCCACTTTTTTTTATGTAAGAACAATAATATGTTTTATTAATTACTATTCATATTTTTATTAATTATTAATATGTAGTTTATTAATTATTAATATCAGTTAATTTTTTTTAAATGGAATTGAATTTTTTTTTATACTTTTCTTTCACGTTTTTTGCATTTTTATATTTTATGAGATTGAGAAATTAATTTTTCATTTTCTTTTCTTTTTATATTATATTTACTTTTATTCAAAAATTATTTAGATTCAAATTTTAAATTATAGAATAATTTTTTGTTTCTATTTAATTTAGTTTATTTATAATATTTCATTATATCGAGTATATGTTTGCATACTAACAACAAATAATGCATACACATATTGCATACGAGCAACACATATTGCATACACATATTGCATACGAGCAACACATATTGCATACGAGCAATATATAATGCATACACATATTGCATACTAGCAACAAATAATGCATATAATGAATAAACAATGCATATTTCAAAATTTTTTACATAATATCCAATCGAATGATTTACTTGATGAATATAAAACTATTGAAAATATAAATTAGGATTTAAGAAATATACAAGAACAAAAAATTTCCCCAATTTAGAATTTGAAATTGGAAACAAAATCAATACATATGAAACAAAAATACGAATCAATTTAATGAAACTGGGGGTGAACTAAGGAGATCAGTGGGTGCACCCGAGAGAGGTGTATCAAGTGAAACCGGGGTGCACATAGGAGGGGTGTATCGAGTGAAATTGGGGGTGTGAATCCAGGGGTGTATTAAATGAAACTAGGAGTGCACTTCTGGGCTGGCAAACCCTAGCCCATTAGTTACTCATTAGAAAGCCCATTGAAAGGGGTGAACCCTAGTCCCTTGCCCTAGAATCTGTGTGGCCGCCGCCTTGGAAATCGCCGACGACAACGATAGACATAGAATTTGAGTGGCCGCCGCAGCCCGCCCACATTGGTCGGAAAAAATGAAACACAAATCCGAAAAAATACCATCAAATTCAAAAACGTAAAAAAAAATAAAAAAATACCAGAAATCGAAAAAAAATGTCCTTCGTCTTCAATCACCGCCCTCTTCGTCTTTCACGGTGGAGTTGCAGATCGGCAATGACGTCGACTGAACCCCAGGACACAGATCGGCACACGCTTCGTCTTCCCCCGGGAAAGGAGTGGCTCGCCGACGATGGCCCCTACAATGACTTTGACAGCGGCACCATGAAATCGACCCCCTGCAATGTCTTCGTCTTCGCCGATCTCTTCGGCGGCCATGGAAAATCTCCTTGAGAGAAGCTCCATCGTTATCTAGGTGCCGGCGTAAAGAAGATCTGTTTCATCTAGGTGGCGGCACTAGGAAATCGACCCTTGACTTGTCTTCGTCTTCGCCAATCTCTCCGGCGGCCATGGAAAATTACCACCATCAGGCGGCGGCCATGGAAAATTACCACAACCAGGCGACGGCCATGGAAAATTACCACCACCAGGCGGCGGCCACGACAAACGGTGGCTGAATTTGAAAATGATGTTTGAAAACTATTGGAGATATAATGAATGAGAGAGTTTTGTAAATTTGGGTTTTGGAGAGAATGGAGAAAGAGAGAGAGAGAAAAAGAATTTTTGATTTGGGAATTGGGGAGGAAATTTTATTTTTGGTATGTAAGTTTAGGATATTCCAATATAAATCCTTTAAGTTTTAACTTTACAAAATACGTCATTTACGTTTCAATTTAGTCCCTTTTTTATTCAATTTTAATCCTTTATCTTTGAAAACAATTAAAATTAATTAAAATATTTTTAAAAAACTTCATGAATCAAACTTAATTAAATTTATTCAAATAAAATTAGATATGCAGTCAATTAAACATTTTTAATTGACAACATATTTATGGAACAAAACTTCATTTCAGTTTTTTTTTTGATAGTATCAAATTATATGTTAAAATCAATTAATTATAAAATTATGTATAGAATTTAAATATAATTAAAAAAATACAAAAAATAATTTTTCAATCAAATAATAGTACAATGTAAAATTTAAAATTTTTTAAAATATATATTTAATCTTTATATAATTTTAAAAAAAAAACACACACACACCAAATATAATCTGAAAAAATAATAAAAAATATCACTTAAAAAAAAACACTGTGTTTAAAAATTAACACGATTTTGTTAACAATTTCAAAAAAATAAAAATATTCGCTAATGTTTTTTATCTGAAAATCAGTTTTTTTAAGTGATTTAAATTGACTTATGTAAACAAATTAAAAGTATGTATAGTGAAAACGTCTTAAAATTTTCAAATCTGGAGCATTCGTTAAAAATCAATTTGCTGTGTAAATTTTTTTTTTTGATTTTTTTTTTAGTGATATTTTTTTGTTATTTTTTCAGATTATATTTGTTGTGTAAATTTATTTTTTGATTTTAAATTTTACACTATACTATTATTTAGTTGAAAAATTAACTTTTGTATGTTTTAATTATATTTAAATTATATACATAATTTTATAATAATTGATTTTAACAATAGAATTTGATGTTGTCAAAAAAAATATTGAAATGAAGTTTTGTTCCATAAATAGGTTATTAATTAAAAATAGACTGCATGCCTAATTTTATTTGAATAAATTTAAATTTAATTAAGTTTAATTTAATTATTTTAATTAACTTTAATTGTTTTTAAAGATAAAGGATTAAAATTGAATAGAAAAAGGACTAAATTAAAACATAAAGGACCTATTTTATAAAGTTGAAACTTAAAGGATTTTTTTGGAAAATTCTAAACTTATAGGACCAAAAACAAAATTTTCACGGAATTGGGAGAGAGAAGGAAAGTGACGGAATAAAATAAAATTTGACCCAAACATTAAGTTAAGGGGTAAATTTGGATTTTTGCCTCATTTTTGTTGTTTTAAATAATACCAATTTTTTTTTGTTGTTTTACCTACTTAGGAGTCCCAGATTGAGGGTCTAAGTAAATAATCACATTTTTGAAATTGAAAACCCGACCAACTTTCTCATAAAGTGTAAATTAATATATTGAAAATCCACGATTACACCAAGAAGGTAAAAAGCATTAATGTCGACAAGCTCGGAAGGCTGATGTTGTTTTTCTTAGTGAGACTATTTCTGTTGCTGCTCGTCTGGAGCTTGTTCGTTTAAAATTAAAATTCCGTAGTTGTTTTACTGTTGATTGCAATGGTCGCAGTGGCGGCCTTTGTTTGCTTTGGAATGATAAAGTGGATTGTTCTCTTTTGTCGTATTCTTCTAATCATATTGATATGGAGGTCACCTTTGATAATTGCACAACTCGACTCACAGGTTTCTATGGATACCCAGAAAGATCTCGGAGACATCTTTCCTGGGATCTTCTACGCAGACTCTCGAGGGTAAATCAATTACCTTGGATTTGCATTGGGGACTTTAATGATTTATTTTGGAGAAGTGATAAAAATGGGAGAGTGGATCATCCAGAATCTCTCTTCAGAGGGTTTAGGGAAGCTACGGCTCACAGTGGGCTCACACACTTGCCGCTAAGGGGTCATCAGTTCACCTGGTCTCGATGGAGAGGGACGATCAACTTTGTAGAGGAAAGGCTTGATAGAGCAATGTGTAATACTGATTGGCATACTAAATTCCCTAACGCCAGGCTACTAAACCTTATTGCTCCGGTGTCGGATCATAATCTGATTATGGTCGATACACATCCCATTGACTACTTGGTCAAGAAGAAAAGTTTTCGGTTTGAAAACAAATGGCTCACGCAGGCTGATCTTCCGAAGGTGGTGAAATCGTGTTGGCATGGGTTCCGTGATCTTGCAGTATTGCCAAGATTAAAAGCTACGGCAGAAATTCTTAAAGAGTGGGGAGAAAATGTGGGAAGAATGTTCATCAATTCGAAGAGGGAATTGGAGCGTGAGCTGACCAGATTGCAAAATAGATCAGATGCTAAATCGGCTGAAAGAGTTACAGAAATCCGCAGGAAATTGTGTTCTCTATTGATAGATGAGGAAATATATTGGAAACAGAGGGCGAAACTTTTCTGGTTGAAAGAGGGGGATAACAATACTCGGTTCTTTCATAACATGGCATCACGAAGGCGGAAGGAAAATAGAATTGATAGATTGAAGAATAACAGTGGTATGTGGGTTGAGGACCAAGCTGGGAAGAATGAATTGGTCTTGGAATATTTCAGGGATCTTTTTTAAGGCAACGTAGATGTTCGTGATATGGCAGAAATCACTACTGGCATTCAACCTAAGATATCCCATGAGGACAACATCTCGCTCACGGCTGAGTTTACACGTGAGGAGTTTAAGTTGGCGCTGCGACAAATGCACCCGGATAAGGCTCCGGGGCCGGATGGTTTTAACCCTGCGTTCTATCAAAAATTTTGGGGCCTTCTTGAGGAAGATATTTTCACAGCATGTACGGCATGGCTGGGTAGGAGAGAGTTTCCCTAGGGTATTAATGATGCACTGGTGGTATTGATTCCTAAAGTTGATAACCCCTCAACAATGAAAGAATTGAGGCCAATAGCGTTGTGCAACGTGGTGTACAAATTGGTTTCAAAGGTGCTGTGTAACCGGCTGAAAAAAGTAATCCCAAATTTGATTGACAACTCGCAATCGGCCTTCGTTGCTGGACGATCAATTCACGATAACATCATCATCGCATTTGAGTTGATTCACACAATGAAGAAGAAAATGAAGGGTAAAGAGGGGGAGGTGGTGCTCAAAATTGATATTAGCAAAGTGTACGATAGGGTGGATTGGTCATACTTGTTATGCGTGTTAAGACGCATAGGCTTTTGCGAGCAATGGGTGGATTGGATGCGTATGTGCATCACTACTGTGAGATACTCATTCAGGGTAAATAACGAAATAATTGGGTCGATAATACCCGGAAGAGGTCTACGTCAGGGCGATCCGTTGTCGCCATTCATGTTTATACTATGTGCTGAGGGTTTGTCAAGCCTTTTAAATCACGCTAATCGACGAGGCCTGTTGCATGGGGGTAAAGTGTGTCGACGGAGTCCTAGTATTTCACACTTAACGTTCGCAGACGACTGTCTTTTATTTTGTAGAGCATCGTCTCAGGAGGCTCGGGCACTTAAAGACACACTGAACGTGTACGAAGCTTTATCGGGGCAGGCCATCAATTATGATAAATCTGGAACTTTTTTCAGTGCAAACGTCCAAGTTGAAACAAGGGCAGAGGTGAATAACATTTTGGGAGTTCAAAATGGTCTGAACACAGGGTGTTATCTAGGGGTTCCGTCACTGGTGGGAAGGCGGAAGAAAGAGGTTTTCGCGTATATACGTGAGAAGATGTGGACGAAAATCAATGGGTGGAGGAAGAAGAACCTGTCTAAGGCCGGGAAGGAAGTGCTACTGAAAGCGGCGGCTCAATCGATACCAGTTTACTGTATGAGTATTTTCTTGCTGCCGAAAACCCTTTTGGATGAACTACATCGCATGATGAATAAATTTTGGTGGGAAAATAATCCAGGTGCTAATGGTTCAAGAGGACTGGTTTGGAGCAAATGGGAAGTGGAATGTGAATCAAAATCAAGAGGAGGCATGGGATTTAAAGATCTGCATCTCTTCAATTTATCGCTATTAGGCAAGATGGGGTGGAGACTTCTAATGGAGCCGAATGCCTTGGTATGCCGGGTTTTAAAGGCAAAATATTTTCCGCAAACAGATGTCCTCACAGCTGCATTAGGGTCGGCACCGAGCTTTACTTGGAGGAGCATTTGGACTGCCTTGCCTGTTGTTAGAGGGGGTGTCCGATGGAAGGTGGTTGATGGGTCGAATATCAAAATATGGACAAGCAAATGGATTCGAGATGACAGTAGTTTTGAGATTCGTACACCAGTAGTGCAAGGCCTGGATCACTTAACAGTTGTTGACCTGATTATTCCAGGTACAAACAATTGGAATAGAGAAGTGATTGAGGAACTGTTCATTCCAGATGATGTCGTGCGCATCTTGCATACCCCAATTTCTCCTAGGGGTTGTTCGGATTCGATTCTTTGGCATCACTCGAGAGATGGTCGCTACTCTTCGAGCACGGCGTACAAATGGGGGTTTTAATCTTATCAGGGAAGCTAATCAGGATGATGATAAAGGATGGAAGGACATTTGGAGCCTGGAAGTCCCGGCGAAGGTGAGGGCTTGCATCTGGCGGATTTGCAAAACATACACTCCAGCTAAAAGTGAATTAATTCGCAGGAAATTATTGGATGATGGTCGCTGCTCCTGGTGTATGTTGGAGCTCGAAACAGTTAGGCACATTTTCGTAGAGTGTGCTTACGCGAGAGAGTGTTGGGCACATACCGAGTTTAGGGGAATTGTACAAGCGGAGGCGAGACATGCTGATACAGTTCCGAAGCTAGTTTTCAAGCTGCTGAGCATTCTAGATTCTGAGAGGAAGGCAGAGTTTGGCACGATGTTATGGAGATTATGGCGTGAACGTAACAAGATGGTGTTCGAGGGTGCTTGCTCTACTCCTGCTATAGTGAGTATTCTAGCCGCAAGGATGTTAGGTGAATGGAAGCTGGCGAGAGGACCTGTAACACAAATTGACAAAAGACAGGCATGCACGGCTTGGCATGCTCCCCAACAAGGTATTATGAAAATTAATACAGATGCAGCATTATTTAATGATAAAGGTGAAATGGGAATTGGTATGGTGATCCATGATAGTGACAGTAGCTTTGTGTGCGGTAGAACAATTCGGCTTGTGGGATGTTTTCGGCCGGAGGAGGCGGAAGCGATTGGGGTGCGGGAGGCCCTTTCATGGATCAAACAACTAAATATAGGGAGAGTTGTAGTCGAGACAGATTCACTCCAAGTGGTTAACGGATTGACAGCGGAGAAGCAGGGTATCTCTTCATTTGATGACATATTAAGGGCCTGCCAGGAGGAGCTGAGAGATCTAGAGGGGACCAAGGTGACTTGGATTCGTAGAGATGCCAACATTATCGCGCATCAGATGGCTAGAAGGGCGGTTTCTTATTCGAGCCCTCATCTTTGGGTCGAGCGTCCAATCTTTGTGGATTGCCTTCCCGTTGATTCTTGCATTTGCAGTTAATAAATTGAAAGTTTGGCTTTCAAAAAAAATGATTTTTTTAAAATGTCAAAAAAAAAAAATTGTCATGTAAAATAACGTGTTCTATTCTGGTATTAGGGATGAAATTTGATTAAAAATATTGAAATTGGACTTTGAGGACTGAAATTAGACTTAAAGGACCAAATTTGAGACTAAATGGACTAAAATTGATCAAATAAAAAGTTACAAGACCTTTTGCGAATTCAAACAAAGTTACGGGACCATTTGTTAATTTATCTCCAATAATTCAAGTATTACAATGATACAATCTATCACAACATATATTCAACCACAAACTTATCAAGATACACAATACTTTGATAACTACAATGAGATAAGAAGGATTTCACCAACAACACCAAACTGTCAGTCTACTGTTCACACGAGGCTCAAAAGCTCAAAACCAGTTCTCCACCATCCAGAGTGAACTAAAATTCCTCCTGAACGTGCTGACCAAGTGAAAGATCGATCCAACGGTTGGTTTGTGAGAAACGACCTCTTAAACTCAGTTGTGCAGAAGTGAATCGCCTAAAAAATAGACCCTTTTGTTCGTGGCTATTCCCAACAATAAAGAGTTCCAAGTTCGATCTCCACTGTTCAGAATGTACCTCAACGAGTCCTGAACGTGTTGTTCAAATTCCAGCTCGATCCAACGGTTGAAACTCAAGATATTGTTTCTGAAAAATTATTACTCTTGGAATTCCCTCAAAAACGTGAATGCCTCAATATTTTTCTCTCTATGTCTCCCCCAATGTGTTCTAGGGTAAGTTAACTCCAAATGTTTCGCCTACTTGGACCACCCAAGTATGTTGGCTATTGGGCTTCTCCACATGTTTGAAATGATATAAGACGAGATTCTCGGCTTTGATTTTACAATCTAAATTTATCAGTTTGTGAGGTACGTAGAAAGGGAGAGAAAAAACAACTCAGCTTCGACTGTAAGTGAATGAGATATATTTAGAATTAGAATACAGTTTATCAAAAATAATTGAACAACAATTGGAACAGTTGCAAAATTGAAAATCCAGCTTCCTCACAAAGAAGTAATTATTATAAAGAAATTGCTCGTGTACATGAAGAAGGTAAAAAGGAAACACAAACATTATTTAAACTCTACAAGCTAGCAATGCTCAACAACAATGAGACTTATTAAAAATTAAACAATCAAATTACACAAAAGTTTGAAGAAGCAAATCAAAGTTCACCATCCCAGAGATCCTCAATGGACTTGATAGCGCTTTCTTCGCCAATGAATCCGTCTGCCACCGTTCCCCTGCTCTGAGGGATCTCACTTATCTTCTTACACTCTTCCTCGCTTAATTCCCAGTCGAAAATATTGCGATTTTCTTCCATCCTTCCTGGATTGTAGCTCTTCACCACGGTAGCAACTCCGTGTTGATGTGCCCATCTAAGGATCACCTGTGGAACACTCTTTGCTTTGGCTTTTGCAATTTCCTTCAAGGCCTCGACGCCCACTACTCTTTGCGATCCCCAGAACTGTCCAGCTGATCCCAATGTCGCGTAACCGGTTACCACAATCCCTTTGGCCTTGCAGAAATCAACCAACTTCTTCTGTTGCCACACTGGACTAAGCTCCACCTTTATAATTCATTCCACAAATAACAAAATGTTAGTAATCAAATTACAGAGTTAATGAAATTAATGAATGAATGAATTAATAAGTAAGTCTTACTTGATTGACAGCAGGGGGGATTGTTGCAAAAGACAACAAGTCTTCAAGTTTCTTGCAAGTGAAGTTACTAACTCCAATGGTCTTCACAAGCCCTGATCTTTGTGCTTCTTCCATTTTAGCCCAAACAGCCTTGCAATCAAATGGAATAATATTCTTTTTGTTTGCAACCGGATACTCGAAGGCTGATTCTTGCGTCACGCTTACAGGCCAATGAATCAGGTAAAGATCCACATAATCCAGCTTAAGGTTACTGCATGTAGATCGAACGGATCAGTTTCAACAGTACTAGTTGTTTCATTAAAGTTTAATACGATATATATATATAAATACTTACTCGAGAGATTTCTTGAGGGCGGGGAGAACGCGATCAGCATGAGCATCACTTGCCCATAGCTTGGTACAGATGAACACTTCATCTCGGGATTTGATTAGCCCGCTTTTCAGGGCTTCGGCTACGGCTAGGCCGACGGCTTGCTCACTTCCGTAATGAGCAGCAGTGTCGAAATGCCTGTAGCCACGCTCGATGGCATTGACCATGGCTTTGACCTCATCGGCAAGGGGTGTAGTGAAACTTGCAGTTCCAAGGCCCAAAAGGGGCATTTTGTAACCGGAGTTCAACTCTACTTCTGGAATACCCATAATGTTGTGTATGTAGTTAATTGCTTTTTGAAAACTCTGTTTTTGCTTTTGCTTTTGCTTTGTAATTGAATGGATTGTGTTTCTATTCTTAATTCTCAAAAATATATATAGATGTGCTGATGAGGTTAATTTCGTAATTTAATTGAAAAGGGAGCTACCCAAAATTGAATGTTGACCAGCTATTTGTTTTTTTTAAAACCTAGTAATGAGGAGAAAACGAGTAGACGCCTTATTTTATTTTTAATTTTCTCTTTCACATGAAAGCATTTTTCGAAAGTCCTAGATCCAATTTATTCATGTCTAGTAAATTAAATACTCCTAATAAGTCGTACGCGCTTAATTTCTTACTCCCTCCATTTTTAATTAAGTGTCACTTTGCCTTTTTAAATATTTTAAAAATAAGTGTCATTCTACATTTTTTTCTTAGAATTTGACAATTTTACCCTTATAAATATAGTATTAGCATAAATCATGGAAAAATCATAATTATTGTATATATGAATATCACCTACATTATTGACCACGTTCATTACTAAAAAAAATTAATATGAAAATTATTTATCATTAATGAAGGATATAATAGTCAATAATTTAATATCTTAATTTGTTGAAAAATGTTAAAATGATACTTAATAAAAAATGGAGGGAGTATTATTTATCTGATCAGATCGAGTTTAAACTAAGATAATTTAATTAATACTGTTTTTTTCATTTCTGAGTTCATAAATTTTGGGAAGAGTAAAATATTAGTCGCAAAAATGAACTAAAATTAATACTCCCTCCGTTCGCCTATAAGCTTTCCATTTTACCATTTTGATCCGACCGCCTATAAGCTTCCCATACCTTTTTTGATAAGTACTTTTTCTTACACTTCACTTTATACCTTACTTTTTCTCTCTATGACTCTCCTCTCTCAATCACATCACTTGTACTATATCTATTATTTAATCACTTTTCTTAATCTATGTGCCAAAAAGTAACGTAACACTTATAGGCGGACGGAGGGAGTAGAATACTCGGGGCTTAGGAGTGTGTTTGGGACTTAGGAGGGTAGGCTTGGGACTTACACTACAAAAAACGCGCGGTTTACCGACGGACCTACCGACGGAATTGTGGTCGGTAGGCGTGGTTTCCGATGGAACTACCGACGAAATAATTCAGTCGGTTCTAGTCTCGTCGGCCCGGTTTACCGACGGAATTTTTTATTCCGTCGGTAGTCCCGACGGATTCCCGACGGAATAAATCAGTCGAGTCTGCCGACGGATCTCATTCCGTCGGTAGGCCGATTGACCCGTTTTGAAACCGGGTCTGATTTATGTCGGCAATTCCGTCGGCCGTCCGTCGGTAGTACCGACGGACTTACCGACGGAAATTTATTTTAGCTTTTTTTTTAACAAAAATATATCATTCGGCTTCTGTCGGTAAGTCAACCCAAAAAAAAAAAATAACTGGCGTGGACCGGACCCGAACCCCCGACCCCCGACCCGCGATCTGTAATTAAAGCCACCATTTATTCTGGCCTTGCTAGGAATCGAACCCGGGTGTGTGGGCGCCTAGTGAGGGGCGCCTACCACTCGGACAGGTGTGTTACTTGTTCGTAATTGTAATATTAATTGTATATGTACTCATTTTCGGCCCTTTTTTTTTTTAAATTCACAAAATTAATTTCTTTCATATATATCAAATAACTAAATTTGAAATCTATAATTTATATTTTTATAATTTATATATTTTAAAATACTAAAATATTCATATTTTAACTAAAATACTAATATTTTTTTGTAAAAAATTCATTTTTTTGCTAATTATTTTTTAAAAAATTTCAAAAAATTAATTTCAATCACATAAATTAAATAATTAAATTTGTAATCTATAATTTATATATTTTTAAATACTAAAATATTCATTTTTTTTACTAAAATATTCATTTTTTTGCTAATTATATTTTAAAAAATTTCAAAAAATTAATTTCTTTTCACAATTTTTAGTTGTAACTTAATGATAAATAAATATTTTTAAATTGTACATCTAATAAAATAATTAGCTTACATTATATAATTTATTATTCATCTTCTTCCTCTTCATCTTCTTCATCTACATTTTCATTAATTGATCTCATCTTCCTCCTCTTCATCATCATCCTCCTCCTCCTCCTCCTCTTCCTCTTCATTTTCATCATCTTCCTCATTTCCATTATCGTTTTCAATTTCGATCAATTGTGAATTTCCAGCCGTCAAGTCTACGTGGATATTCAAATCTCCCGTAAAGACTTCAGTTCTAGCCTCTATTTGTTCCGTTTGAAACGGAGAATCATCTTCATCACTCTTGTCCTTTGTAGGGACTTCTACCATTGATCTTGCCTTTACTTTGCAAACAGTGTGCCATTCAATTTTACTACGTGATCGTACTGGATACTTGCAGTAGTATACTTGAGATACTTGATGGGCAAATACAAATGGATCATTCCCGATATAGCTCCTTTTCGGATTAACATCGACGAGTTTGTACTCCGGATGAATCCTTGTTCCTGAAGGGCCTGAATCAAACCAATGACACTTGAACAACACTACAGTCTTTGCTGGATATCCCGGATATTCTACTTCAACGACTTCGTGCAACACCCGATAGTAGTCACTTGCATCTGCATTGTAGTTTGCACTGCTAATGCAAACACCACTATTGGTAGTCGCTTTTCTTGATGCATACTCGGATGTATGAAATCTGTAGCCCTTCACAATATAACCGTTGTAAGTCTTTACAAGACGTAGTGGTCCTTTGCTGAGATCCCTTAAGAATCGATTCTCAAAATCGTTTGACCGTCCCTATACAGTTCAAATAATTAACATTAATTATGAATCATATTTATTTACGTAAAATTTAAGGAAATGGTATTCACACAACGTTGGAACCATCGGGCAAAATCACATTGAAGACGAGCATCTATATCTGTATCTAAGATGTTTTGTTCTGTTCGTCTTAGTTCTTGAGTATACATCATAATTCACAACATCCAATCACAATTAATATTAAATTACATAAATGAAGTAATGATAAAAATATGAAATACTTACTCAATGTAAGGCTGAACTTCATCACAATTCAATTGCACATTCTATGTTGTGTGCAACTTCTTCGACGACTTCAATTGACCAGCGGTCCCCTTCCGACGTGGCTCTTTGTAACGAGGATGACCACACATCCTACACATGTTCAGATTGCTATCTTCATCACCCCAATATAACATGCAACCGTTTATACAACAATCAATCTTCTCGACCGGCAATCCCATATTTTTCAGCATTTGCTTGCTTTGATGATACGTTGTAGGCACCTTATTCTCAGGAGGGCAGATCTCACTGCATAATTGTGTCATTTGCTCATATGCCCTGTTAGAAAGCTTGTTCTCGGTCTTGATAGCCATAAGTCGGGCATTAAATGACAGTTGAGAGTGTGAATCACAACCCGGATACAAATCTTGATCGAAAAATTTGAGCATTTCATAAAACCGAAATGCTTCATCCGTCGGCTCCTTTTCTACATTTGAAAAACCGGCTTCCATTATCATTGTTTGATACATATTGGGTTCTCCCTCCCCAAGTTGTTCTTCCCCACCAAACTGTTGTTCCCCACCAAATTGTTGTTCATTACTCGTGCCGGCTTGATTACCATATATTTGTCTTTCATAGATACCAGCAGTGTAATAGTATAAAACTTGATCAAAGTTATAAGGCCAACGTACTTCGCCGTGAAATGTCCAATTATAATAATTAACAGTGAAACCATTCTTCAAAAACATGTACCAAAACCTCATCAATCGACTTAAATATTTTATTCTGACATTTTTTGGCATTACACGGACACTTGATACAATCCCCATGCATGTAATGTGGGTGGAGCTTTGCAAATTCAACAAATGACACAAGTTCATTGTAAAATTCACTATTCACATTTCCTAAAATGAACCTAGGAGTTTCATACATCCATCGACGATCCGGCAAATCCATCTATTAAACATTTAACATAAAATTCTTACAAACATCTAAAAAAATGCACAACTAATTAAACTACAAACAATATAATTAAAATACACAACTAAACTACAAACAATATAATTAAAATACACAACTAAACTACAAATATATAAAATGCACAACTAATTAAACTATAACCATATAAAATGCACAACTAAACTACAAAATTTAACCAAGTAAAAAAGAAAAACGTACCGAAATTTGCTTGCTCTCATACAATTTCCACAATTTTTTTCGACTGAGTGAGAAAGGGGGAAAAAGCTTCTGTAAATATTACGCGCTACCGACGGATTTTGAAATTCCGTCGGTGCGTACATTTTGAATCTACAGACGGATTCTGAAATTCCGTCGGTAGAGTACTTGGCCGACGGAATTTCCGTCGGTAGACCTTATTTCCGACGGAATTTTTATTTCCGTCGGTAATATTGGCGGAATAAAATAAAAATCGAAAAAAACATAAAAAAATACTTTACTTTATACCAAAATCTAACGAAAAATTATGTATTATGTATAATTGTATAAATTAAAAACAATAACATAAATAAACAATCCATTGACAAACAAGCATCAACCGAAATAAATATGTCCAACAGAATAATAAATAGTTCGACAGAAAATTAAATAGTTTGACAGAAAAATAAATAGTTCGACAGAAAAATAAATAGTTCAAACATCAACCATTATACCCAAAAAACTCATCACCACCAATGAAATCCAAGCCGTCGTCTCCGGCTGCATCTGGATTTGGATCTGGAGCATTGAAAGGGGGAACTGAACCAACCGGAGCATTGAAAGGGGGAACTGAACCAACCGCAGCATCGAAAGGCGGAGGGGGAAATGGACCAACCGGAGCATCGAAAGGCGGAGGGGGAACGCTCATCGCCTGTGCAAAGCATGTATTTATTTGATCAGCAGACATCCCCAACGATCGACCCATAGTGTCAGTTAGCTGTCGGAAGTAGTGGTTCATCATGTGTACTACGTTCGGGTCCGGAACAGCAGTGGAGGATACAGAGGCCTGCGATGCACGCTGGGACGAACTGGACGACGCAGCTCTCACTGAGCGGCTCATCCGGCCAAGGCCAAGGACCCGTCCTCGATCAGCCGGGGCAACGTCCAGGTAAATCCGGTTAAGATCAGGCGGAGGGGGAGCGCTGGGCCCGGCTTCAGCAGAAGCCTGTGTCGTCTCCTCTTCAATCCTCCGGTTCACATTCAACTACATAATTACAAAAAAAATTAAATTAATACATAGTTCAATACATTTAATTAATTAAATATTAAAAAAAACATCACTATTTAATTAAACTTACGTGAAGCTCGATAGTGCATCCATATGTGGACGTCTGCGAATCTCGATCAAACGGATGAAGAACGTTCAACCGATCCACGTGTGTGGGTTCACGCCCAAGTTCCCGCTCCTATTTCGTACCAAATGAGCATATAAAAATTATTTTATATAATATAATATAAATAATTGAAATAAATTTTTAGTGAACACTTACTAGAGCAATTGAGTGCTCATACCCGGATCCCCCCCCCCCCCCCCGATGCCTTGACATCCCACCTCCCCCATCACTTCTACGGTTGGCTCGAGCAGTTGCACACTTCCGCACGTACTCCGGGCTACTCCAATACGTGGTCAACGTGTTCCACACGTCGACTCCATTTTCGTCCTCCCCCAACGTCTGCACCACGCCACGACTACGCCAAGCAGTCCTCCAGGTGTACATTATCTCATTATACCTAGACTGACATGAAGATTCCCAGTGCCTGTGGATATCGTTGTCCGAAAAAAACTCCCTATGTCAATAAGCATGTTTCTGCACATATTCGATCAGCATATTTATCAAATAATATATATAATAAATTGTTTATTAATATTTAATTGAATGCACTCAAATACTTGGAATTCCTCCCAGTATTCATCCTTTTTCGTCTGCGGCACCTTCAGCCAAGAGTAGGCATTCGCAGCAACCTTGCACTTAGTAATCACCTCAGTGCAAATCTTCAATATCTCATTACCAGGAAGTAAGCTGTGACATTATATATTAAGAAACAAACACATTATAAATTAAAAAACGTACAAAAATTGATGATGTTAAATATTGTTAAACCTTAAAATTATTTAATTAATTACTTACTGTACATCATCAATCCATATTCTCAGTCTGGTTTCTCGGGCCCGCGTGGGATGTCGACGAGTTGCCGACGACTGAGATGACGGCGGCGAATGCTGTGGAACGGATGTCGACGACGTCAACGTAGTAGGCTCAACAGGCCTAAGTGAGCCTCTCCTACGTCGAGATCCTGAGGCCCCACTAGCATCTTGACTCATCTATTTTAATAAATAAAATTTAAAAGTATAATAAATTAATCAATAATTAATATAGTAATGAAATCAATAATTTTCTATTTTAATTAATAACATTTTAGTAATTTAAGTCAATAATTTCCTAATTTAATCAATAACAAAATCACGTTACTAATGAAATCAATAATTTACCAAACTAATTAATAATGACTTAATTTAAACAATAACAATAATTACTATATTAATCAAATCGTACAACACCCCTACTTATAAGAATAATTACTAATTTAATCAACAATAATAACCTAGTTTAATTATAAGAATAATTACTAATTTAATCAACAATAATAACCTAGTTTAATTATCAAAACGAACTAACAAGAACTACATTATATATTTGAACTAACATACATTAATTAATTACAATTAACCAATAAAAAACATATAATCCACGTACTAACATATATTTGAATTAATTATACATATATATTCATCAACTACGTACATGAAATTTTATAATAATTAACATGCAATTTATAATAATAAACATGCAATTTATAATACAATAACTTAATTAAAATTAATTAAGAATTTATAAAACGTACCGTTTAAATTGAAGAAAATTGGAGTAGATAATCGTTATGCCCTTTCTCGATCAATCCACGCACCACGCACAAGAAAATCCAATCCACGAGGAGAGAACAGGAGACGAACAGGGAGAGGGGGACGAAAGGCAAATTTTTTTTTTCCTTATGAGGAAGAACTGCCTTCGGCAGTTCTTATAAAAAAAAAATTGTGGCTACCGACGGATATTTCCGTCGGTAGCACGCAAATATTAATGTCACGCGTCTTTTCATTGGTATCCGAGGCGGTGGGTCAAAGTGGGTCGGCTACCGACGGATATTTTCCGTCGGCAGCCTAAATTTGAACGACCGACGGAAAAAATCCGTCGGGAAGCAAGGCTAAACGACACCGTTTGGCCGCGAAATTGAATTCCGTCGGGAAGTCCGTCGGACGGTCCCGACGGATCTTGGATTCCGTCGGGAGTCAGTCGATTCAAAAATTTCGTCGGCGATCCGTCGGGGCGGCCGACGGAATGGATTCCGTCGGTAGCCTTTCGTCGGCAAACTCCGCGTTTTTTGTAGTGTTAGGAGTGTGCTCCTCTCTAGGTCTCAGGTTCGAACCCTCTAAGGTGCAAACAATTTCTATAGGGTCAGTCCATATAGAGCGGACTTTAAACAGGACCCCGCAAGTGGGCGGTGGGATTGGTCCCCCGGGATTAGTCGGTCCTTGTACCGGATCCCCGAGACTTCAAAAACAAAAACGAACTAAAATTAATAAAATACTCTACATCTCCTCATATTTGTTATGGTCCCAAACGAATATTTAAGGGGATTAAAGTTTTTTTAGTCCATTAAGTTACCAAGTTTTTTAATCTAGTCGACAAGATTAACACTTTTTGAATTTAGTCCATTAAGTTTTGATTTTGGTCTAGTTCCACTTCTTATTATATACACCCCACAAAATACTATATACACCCCAAATGCTAAAATTTAAAAATCAATTAAAATAAAATAAAATAAAGCATTTAATAAATTACCAAAAATAATTAAATTAATATGAAAAAAATTAACTACACTCCGGCCTCTGTCTCAACTTGTAAGATTATGGTTTTAGGAGTTTAGTTGGGGGTCGACTATTGAAGACTTGATTTTTTTTCTTAAATTAATTGATTTGATAGATATCATGGAACCTTGACTTTTACATTTTTCCTGCTGTTGAATATGCATGGGTAAGGAAAGTACATTGAAATCAAAAAAAAAAAAATTGGAGGTATTAATCATGACTTGGACAGGACACAACGGCGGGTCTTGGGGGCAAGTGGAGGTATCTTTTGATTTTAAACAATGTTTAATTATAGTCCTTCACTTATTTTAGTAGAAGAAGCATAATTAATTGAATATATGAAATAGTTTATATAGACTAATTATATCAGCCTATTAATTACAATTGAGTAATGAGTAAATTAATGAAACTAAGACTAATTTATTACAAATCAAGCTAATTGATTTCCAGAACAAAAATTAAGGAAATTAAATCAATTATCTTTAATAGGCCCCCTCAAGTTGGAGCATGAATATCAAGAATGCCCAACTTGTGAACAAGTGATCGGAATGACTCCACTCCTAACACTTTAGTGAATATGTCGGCAACTTAAGTCTTGGTTGATATATATGAAGTCTTGATTTTTTATTTGTTAATGCATTAATTCCCGAATGAACTGACAATCAATCTCAATATGTTTTGTTCTTTTGTGGATTAATGGATTAGAAGCAATATGCATGGCCGCTTGATTATCACAATATAAGCTCACTGGTTGGTCAAGGCTTATTTGTAGGTCTTGAAGCAAATATCTCAACCAAGTTATCTCACAGGCTGTAGTAGCCATCGATTTGTATTCGGCTGAGCATCTACACACCGTGCTTTGTTTTTTGCTTTTCCAAAAAAATGAGAGATTTTCCTAAGAAGACGCAATAACCTGTCACTGATCGTCGAGTGTTTACATCTCCTACCCAATCTGCATCGCAAAACCCAACTAGATTAATACTCCCTCCGTCCAATTTTATTATGCCCACTTCTTCGGGCACGAATTTTAATGAATATTGATTAGTTTATTCATAAAGTAAATAAGTTGAGGGTATGATAGGGTATTGTGGGGTCCATTTCTAAATAAATGATTGTTTATGAATAAAGTGAATGGCAAAGTGGATAAATAAGTGATGGTAGGAGGGTGGAGATAAAGTAGTATGAATAGTATTATTTCCAAGAAGGGTATGGGCATAATAAAATTGGACAACCAAAAAAGGAAAGTGGGAATAATAAAATTGGACGGAGGGAGTATCATTTTTGGATGGAAAAAATAATCCTTTTCCCGGTGAACCTTTTAAGTAGCAAAGTAAACAATGAACAGCTTCAAGATGGGGTCGTCTAGGCTCTTGCATGAAATGACTGAGGGTGTTGACCGCAAAAGAGATTTCTGGTCTGGTGAATAAATCATTTCTCGCACCAATCTTCGATAGTGTGTCGGATCTTTGAGTAAATCTCCATCAGTAGAGGTGAGCTTCAAAGATTGTTCCATAGGAATCTTTGCTGGTTTCGCACCAAGTAAACATGCATGCTTCCTGTAAAATGTTAAGGGTGTATTTTCTTTAGTTAATGGAGATGCCCTTCTTAGAACGGGCTATCTCAATACTAAGAAAATACTTAAATAGTCCAAGATCCTTAATCTTGAAATATGATGCAAGAGATGTCTTCACAGCCGGTGTTTATGGTATTTTGATCATTTCCTGATATAATCATATCATCCACATATAACAAAATAATTGTGAATGAGTGTCCACAAACCTTTGTAAAGAGAGAATGGTCATCTTGTGATTGTTGAAATTCAAATTTAGTGACTACAGAGTGAAATTTATGAAACCATTCTCGTGGGGATTGTTTTAGGCCATATAAAGACTTGTGAAGTCCACATACAAGTGGATCCCCCTGTCGACAAAAACCATGAGGTGGATGCATGTTGACCTCTTTTGAAAGATCTCCTTGTAAAAATGCATCTTGGACATCCATTTGGTGAAGATTCCATCCGCGAACTGAGGCAATTGCAAAGAGGCAACGGAGTTTCGTATGTTTGGCTACGGGAGCAAACATTTCATTATAATCAATTCATTCACGTTGGGTGAAACCTTTAGCGACAAGATGAGCTTTGTATAGCTCTGTTATTCTGTCAGAATTATACTTGATCTTTTATACCCATTTGCAGCCAATGGTACAATGCCCCAATAGTAGAGATACAAAAGACTAAGTTTTTTTTGCTTCCAACACTGCAATTTCATCTTGCATTGCATTGACCCATTTTGGATCTTTGCAAGCTTGCTCATATGTTTCTAGTTCCACTATGTGAGAGACGTTATGAATAAAAGTATGATAAGCATGAGAATGGTCATTATATGAAACATACCTGGATATTGGGTGATGAGTGTTGGATTTAATCGGAAGAGACGAATTGTCAGTGGACAAAGAATGGTTAACTTTGTAATCTTTAAGGTGAGCCGGCATGCGAAGGCTAGCTCGATTAGAGCGGCGAAGGTTATTTTCTATTGCAGGTGGTTGTTATGGAATATTAATGTCCCCTCTTGAGCAATTATGTCAGTTTGTGTTGGAAAAAAAAATGTAGATGACTCAACATCAATAGAAATTGGATTTGGCAGAGTTGGGAGGTTATTTTGGTCATTGTGTGGTATGGTTAAGTAGGGAAAAATATTCTCATAGAAGATTACGTCTCGAGAAGTGATCATTTTTCTATCAGCCAAGTCATGTAGAATGTACCCTTTTTGTCCTGGTGGACAACCAAGGAAGATGCATCGGTGCGCACGATAGTCAAATTTGTGGCTGCAAATTTGTAGCAAAATAAAGACAACTATATACACGTAAATGTGAGTAAGAATGGGGCATTTTTTTATGTGTTCTCCCCAAAACTTTAATGGAAGATTAGCTAGCTAGTATGGTATCTTACTGGATAAGATAGGTGAGGGTAAGCGATTAATAAGATAGAAAGAAGTTTTGATGTGTTCTCCCCAAAACTTTAATGGAAGATTAGCTTAAAAGTGAATGGCTCACGCAACATTTAGGAGATGACGATGTTTGCTCTCTACTACACCATTATATTGAAGTGTGCATGTGCAACTACGATGGAAGTTTGTGCCATTTTCATTGAAGAAAGAATGTAAAGATATGAACTTTTGCCCATTATCAGTTCTCACGGCTTTGATTGGACGATTATGTTGTGACCTAGCCCAAGCAAAAAAATTATTTATGATAGTTTGAATTTCAGATTTGTGTCGCATAAGGTAAACCTAAGTGTAACACAAAAAATCATCCACAACCGTAAAAAAAAAAAAAAACAAGCTCTAGAATAAAAATAAATTTTATGGGTCCCCATATATCACAATGTATCAAGTCAAAAGTTTCATGAGTAGAAATTTTACTAGTAGAAAATTTTACCAAGTACCAAATATCACATTTATTATTAAAATCAAGAGATATATTTGAAATAGTTTTAGATAATAATTTTAGTGGCTAGATGAAAGGATGCCCAAGACGTTTATGCCAAATGTTCGGTGTACTGTAAATGGCGTTGGAAATGTATGGTTTTAGGCTCACCATAAGATTATATAAACCATTAATCTACCTACATGTTCCAATCGTCTTCTTCGTAGTTAAATCCTGCATCACACAATAATCAGGGTAAAATATCACACTACAACCCAAGGTTTGTGTAATTTTGCTAACGGAAAGCAAATTGACTTTAAAATATGTAACATAAAGCACGTTATCAATAGTCATATTACTGCAAATTGTCATGGATCCAATTGATTTTATTTTGGCATCTCCCCCATTTAGTAACCTGACACTAGGATATTTAGGAGATATTTTATTTGTACTTGGACGTATCTTGGATACGTGATCTGTAGCACCACTGTCCAATGTCCAAATATTATTATTTGAGAAAGGAGAAACATTACCAGAAGAATTAATAAGAGGTTCGATATTACTGGTCTCCTTCTGTAGAAGTGCAATGAGTTGAGCATATTCCTCGCTTGTGAATTGCTTAGTAGCAACGTTGGAGGCAGATGATTGATTGATATTTTTCTTTCCCTTTGGCTTGACATCCATCCCATGAAATCGATGTCCAGGAGGGAAACCATGGATGTAGAAGCTAGCAACGATCAATTAATGGTGTGGGTGTCCATACCACAGTGTGTGCAGTGGAAATTCTTTCTACCGTTGGTTGCTCGGTTTGTGTTTCCACCCGATCCATTTTGTGTCTTTGAACCCGTCCAATTGGCAACGTGTTGTCCGTTGGAATCACGATTGGCAGCAACCTCATTTTGTCTCTCTTGTTGCAATATCAAAGCATGAGTCCTTTTCGTGTATCGGGTAGTGGATTCATCAAAAGAATGGATCCACGTGTTGCTGAATATGATTCATTTAAGCCCATAAGAAATTGCATCACACGTTCTTTTTCTTCTCGTTCAGCAAGTTTCTTAAGATCTCCACATGTGCAAACAATTGACTCATGGTAAGAGTTTCATCCCATAAAGCCTTAATTTGGTGTAGTAGAAGGAAACGGATTAATTTGGTCCATTAATTTTACCTATTTTTGAATTTGGTCCAAACAATTTCTACATTTTGATTTTTGGGCAAGTTGGTGTCTAGCACAAAAGGCAACTTGTAAGAATTTGTTGGTACATCCAATGGAAAATAATAGAAAATAATGTTAGGAGATACAAATTGTCACTGAGAAAGACCATTGTGCCCTTAAAAAAAAATCGCACCTACTATCTTCTTTCATACTCTTTCTACTCAGTTATTTTATTAAAAAAATTATATTCAGATTTCTTATTTTTTTTTTATTCAACCAAATTTTTTATTCAAACATTTTAATTCCAATTTTACTTGAATTTTAAATTCAAAATTTTACATATTTCAGATTTTTTTTTTTGTTTTTCAAATTATATTTTATTCTTTTTTACTCAATTTTTATATTTCAATTTCTTAGCTTTTCTAATTCACGCAAAAAAAAAAAAATAATAATAATTCAAATTTAACTTGAATTTTTTTTTATTCATTTTTCAAAAAATTTAAGTCAGATTTTTTATTAAATTTTTTTAATTTAGTTAAAAAAAAAATCTCTAAGTCTTTGACGGGTCAAATCATACATTTTTATCAACTTAATTCAATTTTTTTATTCAAATTATTTTTCTTTAGTTTTTTTATTTATATTTTATTCAAATATTTAATTTATATTTTATTCAATTTTTACTCAATTTTTTTGTTGAATATTTTTTTTCAAAATTTCTAAGTGAATTTTTTTAGTTCATTTTTCTTTATTCAAATATTTTAATTTATATTTTTTACATAATTAAAATATGAATATCGACATATATATTGAATATTGAACACTGAATCGATATATATTGAATATAATTAAATATTGAACATTGAATATCGATATATATTGAATATAATTAAATATTGAACATTGAATATCGATAAATATTGAACACTGAATATCTATATATATTGAATACGATGACACGATTGTTGAACATATATAATTACATTTAATTAAAATGTTGACATACAAGACTAGATATACCCATAAAAAATGAAATAAAATAACAAAAGTAGAGAAATCGTACTAAATCTTTGCAATTAGAATGTGTATTTTTTCTTTAAGAAATGCTTGAGAGACATGCTCTTAAGTCGATGCAGGGGTGAATATAAATCAGATTTATATATAGAACACTAGCCACATAATCAGATTCATATATTGAATTGTATATATGTTGAAATGTAATAACACATATTCTGCAATCATAAAAGGAACATGAACATCAGAAAAGTAAATACAAGATATAATCCTAAGTCGGCTTCTTCAAAGTTAACAAACCATGTTCAACACAGATTTGTAGAACAAGTGAAAAAAGAATATATTTAAAAGGCATAGAAGATTCAATCACAACACAAATTTGTACAAGTTTTCTTCAAACAAGTGAAAATGAGAATATATTTATACTGGATAGAGGCTTCAATCACAACAGCCAAGTAAATAAAGATGTTAAAATAGAGTTGTTTACCAAACAACATATAACAACAATCAGTTTTTACCAAAGTGACGAACACACACAAAAATAACTTAAAAAAATGAAGATAGAAAAACAAGGGCCCTATAAACAGCACACAAAGAAGAAAAAAAAACTATACAAATAACTAAAAACCCTTCACAGCCAAGTAAATAAAGATGTTAAACAGAGTTGTTTACCAAACAACATATATCAACAATCAGTTTTTACCAAAGTGACAAACACACACAAAAATAACTTTAAAAAAATGAAGATAGAAACAAGGGCCCTATAAACAGGACACAAAGAAGAAAAAAAAAGCTATACAAGTAACTAAAAACCCTTCACACTCTTCAACAATCTAAAACAAATACCAACTGTTCCTCTACCATATATATTAATTTACATATCTTTTTATGTCAGTAAAATATCAACTCACCCTTTGTTTCCACGGCGAATACTCTTAACCACTTCCTTAACTCCTCTCTTTAAGCAACTCACCCTTTCTTGAAAGGGAATCACAAGTAAAATAATGGATCTCAAACTATCGCATCTCATCTCAGAATCCTAGGCTTGGGAAGAAATTCTAAGAAAATAAAAACTTATTTTCAGTAATAATCAGTGCAAAACAATAATAAAAGCATTAGATCCAAACACAAAAACCCTTATTTATTCATATTAGCAGAAAAGTTTGGGTTTGTGGGAGGAAATTTGGAAAAGAGAGTAGAAACTCACTGAGTCAACTCAGTGTGTCAACACCCCCAGAAAACCCTAGATCTACGCCGCCATCACGCAAGCGGCGCAGATCGGAGAAGACGAGCCCCTTGACGGAGCATTCAGGCTCTGCAACGACGGCGGAACCCCCCCCCCCCCTCGACTGAGCATTCAAGCTTTGCAACGACTCACGTGGGCAGATCGGAGAAGATGAGCCCCTTGACGGAGCATTTAGGCTCTGCACCGGCGACGACTCGCTGATTTCTTCGCCATCTCAAAATACCCAAACGGCCACCATTTTTGACTCGACGAGCTGCGAAAACGTCTCGCTGCCTTCTTCGCCGTCTCAATCCCCATTTCAGATCTTGTGTGTGTGTGTTTTTTTGTGAGAGAAAAGAGAGAGAAACAAATATTTGAAAATGGGAGAGAAAAAGAAAGAGAGAAGACAATATTAATTGTTTGAGAGGGTGGAGAGAGAAGAAGTGTAATCTTTGAATAGACAAAGGGTAGGAAAGACATTTTACAAGACAATTTGTAGTGTTAGAGACTAAAAAAATGACTTGTACTTTCTACCTCTCAAGGGCCAAAATATGTACCATGGAGTCAATAATCTCTTGATTTTTATCATTTATCTTTACAAAAGTTTTTATTTTAGTCCATTGACATTATGTAGTAGATCATGGTCACGGCTCTTGGCTTTGGCTTTTGCAATTTCCTTTAAGGCCTCGACGCCCACTACTCTTTGCGATCCCCAGAACTGTCCAGCTGATCCCAATGTCGCGTATCCGGTTACCACAATCCCTTTGGCCTTGCAGAAATCAACCAACTTCTTCTGGTTCCACACTGGACTAAGTTCAACCTTTTTAATTCAATCACAAATAACAAAATGTTAGTAATCAAATTACTAAGTTCAACCTTTTTAATTCCAAGATGGACTTTTTACGCTTGAAGCCGGCAATACCACATAATTGATGAAAGTGTGAATTATGTCGTTCTGCATCGGCGAGCTATTGTCAAACCATGAAAAAATCAGCCTCCAGACTTTAGGTGACCACATAGTGCGCATCCCAAATCGGCTCCATTACCCAGAATTTTCCGTTTGCTAAGTTCACTCCGAGTGGCAATCCGTCCTCGTAGCACCTTCCAGGCTAACCCCGAGTATTTTGGAGGTATCATTTTATTCCAGATCATCTTAATTGCAGCTTGGGCCTCTACATTAAGTACCTGTGTTTGCGCTACCAACTCAAAACCGCCATAGGCTGGCTTGGGGGGCGGACCTATTCAATGGCTGGGACGGGCTGTAGCCCGCCCAGCCATTTATATTTTCCTTTTTTTTCCTTTATTCGTATTTTTAAAAAAAGTAAAATATATATGTATATATATTTATTTATTTGACCACCTAATAATTCTGCTTAAAAATAGAAGGGAAGTTGCATATGCACTAACCACTATGTCCACGTAACATGATCAAATATATAAATTTAAAATAATCATTTGAATTTTATACATGACTAGTTTAGTAAGTCCCATAAATTGGGGTACCACAGAAATATTAAATCCTTTAAACTAATTAAAATATCTATTAAATTAAGAGGAACAACCTTGGTATATTTGTTTTGAAAATTTTGAAGATTTTGACATAAAATTAAATTAAATTATAACCTCCTTAAATTCCAAAATAAATTCATACTATTACAAATATTAGAATTTAAATTTCACTAGATTTTATAATATCTATATATATATATATGATTGGTAGGTATTTATAAGATTAACTTTTATAGATATATATCATATATGATATATTTTTAAAATTTGAATTCTAGAAATTTCAAAATAGAACTGGAATTAGATTTTAAAATTTTAAATTCGAAACAAATATAAGGTTTTAATTAAAATAGGGAAAATATCAATTTTAGTCACCCAGTTTTACCTCTTTTCTTATTTGGTCACCTACATTTAGTCACTATCAAAATTGGTCACCCAGTTATTATATTCTATCAAAATTGATCACTATGTTAGTCAATCTGTCATTGACTAACGGAGAAAGAGTTTTGAGCCGTGAAATTTCTCAAAACCGTTAAAAAGTCCGCAAAAGCAAGAATGAAACGTATGCAAAAATTACCAATATTTACATTATATTTATAATAGGTAAAAATGAATTCCATGCATCTTCTAAAACGTGATTCAATCAATCTAGAACGTGATTCAATCAACCATGTTGTTGGTAGATATAAATTTATTTCAATTAATTTCAAGTGCCCAATTGCTTGATTAACATTTCAAGAAATTTACAATAATGATCTTAATAGAAAAATATTTAGAATGAAAAATAAGTTTATGAAATTTTCTTGAATGAATAATTTTAGAAAATTCTTTACAATTAATCTTCACCACAAATTATGCTCCAATAATTATAAATAGGGAAATGAATTGAAATAAGTTTATATCTCCAATTATTATACAAATTCAATATGAAACCAAAAATTGGAAAACAGAGTACAGTTGTTAAAAAAAAAAAACAGAGTATAAAGTTTCATTCTATGTATTGAGTTTCTCATTTCCTAAAATAAAAAGTAAACCAACAAAAATGAATTCATAATTGAGTTAAATAATTATTAAAAACTTACTGATTTTTTTTTTACCGCAAGTTGATTGAATCACGTTCTAGAAGATAGAAGATGCATGAGAAAGAATTCTCATTATCTATAAAATACAAACTAAACTAACAACATGATTGAATCAAATTCTAGAAGATGCATCAGAATTCCTTCTAAACTATTATAAATATAATGTAAATATTGATAATTTTTGCACATATTTCATTCTTCATTAGTCCTGTAAGATACATGAAATTTTTTAAACCGGTTTTGAGAAATTTCACGGCTCAAAACTCTTTGTCCGTTAGTCAATGACAGATTCACTAACAGAGTGATCAATTTTGATAAAATATAATAACTTGGTGACCAATTTTGATAGTGACTAAATGTGGATGACCAAATATGAAAAGAGGTAAAACTGAGTGATCAAAATTGATATTTTCCCATTAAAATATAAGCATTTTTTTTTTTAGCTTAGCCCACCCTATTTTATAATTCTGGTTCCGCCCTTGCAGTTGGGGTTATATGTGTCGTCAGCAGAAGCTTTCCAACGCCAAGTATCCAATGTTGAGGCCTGCAGATTTAAGACATCCAGCGATCTGCCCAGTTGTCCCGCAAGTTGCTCTTCCCTGGAGAAGAGGGGCCTTCTCCATTGGATATCCCAATTCCATCTGCCGTTTACCAAATTGCCCGATTCGCTGATTCGTGCCTCCTTGTTGACGCATAATGAGTAAAGCCTTGGATATAGATCTTTTAGGGCTGGTTCATCCGACCACCTATCGCGCCATAGAAATGTATCGATGTCGCTCCCTAGAGTCTTGACCATGTTGTTGTTGAACCAAGAATTTAGTGCGTTTTTAGTAAACAGACTTCTAAGCATGTTCCACCAACTTGAATGCTGATTTATGTTCGCCTGTATTTCTGTAGCACCTGCCAAATAAATATTGTAAGAATCGAGGATTTTGACCCATAATGCTTTGGGTTCCGTACGTAGCCTCCACGCCCACCTGCCAAGAAGAGAGATGTTAAATAAATCAAGATTTTGAACACCAAGTCCCCCGACTGGTCGAGCTGGTCGAGGAGCTTGGTTGGCGCTGGAATTTTATTATGCAGCGTATTGGTTGTAGCTTGTGGAGTTTTTGGCTTGTTAATTTTTACAATTATCTTGTTGTAAAAGTTGATATTGTTGTGCGACATGTTGTCGATAACGGAATATTTGTAAAGGGAGGAGTACCATCTCAAATGATGGACCACGGTTTTCCCTATCTTGGGTTTATCCCATTGGGTTTACCAAGTGGGGTTTTTTACCCGAAGTCTAGATGGGGTGGGAAGATGAGAGTCGAGCGTGATGTATCGTTGTTGGCGTCATTCCATTTGGAGTGATTCGTTTTTGGGCAATATAGTTTTTAAATTTTTGCTCAAAAAAAAAAAGTCCCCCGACTGGCTTAGGTCTACAAATATCATTCCATGAGACCCATGGAATTTTTGTACAACACACACATCCCCCCCAGGTATGTTGCAATCTAACTAGCTCACTCAAATTTTGTTTAATACATGACCACCGTAACTTGACTAATTTGACTTGCACCCTTGTCACTCTGACTTGTTTTTCCTTTGGTATTTTTCTTGCCCGTTGGATGAACCACTGCCACTCTTTAATTGGACGGTGTACCATTGATGATTGCACAACCTATAAAATAAGAAATTAGTCACACAATATGATTACAAAAATTATAAAATGAGTTTGTAAGCCAAGACACACTCACATTTGCTTCACTGTGATTATTTCTTTTCCTACTATTACATGATTTCTAGAAGATAGATGCATGAGATAAATGATTATTTCTATTCCTTCTGGCCTGATTTCTAGAAGATAGATGCATGCATGAGAATTCATTCTTCAATTGGGTATTTCTATTAGAAGATGCATGAGAATTTTGGCGCTCAAAACCCCTTTCTCTGTTAGTCAATACAGATTGACTAACGGAATGATCAATTTTGATAGAATATACTAATTGAATGACCAATTTTGATAGTGACTAAATGTGGGTGACTAAATATGAAAAGAGGTAAATTTGAGTGACCAAAAGTGATGTTTTTCCACACTCAAATATATACATATGTATTAATATATATTTTTTTTTAGTATTAATACGTAATTGAATTTGATTTTTTAATTTTTTTCATTGAAAGTAACTTCTTCTTTTTTTAATAAAAAAAAATGTTGTATTAGATATATACTTTTTTCGTTTAATTTAAATGAACACACTAAATTATATATTTGATTATAAATAAATATTTTGTAAATAGAACATAAAAATAAAATTAATATTTTGATAAAATTATGTATATTAGATTATAAATAAATATTTATTAAAATTTTATATTAAATATATCACTCTTACTTCTCACAGATCAAATTCAGAATTTTAATTTCATCAAGAGCCGCTTATCTAGCCTATGGTGGATTAAGAGGACGATATCTCTTTCAATTATTCTTCCACAAAACTAGATCTGAAAAGAGTCTTGGACGGGTCACCCTGGATGTTCGGAAATTTCCCGCTCGTGCTTCGCCATTTACGGATTAGAGAACAGCCCTCTAGGGTGGAACTTTACACCCTTCCTTTTTTGGTGCAAATCTATGATCTTCCTATGGGGTACTTTTCAGAGAGGGTGGGGCATATGTTGGGCAACTTCATTGGTAGTTTTGTGGAATATGACAAAACGAATGAACAGGCAGTGTGGCGTTCATTCATGAGGATTAGGGTTGATATTGACGTTCGCAAACCGCTCAAAAGGTACAAGAAATTCAAACAGAGAGATGGTTCATCGTTTGAGGTAAAATTTAAGTATGAAAAACTGCTTTCATTTTGTTTTGTTTGCGGCCGTCTGGGCCACACTGAGAGCTTCTGTGACGTGGTGTTTGACGCCGGTGATCAACCAATAGTGAGGAACTGGGGTCCGGAGTTGAAAGCTCCCGATAGGAGATCGAATAACAAGAATATGACTCGGGGTCCTACGGTGGTGGGGAGTAGTGCGCCGGGAGAACCACAGGCGGCGGATACAGAGGAGATGGGTGATCGCGTGAATGCAGGGACTCTCGTAACAGACACGAGAGAATTACGGGTGGTGGGAGGAAATCGTGGAGCAGTTACAAAATCAACTAATGACCAGATCACGGGATTTGTGGGACTAACTACTGAGGGCTTGATTCGGGTCAATCCCACGTTTGACCAGAATAATGACGACATTTCAGAATTTTTCTTGAACGATCCTGAAGAAATAGAAAGGAAAAGAAAACGCATTTCTTTGGAGAAGGAAAGAAAGCTGACCCACGCTATAGGACATAATGAAGAAGAACATTTTTTTAACAACAGGTTCCGGTGTTGGGAGAAGGAAAGAAAGCTGACCCACGCTAAGGTTTTATTTATATTTTATTTAACTCTAATTGATTTTTGAGTTTTTGTGTTTAACATTTGAAGTGTATATAATATTTATGAGGAATATAAAAGAAATATTTAAAAGTAAAATAAAATAAAATGATTTATTATTTGTCTTCTAATTTCTATAAATATATTAATAATAAGGCTAAATAAAATTTAAAAATTGTAGAAAATCAACTAAATCTTTAAAACTAATTAAATTAAATAATTTTTTTAGCTTTGTTTAATTTTTGAAGATTTAGACAATTTTTTTATAGGTTTTATTTATATTTTTTATATTTATTTCAATTCTTACTTTTTTTAATTTAATTATTTTTTGTAATTTATTAAATAGGAAAGAATTGGGGTGTGTATAGTAATAACAAAAGTTTTTTAAATTTTAGTGTGGTGTGTTTAACATTGGGGGTGTGTATAACATTTTATGGGGTATATTTTAAAAAATGACCTGCTAAATCTGTTATAGCATATAACTGGACCAAAATCAAAATAAATCGAAACTTAAGGCGGTGTTTTGTTTGGGATTGACCAATCCGGATTTGGATTGGCCCAATCCCAATCCAATTTCTCTCAATTCATCTCAATCCAAATACCAATCCACCCCTATAATACACCTATACACCTATTTTTATACAATCAAATCACTCTTTTCAACCACTCATTCTCTCTCCTACTTTCTTCTCTCTCATACTTTGATGTGACATAAAACTACATCTACCCCTACTTCTCAATCCTTAACCAAACACAACTTACACACACAATTACTATTCATGGATTACCTCAATCCAAATCCAATTCAGCTCAATCCAAATCCAATTCAAATCAATCCCAAACCAAACACCACCTAATGGACTAAATTCAAAAAGTGGTAATCTGGTGGACTAAATTTAAAAACGTGGTAACTTAATGGACTAAAAAAAATATAATCTCCTATTTGTATTAATAATAAGTTATTTTAAAATGATTAAATAATTCATAAATTACTATTGTTGGTAAATATCAATACCATTGCTAGTAGAACTAATACTATTGTTTATAAGAACAAATAATAGTGAATTCGTCTTGCAACTGATATATTGAAATTATACAAGAAAGATCCATGGTGTGAACAAAATGCTATCAATTGAGTTTTTGAAAGGGAAAATTGTTTAAAACTTCATTTGGGCCTCAACTTTATGAAAAAATGCAAACCAATTTTTTCTTTCTTAAAACTTCAAAATGGGATATGTAGTTACAATTTTGCCCTTCCTTTAATGGTTCCTCATTCAATTCCAAAAAAAACTTTTTCTGCCTACAGAAACATCACATCACTGGTCATTCGAACTCACTTTTCATACTCACTTTTTTCACTTAATACTCATATTTAAACGTTTCTCTCACCTTCACTCCCTCATTATATATTAGTATTATATTATATTTTTATATACTCCCTCCGTCCCGTATTAACTTTCATAGGTAGGTGGACACGTAAATTAAGAAAGTGTAATAATGAGTGGAGTTTTGAGGGGTAATTTTGAAAAACTTTATGTATAAAGTAAATAATGAGTTAACTTTTGTATATGTGTGGAGAAAAAGTATTGGCATTTGTGTAAAATTGAGGATATTTTAAGGGTGGAGTTTATAAAGGGTTTTCCATTTTAAGGGTGTGAAAGTTATTGTGGGACGTCCCGAAAAAGAAAGTGTGAAAGTTATTGTGGGACTGAGGGAGTATGTTTTTTGATATGTTGTATTTAATTTATTATTACTCCCTCCGTCCTATAGAAACTTGCACACTTGGGTGGGCACACAATTTAAGAAATGTGTAAGAAAAGGTGTAATGAGTGATGTTTTGAGGGGTAGTTTTTTAAAGTTTTATGAATAAAGTAAAGTAAAAAGTAGATTGAGTGTGGAAAAGTAATGGTGGATAAATAAGAGTATATTTTGAGGGTGGGGATTATGAAGATATTTCTTTTTATAGAGTGTGCAAATTGGTATGGGACATGCAAATTCCTATGGGACGGGGGAAGTATTAATTATCAATCTTAGTTTATGGAGTAAATATTATGTTGTATTCACATTTGCTAAATTGTTTTTTTTTTTTTCTTCTTACGTGTATTCAGATTATTTTAATAATTATTAATATTAATTTAGTTGTTTAATTAATATTTTATATAATATTACATTATATTGAGTATATGTTTGCAACAAATAATGCATACCCACTTTTTATTAATTACTATTCATATTTTTATTAATTATTAATACTCCACTTTTTTTTTATGTAAGAACAATAATATGTTTTATTAATTACTATTCATATTTTTATTAATTATTAATATGTAGTTTATTAATTATTAATATCAGTTAATTTTTTTTAAATGGAATTGAATTTTTTTTTATACTTTTCTTTCACGTTTTTTGCATTTTTATATTTTATGAGATTGAGAAATTAATTTTTCATTTTCTTTTCTTTTTATATTATATTTACTTTTATTCAAAAATTATTTAGATTCAAATTTTAAATTATAGAATAATTTTTTGTTTCTATTTAATTTAGTTTATTTATAATATTTCATTATATCGAGTATATGTTTGCATACTAACAACAAATAATGCATACACATATTGCATACGAGCAACACATATTGCATACACATATTGCATACGAGCAACACATATTGCATACGAGCAATATATAATGCATACACATATTGCATACTAGCAACAAATAATGCATATAATGAATAAACAATGCATATTTCAAAATTTTTTACATAATATCCAATCGAATGATTTACTTGATGAATATAAAACTATTGAAAATATAAATTAGGATTTAAGAAATATACAAGAACAAAAAATTTCCCCAATTTAGAATTTGAAATTGGAAACAAAATCAATACATATGAAACAAAAATACGAATCAATTTAATGAAACTGGGGGTGAACTAAGGAGATCAGTGGGTGCACCCGAGAGAGGTGTATCAAGTGAAACCGGGGTGCACATAGGAGGGGTGTATCGAGTGAAATTGGGGGTGTGAATCCAGGGGTGTATTAAATGAAACTAGGAGTGCACTTCTGGGCTGGCAAACCCTAGCCCATTAGTTACTCATTAGAAAGCCCATTGAAAGGGGTGAACCCTAGTCCCTTGCCCTAGAATCTGTGTGGCCGCCGCCTTGGAAATCGCCGACGACAACGATAGACATAGAATTTGAGTGGCCGCCGCAGCCCGCCCACATTGGTCGGAAAAAATGAAACACAAATCCGAAAAAATACCATCAAATTCAAAAACGTAAAAAAAAATAAAAAAATACCAGAAATCGAAAAAAAATGTCCTTCGTCTTCAATCACCGCCCTCTTCGTCTTTCACGGTGGAGTTGCAGATCGGCAATGACGTCGACTGAACCCCAGGACACAGATCGGCACACGCTTCGTCTTCCCCCGGGAAAGGAGTGGCTCGCCGACGATGGCCCCTACAATGACTTTGACAGCGGCACCATGAAATCGACCCCCTGCAATGTCTTCGTCTTCGCCGATCTCTTCGGCGGCCATGGAAAATCTCCTTGAGAGAAGCTCCATCGTTATCTAGGTGCCGGCGTAAAGAAGATCTGTTTCATCTAGGTGGCGGCACTAGGAAATCGACCCTTGACTTGTCTTCGTCTTCGCCAATCTCTCCGGCGGCCATGGAAAATTACCACCATCAGGCGGCGGCCATGGAAAATTACCACAACCAGGCGACGGCCATGGAAAATTACCACCACCAGGCGGCGGCCACGACAAACGGTGGCTGAATTTGAAAATGATGTTTGAAAACTATTGGAGATATAATGAATGAGAGAGTTTTGTAAATTTGGGTTTTGGAGAGAATGGAGAAAGAGAGAGAGAGAAAAAGAATTTTTGATTTGGGAATTGGGGAGGAAATTTTATTTTTGGTCTGTAAGTTTAGGATATTCCAATATAAATCCTTTAAGTTTTAACTTTACAAAATACGTCATTTACGTTTCAATTTAGTCCCTTTTTTATTCAATTTTAATCCTTTATCTTTGAAAACAATTAAAATTAATTAAAATATTTTTAAAAAACTTCATGAATCAAACTTAATTAAATTTATTCAAATAAAATTAGATATGCAGTCAATTAAACATTTTTAATTGACAACATATTTATGGAACAAAACTTCATTTCAGTTTTTTTTTTGATAGTATCAAATTATATGTTAAAATCAATTAATTATAAAATTATGTATAGAATTTAAATATAATTAAAAAAATACAAAAAATAATTTTTCAATCAAATAATAGTACAATGTAAAATTTAAAATTTTTTAAAATATATATTTAATCTTTATATAATTTTAAAAAAAAAACACACACACACCAAATATAATCTGAAAAAATAATAAAAAATATCACTTAAAAAAAAACACTGTGTTTAAAAATTAACACGATTTTGTTAACAATTTCAAAAAAATAAAAATATTCGCTAATGTTTTTTATCTGAAAATCAGTTTTTTTAAGTGATTTAAATTGACTTATGTAAACAAATTAAAAGTATGTATAGTGAAAACGTCTTAAAATTTTCAAATCTGGAGCATTCGTTAAAAATCAATTTGCTGTGTAAATTTTTTTTTTTGATTTTTTTTTTAGTGATATTTTTTTGTTATTTTTTCAGATTATATTTGTTGTGTAAATTTATTTTTTGATTTTAAATTTTACACTATACTATTATTTAGTTGAAAAATTAACTTTTGTATGTTTTAATTATATTTAAATTATATACATAATTTTATAATAATTGATTTTAACAATAGAATTTGATGTTGTCAAAAAAAATATTGAAATGAAGTTTTGTTCCATAAATAGGTTATTAATTAAAAATAGACTGCATGCCTAATTTTATTTGAATAAATTTAAATTTAATTAAGTTTAATTTAATTATTTTAATTAACTTTAATTGTTTTTAAAGATAAAGGATTAAAATTGAATAGAAAAAGGACTAAATTAAAACATAAAGGACCTATTTTATAAAGTTGAAACTTAAAGGATTTTTTTGGAAAATTCTAAACTTATAGGACCAAAAACAAAATTTTCACGGAATTGGGAGAGAGAAGGAAAGTGACGGAATAAAATAAAATTTGACCCAAACATTAAGTTAAGGGGTAAATTTGGATTTTTGCCTCATTTTTGTTGTTTTAAATAATACCAATTTTTTTTTGTTGTTTTACCTACTTAGGAGTCCCAGATTGAGGGTCTAAGTAAATAATCACATTTTTGAAATTGAAAACCCGACCAACTTTCTCATAAAGTGTAAATTAATATATTGAAAATCCACGATTACACCAAGAAGGTAAAAAGCATTAATGTCGACAAGCTCGGAAGGCTGATGTTGTTTTTCTTAGTGAGACTATTTCTGTTGCTGCTCGTCTGGAGCTTGTTCGTTTAAAATTAAAATTCCGTAGTTGTTTTACTGTTGATTGCAATGGTCGCAGTGGCGGCCTTTGTTTGCTTTGGAATGATAAAGTGGATTGTTCTCTTTTGTCGTATTCTTCTAATCATATTGATATGGAGGTCACCTTTGATAATTGCACAACTCGACTCACAGGTTTCTATGGATACCCAGAAAGATCTCGGAGACATCTTTCCTGGGATCTTCTACGCAGACTCTCGAGGGTAAATCAATTACCTTGGATTTGCATTGGGGACTTTAATGATTTATTTTGGAGAAGTGATAAAAATGGGAGAGTGGATCATCCAGAATCTCTCTTCAGAGGGTTTAGGGAAGCTACGGCTCACAGTGGGCTCACACACTTGCCGCTAAGGGGTCATCAGTTCACCTGGTCTCGATGGAGAGGGACGATCAACTTTGTAGAGGAAAGGCTTGATAGAGCAATGTGTAATACTGATTGGCATACTAAATTCCCTAACGCCAGGCTACTAAACCTTATTGCTCCGGTGTCGGATCATAATCTGATTATGGTCGATACACATCCCATTGACTACTTGGTCAAGAAGAAAAGTTTTCGGTTTGAAAACAAATGGCTCACGCAGGCTGATCTTCCGAAGGTGGTGAAATCGTGTTGGCATGGGTTCCGTGATCTTGCAGTATTGCCAAGATTAAAAGCTACGGCAGAAATTCTTAAAGAGTGGGGAGAAAATGTGGGAAGAATGTTCATCAATTCGAAGAGGGAATTGGAGCGTGAGCTGACCAGATTGCAAAATAGATCAGATGCTAAATCGGCTGAAAGAGTTACAGAAATCCGCAGGAAATTGTGTTCTCTATTGATAGATGAGGAAATATATTGGAAACAGAGGGCGAAACTTTTCTGGTTGAAAGAGGGGGATAACAATACTCGGTTCTTTCATAACATGGCATCACGAAGGCGGAAGGAAAATAGAATTGATAGATTGAAGAATAACAGTGGTATGTGGGTTGAGGACCAAGCTGGGAAGAATGAATTGGTCTTGGAATATTTCAGGGATCTTTTTTAAGGCAACGTAGATGTTCGTGATATGGCAGAAATCACTACTGGCATTCAACCTAAGATATCCCATGAGGACAACATCTCGCTCACGGCTGAGTTTACACGTGAGGAGTTTAAGTTGGCGCTGCGACAAATGCACCCGGATAAGGCTCCGGGGCCGGATGGTTTTAACCCTGCGTTCTATCAAAAATTTTGGGGCCTTCTTGAGGAAGATATTTTCACAGCATGTACGGCATGGCTGGGTAGGAGAGAGTTTCCCTAGGGTATTAATGATGCACTGGTGGTATTGATTCCTAAAGTTGATAACCCCTCAACAATGAAAGAATTGAGGCCAATAGCGTTGTGCAACGTGGTGTACAAATTGGTTTCAAAGGTGCTGTGTAACCGGCTGAAAAAAGTAATCCCAAATTTGATTGACAACTCGCAATCGGCCTTCGTTGCTGGACGATCAATTCACGATAACATCATCATCGCATTTGAGTTGATTCACACAATGAAGAAGAAAATGAAGGGTAAAGAGGGGGAGGTGGTGCTCAAAATTGATATTAGCAAAGTGTACGATAGGGTGGATTGGTCATACTTGTTATGCGTGTTAAGACGCATAGGCTTTTGCGAGCAATGGGTGGATTGGATGCGTATGTGCATCACTACTGTGAGATACTCATTCAGGGTAAATAACGAAATAATTGGGTCGATAATACCCGGAAGAGGTCTACGTCAGGGCGATCCGTTGTCGCCATTCATGTTTATACTATGTGCTGAGGGTTTGTCAAGCCTTTTAAATCACGCTAATCGACGAGGCCTGTTGCATGGGGGTAAAGTGTGTCGACGGAGTCCTAGTATTTCACACTTAACGTTCGCAGACGACTGTCTTTTATTTTGTAGAGCATCGTCTCAGGAGGCTCGGGCACTTAAAGACACACTGAACGTGTACGAAGCTTTATCGGGGCAGGCCATCAATTATGATAAATCTGGAACTTTTTTCAGTGCAAACGTCCAAGTTGAAACAAGGGCAGAGGTGAATAACATTTTGGGAGTTCAAAATGGTCTGAACACAGGGTGTTATCTAGGGGTTCCGTCACTGGTGGGAAGGCGGAAGAAAGAGGTTTTCGCGTATATACGTGAGAAGATGTGGACGAAAATCAATGGGTGGAGGAAGAAGAACCTGTCTAAGGCCGGGAAGGAAGTGCTACTGAAAGCGGCGGCTCAATCGATACCAGTTTACTGTATGAGTATTTTCTTGCTGCCGAAAACCCTTTTGGATGAACTACATCGCATGATGAATAAATTTTGGTGGGAAAATAATCCAGGTGCTAATGGTTCAAGAGGACTGGTTTGGAGCAAATGGGAAGTGGAATGTGAATCAAAATCAAGAGGAGGCATGGGATTTAAAGATCTGCATCTCTTCAATTTATCGCTATTAGGCAAGATGGGGTGGAGACTTCTAATGGAGCCGAATGCCTTGGTATGCCGGGTTTTAAAGGCAAAATATTTTCCGCAAACAGATGTCCTCACAGCTGCATTAGGGTCGGCACCGAGCTTTACTTGGAGGAGCATTTGGACTGCCTTGCCTGTTGTTAGAGGGGGTGTCCGATGGAAGGTGGTTGATGGGTCGAATATCAAAATATGGACAAGCAAATGGATTCGAGATGACAGTAGTTTTGAGATTCGTACACCAGTAGTGCAAGGCCTGGATCACTTAACAGTTGTTGACCTGATTATTCCAGGTACAAACAATTGGAATAGAGAAGTGATTGAGGAACTGTTCATTCCAGATGATGTCGTGCGCATCTTGCATACCCCAATTTCTCCTAGGGGTTGTTCGGATTCGATTCTTTGGCATCACTCGAGAGATGGTCGCTACTCTTCGAGCACGGCGTACAAATGGGGGTTTTAATCTTATCAGGGAAGCTAATCAGGATGATGATAAAGGATGGAAGGACATTTGGAGCCTGGAAGTCCCGGCGAAGGTGAGGGCTTGCATCTGGCGGATTTGCAAAACATACACTCCAGCTAAAAGTGAATTAATTCGCAGGAAATTATTGGATGATGGTCGCTGCTCCTGGTGTATGTTGGAGCTCGAAACAGTTAGGCACATTTTCGTAGAGTGTGCTTACGCGAGAGAGTGTTGGGCACATACCGAGTTTAGGGGAATTGTACAAGCGGAGGCGAGACATGCTGATACAGTTCCGAAGCTAGTTTTCAAGCTGCTGAGCATTCTAGATTCTGAGAGGAAGGCAGAGTTTGGCACGATGTTATGGAGATTATGGCGTGAACGTAACAAGATGGTGTTCGAGGGTGCTTGCTCTACTCCTGCTATAGTGAGTATTCTAGCCGCAAGGATGTTAGGTGAATGGAAGCTGGCGAGAGGACCTGTAACACAAATTGACAAAAGACAGGCATGCACGGCTTGGCATGCTCCCCAACAAGGTATTATGAAAATTAATACAGATGCAGCATTATTTAATGATAAAGGTGAAATGGGAATTGGTATGGTGATCCATGATAGTGACAGTAGCTTTGTGTGCGGTAGAACAATTCGGCTTGTGGGATGTTTTCGGCCGGAGGAGGCGGAAGCGATTGGGGTGCGGGAGGCCCTTTCATGGATCAAACAACTAAATATAGGGAGAGTTGTAGTCGAGACAGATTCACTCCAAGTGGTTAACGGATTGACAGCGGAGAAGCAGGGTATCTCTTCATTTGATGACATATTAAGGGCCTGCCAGGAGGAGCTGAGAGATCTAGAGGGGACCAAGGTGACTTGGATTCGTAGAGATGCCAACATTATCGCGCATCAGATGGCTAGAAGGGCGGTTTCTTATTCGAGCCCTCATCTTTGGGTCGAGCGTCCAATCTTTGTGGATTGCCTTCCCGTTGATTCTTGCATTTGCAGTTAATAAATTGAAAGTTTGGCTTTCAAAAAAAATGATTTTTTTAAAATGTCAAAAAAAAAAAATTGTCATGTAAAATAACGTGTTCTATTCTGGTATTAGGGATGAAATTTGATTAAAAATATTGAAATTGGACTTTGAGGACTGAAATTAGACTTAAAGGACCAAATTTGAGACTAAATGGACTAAAATTGATCAAATAAAAAGTTACAAGACCTTTTGCGAATTCAAACAAAGTTACGGGACCATTTGTTAATTTATCTCCAATAATTCAAGTATTACAATGATACAATCTATCACAACATATATTCAACCACAAACTTATCAAGATACACAATACTTTGATAACTACAATGAGATAAGAAGGATTTCACCAACAACACCAAACTGTCAGTCTACTGTTCACACGAGGCTCAAAAGCTCAGAACCAGTTCTCCACCATCCAGAGTGAACTAAAATTCCTCCTGAACGTGCTGACCAAGTGAAAGATCGATCCAACGGTTGGTTTGTGAGAAACGACCTCTTAAACTCAGTTGTGCAGAAGTGAATCGCCTAAAAAATAGACCCTTTTGTTCGTGGCTATTCCCAACAATAAAGAGTTCCAAGTTCGATCTCCACTGTTCAGAATGTACCTCAACGAGTCCTGAACGTGTTGTTCAAATTCCAGCTCGATCCAACGGTTGAAACTCAAGATATTGTTTCTGAAAAATTATTACTCTTGGAATTCCCTCAAAAACGTGAATGCCTCAATATTTTTCTCTCTATGTCTCCCCCAATGTGTTCTAGGGTAAGTTAACTCCAAATGTTTCGCCTACTTGGACCACCCAAGTATGTTGGCTATTGGGCTTCTCCACATGTTTGAAATGATATAAGACGAGATTCTCGGCTTTGATTTTACAATCTAAATTTATCAGTTTGTGAGGTACGTAGAAAGGGAGAGAAAAAACAACTCAGCTTCGACTGTAAGTGAATGAGATATATTTAGAATTAGAATACAGTTTATCAAAAATAATTGAACAACAATTGGAACAGTTGCAAAATTGAAAATCCAGCTTCCTCACAAAGAAGTAATTATTATAAAGAAATTGCTCGTGTACATGAAGAAGGTAAAAAGGAAACACAAACATTATTTAAACTCTACAAGCTAGCAATGCTCAACAACAATGAGACTTATTAAAAATTAAACAATCAAATTACACAAAAGTTTGAAGAAGCAAATCAAAGTTCACCATCCCAGAGATCCTCAATGGACTTGATAGCGCTTTCTTCGCCAATGAATCCGTCTGCCACCGTTCCCCTGCTCTGAGGGATCTCACTTATCTTCTTACACTCTTCCTCGCTTAATTCCCAGTCGAAAATATTGCGATTTTCTTCCATCCTTCCTGGATTGTAGCTCTTCACCACGGTAGCAACTCCGTGTTGATGTGCCCATCTAAGGATCACCTGTGGAACACTCTTTGCTTTGGCTTTTGCAATTTCCTTCAAGGCCTCGACGCCCACTACTCTTTGCGATCCCCAGAACTGTCCAGCTGATCCCAATGTCGCGTAACCGGTTACCACAATCCCTTTGGCCTTGCAGAAATCAACCAACTTCTTCTGTTGCCACACTGGACTAAGCTCCACCTTTATAATTCATTCCACAAATAACAAAATGTTAGTAATCAAATTACAGAGTTAATGAAATTAATGAATGAATGAATGAATTAATAAGTAAGTCTTACTTGATTGACAGCAGGGGGGATTGTTGCAAAAGACAACAAGTCTTCAAGTTTCTTGCAAGTGAAGTTACTAACTCCAATGGTCTTCACAAGCCCTGATCTTTGTGCTTCTTCCATTTTAGCCCAAACAGCCTTGCAATCAAATGGAATAATATTCTTTTTGTTTGCAACCGGATACTCGAAGGCTGATTCTTGCGTCACGCTTACAGGCCAATGAATCAGGTAAAGATCCACATAATCCAGCTTAAGGTTACTGCATGTAGATCGAACGGATCAGTTTCAACAGTACTAGTTGTTTCATTAAAGTTTAATACGATATATATATATATAAATACTTACTCGAGAGATTTCTTGAGGGCGGGGAGAACGCGATCAGCATGAGCATCACTTGCCCATAGCTTGGTACAGATGAACACTTCATCTCGGGATTTGATTAGCCCGCTTTTCAGGGCTTCGGCTACAGCTAGGCCGACGGCTTGCTCACTTCCGTAATGAGCAGCAGTGTCGAAATGCCTGTAGCCACGCTCGATGGCATTGACCATGGCTTTGACCTCATCGGCAAGGGGTGTAGTGAAACTTGCAGTTCCGAGGCCCAAAAGGGGCATTTTGTAACCGGAGTTCAACTCTACTTCAGGGATACCCATAATGTTGTATGTATGTAAATTGTGTTTGAAAACTCTGTTTTTGCTCTGTAATATAAATGTAAATGAATAGATTGTGTTTCTACTCTTGATTCTCAGAAATATATATAGATATGTGGAACGTGTTAATGTCGTTTATGAGTTGAAAAAGGAGCTACCCAAAATTGAATGTTGACCGGTAATTGGATAATTAAAAATACAATTTATTAAGAAGAATGCGAATATAGTCCAAGTATTTTATTTTATTTTTCTCTTTCACATTAACGCAAATGTAGGATGGATTTGGATGTGTGATTATTTTTATATTTTCGAAAGTTCTAGAATCTAGAACCAATCATTTATACTCCATTTGTTTTCCTTTATTCACGTCTAGTAAAATACTCCCAAGTCGAACGTGCTTTCTACGTATTTATCCGACCAGACTAATAATACTTCGTTAGTTGATGACAAGTCTTGTTGACATTTAAGTACTAATTTAAATCGAATTGATGAGTTAAAAAAAAAAAAAAAGGAGGAGGAGGAGGAATTACTATATTTTAGGATCAAAATCGAGGGTGTGTGATTTGTTCTGAACCATTGGAATCAGTCTTGCATTTGTTGAGTTTGTGTCGTACTTGTTATTGGATGGATTTTTTACAGCAATCCTCTTAAATCCTTATTGACAAGTGCTCCCAATGGCTAATTTTTTGGATCCAATATATCTAAAATAAAATTTATACTTAAACACGTAAAAACAACTCGATTGTTTTCAAATTAAATGACCAAAAGACACTATCTGCAATTCACTTTTACAGTTTTTGAAACTGATCCTCCACTATTTTAGTGTTTACACACACGCCGCCCTCTATCATCAAGCAAAGTTTCAGTTTGGTTTTGGCTCACAATGAAAAGATCAGATTTTTAGAACAATTGCCAAGCTTTAATGGGCTCCCATTTACTGTCCCATTCACATGTTTTTTAGACAAATACATCTATCTAATCTACTACACAAGTGAAACTCACAAGGGATCTTCTACAAAAAAAAAAAAAAAAAAAGTAAAAGAAAATAATTTAACCACCCTTCAAAATCAAAACAACAAGGACCTAAATGTAAAACCTTCTCCTTCCTAGCAAAGATCAATAGTCGAGCCCCCAAAGAGAGTAAATAATTAACCCCTATTCTGCGTAGCGTCCACAAAATTCAGTAACAAACTAGTGTAGAAAGATCGAAGTCGAGAGTACAACAAAGAGGCACCTAGTCTAAATCTACACCAGCCAGCAACGGCTCAGGTTCCGGAGGACCACCTGTGCTGCCATTAAGAACAATCACCTTCCCATCAGAGTCAACATCAACAATAACCGAATCACCTTCCTTAATTTCCCGCGCAAGCATCTTTTCCGCCATGCTATCCTCCAAAAGTCTCATAATCGCCCGTCTCAGCGGTCTCGCCCCATAGCTTGGGTTATAACCTTCATCCACCACCCTATCCCTAAACCTCTCTGTCACTTGAAGCTCAATATCCCTCCCTTTCAGCCTCACAAACACCTCCTTCAACATTATATCAGATATCTCCTTCACCTCCAATTTCGTAAGCTGCCTAAACACAATCATCTCATCCAATCTGTTCAAAAATTCCGGCCGGAAATACTGTTTTAACTCCTCCGTCACCAAGCTTTTGATCCGATTATAACTGCTGTCTTTCTCGTCGTAATCGAGATCAAACCCAATTCGACGTCCACCCTTCTCGATCACATTACTCCCGACGTTTGACGTCATGATTAAAAGCGTGTTTTTGAAATCAACCGTTCTTCCTTTGCTGTCGGTTAGCCGACCGTCTTCAAGAATTTGAAGCATCATGTTGAAAACATCAGGATGAGCTTTCTCAATTTCGTCGAAAAGTACAACGGTGTAAGGACGGCGTCGAACAGCCTCCGTTAGTTGTCCACCTTCTGTGTAACCAACGTAACCGGGAGGTGACCCAATGAGCTTTGAAACCGTGTGTCTCTCCATGAATTCAGACATATCAAGTCGGATCATCGATTCCTCAGATCCAAAGTAGTAGGTTGCCAGTGATTTTGCCAGCTCAGATTTCCCAACCCCAGTAGGACCCGAAAAGATGAAGCTGGCGATGGGACGGTTGGGGTTTTTCAGGCCAACGCGAGCACGACGAATGGCCCGACTAATGGCTTTAACGGCTTCGTCCTGCCCGATGACCCTCTTGTGGAGTGTTTCCTCCATCTTAAGGAGGCGCTCGGATTCATCGGTTGATACCTTATCAACAGGGATGCCTGTCCAGGAAGCAACAATATGCTGAATGTCGACTTCAGTAACGGTGGGACCTACGTCCCCAGCCTCACTTTCTGCCTTGGTCATCTCCTTGTTTTTGTCTATAAGAGTAGTTATCTGTGACTTGAGATCCATTTCTCTATCGCGTAGCTCCCCAGCCTATGTATTAATTAAGAGCACACAAAACATTTAGGATCCAACACATTTAAGTGGTTCAAATTCTTGAATAATGAGAATGATTCTTTCTCTGAATTTTTCTTCTCATATAAGAACAATTTATATATTGTTATTCAAGAATAAGATTGATTTTGAATAAATAGGAGTATTATCGTATTTTAATAACTAATTTTAAATTTTTGAAAGGGCATAATCCATTTCATTTGAGTGTGATTATGGTTATTTTTTTACCTTTTGTGAGAGTATATTGGGATGATATTAAAATGGAACTGTGTTTTGGGGTTATAATTTCCGAAGACAAATAAACTGTTTGATTTAATTATTATTCGATTTTAAGATACAAAATTACAATAATGAATAAGCAAAATCACATATTCTCAAACTATTGCAATTGGTCTCGACTCTTTGACTCTTGATTCCAGCAAGGGCCAACTTGATGCATTGATTAATTTAATTGTCTCAACTAATAAATTTAAATGCTTCGTTGAACTAACATTTTTAGTGTTTTGCTTTACTTTTGGAAAAAATGGAGAAAAAAAATTATTGTTGGTTGAGTAGTGGAATAATTGAGGAGAAATGATTATAGGAGGGGAGGTAGTTAATCAAAATGAGGTAATGATTGAGTCTTCATTACCCCTTACCATTATGATGAAGGTGAAATTATTGATCATCTTTTATTCTCATTAAGCACCACAATTACCTCATGGTCATTTTCATTACCATATTCTCATTAAAGAATTTTGAACCAAGCACCCTCTAAATCTCAACTATATAGCACAATCAGAATAACCTAGACATCACAAGTGAGACTTACCTTCTCAAAGTCTTGACCTCTAACAGCTTCATTCTTCTCCTTTGTAATCTGCCTCAGCTCTTTCTCAAGTTCCCTAGCCTCCTCAGGGAGCTACAAAAAGTAATTATTCCGTCTTTTAGAAAAATTTATTATAACAAAAAATGAGAAATGATCACGACAGTTTTAACTTCTAAGCAAGCAACCAACCTTGGCATGCTGAAGGCGTACACGAGAACCAGCTTCATCAAGCAAGTCAATTGCTTTATCAGGCAAAAAGCGGTCACTGAAACAGGCAAAGATAATGTTTTATTCAAAGCAGCATGGTACTAAAACAAGAGTTCGGTTGCAAGAAAAACAATAAGCAATGTAAAAAGGTATCCGTATTACAGGAACAAATCCTGCCTAGACTATTGCCAACTATACTCGGAATGAAACCTGCCCAGCCCTATGCCAAGGACTGAGATTATAATCTCAATGATCTACAAAACTTTAATCAAGACATATAAATGCAACTCCCTAACCCTAAACCTATGGCCCCACCAAGTGGGAAAAATCCCACTGGACACTTTTTGAAATTAAATTAAAGTAAAACACAATAACTACTCCGTACTAATTAGACACAGTAATCAGCAATTCCTACACTGAAAAATCCATTATCATTCCTACACAGTAATCAGCAATTCGTACACTGTAAATAGGAGTAATTGTGGATCTGTACCTTTAGTCCATATAAATAGGAGTCCAGATAGTGTAATATACACCTCAATTCCATTCAATGATTTTTTCCCATCACATCACAGGGAACACAGACGATTGTATATAGTAGATGACATTATCACTCACAGAAGGCAGAGTTTTTTGTTATGATTTATCAGCTGTTTGAAATATGCACAACATAAGCATGCACCAATTGTCTTTTATTCACATGCTCACGATAAGCCTCGACATAAGATAAAGCTAAAATTGTTTCAAGCATTCATATAACAATTATTTAAGCTAAGCTGTGCATAATACAAATCATGATGATAGATAAATGACTACCTGATATACTGATAGGACAGCTGTGCTGCAGCAGCTAAAGCTTCATCAGTGTAACGAAGCTTGTGGTGTATCTCATAGCGTTCTCTAAGCCCTTTAAGAATCTGAATGGTTTCATCCACAGTAGGTTCAGGGACTTTGACAGGTTGAAACCTTCTTTCTAGTGCAGGATCCTTTTCAATGTGCTTCCGGTATTCATCGAGCGTAGTGGCTCCAATACACTGTAATAATATCATGGTGATGGTGTCACATAGACATGATAAACTAAGCACAACTAAATAAAGTTGTGTACAAGAAACGGCGACAAAATGTACAAATATAAGACAAAACTTGTTAGAGCCTTATACAATTTTTCAGGGCAAATAAATGTATGTACAAAGATAAGACAAAACTTGTTAAAGCCCACAAAATTAGTTAAGTACCACATAATACTACCATAAAGTCAATAAATAAACATTTGAACATAATGTAAACATGAACCTAATACTAAAGTTGTAAAGTTAGACTTCATAATCTTCATAATTACACAAACACCATCAAATGTTAAAAAACAGCAGTTCAGATTTTCATTAGTCTAGTTGATTAGTGCTAATTCTCATCCAAATCAAAATCCTCATCATCAATATTCTTCTTCCTCTTCGTGTTCCTCAAATTCATATTGATCTTCTTCATCTCTAAGTCCAAAAGATCTCTTTACCTTGTCCACTTTACCTAGTTATTTGTTTAACCCAGTTTATATATTTTATTCTTTATTCCAGCCCTTAACAACTTAAAAGAAACGGGCAGGAGAGTGGAAGTAGAAAAAGCGCTAGTATCTTTTTTTTAAATTGACCAAATAAATCTTTAAAACTTGCTGTGAAATCGTTTTGACCAAGAGCCATGCCTAAGGTGCGCCTGGGTCGCCTCATCCGAAGCACAAAAAGGAGCGCAGCTGCAAATCTGCACCCAAACAAACTCAAAACAGGCGCATAACCTATATCCTCATGTGCCTAGTATCTAAGGCGCCCCTTTCAAACAATGAGCAAAAACCAATTCAACACAGATATAGAAGGGTTAAAAAGAAGAGAAAACAAAGATAAGGTCGTCAGATATCTTTCAACATGAGTCTTGGACAATATCTATAATAGACTGCATCAGACAGCCTTAAATGTCAACTATTATTAGTGAATATCATCTTCAATGCATATAATTCTCCAAAAGCTAACCTGTAGTTCACCCCGAGCTAATGCAGGTTTCAAGATGTTTGCAGCATCAATTGCACCTTCTGCAGCTCCTGCTCCAATCAACGTGTGTACCTCATCAATGAAGAGTATAATTTCATCACTTTGCCTAATCTCCTCCATCAACTTCTTCAATCTTTCTTCAAATTCACCACGATATTTTGTCCCAGCAACAAGAAGACCCATATCCAGGGTTATCACCTGAAAAAACAAAACAAACAAAAAGATGTGAAGAAAGAAAAATAAAGGTGAATTTTACTTTACAAGTTTCAGCGTGACAGAATCAAATTTCAACTGAAATGTTGAAGTAGCAAACATTGGATAGACAAACAGACCAATTAAAGCACGTACAACATTAGCATGCCCATGTAGTTTGAATATTACACTCTTTTAAAAGGTGAGGGTGAACTCCCTAATACACCATTAGAGAAATCTGCATTGTTTCACACCCCCTTCTAAATTCATCATTATTCAATAATCGCAGGATTAAATAATGTATCAAATTGTAGTTATTTCATTTATAATAAAGGACATCAATACTTACCGTTTTCCCCTCTATGGTTTCTGGAACATCCCCACTGGCTATTCTCTGAGCAAGGCCCTCAGCAATAGCTGTTTTTCCAACACCAGGTTCTCCAATGAGGCAAGGATTGTTTTTAGTACGCCTGCCTAAAATTTGAATGACACGCTCAATTTGCCTCTGCCTTCCGACAACAGGGTCTAGTTTACCCTAGAAAGAGAAAACAAACTTCCTTTAATACCCCTGAAGGAAGCCAATCATCAGAAATCCAAAATCTTGAATATTACCTCTTCAGCAAGCTTGGTCAAATTGGTACCATACTCCTCTAACGTAGGCATTTTGTTGCCAGAGGTTCCACCTCCAACACCAGCACCCACAGTCTCTGCACTCTCACCCACCATTCTAATAACCTGCTTTATAGAACACACAATCCTTCAGTCTCATAGTAATCATTAAACAATAAAACATAAGGAAAAGGAAATTTCCAATACTGTCCTGAGTTCTAATATTACTGGGGTCAGCACCCAAATTCTCAAGGACACGGGCAGCCACACCTTCACCCTCACGGAGCAATCCCAGCAGCAAGTGCTCTGATCCAATATAATTGTGCCCTAAAACAGAAAAATGTGAATTCCTAGATTCAGATCAGTAACAGAGATTCTGTTGATGAAAAATTCCCCCGTTTCAAGATGAACAGTTATTATTTTTTTAAACGCTCTAGCCAAGATTACAAGCATGGAGAGAGGAAAGAAGGGGGTTTGCGACTGAAACAAACCTACAAAGACATAATAACTAAAACCCAGTGACTTATGAAGAAATAAAAAGCACACTACCCATTAAGGCAACTAACCACAACTAACACTGAAATTTTGAAAATCAACAGTCAAAAAAAGTTGCAAAATTAGTTACCAAGTTGACGGGCATCCTCAAGCGATAGTTCTAGAACACGCTTTGCACGAGGAGTGAAAGGTATCTCTACAGCAACAAATCCACTTCCTCGTCCGATTATTTTCTCCACCTCTACACGGGCATCTTTCAAATTTATTCCCATGGATTTAAGGACTTTGGCAGCAATCCCAGTGCCCTCACCAATAAGTCCCAACAAGATCTGCTCGGTTCCAACAAAGTTATGGCCAAGTCGTCTTGCTTCCTCTTGAGCAAGCATAATAACCTTTATTGCTTTTTCTGTAAAGCGCTCAAACATGGCTCGTGGAGCCATTGATTTTCTTCCTCGTCTAGTAGTGGGGGCTCTAGATGCTACGTTAGCTTGGAGTGACTGATGAATGGGGTGCATTATGGTGTCTAAGGAATTATTTCCTCTCAATCCTGAGAAACTGTTAATCCTCATAGGAATCACATGTGTACTGCACAACATTGTTGCTGCTCTTCTTGTTTTATTCGATCCCCTGAATTGCCTATTATTCACCAAACCAATTGAAGAAGACAACTTGGTTGATTGAAGTAAAGTATGCGCCATTTCTGCCAGCACACAAGTGTCGTTAGAAAAGTAGGATAAAGTAACACATAACGAATGAAATCAAAGTAGTAAAGTAACACAAGTGGCTGATGAATCCACAGCTACTGCTCAGAGTATAAGCACAACCTGGGAGCAGTTTCTCTCTAACAGAAGTGACACCATTTTGATATTCTGTGATTCTTATTTACTGTCCTTGTTTTTTTTATTAAACCGTTAGGTACTCCTGGTGCCTCCTAACTTGGTCTTGTAATCCATTTTTGGAATTTGCATCATCAATAAATTATTTGCTCGACCAAAAAAAAAAACATGATCTGCTTATTATTTCAAAGTGTGACAAATTGACTGTATCATCTCTAAGAACAAAGTAACACTATAAGGTAGATTTTTTTGTTATCGGGTAGTTCAATCACAAAAGAATCAAATAGAGTAATACACAGCTAGTTGACATGAAAATCACGAAAGACCTTTGAATTTAGAGATGAATCCCAGTGATTTTTCAAATGCATCAGGACACAAAGCTCAAAAATGAGCACGCCAAAACCAAGTGAGGCATCATGCTATTGTAGAAAATTATTAAACCAGGCTAAAAAAATCGATGTCAATACAGTCCAATTTCGTTTGACTTCTGGTCAAACTACGGATTAACTAATCAATGAATTTGTCGATAATAACTTAGCAGCCTTAACGAGATTTATCTATTTCACCGAAGCGATTGCATACATTGATGTAATCGGTGTTCCGGAGTTAGCTTCTGGAAACCTAAATTGAAGAAAAAGAAACAAGATAACACGCACCTTCAAGTTTGTGCACAGTTCTCTGTCGATTCGCGCCCTAATTTGTGTATCTCGCCGGAAATGCAGCTTCTGCCAACCTTTATTGAAGAAACAAAACGAGATAACAGTTTCAATCAAATCAAAGAAGAAAAGGAGAGCGGAAAATGAAATTGGCAAAGGAGGGGCCTTCGGAGTTTCTTAGGGCAATATAAACACTATTATAATAGATTCGCAAGCAGATAAAATAGCATTGTCCTGCCTCGTGGATTTATATATCTACGCGCTACCTCAGTTGATTACACTGCACGCTCATACAAGAGCCGTTGGATTGAACACTAGATAAAGATATATTTGGTCGAAGTGGTTTCTATTGTATTTTGGGCTTGAGGGTAAAATTGATAAAAGGCCACGGCTAAATGTCCCCCTACTTTTTATGACTTCACCCCCCAAAAAAAAATTTAAAAAGTTTAAAAAATCGAAAATAGCTACAATTCTCTCAGAAAACAAAATCGAGAAAGTAAAAAATGTCGGGAATCTTTTTACGAAATACATGACTCGAATTTTTTTTCCAAAAAAAGTATAAAACAATCGGAAATAATTTCTGAAAAATTACAATAAAATGGGGGAAAAATCAAACTGAAAAAAAAAAAAAAAACAAACAAACATCTAGACGAAAATATGAAAAACATTTACATTCTTCACCAAAAAACCAAATCAAAGCATGTTCTTTAAATCAACTCAAAGAATTTCAGATCTCACCTCTAATTATTTTTCAACGGTGGGCGCGAAAGGAGGCGGAGGGCGGCAAGAAGGAGAGGTGGTGGTCGCCGATTGAGTAAAAGGCAGCAATAGGAGGGCGCGCGGTGGCGAGATGGCGGCAGCAGCTTGGCCGGTGGCTTGAAGAGGGAGAGTGAGTGGGTTACTTTTCAGCGGCTGTGTGGTAGAGGGGGTGGGTGAATGAAATTAACAGAAAAAATTAGGTTTTTGAAGAATGGGTAGTTACGCTTTTGTCAACATAATTAGATAAATAATAAAGTTGCTATTAATTCATGATTAAGTTTTATGCTTTTGAGTTAGATAAGGAACCAATTCCTTATTGCAAATCACTATGGTTTAAATTACAAATTTGTCCTTGTGAATTAAAAAAAAATGGTATTGAAATTCAAATTTAGATTTCGTATCAGAAATATTCCAAAAAATATTCACTCTTCTTCTCGACCATTTCGCAATTCTAAGTTCTTCTTCGCATGCGGTCAATGTATTTTCTCAACTGCATAAAAATATGATACCTGAAATCGTTGTTGTTCGACGTAACCTCTCGAAATAATTTGAATTGACAAGTAAGATTCTACTTCAACTATTCGAAATCATTTTTTTTGTTTGATTTGTATGTAATTTTTTCTTGGGTGTTAATGCATTTGTCAATAATTTTTCGATAAATTTAGGGTTCTTATTAATTACCCATTCCACGAAAGGGGTTTAATTGTGTATTTCATAAATATTGTTGTGGATCTCCATTTGTAACATTGGTAATATAGGCATATTTTTATGTGTATCAATTTGGGTACGAAGCCGCGTATTTGCAATTCATCTGAACAGTCAACAGTCAACATTAGTTTTGACCTTACAATTTTTCTACTACAATGTTCTCTTATTTAAAATACCATTTGTCCTCATCTTTTCTCACACCTAATTAAATCATTTCATTACGTAACAGGTGAGAGATATACTACATGGAGTTCACTAAAAATCCAGTTCATGTCGAAGTGGTCCCACCGCAGGAATCATACTTATACATATTAAATTCATATGTAGGTAGACATATATATTAAAAAAAAAAAAATTGTAATAATGAGTAGAATTTTAAGTGATAATTTTGTAAATTAGTTTAATGTATAAAGTATATAAATGAGTTAACTTGTGTGTATGTATGGCCTCAAAAATAATACTCAATTTGTCTCGTTCTTAATTGAATATTTACTGTTTGTACGAGTTTTAATGTAACAATTGTTTATTGGTATTAAATGGGATAAAATGGCTTTTTTTTAGAGATATAATGAGTAATTCAACTTTATTTGAAAGATATTCTTTTTTTAGTGTGTAAAAAATAATGACATGATGTGATGTATGGCTTTTTAGGATGGATATAATGAATAATTCAACTTTATTTGAGAGAGATTCTTTTTTAGTGTGTAAAAAATAATGACATGAAGTTATGTAAATAAAAGATTTTTATAAAGGAGTAAGAAGTTTTTTTTTTTTTCAAATAAGGAAATGTTTAATTAATAATGAGACAAATGTTTTTGACAAATGTCCAATTAATAATGGGAGTAGAGTTTTTCATTATTTTAAGTGTATGAAACGTCTTCAAAATGAAATTGTGAAAGTTATTGTGGGATGGGGGAGTAATTATTACTCAACAGATAACAATAATAAAATATTAATGTAATATCACAATCATACAAACATTACTCCTGTAACTAATAATAATAAAATAATATCATATCACTCTTAATTTCACATAAAGTTTCACCCACCTCTACTTCTACATCCTTATTTAAATACTCATATAATCCAAAGTTCCAAACAAAAATACTATTTACGAATTATCCTCATCTTACATTCTTTCATCTTTATTTTTATCTCATCCGGCAGGCGGGTGGGTAGGAGATGAGGAATGAATTGTGGGAGATTAGAAGTCAGGGTTTGGATGGGAATAATAAAGGTATTTTATAGACAAAAGGGTATTTAAAACAATTTGAGAAGGGTGCATCTATCCTAAATAAAATTTGGGGTTGCATCAATCGAGGGTGTTTTCTCAACCAAAATGCAGGTGTAAATAGTCAGCCCTGACTAAAAAACTGTTGTTCGGGATTTTCCTTGCTTAAGGGTATGTTAGATACACCTTCTCCTTAATTTATTATTTTAATAATATTATAAAATATTCACAATGTTCTTTGAGTAAAATGTCATTAGAAAATCTCACAACAAAGTTTAGAAATCTTAAAATAAAAAAAACTTAGACATCTCAGAAAAAAAAGTTGACATATTTCAACATTAATTCATTGAAAAAAAATCATTTTTTATTCCATAAAAATTGAGAGATTTCGACAAAAAATAATAAAAAATTGTGAGATTTTTTTGACAAGAATTGATCAGAATGCTCCATCATTTACGACCTCGATTCTTTAAAAATAAAAACTTACCTTACCATCGATTTTTCGATGCAGTGGAACGTGGGATTGGATTTGGAGGGAATAATGCGAATAAGCATAATGGACGAAGGATGAAGGGGTGCAATTGTTTTTTGTGAAGAAAAAAAATATTGTAGTAGAAATAGAAGGAATAGAAAGGGAGGGACAAGGGTGTGGCTGACAAGGTTGGGATGGGTTGGGACGACATGACTGTAGATTTATTTTTTACAAAAGATGGGAAGAGAAAAGTAATTTAAACAATTTAGAGAAAATGTATATACTAATCTCAATATTTTAGAGGAGTGAGCTAATCAGACAGTTATTGTATCTAATATTCATGAAAGTGCAAATAAGACCTCTTGCTTAAGTATTATATTTATGGCAAAATTGATTTAAGGGCACATTTATAAGCACACAAGATTGTTGAGGACACCCATCTGTTTAAAACACTCATCCTAAAATGAGTACACACCCCGTAAATTTCCCAAAATACCCATCATCTAATAAATTTCTACATCCTCCTAATTTTTACTTTCATTATCCTCTTTCATGCGTTGTTGGCGCTTCGTCCCCTCCCCTGCGTTGCTACCTCCCTCTCTCTCCCCTCACATGCACGCGTCAAAGCCGATTGTGAAAAAAAATTTGACACCCCCTTGTCCAGCCGCCTCATCGATCTCCTCTGTTGTCGTCCATCTTCTACCAAGGGCGGAGCTACAGCATGGCTGTAGCCCACCCTATATTTAAAAAAAAAAAAAAAAAAAACTTCTATAGATTAAAAAAAATATTAAAAAACTAAATGGCTATGTGACTTGGTTCGTATTTTGCACACTTTTTAGTACAACAATAACAATCCCCACAAGCGTATGGGTTCGTTATAGTTGAGTAAGTATACGACCTAGTATTTATCGTCCAAGGACCTAGAAAGGAGAGCGTGAAGCCCCAAAACTATACGTCAAAATGGTGTTATAGAAGCTAAATGGGAGGATAAAGCTAATACCAATTAAGAAAATAAACAACTAATGCAAACAACTAAACTAAATCTCAATAATGAAAGTGCAAGGTGGGAAAGTATTGCCTCGGGTGTATCCGTTTTGTGAGCAATTAAGTGAACTAGTGAACTAATTACATGATTTTACTAAGAATTCTGGTTAAGCTAAAGGCTATCACATGTGTGTGTAAACCCCCTCGAAAGACATAGGTCAACATCGTGCATTGATTAGCAATTATAGGATCTAACCAAATACCATAAGCTCCTAAGATAGTGTTGCATAAGCACTTTCAACACGGTTACTAATGCTTATGAAACGCCCTCTCACCAAACTCCTAGACGACCTCTATTTGTTTAATGTCTAAAGTTGTCGGTCTAGCCATTAACCTCCTCTCGGTTAGCTAATTACTAATTAACTTCTATTCAATTGACCAAAGCTCACACTCACACTCCCAATCATGCTACCCAACTCTCGTTGCAATAAACATAATCGAACATGCTCGCTAATAGGGTTGATCAACCAAATGAATCAATCAAAGTACAACTCTAGAAACATAAACACCCAAATTCTAAGCTAATCATGCAATTAATCCACAATTACACTAAATTAATCCACAATTACACTAAATTATCATCAAAACATCAACACCCAAGGCAATTAAGGATTAACCCATGTCTAAATTGACAACTAGAATAAAACTTATGTGATTTAAACTACAAAACATGAATGAAATTGAAATTACTAAATTAAATTTGCTATAATGGAAAAATATCACCTTAGGTCTTCAAATGCTTCAATCTCTCAAACAATAAAATGAAATACTAAATTGAAATCTATCTATAAAATGGAAGAATAAATTAAACTAATCTATTGAGTGGATTGGTGGGGAGGAGAAAGGGTTTCTCCCCCCATGGGATTGTGCCCTGTTTTCGCCAATCTCGTCTGTGTGTGTTTTTGCCGATATCCCTCCTTCTCAATTGGCTACTGCCCTCCCCATACAAAATGAGCTGGGCCTCTTCCACTTAATGCCCAAAACAATATTAAATTGAGGGGCGCGGCTAAAGGCACCCCAGTTTCCTATGAGTACACCCAGGGGATGAGAACACCCACAAATCGGATGAGGACACCCACTTGGAAAACCCAAATTTACCCTCAATCTCAATTAAATTCTCATTCTCTCTTTTCTCAATTCAGACACCCATTTCTTCTTCTCCGTCAAGAAAAAAATTCAGCCACCCTTTCTTTCAAATCGCCGGCGAGGCCCTCCCCGTTCGCGGCCGTAGCCACCGCCGCCTCCCTCTTCCCCCTTTTCCCTACCACCCACGCGATGCAGTCCCAGCCGACGCGACCCCACGGCCGCCCTCTCCCAGCCGCAACACCAGCCGCCGGCCGCCGCTGCCAACGCCCCCTCCCCGCAACCCCGTCTGGCCGCCCCCTCCCTCTCGTTGGCCCCGCCCTCGCCGCGGCGGCCCAGCCACTGCCTTGGGCCGTCGCGGCCGTCTACCTCTCCCCTTCGCGGCGGCAGCCTCTCCCCCTCCCCTTCATCGCACCCACGCCCGTCGCCGGCACCCACACAAGGTAAGTTTTTTTTTTTAATTTTTTTTTACATAAATTAGGGTTTTTAGTAGTTCGGGAATTATTTTCGAACATATTGAGTTTGTTTTGGAAACAATTTCGAACAACTTGAGTTTGTTTTGGAAAAAATTTCGAACAAGATGTTCGATCTTTTTTTTCGAACAAATTTGAGTTGTTTTGGAATTTTTTTCGAACATATTGAGTTTGTTTTGAAAAAAATTTCGAATATGTTGAGTTTGTTTTGAAAAACATTTCGAACATGTTTGTTTTGGAAATTTTTTCGAACATTTGTTGTTTTTGATTAATTTTTGTTGCAATTTTGGAGTTTTTTTGGTTGAATGGTGGTGGTGGTGGTTGAGGAGACGTGGTGGTGGTGGTGGTGGTGGTGAAATAGAATAGGTGGGTGTACTCATCCTTGTTTTTTTCATAAATTTTAACCTAGGGGTATATTGGACATTTCACAGGTCCCGAAAGATTAAAAAAATGTTTGGGTGGGTGTACTCATAGGAAATCTGGGTGCCTTTAGCCGCGCCCTAAATTGAGTCATTCCAATCATTTAAGCTGCTATTTCAGAGCCTGCCTTCAATTGCAAAATGGGCCTGCATTTAATTGCAAGCAGCTAGATGGGTTTCTCAAGTTAGGCCATCTAAATGGGCCACCAATGTTGGGCCTCAATTTAATTTCCAGCAGCTGCTTCTTTGATTTCACGGCTTCGGCTGATAAAATAAAAGGTGTGCCAGCTGCTAGCTTTTTTCTTCAATTGCTAAATGACCCACCAATTAATTCATTGAAAACTACTGCATACCACTCCAAGTGGGCTGCTGATCATGGCCGAAATGATTATATGAAGTGGGCCCATTTTCTTCTTCTAATCGATTTATTCCTTCGATTGACTTCACAATATAATCGAGGTGCGTTTTGCTCTAAAAATGTTCATTTTCCTACAAAAATAGCAAACTACACCATTTCTCCAAATCAAGTGCAATTAGTCAATTTAATGTAAATAATGCATGAAATCCTATAAAATTATACTCAATAAGTATGTGAATTTCAAGCAATTATCACACTAATCACTATGGAGCTCCTTTCCATTAGTTTCAAGCCTGCAATTTTCCTCTTTGAATTTCACCAGCCATCCAATTTTTCATTCTCTGCAATTCTTCATTTTGTCAACTGAATAGCAAAATATATATACACAGACGAGAGAGTGAGAGCCCAAAGGATTAGTATTAATTATTGTAGAGTAGCCTTTTAGAGGATATATATAATATAATAGAATTGTTTTATAGGCTGCAAATGTCTAGACATAATAATCATATACAGTAAGTAGTACTCCATATTGTTTCTTGTTTTGTGTGAAATAAATTAATTTTTTCAGACTTTATTTGTTAACTTTTGGCCACCATCCTTTTTCTTATTTAATTAAGTTTTTTTTAAAATATATTGTTCGATTTTAGTTTAATGTATATTATTTTGTTTTTTTGTTAATGTATTATGTAATAGTATATTAATTTGTAACGTTGCTTCTGGTATATAATGGGGTGTAGTGAATAGTGCTATTAAACGAGTTGCTTCTGAGTTTAACTTGAACTCGTGTTTTTACTCGTCAATATAATCGAGTCGAGTTTATCTTCTTAAGAGTTCGAGTCGAGCTCAAACTCTAAGTATTCGACTCGACTCGAATAACAGTGTATACCTTTTTTTTGGTACTGTATTTATTTTAGACCTTCAGTCCATCCTAAAAAAATTTCCTGGCTCCGCCCTTGTCTTCTACATGCACCACCCCGCGTCCCCGCCCATCTCCTCCGCCTTCACCCGATCACCTCCCTCTCACAAAAAGGTATGTTCTTTTCGAATTTATTTTTCGATTATTATCATTATTATTTTGAAATTTGTTATTTTTTCGATATTGGTTGATCGAGTTTAAGCTTTAATGTTTAGGAAGGACGTATTTTGCTTTAATATTGTGAGTTTGATGTATAAGCTTGCTTAATGGAATGACATAATTTGAAAGAAAAAAAATTGTTTTGGATTACCTGGTTGGGGCCGACGATTTGAATTTCAACATGAAATGGGATGGGTGTACTAATTTAAAAAAAAAATGTTAATTTTAGTCGAAACTGACCATTTTACATGTTACTATTTTGTAAAACAAAATTTATGGGTGTCGTCATCAATCTCGTGTGTGTATAACTGTAACCTTGATCTCAAACAATGTTAGACCTCTTGTTAATGGGCTGATCCGATGGGAACACTAATGTGTAATTAATTACTGTATAAATTGTCCTCGGAATCAGTGTATTAAGACGAGGCCAGCTATTCTTTTTTTTTTTTGACGCAAATCACGTTTAATACTAATCATTCCGCTTACCAATATAATATTGTGTTTGTAGATAAAGTGAATTGGAATGGGCATATTCACACTATTCTGCAGCTTTAAATTACAAAAGATACTAATATCTTCTCAAGTTTTCTCATTCTTTAGCTGGAATGTATGTAGTAATCATTTGCTTACATCCTATAATAACACATACAAACAAAACACACCAGAAATCAGGTGTACTTTTGCTTAACAACCTACGTGAGATATTCCAATAAAGCCACAAAAACATACAACAGGCGGTTACAAATATATATTGTTTTGGATAGGTATTGCGTGAGACTCTCGATATACGATAAGGTTTAGTATAGTATACATTTGAATTCATTAATCCAATTTTTTTTTTATTATTCTTTTTATTTCTTCATTTCATTTCATTTTTTGCTTTTTTTTTTGTTTCCTTTTATTTTAATTTATTTTTTAACGTTTTTTTTTGTTTTTACTTAAAAATATACACATTCTCCATTTAAATTAAAATTTTAAAGAAAATTTTTATTTAATAAAAAGTGCAATACAAAATTACTAAAAAAATGTAAGTCGATATAACAAAAAAGTGCAACACCATATTTACTAAAAGTATAAGTTAGTATAACTAAAAGTGAAATACGATATTTCTGAAATGTGCAAGTCGGTATTACTGAAAAGAGCATCACAATATTAAGGAAAAGTAAGTCAATATAACTGAAAAGTGAAAAGTGCAACAAATTTTTTTACTAAAAAGTGCAACACAATATTATTAAAATGTGCAACTCAGTATCACAATTTTTAATGAAAAGTGTAAGTTATTAAACTGAAAAAGTGCAACACAATATTACTAAAAAGTGTAAGTCACTATAAATAAAAATATTACTACTATACAGTTTAATAATTGAAAAGTGCAACACTATTTTACCAAAAAGTGTAAGTCATAAAAAAATGCAAGTCAGTATACAACTGAAAAGTGCAATATGGATTAAAGTACACAACATGCACTCGAGTCCATAGCTGACCAACTCATACAATAAAGTATAATTTAGTTATAACACAATTAACACTTAAAAAGAAATGTGTATTAATTTCTGGAGTACTAGTAAATTGTCCAGGAATGTCTTTTCTTTTTATATATATACACCCCGTTAATATATCAATACAAATATTTTATTTCAATGTTTTATCTCGTATTTCAATACCTGTAATACTTTTACGCCACTTCTATCAAAAGTTACTCATTTTCCTTTTGACAGCTCTCTCTATCTTTTTATACTACATTTTACTTTTCTCTATATATTTTTTTTCTATTTATCTCTAGCTCAACATCTCACTACACATTTAATATTAGTATTTTTTTAAAATCTATCAAAATAAAAATTAATGATTTAAGACATTTTAAGGCATTATACCCGTGGGGCGGAGGCGCGGAGCTAGCTTGGTACATGGGGTACAATTGTATCTCAAATCCCAAAATTTTCCTTTTTTTTTTTTTTTGATGTATAAAAATAATTTTATAATAATGAATAGGTCATCATTCGTAAAAAAAATGGACGTTTATACGAAATATATCTTATTTTTCATATTTTATCATTAAATCATTTAAACCCTTATATTTCATATAAAAAAAATTCTAATGAAAATTACATTAAACCTTATTTTTCATATTTTGTCGGAATACTTATAATTCACACATTTATTTACATATATCTTAAAACATTCATACATATTTGTATCGTAAATATTTGGTTCATTTACACATTTATCGTACTCCCAAATTTAGAATTGTAGGTCCGCGTCCGCCACTAATACCCGTCATAAACATAAATGTGTATGACAAAAATGGCAGATGGAGAGTAGCCCCTGGCAACTTAACGTTGGAAGCTTTTAGTATGGCCACTCTAACAAACACACTTCCCTTTTCTTTCCTTATCGAATTGGTCTTGCATGAACTACTTTTATTATACATTTATACATATTTCAATTTTTTAGATATGCCCTATTAAATTTATTTTATTTTTTTATTCTCTTCTCTTCTCTATTTACTTTATCATAAATAAACCATATTTTTTAAAATATATGTAAAAAAACTCATATTATGCGTGGAGGGATGAATATTTTTCAATAAAACAACTAATATCAGTTTCACGGGTAAAACTGATTTATACGTAACTTTCATTTCCTGATAAAATCCCTTTAAATTCATTCACTCCTCTCCACAGTCCCTCTCACACCAAAAAGTAGTTATTTAAGAGAGAGAAAGTGATGTTGTCAAGAGTTAACAGCATGGTTTGGAGCAAAGAGGATGAACAAACCTCCTCTTCCTGGCATCAAAACACTAACGACGTCGTAAAAGAAATGGATATCGGTGACCTTTCCTCGTTCAAATCCATTCTCGAAGCTGAAAACGAAGATTGGTACATCACCGGAGGCGGCGCCGCCACCCACCACCCGCCGGCCATGCATGACCTCTCATTCTCACCAAGCTTCACTGCCGCTGATATCAATAATCACCACATGTTTCTTCAATCTGTAGATTCCTCTGCTTCCTGCTCTCCGAACAATTCCGTTTTCAACAACAACGTTCTCGATCCATCTCAGGTCAGTCACTAATTAATTAGGTTAAAATCAATTCTAATTTGGTGGATCGGAAATTCAATTGAATAATTAATTTGAAATTGTGGATGTGCAGGTGAATTACTTTGTGCAGCAAAAGATGATGAATCCAATTCCAAGGGGTTTAGAGGGGAGCTACGATGTTGGAAATAGTGAGTATTTTGAAAGTGCGTTGAACGCAGAAATGGGGACATTAATGAACAATGGGGGGTTTTCATCGGGTGGATTTGGGTGCATGCAAAATCCTGCAGTGATGATGATGAACAACAGGTGCAACAAGATTCTGCAGCCGTTGGATCATAATTTTGGGGCCCAGCCGACGACTCTGTTTCAGAAGAGGGCTGCGCAGAGGAAGAATCTCGGGAGTGAAACGACGTCGCTGAATGTGGAAGAGAGAGAATTGAGGAAGAGCGGTGATGACGTGGAGGATGTGATCACCGTTGATGGGGGCGATGATTCGGATGATCTATTGGCTGAGAATAAGAGTGATGGTGGGGGGGACCACAAGGGGAAGATGAAGAAGAAGGGGGGGCTGCCGGCGAAGAATTTGATGGCGGAGAGGCGGCGGAGGAAGAAGCTCAATGATAGGCTCTACATGTTGAGGTCCGTCGTGCCTAAGATTAGCAAGGTACGTCTCTCATTATACTAATTAATTCATTCATTTCTTCTCAATTAATTGCTACCTTTTTCTAAATTCAATTTTTTTTAAATTTAATTTTGAATTAGAAAACGAATCTAATGCAAAACCAAAATAATTAGAGGACTCATTTGGCAAAATAAAAAATATAGTCTCTTCAACATTTTTTTTTTTGGGTTCGAAACTTCAAATTCATAATCTGTACCAATAACGCATAGGTCGTCGATTCAACGTTGGCTTAAACATAAAAATATTTAGTTAATTGAGTGGTTCAAGTTTAAAAATTATGAAATGAGACATAGGTTGTCGATTCAGCGTTGGATTGAGTATGAAAGTAATTGAGTGGTTTAAGTAAAAAAAAAAAAAAGTACAATAAAATATGGGTTGTCAATTCAGCGCTGGAATTAAGAGGAAAATATTGAGCAATTCAAATTAATTACAAAATTATTGAATACGACAAATGTTGTCGATTCATCGTTGGATAAAAGAGGATAATACTCGTACGACTCAATTTTTATCTTTCATCGAAATGAGTGTTCTATATCGATAAAATATAGTAATTCATTTTAGATAAGACCAACTCAATATTTATTACCATAGTGGTAGAAATAGTATGATGTTGTGTCTATACATCACACGATTTGATTTAACAATATATTGTGGATAGAGTCTTATAGTTGGTTAGAGTAAGAAGTAAGAATGGAGTAAATAAATTTAAATTTAAAATGATGAAAATGAAGGCATAGAAAACCTTTCAATTTAAATTTAGATTGTGTTTGTTTAATTGAGGACATAGTAGGTTGTTTGGTGGGAAATTTATTAATGAGATGGGAGTTGTGAATGGTATATACTACAGTACTATATAGTGATTGAGATTTGAGGGTGGTATGCAAAACACATTAAAGTTGTATGGTAGCATTTAATTCACTCACATGGAATCTATGAACCCATTTTTTGAATGCATCTTGCAATTTGGACCACACGAAAAATTTATAAAAATATTAATGTAATGAATTATTTAATAAGGGCTACTTTCGAATTTATTTAATATGGAGTACTTATTTTTTGAATTATTTAACTCTAAATAATGACAATTAACTTTGGAGAATTGGAGACTAAATTTAATGAATGTGGAAATTAATTAGGGGTAAAACATTGGATAAGGGAAAAAGAAAACTCAAAACGTCATTTATGTATAAACTAAATAATTAATTTAAAAATTAGAATGACATCTAAAAAGAATTGGAGGGATTCCGTATGTGACTTGAGAGTTGAGACGAAGCATAGTAAAACTGTTTTACGTAAGACTAACTAATTAATATTGTTGCAGATGGACAGGGCATCAATACTAGGAGATGCAATTGATTACTTGAAGGAACTCCTTGAGAAGATCAATGAGTTGCACAATGAACTCGAGACTAATTCCACCACTACCCCTACCCCTACCCCTACCCCTACCCCTACCTACTCCATAACCCCTTCCACCCCTGCTGGTCTAATTCCTGCCCCTATCAAACAAGAGCTCGCCCTTGCTTCAGCTTTTGCAACTCCTCTCTCCAGCCCAACTGGCCAACCTCCTGCAAGGGTAAAATCGTACTTTCATGTATTATTCTCATGCATGCATAATTTCCTAAGCTTATTTTAAACATCCATCTTATAAGTGGTTTTAAGATGTACTTAATTTTTAAGTAGTTTATAAGTTGTGTCTGGTTAATATATAAAACTGATAAGTTCTTTGATAATTTAAGAGAAATATTTTTTTTAATATAAAATAATTATATTTGAGGTGAGGTGGGGAAAAATAAGTGTAGCTTTTAAAAGACTCTCTAGGAAAATAAGTTGGGAGTATTGTTTTTAATCTTATTTAAAGATTTTATAAGTTGTTAGGTATATATCTAGCTATAAGCCGTCTCAAGCTAGCCTTGAGCTTATAAGCCAATAATTCTTACCAATTAAGACAACTAATATCATATTTAAATTAAAATATATGTAATATTTGAGTTGCATAGCGAATACATGATGGACTTTGTATTATGCAGGTGGAGGTTCGGGTGAGAGAAGGGAGAGCTGTGAACATCCACATGATATGTGCGCGCAAACAAGGGCTTCTTCTTTCTACATTGAGGGCCATTGACAACCTTGGCCTTGACATTCAACAGGCCGTTATCAGCTCCTTCAATGCCTTTGCCTTGGATATTTTTCGAGCCGAGGTACCTACTTATATATACATTACGTCATGTAACATACAGTGGATTCAATTAATATTATTTCTACTTCATCAATTTTAATCCTAGACGAGTTTTGGCTATGAAACCCTTGTTCAAAGGGTATGCTGTAATAAAGATTGGAGAAATCCCGGGTTAGTAAAAATGTGAAACCTATTTTGCGTATGTTTAATTTTGTTGATAGATGTAGTAGGGTAGAATTGAGAAAAAATATATATATTGAAAAAGCAGTAACTAATAGTTGGATTATTATATTGGAAAAATAAAACTACTTTGTTATTGGGAAAATGAAAAGTACTAGAAGATGGGTTAGGAATTTGGTGTATTTTGAAATCTACTACAAATATACCCTATGAGCTTAGCACTCTTTCCCTAGCTGAGGTATTCAATTTCAGCCTTAAGGTGTCCAATTTTAGTCCTAGCTAGACCCAAACGATTTTTCGGCCAGTCTTGAATTTTCCCACGAAAAAATACTTAAAATTAGATACTACATGGCTAAAATTAAATTGATAAAGTGGAGACAAAAAAAATTTATATTGAAATCACTCTACGTTACACGACGTAAATTAATTATATATATTAACTCGCTGGTAATAATTAATTTGTGTTGAATATATACATACTGACAGTCGTTTATTATGAACAGCAATGGGAGGACTCCCAAGAACTCAACCCTGATCATATCAAGGCAGTGCTCCTCGAGAAAGCTGGGTTCCATGGCATGCAGCTTTGAGTTTTCAATCGCTTTCAGTCTGCCTTTTTGGGGTTAAATTAATTTAATTATATTGAGGAAATGCCTTGATAGAATTGAGAATTTGTTGGAATTGCTTTGGTTTAATTATTATTTTTCTTTGTCATTTATTGCATCTTAATTTTGGTTTGATATTGATGGATATTGCATACATAATCCCCTTCCTAGGATGGCAATTTCAACTCGGTTCGACCCGTGCTATTTGGGTTGTCCCGCCCGAACCCGTATTGAAATGGGGCGAGTCCGAGTATCACACTCGACCCGTGATTTGGACCCGTGACCCGTTTATATATATATATATATATTTTTTTTTTATATACATTCTAACATATAAATATAATATATTTTCAATATTTTGCATGTAACAAGTTTATTAATTAATACATACTTCGTATATAACAATAATTCATCTTCGTATATGTTTTTTATATTAATATAAATTGATAAAACATAATATCAAATACTTCACCTAAAAATTTATATCAATATTAACCTCTTTATAATGTGAAAATAATTTTAGGGTTAATTCTAAATAAATACATCATCTTTAGGAGAGTGTATTCAATTGAGATTCTGTTGGATTTTTTTGGACTTTAAAAAGTCAGTGGATTTAGAAAATTCATAGACTCTATGCAGAGTTTGACTGACTTTTATATTGATTTATATGGATTTTTATAGATTTGACAGGATTCTAAAATACACATTTTTTTATTAATTTACATGGAATTCCATAAACTACGCCCCTAAAACTATGGATGCAAACGTATATCGAACACACGTGTATATAAAAAAAAATTATCTAAATTATTTAGAAAAAATACTAAAAATATATTAGTTCAAAAAAAAAATATTATTCATAATTATTATTTATCATTATTATTCTCATCTTCATTTCCACGGTTATACCTCGGCTTCAGTTCTGTGTTGTAATTGGCTTTGAGAAAGCAATTCCAAATTTTCTCTTCCCTCGAGATGTTTGATCTTCTTCATATTCTATTGGAAATTCATGACATTCTTTCCGAAGAAAGTTATGTAATCCAGCCAATACTTAACTTTGCTTGTGTTTGAAATGGGAACAGAGGTGGGTTTTGAAAATTGTGAATGACAGATTTGAAAATACCAAAAAATCTCTCGCGAAGATTGAATAACTCAATTGCATTTCTAAAAATCTCTCGCGAAGATTGAATAACTCAATTGCATTTCTGGGTAATGACCTTGACCACCAAAATCTTTTAGATGAACACCACGTGCTAACTTTAAGATCGTGAATAAATGTTCTTGAGATCTTAAAAGTTGGCATTAATGCTATAAATTAGGCGATCGATAATATATTATTGCTAACCTATAATTTTTAAAGAGAGAACATAATTTTAAAATACATGTAATCTTTTTCACGATAATAATCTGTGATGCTTATTGAAGAACATAGTTACGTTTCTTGATATTATTTCGTTTGAAAAATAGGGTTGTGTAGGATTTTGTGGTTCGAATTACAGCAAGAATGTCTGTATGTGCTTTCGAAGGAGACTTTGAAATTTTGTTAGAAGAACAACAAAGTTTTTTTTTCTTCTCTTTCAGGGCCTTCTCAAAGAATCCGCTGAAATCTCTAGTTTTTAGAAGAGATTTTGAATAGTGAAATTTATTTATATTTTTGAAGAAGAATCCAACAAAATCGATAGAATATTAAAATCCATATATTGTTGAATACCTAAAGATTTCTAAAGACTTTTTAAAATCCGTATTGAATACCTCAAAATTTTGAAAGACTTTTAAAAATCCGGATTGAATACCCCCAGATTTTAAAAGTCCAAAAAAATCGTGGTAGTTAGTATATAGGACATTTCACCAATAGAGTTTAAAAATAAGAACAACTTATTTAAAAGTTAAAAAGAAGGACAATTGGGTATATAAATGTACAATTTTAACCTTACTTTCTAATTAAATTTGAAAGTTGAATATTCAATTATTACAAAATATTATAGAGTTTATTTACTACTGGATCCCAGTTTTTTAGTTTTAATGCAACCTACTCCTTTGACTTTTTTGCTCACTACCCACTCCCAATTATAATATGTATGGTCTCTTTTGCCCCTTCATTTCCATTTATTTTATACTTGTTATTGATTTTGGAGGAAAAAGACTTGTGTCAGATCTCATTTCTCTCTCCGCTCCCCCCCCCCCAAGTCTCCCTTTCTCTCTCCATTCTCCTATTTTCTTCACTTCAGCCTCCTTTCTCTCCCCTTACCTCTCTCTCCCTCCCTTTTGCTATGTTTTATTACTGTTGTACTTTTTTGAAAAGCTTGATAAATGCATTATTACTTGAAAAATATTACTCCATTACTCAATATATGTCGCCCAAAACCTTGTGGCCGAACCCTAGCCGCGTCGCGCCGCCCCTGTTTGCTTTGTGCTCAGCCGCCGTCGAAGAGCTCCGCGCGCGGCCCCTGTTCGCGCTCGTCTAAGGTCGTCGTACGCCGTCGTGAGTTCTCTGTGCGGTCTCTGCTGCTGCCCTTGTTGAAGACGGTGTGCTCTTCTCTCTCTCTCGGTTTTCAACACATTGGTTTTAGGGCTTAATTAAATCAATTGCACCATTGGGAAGATCTGTAACAAAATGTGTTGAATGAATCTGAATAAAAAAAGTTGTGTATTTGGTAAGAGAATGTTTTCAGTTTTGGTTTGAATTTGACATCCTTGAAGGGTGTGTTGTTTAATGAGTATCATCATCATCTCCACGCTTCAATTTTGCTGCTGGGCCCCAATTTTTGCACTCATTGTGTTTGTGCTCCTACGACTATTAATTTTAAAACAATTATTAGTAGTTTATTTATAAGGAATTTTAAGTTAATCAAAGATTATGCCAGCTAGTACAATGTTTAGTTACAGTATTCAATCTGTTTTACTTTATTCTTGTTTTCACGACCGTATTTTTAAATATTACTTCGTATTCATTTCGATTCAAACCCCAATTAAAAAAAAATTAGAACTATGCAATAAAATCGAAAATCAGAGCTGAAATTTTCAATTTGAGAGCAATCTTTTTGATGCAAGAAAGACGAAGAACTTGACTTGAATTTGAAGGCTGAAAGAAGAAACGAAAAGTTAAAGAAAAAACTGTAGCATTTATATCGCAAGATGAACTAGTTGTTTATTGCAGAAATCCGACCCTTTAGCTCATGGTTGTCTACTTGCATTGGTTTCTAAGCTTCTATTAAGTTCGTCTCACAGATCTTTATCCGTGAGATGGTCTCACACAAGTTTTTGCGTTCTAAAATTTTTAATTGAAATTGAATTTACATAAGGTACTAAACTTATATTGAAATTAAATTATTCATTCATTAAATTTACACATACAAATTGAATGTCAATAAGTCATCGAACCCTAATTTAAATTAATAAACTCTAAATTTAAAACAAATCAAATTTAGCCATCTATACTTTTGACTCCTCAATAGTGTAATGATTCTAAAAAATATACAATATTATTTCAGGCATAAAGTACAATAAGATAAAACATAAAAATCAATGACAAGTATGATCACCAAACAATAGAAGTTGAACACCAAGTATTGCAAATTTGAACACTGCGGGTTATTAAGCTGTAAAAGTTGAACACATAGTATTGAAAATTTGAACACTAAGTGTAATAATGAGTGGAGTTTTTAGAGGTTATTTTTAAGGGTGATTTTGTAAAAAATTATGTATAAAATAAATAATGAGTTGGCTTTTGTGTATGTGTGGAGAAAAAATAATGACATTTGTGTAAAATTAAGAATATTTTAAGGGTGGAGTTTATAAAGGGTTTTCCATTTTAAGGGTGTGAAAGTTATTGTGGGACGTCCCGAAAAGGAAAGTGTGAAAGTTATTGTGGAACGGAGGGAGTACTAAACTCTAAACTGACAAAGTGGGATAGCTCAAGTGGTTAGAGCACCACTACCTAGACCTTAGATCCTGGGTTCGAGTCATGGGGAGGGGTATTTAACTTGTAAACTAAACTCTAAACTTTAAATTTAATTTTAAATATTACATAAGGTAACTTAAATCTAAATTTTTTTCTCTACACTATGTTTAGTACCATATAAATCTTGAACTTAAATTGAGCCGTCATTTACATAAGTTACTAAAATTCATTTCTAATATTCAAATTCAATATTATTAGGATTTAGAGTTTAATAACTTATGTAAACTCTACATTGAATTGAGTTTGAACATTACATTTTCTAAAGTACTAAATCATATAAAATCTTATATTTGTGACAAAAGAAAGAGTTTTTTTTTTTTGTAATTAATAGATTGTTGAATATTACATTTTCTAAAGTATTAAACCCCATAAACCCTAAATCCTATATTACTAAAATTTAAATTGAAATTGAGTTTGAATATTATATAAATTACTAAAATTAAAATATTTGAACACCAAGTGTTGCAAAGTTGAACACTAAGCATTGCAAGATTGAACACTGGGACAAGTATTCTGACGGAAGAGAATGGAGGCTTTTGTAATTAATTATGTTGATTGATTCACCCCTTCCTTCTTAATATTCAAATTCAATTTAGGGTTTAGTAACTTATGTAAACTCTAAGGTTTTTTTTGGAAGAATGAATAATTTTTCGATTTTAAATTTAGAGTTTAGTACCTTAGGTTATGGTTCGGTACCTTATTGACATTCAATTTATATATGTAAATTTAATGAATGAATGAGTCAATTTCTTTAATAAATGAATAATTTCATTTCATTTTAGTACCTTATGTAATATAAGATTTTTCGATTTTGAATTTAGAGTTTAGTACCTTAGGTTATGGTTCAGTACCTTATTGACATTCAATTTATATATGTAAATTTAATGAATGAATGAATCAATTTCTTTTGTTGATAGCTTTGAGTATTTCTTCGACAGTTAGCTTTAACCCAATACACCTAAATGTATTTCTTGTTTAGGGTTGTTTAGGGTTGTTTAAGGTTGTTTAGGGTTGTTTACTGGGCTTGTTTGAGGTTGTTTAGGGTTGTTTAGGGTTGTTTAAAGTTGTTTAAAGTTGTTTACTGGACTTGTTTGGAGTTGTTTAGAGTTGTTTGAGGTTGTTTACTGATTTTGTTTGGGGTTATTGTCTAATATATGCATGCACCAATATATATGTACCCTATTTCTACAAGATAATAAGTTCTCAGATCAAATCCCTCAAAGTCTATGATTTGAAATTCATCTATTTTTTATTTAATTATGACTAAAATATTAAATTTTATAACCGTATATGATTAAATTCAAAGTCTAAATGTGATGATGTGAACAATTCAAAACTAGTTAACACAAACAAAATGTATTTATCCTAGTTTTTTTAATCTAGGGAATGGAGTTGCCATTTCAATTATCTTGAAACTTGTTTAATCCTACTATTTGCCCTTGATATCAAACTTTTTCAAGATTAATCATGTTTAATTAAACAATTTTTGCCATTAATATACAATAGAATCCATAAATATACAAAAGTAGAAGCAAGAATGTTTAATTATTGTTTTGAACAATAATTATTTTTTGACACTATTTTCCATATTTTAATTTCGTCATTGACACAATGTAAGAACTTGTACTGAAAAAAAAATGAAACAAAAGTAGAAACAAAAATGAAGCATGTGAAACTTGCAGTTTGAATAAGTTACTAAACTTAAATGGTACTCCCTCCGTCCCGTATTAACTTTCATAGGTAGGTGGACACGTAAATTAAGAAAGTGTAATAATGAGTGGAGTTTTGAGGGGTAATTTTGTAAAACTTTATGTATAAAGTAAATAATTGGTTGACTTTTGTGTATGTGTGAAGAAAAAGTAATGACATTTGTGTAAAATTGAGGAAATTTTAAGGGTGGAGTTTATAAAGGGTTTTCCATTTTAAGAGTGTGAAAGTTATTGTGGGACGTCCCGAAAAGGAAAGTGTGAAAGTTATTGTGGGACGGAGGGAATATATAAGATAACAAACATAAACCTTAAACTTAAATTGAGTTTGAATATTACATAAGTTACTAAAATTTAAATTGAAACTAAAATTTAAATTGAAATTGAGTTTGAATGTTAGGTAGAGCGCATATTTGAACACAAATGGTAAATATATGAAGAGTGTCATTTTTTGAATTTTTCTCCTGATAATATAAATTTGTGAATTTAAATATTTCATAAGTTACTAAACTCTAAACCTTAAATTAAATTTAAATATTAATTAAATTGAAATTGATTAATTCATTTATTAAATTTACATATATAAATTGAATGTCAATAAGGTATTGAACCCTAACCTAAGGTTACTAAACTCAAAATTCATTTTTTTTTTTAATTACATAAGGTACTAATTAAAATGAAATTAAATTATACATTTATTAAATTTTGAATTGAAATATTAAATAAGTTACTAAACTTAATACTATAATATAGTCTTTAATTAAATATTCGGTAAATTTCGTTTTTAATTAAGTATTAGGTAAATTTAGTCTTTAATTAAATATTCGGTAATCGTTACCAAATTTGTTAATTAATTAGTGTGAATGGTTCACAAATAATCAATAATTAACTATCATACATAATCTTTGATTGGCTTTGAAGCTTTTATGACATAATTAATTAAACAAAGTAAAATATAATTTGATATAACTTGTATTGAGGACATGAGGTTTTGTAAAAATAGAGAGGAATGATTCGGTCAATTTTTGTGTGTTTGGAAAGTGTGCATTTAAAAAGAAACTCTCTCCTTGTCACATCATGTATGGGTTTGGGGAAGACAAAAAGCCAAAAAGTGGGGACATTACTTTTTAAAAGTGTTGAATGATTTAGGGGTATTATTGTCAAATTGCATCCCATTTAGAAGCTACCTGCAACAATTTTTTGCAATTTTTTGAGGTGGGAGTTGGTTGCTATAGGTCATACCCCTAAGGGACCTTATAGTGATCCACCCAATATTATGTTCAAATTAGTATTTGTTAAAAACAGAAATTATCGAAAATCAGGGTCAATTAATACTCTAAAAAATTCAAACATTTCTAACATTCCTTCTATTTAATTAATTCTCGAATATCTTTTTTTAATTAATTAGTCAAACATTATTAAAACTAATTATATACACAAAATCGCTAATCTCGCTATTAATCATTATTTCATATTTAAAAATTTAATTGACAAATCTAAGCTGCAAGAATCCCATGAATCACGGTAGACATGAATTGCATTTTGAATTGAAAACTCATTTTCAGAAGTTCATCTTGTTCGGCGTGTACAACGAAGAAAACTTTACAATAAGCTCAACAGAGGGCATTCAGGTTTAAGTATGCAATTTCAAAGAATAATTGTATACATGAATCACTCTTTAAACAAACAAACTATAATTTAAAATAAAAACATAGGAATAGAGGACCTGGATTAACTGAATTTGCTGATTAAGGAAAGAAATGACAGCGGACAAGCGATGCTTCCCTATACTTGAAACGCCTGAGAAGATGACGGGAGCTGCTGCTCAGCCGAATCCATTTGCCACCGCGATGTGGTGATGTGGGGTGGGTGGACCAAAATAAGAGTATAGATAGGAGTATGAATGAAAAGGGAGGAGGTAGATAGAAATGAGTCAAATGATATGGAAAGTAGTCAGAATTGGTGGGAGTGTCCCAACATATCATGTGTACACATAATTATGTATTTTTTATATGTGGAATGAATATACATTCTTTAGATGGAGTGCAACGATGTTTACTTCCTTTGTTCACTATTTGAATGTGAAAGATTTGTATTTATTTTTAAAATATATTAGTAAATTTAAATTTATTTTAAATTATATTAATTGATTATATGGATAATGATTTGGTGACATGTTATATATCATTACTATATATGCAGATTTGAAAACATATATGCAAAAAATTGTTACATATTCTTATTAACATATGAAAAAAATGTTGCATATAACTTAAAATACAGAACAATATATTTGTACAGAACAATATATTTGTAATAAAATGTTCTAAAATATTAATATTATTTTAAAAAATTAATATAGAATATATAATTCGATAATTACATTTCGATAGAGATTATTCTTTGAGTTTGAATGGGTCAATATATATAATATTATAATATAATATAATATTATTTCACAGTATAATTATATTTTAAAATATGTGAATTTTATTTTTAAATAAATAAACTATTCAATTGCTGTGTAATATTATGTTATAAATGAAATCAATAATAGTAATTACATTTTAAGAACAAATTTATTAACATATGAAAAACATGGAAAAATATTCTATAACTTTCTAACATAGAAACATAAATAATTTATACATTTAACAATATATGTCATCTATATAAAATATACAAATATATAAACATATATGTAAAAAAACGGGTGCATATGATAATAACATATGCAAATATTTTGTTGCATATGTTTTCATACAAATAAAAATATGCAAATATTTTATTGCACATGTTTTCAAGAATAGGGGAATCGTAGATGGACTCAATCTCCTATTTTCTCCAATCATTCCTCGCCCCATTTCTTACGGACATCTCCGCCTCCAACGCCATCGCAGACGACGAGCAATTAGCCGTCGTCGCCGAGGCTGCGCGAAACTGGACCTAAAATATACGAGTTCAATTATATCTTCAAAACATCTAATAACATTAAAAAAAAATTAAATCGTAATAAATCATTTAAAAATAATAATAATAACTTCTGAATCCTCTATTTCCAATTTATTTTATAATTCTTGAGAATCTTTGATACTTTTCAATTTATTTTTTGCAAAAAGACTATACACAAATCGCCTAAAAATTATGTTGTTTTAGAAAACTCAAGTTATAATAGTTTAATGGATATTTTGAATGATAGAAGTAAAAAAAGTGCATCACAAATCGTGAAATAACAGAAAAATCAAAAGAATAAAAAACTTGATACAAATCGAAATATTAAATTCGAGTTAAAGAAAAACTTTGAGAACACATATTGTTCGGTGAGTATAAAATCAAATTCCAAGCATATGCCTTATTTTGAAAAAATCCTACCGCTAGCTGTGTCTTATCCACCTTCGACGGCGTGTACCCGTCGACGCCACCGTCTTCCATTGATGCCGGCAGCTGAACGTGAATCGACGGGAGCCGACGACAACGAAATCGACGGGCAGCCGAGCACTCACTAAGTACAGAGACGACGGAAAGAGCCAAAAATGAACATTCAAGATTAAAAGGTACCATCGATCAATACAGGGTTGATGCACATGAAGAAAAAATGGAAAGGTAGATCCAAAAAAGATATTGATACAAATGAATGAAATTTGTGTATAATATTGATTTTGATTGTGAATAAGGAAAGTCAAATAAATTCATTTATTTCGGTATTATTGAATTGAAAATTGAATAAGGAAAGACAATTGAATCAATTAAAGATTGTTGGAGAATTGACGAAAATTATGGAATATGAAGAATTCAATTAAAATATAATTATATTTTAAATTAATCGTGCCTTCTAAAGAAAAGGGCATAAATGAGTTTTTATACAGGTTTTTGACCTTAATTCTAATACTATAATTGTTTGTCTCTATTTCTAGTTGTGTTTATAGGATTGTCCCTTATCTTAGTTAAACTCAAAAAAATTCAACATAATCTCAATTGAATACACCCTCCTTAGTCTCAGTATCAATTTAATCACAATTTTTATGATTATTATAAAAAACTCCAACCTTTCATTGTGTTGCAATTCGATACACATTTTTTTTCTCCGGCCAACAATTGATGACGCGACTTGACGGAGCTCGCCACGTAAGATTACACATTTTTTTTTCCACATCACATTACACTTTATAAAAATTAAAATAAAACTCCAATTTCTTTTGCGTCTTCTCCCCTTCTCAAACTCGATTGAGTTTGAGAAGGGGAGAAGACCAAAAGAAGAAAGAACTTGAGTTTGAGAATTGGAGAAAATGCAAAAGAAGCAGGAGTTTTTATAAATTTTTTTATTAAGTGTAATATGATGTGGATATATATATGTATGTGTGTGTGTAATCTGATGTGGCGAGCTCCGACAAGCCACGTTATCAATTGTTAGTCGGAGAAAAAAAAAAGTGTATCGAATTGCAACACGATGAAAGATTGATGTTTTTTATAATAATCGTAAAAGTTGTGATTAAATTGATATTGAGATTAAAGGATATATTTATTTAGAATTAACCCATAATTTTATAAACATGCTTCTAAAACTATTTTATTTATTTTTCAATACAAATATAAATAAGTATAATTGATCTACAAAATATAAATTTTCTCTCTCTAGGAGAGTTTCTCTCTCTTCCCCACAGAAACCCTTCCTCCCTCTTTTCTCTCCGCCGGCAACCCTCCCCACTACACTAACCACTACACCCTTCCTCCACCATGTAGATCGGCCTCAAGGTCACGATTTTGGCGCTACCGGCGCCGGCGCTGTCGCCACGGCCCTCCTCTGTCCGATCTTGTTATTTTTATAGATCTACAAAAATAAAAGACAGATCTTAAAAGATCTACGAGATATTACCGATTTGTCTTTACAGCCACTGCCGACTCCCCACTGCTGCCGTCGCCGCCGCCCCCGACCAGGTTTTCTCAGCATCAGTCTCACAGTTTTATGTAGTGCCTCTTAGCGTGTAGTTGGGGATCGATGGATAGATTATCCCTAACGGAGCTACGGTCACCGTTCGGTAAACTATCCGTTGATCCCTGTTTACAGTGTTCTTAGTTAGTTTTTATTTCTTGCTTTACTGTTTTTTTCTTGTTTTTAGTCTTGTCTTTTGTTGTTGGCATGTTGGTATGTCCTCTGCGCCTATGTGCGTACTTTTTTTCCCTTGTTGGGACCCCTTCCCCTTGTTGGGACTCCTCGCCCTTGATGGGTTTTATTTGGAGATGGACTTGATAGTCCTTGGGTCAGGTTTGGTGGAATTTTGTTCAATTTTTTGTCTTTCTTTTTTGGACATGAGAACACCTTAAGTGTGGGGTTGTCTCGGGTTTGAGAATGAAGACGGAAGACCAGAGCGTCATTGTGGACAAAGGGAACACACGTTTTTCCTCTTCTCACGATTGGAGGGGACTACGATACCTTCTGGATGATCCGCCCGGTTTTAAAGATCTTGTACTTTAGTGTTTTGTTGATTTGGAGTGATCTTTGTAAACCTCAAAAAAAAAATTAAAAAATATATATATTTTAAAAGAATATATTTATTAATTTATTAATTTTTTTAAAAAAAAATCCAATGGATCGCCCCGATTTGCCCCGGTCTGCCCCATGACCCGAACGGATCTATCCGACCAGGACCCGTATTAAAACGGGGGTCTGGGTATCTAGGTACCCGTCCCAACTCGATCCATTGTCATCCCTACCCTTTATTCGGAACTCAAGATCACTAATTTAAATAGTGGGTGTTCTAATCACTTGAACTAAGTTACGTACAAATATACTCCATATATATTGAAATATTGAATGCATCAATTAAAGGATCTTAAGGGACCGCTTGGTATAGGGTAGGGTAAATAACTAAATATTGATTTTGGTCCTGTTATTTTGGGTGAATTCAATTTTAGTAATTTTTATTTATCAATTTTAGTCCAATCATGTCGAATTTTAGTCCTTTTATACCCAATTTTGGTCCTTTTAGCCGAAGTTTTCCATTTTCACCGAAACTGCACACGCGCGACTCGCATACATGAATTATATTGGAGCTTTTATGATTTCCGGCCAAATTGATGAGTTGGAGCGACAAACCAGAAAAAGAGCAGAGTTCCGCACACACAATGTCAATGAACACTGCAAGAAAATTGAGTTCTAATGACAAAATTCTTTTATTATAACTTTTTTAGCTAATATTCATTATGTCTAAATTTGGTATGTATGGTTATTCCACTTATAAATAAAGTAATTGTACATAAATAAAGTGGATGACAATTTAAGTAAATAAGTGAACTTTGAAGGGTGATGATAAAAAAATTTATTTCCATTTTGAGACATACATATTAAGTTTGAATAGATAAAAAAATGAATACTTGCATACACCGTTTAAACGGGGGAGAGTAGTTTTTAATGATAGTTCTATCATTAATTCTTAATTTATGACATTAGAGACAGTGAAATTGATCAGGCAGAGCCAAGCTCAAGGGATTGTAATCTAAATAATGCAGCCTTTTATATATATATATATAATGGGAGTGGTTTTGGGAGAGATGTCTTGCCAAGATAAAGCAGGGGTGGGAAGAAGTAGGGTAACTAGGGATTGTTTAATTGGTGGGGCGGGTCAAAATCGCAAAAGCCCGTCAATTGGCGGGGTGAGAAAAAGTAGGGTAACTAGGGATTGTTTAATTGGCGGGGCGGGCCAAAACCGCAAAAGCCCGTCAATTGACGGGACGGGGCGGGCTACCAAATTCTCAACCCAACCCACAAAGGGGCGGGCCGCGGGTTTCAGCGGGCGAACTCGAGTTTAAAAAAAAATAAAAATATTTATTAAATTCATCATCTTCATTTCTAAAATTCAAAGTATCTTAATATTTATCTCTTACTACACCCTCATTTTTAAATCTATTATCATAATTTAAAATTTAACAATGAAATTTTAACTAGAAGGTCGACGTCTGACGTTGAAACTAAAATAAGTGGCGCGAGCAACACGAATTTGTAATGCGAGACAGAGTCTTGTTGTGCTTGACTATTTTTTTGCTTCTAAATTTTGGTTGTTAATTGCATGCGATGGCTAGATTTTGAGTTGTTAATAAGTTTCAAAGACTGATAAATTTTTGTTATTTTTCTATAATATTAAACTAATTATAATAATAGAATAATAATATTTCTAATTTTTTATTTAAAAAAAAAAAAAGTGTTTGGCGGGCTGGCCCGTCCCCAACCTGCCAAAACCCGCAGCCCAAACAGAGAGGTCCCTGTAGGCCAGATGGACTCAACCCATTTTGACAGCTCTTTATTTTCTATTTTAAATCTTTATTGCTATTTTTAAATATTTTCAAATTGGATTAACTCAAAGTTACATGAATTTTGATATTTAAGGGTAATGGAAGTGGGTAATGTCTCCTAAAAAAAAATAATGGGTAATGTGAATATTTCGCATCCTTGTTATACTCGGTACGTGTGAGGTAACGAGAATCACAATTCACAAATTCTGTATCTGCAAACATAGACGGAGCCACACTGGGTCCAGAGGGGCCAGTGGCCCCCCACCATTTTTTATTTTATATTTATTATATATATATATATATAATAAATTTTTTCTTTTTAAAATAATGATATATATTTATATATGAATAAAATTAATGACAATTTGAGTAAATAAATGATGATTTTAAAATTAATGATAAAAATGTTAATTATATTTTTCAAACATACATATTAAAAGTTTATACGGATTTAAAATGAATGCTTGCATACATTTTATTTCTTAATACTCCGTTTTTTTTAATAGAGTCATTAATAGTATATTTGAAATTATTGTCTAAATTTTTGCTAAGATTCACAAGAATGTCTTTAAAATTGAATGTATTTACAATTTTATTATGAGAAATTTCGATAAGTATAATAAATACATTTTTTCATCTTTATAATAATGATAATCGGGCCCCCTATCAAAAATTTCTGGCTCCGTCACTGTCTGCAAACGTGATATCTGGCAATTAAGTAGAACAAAAAGAATCAATTAATTTTCTGTACATTCTTCCCTTAGTATCATATCAAGTTCTTAATGATTGCTTCAGATCATACACATGATCTGCATTGGTCCATAAACTTCTCATAACATTCATAAGTTATAACAAACGATTTAGGAATGCATTCTTTCACTTTCATTTAGTAGTAGACTGTTAAGTTCATACATAGGCCAGAAAGATTTATTTATAGTTTATAGCCTAGCCCACTGGTGAAAACACTATAGTCACACGACTACGCCTTCTGGTGTCAATTGCCTTTGGCCTTGTTTGGTAGCCATGGTTTGCCTAAGATTAGCATGTTATCTAGCTTTATTGGTTGGTTAGTGCGTAGTTTGAAGGCCCACGACTAAAAAAGGATCCATGGTTAAACACTATTTCAGCAGGCAGACTTTGTCGTGCCAGAAAATCTTGCGCTGTATAAACCCTGAAATGACAAAACTACCTACGAAGTATGAAGACCTGGAAAATTCTGAAACTTGATCCTTTGCATAGTAAGAGTCCAGCACACATCATCAAGGCGTCCCCAATTAACTTTGATTCTGTTTACAAAAAAAAAACATAACTTCATTTTTGTCTTCGTGTTCAGAATCTTAGCAGATATAATATGATTAAACCATACTCTTTAAATTTGGACATAACTTACCGAGAGCCCATAAAATTTGGTTTACAATACAAAAAACCGAGCTTGTAACAAATTAACAGGTGATAGATTTACATAACATTTTTAACTTTCAAGGGTCTATATTTCACTAACAATATGTAGAAAATACACTACCAAACTTTGTGAGCAATACATATATATATATATGAATAGTTGATGCAATCAGACGTACCAAACTCTGTATTGATGACAGCTTAATTACACCGGTGCTAATGGGGGGTGGGGGTTGTAGTTACCTCACTAATTCTATTTACAGAGCAACTCTTATCACGTATCATCATTTACACCGTATCAAACGACCTACTTACTGGGTACCGTGCATACATTAGCACCCAACAAAAACTAAAGAAGAGGGGGGGAGGGGGTTCAAAATTGAAAAATACTAGAAAAACCTGCACCATCTATATATATAAAAGTTGAAGAAGCTTCATCTATTTCTCTCTCTTTCAATTCAATGGCCTATGAATAATTAATGTCTCTTGCCTGCAACAAATACCTGTTTAGTTAGAAGCATGGACAAATATTCAATTGTATGACATTACCAAAATCGAAAAATATCCATGGAGATACAGAATATTAGGTGTTTTTTCACTAGCAACATCAGATCCCGCCCCCACAATTAGAGAAAATAAAGAAGCAAAAGAAAATATGTACACCCTCCGTACGAATAAAGAAAATAGAAAGGAAAAAAAAAAAAACCTTGAATGGGTTGAAATAAAGATTTCATAGAGGGGTGCCTCAAAAAGAAAAGAATTTCATAAAAGGAAAATAGAATACTACCATGATATAAAGGGAAAATAGGAATCAATCTTCAGGGCTAGACGACGAAGTTGTTGGCAAATTCTTCACTTCCTTAGCTTCCAGGCCTTCTGCAACCGATGATGTTTCTTCACCTTTTGAATTAAAAGTCCCTGGATTCATTCGCTGCACCTCCTCTTTTGTAAGTATCAAGATCTTACGTACCATACCACAAAATTCTCTGCTCCCCAAAAAAAGGTTGTAAAAAAGAGTATTAACAGTGAGCTAACTGCTATAGAAGGCACTGATCATGAAATATGTGAACTTTTTAGGGCAAATGTATTTTTTGTCCCTTAACTTCACCCATTTTGATTTTAATCCTCCTAACTTTTTCGACTTTGAAATACGTCCCCTAATTTTACCAAATTCAACCTTTTGGTCCTTATATTGGCTGTAATAGGTTAACTTCACGTTAATCACCGACATGGCATTTAACAGGTGAATGCCACGTAACACCGGGACAAATTTCAAAATCAATGTTAAAAGACTAAAATAAAAAAAATGTGCGTAAGTTATGGGACAAAAAAAGGATTCACCCAACTTTATAACATAAATTTCCAAAGAACATGAAAAACAAAATAAAAAACTTACTCCCAAGGATCATCTCCAACAAGCATCATATCATCTTCATCATCGGTATACACAACAAGCCAATTCTTGTTCCGTGCCTTGAGTTCACCATTGAATTCAAAGAGATTATCCAATTCAGCAATCAATTCATCATAGTTGTCAAATTTGGAAAGATCCACGGACCTACCAAGGGCTGTACCTTGCTTATGAACCTGAGATTGATAAATCATATTTTTGAATCCGATGGAGGGGAAAAAAAAAGTAAATATATAACGCAGGAGGAAGATGATATATGTACCTTGGTGCAACTCCTCATTGAACCAGATTTGCTTTCCCTATCTCTAGCTAAATGTTGGAAGGACTGAAATTGCTTCTCCTGGTTATCCACCATCTTTGAGCCTTTCTGTTGATCAGACCCAGTAGGACCTGCCTCCAATGATGCAGACTTACTAATGAGGGGAATACCAAAGAGTTTGCAGTTCCCTTCCTTTGGTTTAACAGCATCGTGTGGTTGCACAAATACAGACTTTGGCGTTAGCTCCCTTGACTGAGCAGTTGACATTTGAAGAAATGGAGAATGAGGTGGAGGCATCAACCAGTTTGCTTGTTGGCTCTCTCCTCTAAGATCAGAAGTCAAAGAAAATTCTCTAAATGCACCATACCGAACCTCCCCACGTGCCTGAGAAGAAGTATCTGGACTTTGAGCAGGATTTTTCAAACCAGAATCCATCAAATTAAGCGAAAAACCAGAAGGCCAATTATTTCCAATCCAGCTAAACTTAGCATCATGCTCTTGTTGTGACTGTTGCTTAGAAACTGTTTGATCAACAGGAGGCATACCGAAACCACGGGATGCATTAATTTGTGATCCAAATCCTGATAACAGGTCTGTAAATGAGGATTCGGGCCTTCCAACAGGCAACCATTTCTCCGTCCCGTATCTTCTTGAAGAAGAAACTAAATCAATCTTGTCCTCGTCTACTGAAGGATTCCACAGTAATGGCTTCTCCAAAGACTCCGATTCATTGCTTCCAGCAAAAGTCCCTCTCAAGGTCGACAATTCTTGACCTTGCAAGACCCTTGAAAACCCACTGGGAGGTGAAGGGTCTACTGTCATCTTAGATGGGCCTACATTATACCAAGGATAATTGATTAAACGTATTCTCAGCAACAGTCGGGCATCAACACAATATAGCAGGCAGTAGCAGAGTAAATTGCAAAATTGGTCTCATATCTATTGCGTGTTGGCGATTTTAGTCCCATACAAATCATTTTTTCCAATTAAGTCCCATAACTTTTAGAATGAAATTAATTTGTGATTTTCTATTTTTTTTAAAATTGAAATAAGTATGTTTGAATCTTATTACGCCACGTCAGCAATGTTAGTCCAGTTGCTACATGGAATTCTGGCAGCTCCCTTGAGCAGCACATGCAAAAATCCCGCAACCTTGTCAATATAGGACTAAAATTGCATCATTTTTTCAAGAGTTATGGAACTTAATTGAGAAAATTAATTTGTATGAGAATAAAAAACTGAATAGATGCGGGCCCATTTTGAAATTTGCTCCAGAAAAAACGCAAAGAGAGTAAAAGTAGTAACAACCTTCCCTAGTAAGGACAGAAGAGTCCGGGGACGAGGGCAAGACACTTGATCGAGGCCTTTTTGGGCGGGACACTGGAAGTGGATTCAATGCAGGAGGAGAAAGGGCAGGTTCTATTTTCCAGGGTGAAACACTCTCGGGCCGAGGAATTGTCGACGTTTCATCCCACCGGACCTTAAAAAAGAATTATGAAGAACTTTTAGAATGTCCTTTTGAATATTAATTTTAAAAAATATATATATATTGGTGTCAGTCAAAAAATTCAAAGGTTATACCTTCAGGCATCTCCATTTTGATTCCGGCCACCGTTTTCCATCTGCGTCTTCCATACCAACAATAGTTCCAGTAAACCTACAGATTTAACATATAGAGTTATTCATGGAATTCATTAAACATTTATGGATTATTGTAAGACACTAAGATGATGTTTACCTCTGCTCTGGAGCTTCTTCACCTTCGAATCTCATTTTGAATCTCATTCCGATAGAATAATTGTTTTTAATAGATTCCATGTACTGATCATAGGGAACAATAAATTCAGCCGGGCTGGTCCTGTAACAAACAAGTCAAAAACACATCAGCATACGATCACTACTTCACCCATTTCAACAATAAATGCATAACAGCTTATGCTCTTCAATGTCAGATACAAATTATGAAAGTTGTAGAATAAGCAATATGGAGTAAACATAACAAAGTCAAACTGTTGACAGACAAACACAGCAAAGAAAACCATAGGTGCCTATCATTTACCCACCAAATTCAGTGACAGCTCATTGTACAAGCAATCAAATTTCAATTGCAGACTACAAGAGAGGCGGGAAAGGAGTCATGTCACGTACCTAGGCTTGTAATATACTGTGAACATTGTCCTGGTCTGAATTGCATGCCAAGCTGTTGCTAGAACACCAAGATGCATGCTGTGGCTGGATATTACTGACGATGGAGCATTGCTTTGTTGTCTCATTGCACGCCTAACTCCAACCCGTAGCTCCCCATTCTCCCCTCTGAAAGTGAGCAGAGTTAGTTCAGACAATTATTGCATCCTTATGTGCTTATATACAAAATATATATATACACAGTAGGAGATACACAAAGTTACCAACAAACCTCAAAAATATGAAGGCATCCCCCGCAACAAGCCTCTTTGAGCTGACAAAGACACTCCAGCCACTTTGGAGGAGGTGACGCCGAGGTTGACCTAGAAATCACCAAATAATCAAGATTACCACCTCACTCACCAAAAGTCAATACTTTATAAATGAAGGGTTTCTACTTAGCAAGTCTCAATCACAATCATAGTTGGACCTCCTTTAGTCATGGAAGTTTATTAATATTTATGTTTAATTGCCTCTGAAACTTATCTTCTCTAGTTGAATCAGTAGTCTTTTAAAATGTGTTGTATTCACAAATATAATATGTGGGAAACCAGAATACAAGCCAACAGGGCAAGTGATCAATAGAGAACTTCCAAATCTATCCAACATAAACAACCAAATCTAAAATAGAATCTATTGCATTTAACACGCTGCATTTTAATTTCCTCTTGATTAGTCAAATCAAATGCAGAGATCATTGATAAATTACCACGAAAAATGTGCCTGAAACGCCACTCATTTCCATGCAAATCTTTGGCCACAAGTTCCTGGGTGGGAGGTTGCCTTGACATATCCTAATTACGAAACACAACCGAATAATCAGTAACACAAACAAGATAATGAAGGGGTACTCAATGAACATAAGCTTGATTTATCCTAACCAGTGGTGGCAGACATTCATCAGCATGTCGTCTCAGCACTGAGAACCCACCATGGGTGCTCGTATCTGATGCAGTAAGAGTCTTGCAGAAAGAATGAACATGAAAACGATGTGGAGGTGCTGGAAGAGGTTCCTTCTTAACTACATTCTCATCTTGCTGGTAAAGCAAACCTCATTAGAGTACTGTATAAGAAATCTCAAACTAAGATACATGTACAACACCAAGGTTTCAGCTTACATTAGGTTCAGGCATCAAGGTAACTTGAGCAAATACCTCATCCGTATCAGGTTCAGCCTAAGTAAATAAAAATAAAAATAAAAAATGAAAATACTGTAATGACTACAGATGAATGATTAATCAGTTCCTTTTCCAATCAAAGATTTAACAAGTACCTTCAAATTGACATTAACCACTCGGCAAAGAATCTTGGGAGGAAGATTATACACGGGCATCTGCTGGTCTGCACTTTGATTAGTAGATGCCTCCACCTATTCACGAAAAATCACCCACAAACTATTATTAGAGAGTGAGAAGTTATAGTGTCTCCAAGAAACCAACAACAAAAATCTCTTTTTAAGGAACATGGATCAAACGCCACTTGAGAACAAAACTAAATTTCATTCAATTAATGTTACAAAACAAAGACGGAAACAAAATTATGAGAACTACGAAAGACTTATACAAGCATATTTTCTTCTTTGAGCGAGAAAGAGAGGGAAACCTGTTCTATGTGACCCTGAGGAAAATAGAAAACAATCTCGTTTTCACGAGGCACAGTCACCAAGGGACCGGCGCAAGCCCTCCATAGCTCCGTGTACAACGCCGTCTCAGCGTCCACTACAGAAGCAAACAAATAAATCATAACTCAATTAACAACACAATAAAGAGCAGCAAAAAGTTATGAAACAAGAAATACCTTTCCCGGCGGCGGAGTTTCCTTTATCCGGACCGGATTTACAGTCAACCGACACCTCAGATGCACCCATTTCTCCAGAGGCTAATTCCAAGTCAGATCTCTCATGTCCTAGCCCCGGAGAAGACACACAGAAATCAAAGGCAGAAGTAGGCGCGCGTGGAGTTCAATTCAGATGGAATCAGGAAGCAATCTGGGGAGATCTTTTCGATTGAATTTCGTGAGTGGTTGCTGGGGCCGTATATAGTCAGCCAAATGGTATGGAGAGTATTGTTGCCTTGTTGGTAGGCGATGAGAGATGATGAGAGAGAAAGCAAAAGGTAGAGAGAGAAAGTTATGGGGGTTTGTTTGTAGGTAAGCAGGTGAGTCAAGAAACAGGTTGAGTAGTAATAATTGGGGAACACCGAAACCGGCTACACCCGGTCACACTGAATTTTTTATTCTCTTTTTCTTTTTTGGTTGAAATAAATATGAAAGCTTTGTGGGAGCATTTTCAAGTCAAAACTTGTTAGTGCTCCTCTTTATAGCTACACCTCCGAATATTTTGTCAAATCACAAGCTAGGGTGGGTGGGTGCAAACTTTAAATTTAATTTTATTAAGTAGTTAGATTCTTAAATCGCATGTCCTATTATTTTAATAAATGTTTAATCTTTGGTTTAAAAAAAAAAAAAGTTTAATAAGAGCTGAAAGAAAAAACTAATCATAGTTTTCGCTGTTTGAACGGTTTGAGATCATTTGAAAGAACCTTTAGAAGAAAAAAAAAACATTTTGTTCTACACTCAATTGACTAGTCCCACTAATTCGGATCAGCTTAACTAAATATAATTGAACTCGAGAGAAAAAATTATCAAAACCAATTGAATTAACTGAATGCCCTATCACCAATAGTGTTTATAATGAAAAATATTAAACTTTATATTATGTTAGACTAAGCAACTACTCTAGTTAGTTAGTTAGAAGTTGTTAGTAGAGATTACATAATCCTCCTTTGTAAACATCTTCTACGTATATCTTTCAATACATTTCATGCTCTATTAATTGAGTGGGCATATTCACTTTAACATGGTATCAACATTTTTTTGAGAAAACTATCTTCTTCTTCTTCGTCCTCGCTTCTGCTCGTCGTCGTCGTGCCTTTCAAATGGTCTACCCTACCACTCATAATCCCACCATCCGACTTTTATTCAGCGTTTGTGAACTTCAAATCTTTGGTTGAAAATCAATTATCAAGAAAAATTAAATGATTTCAGACGGATGAAGGTATTGAATTTACTAATCATCGACTTCATGATTTATTACATGCTTCTGGAATTGTTCATACTATATCTTGCCCTTATACTCCTGTTCAAAATGGACGAGCAGAACGTAAACATCGACATATAACTGATAATGGGCTTATCTTTACTATTTCATACTTTTGTTCCAACAACATTTTGGGTTGAGCCCTTTGCTATTGCTGCTTTCCTAATTAATAGACTATCTACCACCCATTCTCTCCAACAAATCGCCTTGTGAAATCATTTTCTCGAAAACACCATTTTATGTCAAATTACATGTGTTTAGTTACCGTGTTTTTCCTTGTTTACGAGACTATGTTGCTAACAAATTCTCTCCTATAAGTATTCCTTTTATTTTTCTAGGATATAACTCTCGCCACAAAGGTTATTGTTGCTTGGACGAACGCACTGCTCGCATTTACATTTCTCGTCATGCCTTGTTCGATGAGTCATACTTTTCTTTTGATAGACCGTCCTCATTATCGCCTCGTGATCTCGCCATATCAACTTTTGATGACTTTGTTTCCTCCTGCTCGTTGAACATCTCGCCTTCCTCAAAACCATCCTCGCATTCCTCATCTCCCTACACGCTTTGCATACGAGCAACTCATGTTTCGCCACCTCATCCGTCGTTGACCCCACATTTACCTCTTGCTGCTCGCCCAACTATTCGCTCGGCTCGTGTTCCTCGCCAGCCTCACTCCCCATCTTCACCTTTTGTTCGCCTGACTGTTTGGCCCTCTGCCATTACTTGCTCGCCTCACTGTAGTTCCATCTCATCATATGTGCACTCGTTCGAAGGATGTTATCTTCAAGATAAAACACCATCCATCCTCTTATTTCCTCGTTTAGCACAGTCTGGTCGTCCCTGTTCATACCTCGTCCGAACTTAAAGGATTCAAATCAGCTGCAAAGTCCCCTCATTGGCTAGCAGCGATGGATGTCGAGTTTCATGCCCTTCACAAAAATAACACTTGGGACTTGGTCCCTATTCCTCCAGGCACAAATTTTGTAGGCTCGAAATTGGTTTTTTCGCACCAAGTATCTCGTCGATGGATATGTTGATCGTCACAAAACACGCTTAGTCGTCTGGAGTTTTACTTAGATTCCTGGCTTCTATTATCAACATACCTTCAGTCCAATTATTAAATATGTTATTGTTCGTGTTATTTTTTCTCTTGTCGTGATAAACAATTGGTCCCTACATCAGTTACATGTAAATAATGTTTTTCTCCATGGACTTCTCGACAAACCCATCTATACGAGTCAACCTTTTGGGTTTGTCGATCCTCTTTGTCCAAATCATATTTGTCGCCTAAACAAGGTTATATACGAGCTAAAGCATGCTCCTCGTGCCTGGTTTCAACGTTTTTGTGACTTCTTGCTTTGCCTCGGCTTCAAAGAAAGCAAATTGAACATTTTCTTGTTCATCCTCGCCTCAGTTGTACCCTTCTTTACCTCCTTGTGTTATGTGGATGATATTATCATTATGGGTAACAATCATACTTTTGTTGCTTGTCTTATTTTTAGGATTAGTAAGCAGTTCTCCATCAAGGATGTTGGTCGCCTCAATTACTTTCTCGACCTTGAAGTCACCTACACCGACCATGGCCTCTTCCTTGCCAATCAAAGTATGCGAAGGGCACCCTTACTACCGGTCTCCACACCTCTCTCCTCAACTAGTCTCCTTCGCATTGATGGTCTAGAATTCTCCGACCCAACTCTCTTTCGATCCCTTGTTGGAGCTCTAAATATCTTGTCATTACTCGCTCAGACATATCCTTTGCAGTCAACACCATTAGTCAGTTCCAAGTTTGTCCAACCACAACTCATTTTAGGTTGTTAAGAGGATTATGCAATACGTCAAAGGCACCATCAACTTAGGCCTTCAATTCTCGCCAGGTACCTCGGCCCTAATCGGATACTCATATGACGACTGGGATCGTTGTCTCGACACTCATCGCTCCACCTACTGTTACTCCATCTTCTTGGACCCGAACCTCGTCTCTTGTGGAGTTATGAAACAATCCACTATTTCTCTTTCAAATTGTGAGTCTGAATATCAGGATATGTCTAACATGGCCTTTGAGATCATTTGACTTTCCTCTCTATTAGGATATTCATCCTACCCCTAGTCTGAATAGAATATATGCTTAGTTTTGATGGCCAGAGCAGATCATGTAATCTAGTGTTAGATAATTATGTAATCTGAAAGGTTACCTAAGTTGTTTGTATAAAACTTAGTATTTAGTTTAAGTCTCAGTCAGTAGGATCAGCTGTATGTATATCAGTTGATACCACAGTGGATCAACATGCATATGCTTAAGAGTTAAAGAGTAAAAGACTGAAGACAAGGAAGTCCATTAGTGAAATCAGATTACAATGTTCTTGTATACCTTAGTCAGATGATATTAGCTACATGAGATCAACCGAGTAGAAAATACTAGTTAATATGGACTTAACCAGATCTTGTCAAGTTTTAGAAGAGCTACTCAACTGATGGAATCAGCTGATAGCATGCATTTATGAAGAAGACAACAACCTTAACAAACAAAGAGAATGTCGGACATCGTCTGACTGACTCAACTGAAGACAAGACTAATAGATAGTCTAACCAACTCAGCTGACATGGACTAATGAGAAGATGTTAACACATCTATTGGGCTGACTTGGACTAAGGTTTTAGAGATCGTACATAAGCATTTAATATGCATTCCTTTATTAGGAAAGATCGTACCTGAATTGCATGAAACATCCAATCGACAAAGATCTCAAGCCCACTCTTAGAAGATTTGTTGCAACGGCTAGTTCCAAGCTCAACTCATCTATAAATACAAGATGTTATCTCAGTGATAACTTACGAAAACTATACAAGCAAGAACTCATATAAGCCGAAGCAAAGTTCATCAATCAGCCGACTAAAATCTTTAGAGTTCTTATAGAACCAGTGTTCGATCCTTGTTTATACTTAGCTCTAAGTTTCCTACATCTAAGCCAGTATTTCAAATACATATTTTAAGCTTAGAAAAGTGTTGATTGAACTTGTTGTTCATCACATTAGTTGGTACATATATAAAACAAACTCTTTTACCTTAAAACCCTAGAAGTTTAGTTTGTACGTAGTTTACAACTACCCAGTTTGTAAGAGTACTTGTTCTCACGATAACAAGTAGAATCAATTGCACTCAAGGGGTGTATCGAACTCAAAAGTCTTATCTTGGAACTATAAAGTATCAAAGACCTTATTTATTAAAGAATTAATATCACAGCTAGGACTGGGAGAGTGGATGTAGGACTAAGGTCAGAACCACTATAAATCTTGTGTTCTTTAGTCTTTACATTGCTTATTTGCTTATCCTTAGTTTACATTGTCATAATATTTCATAAGCATAAGTTTTAAAAGAGTAAAAAATTCTCAAGTTAAGTTTTCCATAATCAACTGATATCAAGTTAGCTGATAAGCTCATTGATTTATCAAAGTCATTCTTTAAAAATGTTTTCATTCAACCCACGAGTCTAAACATATAGGGTCTACACTATTCCCCACTAACAACTGAGTAGATAGATGTACAACTGATCATCTAATAGCAGTCAGTAGGTTGATTATCTATCCTTATTGTTTTACACTTGCACTCGATCACATCATATTATTTGCATCAGACGACTTAGTACATAACTAAGTTGTTACCTCATCTGATCTTACACATTTTTTTTTAGAAAATAACAAAATCTATTCACCCCCTATAGACTTTGCCCACATCATACTCGTTTATAGGAACCAACACTCTCTTCTACGCGAACTCCATGATCTCCTGCCTTCAGTCCCAACTCTCTTATTCTTGTCCCAAAGTCTTGTTGCTCATAAACGAGCAAAACACATTGTCATTGAACATCACTTCGTTTGAGAACTCGTCTCTTCTGGTCGGCTACACACCCAGTTCATCTCATCTCAATTGCAACTCGCTGGTATCTTTACAAAAAGTCTTCCTCGTCCACCTTTTGAATTTTTTCGTACCAAGCTTCGCGTTTGCTCGCTCGCAGCTGCTCGCCTCGATTCACTTGAGGGGGATGTTAGACTAAGCAACTACTCTAGTTAATTAGTTAGTTAGTTAGTTAGAAGTTGTTAATCGAGGTTACATAATCCTCCTCTGTAAACATCTTCTATAAATATCGTTCAATATATTTCATGCTCTCTTAATTGAGTGAGCATATTCACTTTACATATTGAACATCAATGTGCTTATATTATTTATTTATTTGTCTACTAAAAGTGTGTTCATTTTTTTTATGGAAACAAAATTTTACAATACTCTTACTTTATCTTTTTTTTAAACATGTTTGCAAAAAATGAATACACTTTCCGTGAACAAAGAGAATACAATTTTTTCGTTTTTTCGTTTTCCTCTTCTATGAAAAGAAAATTGTCTTGCTTAAAATTACATTTTACCAAAATTGAATCAATTGTAAAGTACAAATGTTTACTCAAAATACATATTTTCATACTCTATTTTTTTTTTCTCACAATATCACACATATTTATCTCTTGCAATATTATTATTTACATTATCACTTATAAAATCGCAATTCTATATTTTTATGGGGTATTAAATTTAGTATTGTGATAAAATTGCTTACAAGTAAAAGTTGATAGCTTCTAACAACCTTTTTAAACAAAAACTGAAAACCTTTCAACTCCAAAAAGAAAGAAAAAAAACTCTGTTTAAGCAAATACTAAAAATCACTTTGAATAAGCAATAACAAATACTTCCTCCATCCAATTTCATTATTCTCACTTTCCATTTTTTATTGTTCAATTTTATTATGTCCATAACCTTTTTTAAAACAATACGGAGTACTATTCAAAGTGATTGTTCCAAATTCTTTTTTAAATCAACTTGTGGTCTTGGTTAAGGGGAAAAAATTTGATTGTTCCAAATTCTGCGATCTCGGCTTGGTGTTGCAATCCATATTTATGCATTGATAGTTAGGTGTTTTTCAGGTGAGATGAATCCATAGTGAAAGTATGGTAATTCATGATGTAAAATGAATGGGTGGAGTACCCCTTGTACTCAAAAATACATAATGAGAATGCTTTTTACTGTTCAAAAAAAAACTATTCATACTACTTTATCTACACTCTCCTATAATCACTTATTTATCAATTTTAACACACATTTATAAAGGACCCCTCTGGAGTATTAAAATAGAAAGAAGGAGTACAACCTAAAGGCCAAAACCTAACAATCAAATACACACAAATTTAAATTAAAAAATTTACTATTCATAAAATCCAGTCATGATTTTTCTGCGTACCAACCATTGTAAGCACATACTGTCATACAAACGCGAGTGTTGAAAAATTCACGCATAAATTTAAATTTATCAATTTACTAATCATTGTAAGCACGCAAAGACACGATTGTTGAAAAACGACTATATTAATCAAAATTACACACAAAATTAAATTTAACAATTTACTATTCATAAAATTCAGCCATAAACTTTTTTTCGTATCAACCATTGTAAGCACACATACATGGTTGTCGAAAAATAACTATATTAATCAAATTACAAAAAGAAAAAAAAAAACAATTAAAAGATTTAAGATTCACTTGAACTTTATAAAATAATAAAAATAATATTATGGTGTTGAGATTTGGATGAAAATGACAGTTGTAAAAATGAACAAAATCTAATTTATGAACAACTAATATTTAATTAATGGTAGAAGTAATCATAGAGAAGAGTATAAACCAAACAGGGTGTTGTTGGGTTGATCGGGAATACCCAGTGGGAGTGTGACCGGGGACAGCCTAAATAAGAACGTCATAACGGCGGTACGCGGAAAGCGTGAGTGTGTCGCAGTATGATTGGGTTGGCAATTAACGGCGTTAAACTGGAAAGTTGTTTGGTTTTTATGGGGAAATGGGTTTGTCGTGCTGTTTACGGGCATAGTAGGATGGGTATAATGCGCACACCCTATTAACAAGGATTAGTGAAGCCCTAACCATGGTTAATTTGCTTTTACTATTTCTTTAATTCCGCTCCGTGCGCCTAGTAGGTAGTACCATAAACACACTATCAACACATTGTTTTTATTTAATTTTAAATGGAGATCTCTTAATATTTTTAAGAACGAGCAAATAAATTATTCAAATCGTAACAATTTATTACTCTCTTTCATCTCATAAATATCTTTACACTTTTTTACTCGATTGTATTTTTATAAAGTTCACTCTTTTTACTATCTTGATAAGTTTTATACTCCTTCAGCTCTTAATTAGATGGGTGGAAGAGTTCAAGCAGTTCTTTTTGCAATGTCTATCTATTATTTCATTCTTCCCTTAAAAGTTTTCATACTTTTCTTTTTAATTTGTACTTAAATTTTTTGCATACTTTTAAATAGAAACAATCATCACCCTCACAATATACACATATTTACTCCATGTAATTACTTTTGGAGTCCACCATACACTCAGTTCACATAATTTATAGTATATAAAAGTTTACAAAATTACACTTCATTGCACTTTTTCTTAAACTCCGTGCCCAAAAAGCCAAAGTCTCAAGTGTACTCAAGTACACGGTGTACTTAAGTAGACTTTGATTGGTCAATAGTTGAACGTTGACCGGTCAACGGTCAAACTTTGACTTTTTTTCAAAAAAAAATCGATTTTTTTTTTGAAAAAGTGTATGTTAGTATATTGAAAAGTGTATCTTTGTTTTTTGAGTTTAATTAAGATTAGAGACAATCCACACAACTAGAAAAAGAGACAAAAAGATATAGCATTAGGAATAAGGTCAAATTCATAACTAAATGACCAATTATGCCCTTACTCTTTCATCACACCAATATATTAAATTAAAATAGTGTATGTTACTATATTGAAAAGTGTAATACTCCGTATTGTTTTTAATGAAAAATGTATGTTATTATAACTGAAAAGTGTATGATCTATTAATGAAAAATGTATGATCTATTAATGAAAAGTGTAAGTTATATATTAATGAAGTGTATGATCTATTAATGAAAAATGTATGTTCTATTAATGAAAAATGTATATTATTATAATTGAAAAGTGTATGATATTATAACTGAAAAGTGTATGTGACTCACCCGCCCAAAAAATATCGCAAGTTTTTCAGGGATGAAGGGAGTACTTGTAATTTTTCAAAATCTCTAAGGCTGCGTTTGGTTGAGTGGATTTGTGCTTATGGATTTCAAATCCACAACTCAAATCCAATCTACATGTTTGGATTAGAAATGAATTTCAAATACTTAGATTTATATCCATACACTTTTTAGTTAAAATTGAGAGAGATCAATCTATTTTTAAATCCTTTTATTTAAAATACTTTCTCAAATTAAATTCCCCTCTGTACAAACACAATCTAAATGTGTGTTTAGTGAGATTATCAAAATTTAGAGAATTTTCCTGTTTGGGGTTGGGGGTGGGGAGTGCCAACCAAAACAAAAGCTTCTGATGAATTGATTAATAATCTTTTAACATGCACAAACTTATGCAGGTTTTTGAAGATATGTGGTGGTGCACACCCAAGAGAAGTATCTATTCAACCAGTACTGCTTATAGAAGCTAAAATGAGAACGCAATTTTAGGGAGAAAAAAACTATTTACGTTCCGTAACTTTTACTCCCTCCGTCCCGAAATTACTTGCATAGTTTGATCGGCACGTTGTTTAAGAAAAGTGAATTTAGTGGTTGATGATGTAAGATAAATGAGGGGTATTTTAGGTAATTTAATGATGTGTAAAGTGAAATGTATGGAAAAAAAGGAGTGACAAATTTGAAAATAAAATGATGTTGTGAGGTTATTAATTTTGTGGGGTATTTCCATATTAAGAGCGTGCAAGTAATTTTGGGACGTCCCAATAAGAAAAGTGTCACTACAAAAAAGAGGCATTTTACCGACGGATATTCAGTCGGTATTGGCTGTTGCCGACGGATTTACCGACGGATTTTATCCGTCGGCGATGAATTGGTCGGTATGGATTACCGACGGAAAATATGCGTCCGTCGGTATATACCGACGGATTCCCGACGGATGCAAACCAACCCGTTTTCAAACTGGGTCGCCCGTACCGACGGATTCAATTCCGTCGGCAGTCAAGCCAACCCGTTTTCAAACCGGGTCAAGTTTCCATCGGTAGAGTCGTCGGTATATTTTGGACATAAATTTTATTATTTTAATATAACGACAGAATTTTCCGTCGGTAAGTACCAATTTTTTTTAAAAAAAATGATATTCCGTCGGCTCGCCCGTCGGTATTACCGACGCTAAACCGACGGAATATCCGTCGGTAAGTACCAAACATTCTTAAAAAAAATATATATTCCGTCGGCCTGTCCGTCGGCATTACCGACGCTAAACTGACGGAATATTCCGTCGGTAAGTACCAAAAATTTAAAAAAAAAAAATATTTGTGATCGGGATCCGACCCGATCAAAATTGCTTAAATAATTCAATACACAAATCTACATTAGATCCAACAGAATAAACAAAATCGAACTCAGTTGGGTGACATAAATCTACATTAGATCCAACAGAATAAACAAAATCGTCGTCCTTTGTCTAAGCAAACAACAACTTGTTGGTTGATTTTTGAAACATTACTTTCAATATCATCCTTTTGGTTTTAGGCGTTGCTTGCTCCACAACCTATTTTTCACATAAGGAAATTAATTAATATATAAAATTACAAGAGGATTATAAGATAAATCGTTTAAAAAAGAATTACAAGAGGGTAAGAATCTTATTTTCCATTTAATTACCAGGAAAGAGAGGAAAGAGAAGAACTTGCAGGAAAGAGAAGAACTTGATTAAACTGTCCTTCGCCGACTCCATCCCTGCCATTTCAAAATCAATTACAAAGAATCAAGATTCAATTGTCATTTTATATATTTAAACATAAATTAAATTATCATAAAAATTGAACATACCTCAACAATACTACGAGATCAAGTAACTTCATTTGGCTCGCATAGTTTCGGTCGGTCTCAGCAAACTTCATTACTACAACATCAAATATATGATTTATCAATTCATAAATAGATCCAACACCTAAATGTTGAAACAGTACTTGAAGGTAAAGACAAAACTAGTCAACAACATTATGTTGAAATTTTATTCATAAAACAGTACTAATTTTTGTATACTAGTCTTTTTCTCGAAATCTAGAAATAAAAAAGAGAAACATGAAAGGGGGCGCTCTATCACTTTAAAATTTAAATGGTAAAAAAACCATTATTTATTAATTTAGAAACACAAACTGAGTAAATAGATGGGTGGAAGAGTTTAATAAAATTAAATCTTACATGACAAAACTTGTAAAAATTGTAAATCTTGACCATATACATTAATAAAATACTAGTGTACAGTTTTGAAAAAAAAACTCTATTGTTCGAAAAAAAAATGAAAACAGATTATATGTTCGAAAAAAAAACATTGAACATAGATTAAACGTTCGAAAAAAAACATGAAAAACAGATTAAATGTTAGAAAAGAAATCGGACACAATAAAATTTTCGAACAAATACAAAAAAAAATCCAAAACCCTAATTTTTTTTAGATATGTAAAAATGTACCTTTCAAACGAAGACGGCGACGGCAGAGGAGGCGGTGGGCGACGGCTTTCTTGGAGAGAGGATGGGTGACGACTGCAGGTAGGGAGGATGGGCGGCGGCCGCGGCCACGGCAAGGAGGGGATGGGCGGACTCTGGTGGTATGGAGGAGGGTGTGCGAACGGTCGCAGCGAGAAGGAGCACGAACGGCCGGAGAAGGGGGTGGCGCCGCTGCGAACGTGGGCAAGGGGCAGCATGTGGCGAAGCCTAAAGGAGGAGACGGTCGGAAGGGGATGCGTGGAGTGGGGGAGAGGGAGATGGAGAGGGAGAGACATAGAGAGAGGGAGGGAAAATACGCGTGAAATGAGAGAAAGTTACATTTATATTCGGAAATGGCGACGGAAATGGCCACAGATATTTCGGTCGGCTTTGGCTCGTTGCCTTTAGCGACGGAAATGGCGACAGATATTTCGGTCGGCTTTGGCTCGTTGCCTTTAGCGACGGAAATGGCGACGGATATGTTCCGACGCCATTGGATTTTTATAACCAAATGATAAATAATTAAATTATAAGTTAAAATATAACCAAATGATAAATAATTAAATTATAAGTTATAACCAAATGATAAATAATGAAATCTTATAAATTGTACAAAATAAAATAGTTAGGTTACATTAATTTAATATTCATCTTCATCTTCGTCTTCATTTTCATTATTTGCCACATCTTCCTCCTCATCTTCTTCATCCTCATCTTCTTCATCCTCCCTCTCGTCATGTTCATCCTCCTCCTCATGTCCACTATCGTTTTCAATAACAATCAATTGTGGATTTGCAGCCGTCAAGTCTACCGAAAGATTAAAATCTCCCGCAAACACTTCAGTTTGATTCTCTATTTGTTCCATTTGAAACGGAGGTTCATCTTCATCGTTGTTTTCCTTTTGGGGGACCTCCACCATTGACCTTGCCTTCACTTTGCAAACAGCGTGCCATTCTCTATTACGTTTTCCAGCTCCTGGATACGTGCAGTAGTAGACTTGAGATACCTGAGAGGCAAATACAAACGTATCATCCCCGCTATACTTCCTTTTCGAATTAACATCCACAAGCTTGTACTCCGGATGAATTTTGGTTCCTAAAGGGGATGTGTCAAACCAATGGCACTTGAACAACATTACGGTTTTCACTGGATATCCCAGATATTCAATTTCAACGACTTCGTGCAACACCCCAAAGTAATCACTTGCATCTGCATTGTAATTCGCACCCCTAAGACAAACACCACTGTTGTTAGTCGTTCTTGTTGATGCATACTCTGATGTATGAAACCTGTAGCCTTTCACAATATAGCCGTTGTAAGTCCTCACATGCCGTAGTGGTCCTTGGCTGAGATCCTGTAAGAACCGACTCTGAAAATCGTGCGATTGTCCCTATACGCACAGTTAAAATTAACATTAATCAAAACAATTATTTGTTCACGTAAAATTCAATTAATGATACTCACATAACGTTGGAACCATCGGGCAAATTGACGTTGAAGACTAGTATCTATGTCTCTATCTGAGATGTTTTGATCTGCATGTCGTAGTTCTTGTGTATACATCCTAATAATTCACAACACAATTAGATGATAAATGACGTACGTTTAATGCTATTTAATTAGATGATAAATATATGAAATACTTACTCAATGTAAGGCTGAACTTCATCACAATTCAATAACACGTACGTTTGTGCTATTTCAGCCTCTGTGTTTGTTGACCAATATCGTTCAGTGGCTTTTCCTATAGGTCGCCCCTTAGACTTGAATACAGAGAGCATGCCATCGACTTCTTGTTGCGTACCTCTACCATCGAAGTTACGTGGTTCATTCCTGATCCTCGTGTTGACATGGTCTTCAAAATAATATGAACAAAACATGCCAGCCTCTTCATTCAAATACGCATTAACAATCGATGCTTCGACGTTTGCCTTTTGTTTAGCATTGCGCTTCAAGTTGTGGAGATACCTAAAATTGTAATAGTTAACAAATTAAAATAAGACTTCTTATACTAAAAACTAATTAAATGAGAGAAATAGAATTGTTCACCTCTCAAATGGGTACATCCACCTGTACTGCACTGGATCACAAATCATAGCTTCATACGCTAAGTGAACAGGTAAGTGTTCCATCGAGTCAAAGAAGCTAGGTGGGAAAAAACGTTCCAACTTACACAAAATAACTGGAATGTCTCGTTCCAAACGATTCATATCATCAACCTTGATTGTTGTAGACGTTAAATCTCTAAAAAAGAGACTTAATTCAGTGACAGCCCTCCACACATTCAGAGGAGAAATTCTCGAAACGCAATAGGTATCAAGCGCTGCATAAAAACATGACAATCATGACTCTTCATCCCTGCAACTTTGCCTTTTGTTGTGTCTACGCATCGACTCATGTTTGACACGTAGCCGTCTGGAAATCTTAACTCTTTAATCCACCTACACAATTCCTGTTTTTGTGCCTTATCTAGTGTGTAGCAAGCCTTTGGATATTTACCTGTACGGGTATCCTGTTCCAACTCATCACGGCGACAGATAGTGTTCAACTCTTCCCTGGACTTTGGAGTATCTTTCGTCTTGCCTTCTGTGTTCATGATTGTGTGAAACACATTGTCAAACACATTCTTCTCAATGTGCATGACATCCAAATTGTGTCGGATCAATAGTGAACTCCAATATGACAAGTCCCAAAAAATACCCTTTTTCTTCCAGTTACCTGGGATTCCTTTGTTGTGTTCTTCTGCATTTTCCTCCGTAGTTTTTTTCAAAACCGTCCACTCAATCTCATGTAACAGCCTTTGTCCTGTACGATTAATAAATGTTAGAATAAATGTAACCCAAAAAAACATGTTAAATGTATAAAATACCATTTCGAAGGGGCGGTCGATTGTTTGTGACTGTTCTATTCTTCGTGAAGTCCACCTTATTCCTTCGAAATGGATGATCTCGAGGTAAAAACCTTCGGTGATTATCGAACCATGAAACTTTTCTACTCTTCGGGAGACTGAAAGCTTCAGAATATTCCATACAATACGGACAAGCTTGCTTTCCGGCTGTACTCCACCCGGACAGCATAGCATATGCAGGAAAGTCGCTAATGGTCCACAATAAAGCATCACGCATCGTGAAGTTCTGTTTCCTAGAAACATCATACGTTTGGACTCCGTTATCCCATAGGAAGATCAAGTCTTTAATAAGAGGCTGGAGATAAACATCAAGTTTATGCTTTGGATTCGACGGACCAGGCACCAATACAGTCAGAAACATTGTTTGAGGTTTCATGCACATCCATGGAGGTAGATTATACGGAGTCAATATCACCGGCCACAAAGAATACTTCTTTCCATAACTCTCAAACGGTGCAAAACCATCATTACTCAAGCCTAATCTCACATTTCTCGGTTCACAAGAAAATCCTAGAAACACGTTATCAAGGTGTTTCCAGGCTTCAGAGTCGGACGGATGTCTCATATCCCCAGCCTTAGTATCTTCAGAATTTCTTGCATGCCACGTCATGTGTTGAGCTGTAGCACTAGATTGAAACAATCTCATTAAACGAGAAATGATAGGAAGATAATACATCCTCTTATGTGGCACTTTCTTTTTTGTCTTGCTCGATTGACCACCTGGTCCCTTCCGTCGTGGCTCTTTGTACCGGGGATGGCCACACATTCTACACATAAGAAGACCGCTATCGTCATCACCCCAGTATAACATGCAACCATTCACACAACAATCAATCTTCTCAACCGGCAAACCCATATTCTTCATCAGTTGTTTGCTCTGATGAAACGTCGTAGGTACTTTATTATCGACAGGACAAATCTCACTGCATAATTGTGTCATTTGCTCATATGCTCTGTTAGATAGCTTGTTCTCCGTCTTGATAGCCATAAGTCGAGCATTAAATGACAACTGAGAATGAGAATCACACCCTGGATACAAATCTTGATCGACTAATTTGAGCATCTCATAAAACTGAAATGCTTCATCCGTTGGTTCCTCCTCTATATTTGACGACATACCGGCTTCCATCACCATTGTTTGATACATATCGGGTTCTTCCACTCCAAACTCTTGATCGTTACTGGTGCCGACATGCTCAACGTGTACTGGTTGTTCATAAATTGCAGTAGTGTAATAGTACAAGACTTGATCAAAATTATAAGGCCACCGGTGTTCGCCATGACTTGTCCAATTATAGTAATTATCAACGAACCCATTCATAACAACGTGGCATAAGACTTCATCAATGCTTTTAAATGATCTATTCTGACATTTCTTAGCATTACACGGACACCTAATACAATCCTCAGACATGTAATGTGGGTGTAGCTTTGCAAATTCAACAAATGACACGAGTTTATCATAAAATTCAACATTCACATTTCCTAAAACGAGCCTAGGAGTACAATACATCCACCGACGATCCGGCAAATCCATCTGTTAAACAATTTGACCAAATTAAAATTACACACTAAAAATTAAACACTAAAAGTAAAAACTATATACATTTCATAAAAATTAAACACTAAAAGTTATAAAACTATATACATTTCATAAAAATTAAACACTAAAATTATAAAACTATATACATTTCATAAAAATTAATTGCAGTAAAACTATGTACACTTAATAGAAAAACATACCTTAAATTTTCGCTCCAATCCAAATTTTTCCCTTAACTTTTTGGTCCACTCCAAAATTTTCGCTTGTTTTGAGGTTCTGGATAATTTTTCAATACTACATGCCGACGGAAATGTCAGTCCGTCGGTATATCGCGCGCCTAAATTCCGTCGGTATTGTCAATACCGACGGATAATTTCAGTCGGTACCAACGATTTCAAATGTATGTCAAATCAGTCAAATTCCGTTGAACAAATTTCAGTCGGTATTTACATTGCCGACGGAAATTATCCGTCGGCTTTGAACATGTGTCTATACCGACGGAATGACTTTCCGTCGGTAAAAGACGCGTATAAAAAAAATAAAAATTACAGAAAAATATATACACACTCAAAACAACCTACTTCTTAACAAACATAAAAAAACAAAAAATATACAGAAACTCATGTCTTCATCTTCCACATTCATGAAAATTGTGGTATGCCATTGTGGAAAAGAAGCTCGTGTGTGCATTTCGAAGCAAGAAAAAAGCAGAGGTAGACTATTTTATACTTGCCCAGATTCACTAAGTGGTCTTGGATGCTCCTTTTTTGTTTGGGCCGATGAACACGAAATCCACGGACAAGGAACGTGTTCTCACGGAATGTTTCCGGGCATGGTGAGGAGAATTGACTCACTTTTGCTTGAAAATCAAGAGCTCAACAACAAGTTGAATAATGCAAAAGTAGTTGGTGAAATCTATAAGGATTCATCTGACCACCTAACATCAGAAGTAGAATTTCAAGCTGGACAAGTTCAAGAGCTAAAGAAGCAGAGGAACTTTCTTATCATGGCCATAATATTATGTGTTCTACCCTATATGTTCAAATTTATAGGCTGGATGTAATCCTAAGTTTATGTCTCTAATATGTATTGCTAAATTTATGCCTCTAATATGTATTGCTAAGTTTATGTAATGCTAAGTGTATGCATGTAATGTAACCACGACAACAACCTTTCTTCAAGGCAATTTTCAATGAAAATGTTGTTTATCTATCACATAGAGTCTCCCATCACATTCACATTCACAAAAACACAAACATGAAAAAACAGAGTACATTCAAACATAAATGAAGATCCAATACAAATAACATCCGAAATCACACATAAAACATAACTAAAATTAATATACACATTCTTAACACATAAAACACACATAACTAAAATTAAACAACTAATACTTAAACATAAAAGTAAATAGTTCAACAATAATGCACATAAAAATAAATAGTTCTACGAGACATAAAAGTAAATAGTTCTACGAGACATAAAAATAAAATTGTTCAACACATAAAAAAAATAAAATTGTTCAAAGTCACTCATGAACCAAAGATATACATATCAAGGCCATCATGGTCGCCAACGAACTGCTGAACCATGATGTCATCATCCTGCTGCATGGTCGGGACATAGACTGAGGGGGCTGAGGGGCCTGAGGGGGCTGGGGGAACAGACACGTTCACGTTGGCCGTCGGTGGAGGAGCTTGCATGGTTCTCTGATAAACCTCCTCGATCCTCTCGTCCGACCACCCCATCTCTCGACCCATATTCACATGCATCACATGCATGTAATGGTTGAATTGTGTCATCGTCATATCAGGAGTTGGGGTGGAAGATACGGAACCCTGCGATGCCGTCTGGGACGGACCAGCGCCGGACCTGACATCAGCGCTCATACGACCAAGGCCCAGAACTCGTCCGCGGGTGGTGGGGGCAACTTCCAAATAAGCCCGGTCCACCTCCTCGACTGTAGGGGCACCGCTGGTTCCGGCTTGAGTAGGGTCGACTTGAGTTCCGATCTCGGCCATCCTCCGGTTCATCTCCAACTACATAATTAATAATTTTAAATTAATAGAATAAATTATAAAAAATGTATTTAATTAAACAATTTTATTACTTACGTGGAGGTTAGTTGTGCGCCCGTATGTGGATTGCTGTGTATCAGCATTAAACGGATGAGCAATGCTCATCCGGTCCAAGTGAGTGGGTACACGCCCCGTATCCCGTTCCTAATAATTAAATTTATGTATTATATATATTAAATATATAATTAAATTTATTGAAATTAATTAAAAAATTAATAAACACTTACAATGACCATCGACTACTCAAGGATGGACCGGGCTCCAGTCCGATGCCTGGACATCCCACCCCCAACGTCGGATCTCCGGTTGGCCTTAGCAATCTCACACTTCCTGATGTACTCAGGATCCAGCCACTCCCTCGTCAATGAATCCCACAACACAACATCATTATCATCCTTACCCAAGCTCTGCGTCGTTCCATCGCTCCGCCATGCCATTCTCCATTCGTACATTAAATCCTTATACCGCTCTTGCGCCGATTTACTGAAATACTTGAACATAGCCTGGTCTGATTACATATTCCGATCCCAAATGGCTTGTTTCTGCACATATAATTAATAAATTGTTTATTATTGAACAAATTAACAAACATTAATTAAATAATTAAGTAATTAATTACTACCTAAAATTCCTCGAAGTACGCCAACTTTTTTCGTTTTGGGACCTTCGACCAGGTAATTGCACCCGCAGAGATCGGTAAAGAGCCAAAAACAATCGTGCATGCCCTGGAGACCTCGTTACCAGGTAACAATCTGTGACATTAATTAACAAACAAAACACATTATAAATTAAAACGAATGCGAAATTAATTATTAATTATTAAACAGTAAAAGTGTTTAATTACTTACACTCCTCCACTTGTAACCCAAACACGCTCCCGGCCATCCCGAGCAGGAACAGCAGGATGGTCCCGGACAGACGAATGAGACGACGTCTGAGGCGACGGGTGTGGAATGGGTGGCGGAGGCGACGATAATGGTGTTCGTGGCAGTATATGCGCCGGCGCCTCGGGTCTAAGTTTGGATCGGCTCTTCCTTGATCGGCTACGTGACCCGGAGGCCCCGTGAGATCCCGAGCCACCAGAGGCACCAACACCATTTCCAGTCATCTATTTAATTTAAACATTTAAATTAATAAATTATATATATAATACTAATTAATTAATAATAAATTTCTTAATTTAATAAAAAACAATAATCTAATAAATTAAAATTTAATCCCTAAATAATAACCTATTTTAATCAATAATAACCTATTTTAATAAATAATTTTTTATTCAATCAACAATAATACCTAATTTAATCAATAATAACCTATTTTAATAAATAATTTCCTATTTTATTCAACAATAACTAATTTATTCAATAATTTCCAATTTTATTTAACAATTTTCTATTTTAGTTAACAATCTATAACCTAATAAATTTAGTAACAATTTTTTCTAACTTTAAAATAACAATTTTCTAATATAATTAACAAAGCCCCTAATTTAATCAATAATTTCATAATTAGTAAATCAACAATATTAATCTAGCTAATTATAACGTACAATATCATAATTTAATTATGTAATTAACTCCACTCCAACGTATATGCAAATTAAACAATAATATCCACTATATATATAACATCAATTATGCAAAACATGCAATATCGATCTTAACAAATCACATCAATTTATTATAAATAACTATATACATCAACTATATATAGGAAATTATCCACGTACAATATCAACTAATTAATTAGATATATCAACTACATACATTCAAACTAATTAACTATATACATCAATTACAAACAATTTCATATTAATCTATATAACAAATTAAATTAACACATGCAATTTAATTCATAATTATAGGCAATACAATATAACTTAAAAATTAATTACTAACAAATTAAGAAAGCGTACCGTATAGATTTTCTAATCGAGTCGAGAGATCACCTCGGCAGAGCCTCTTCGCGCGATGAAGACGAACGAACACGAAACAGGGAAGGAGGGAGATAGAAACAGGGAGGAGGGGGGGAGGTTTTCTTTCTCTCGAAAGAGAAAGATGTAATCTGTTCTTCAGTTTATATACAAAAAAAAATTGCCTTTACCGACGGAAATTTCCGTCGGTAATGACCACATTTAATTTTGGGAGTAGGTCAAGAGGCGGTTAGTTAATGCGGGTCGGTTACCGACGGAAATATCCGTCGGTAACGGCGAATTCAAATTTATCCGCGCCCGTTTATAATTATCACGCGAGGGGCCATTAATATGGCGCGGTTACCGACGAAAAATATCCGTCGGTAACCCTAATTTACAATACCGACTGAAAAATCCGTCGGCCGGTGACCTAAAAACGACACCGTGTAGAGAGTTCTGAGTTTCCGTCGGCATTCCGTCGGCAGAGTCTTCTGACTTTCAATTCCGTCGGTAATCCGTCGGTACAGCCGTCGGTATACGTCCGTCGGCATAAACGAGCGTTTTTGTAGTGTGTGCAAGTAATCACGGGACGGAGGGAGTACTTTTTTTTAAAAAACGTTCCAAAATAGTTAAAATTTTAATTTACGTCCCATTTCACCGGAGTTAAAAAAAATCGTCGGAAATCCCCAAATTTAATATAGAAACGACGTCGTTTGGTCACTCCAACGTAAATCAAACGTAAATCAAGCAATTAAAAAAGTTATGAGACGTAAATTAATTTTTTAACTAAAACGGAATGTTATGCAAAAAAAGATAAAAATACTCAACAAATGTGTACATTTCACTATAAATTGATCTAACATTTTAATATTTATTAAACAAATAAAACTATAGCATCTATTTTTTTTGTTAATTAATTAATCGAAAAATTATATTAATAAATATTAGTTTAATAAATATAAATTTTCCAGAATATAATTGAACAACAAACACTTGTATTTAATTTAGATTAAACTTATATTATATTTATTAAACTTATCTTAATACTCTATATTTGTGAGAATATAATGGGACACGTGTCGCAATTCTATCCCTCTACACAATCTCTCTCTTTACCAAATTTGTCTATTTCAAAATCCCTGCATTCTCAGCAATTCTGATTAAAAAAATCATTTTTTCTATTTTAATCTCAAAATTATAATTCAAAATTTTAAATTATAATTATTATTTTTAATCTCTCTCCCCTTCAAAATCTTATCTTATCTTAATACTCTATATTTATTTGTGAGAATATAATGGACACGTGTTACAATTTTATCACTCTATCACAATCTCTCTCTTCACCAACCAACGTTTATTTCAAAATCTCTGCATTCTGATTAAAAAAATCAATTTTTTCTATTTGAATATCAAAATAATAATTCAAATATTATCTTCTCATAATTATTTTTAAATTTTAAATTATAATTATTATTTTAAATTTATTTTTTAAACTTTAATCACATTAACAAAGAATTTTGAATATTTTAAATGTACATAATCTTGAAGGTTTTTGTATTAGATTATCGATATACAAATTGAATAGATTTTTGTATTAGATTATTGAGAATTTTTATAAAAAGGATCATTGTATTAGATTATTGAGAATTTTTATAAAAAATGATCATTGCTAGAGACACTTTTTTAATTAAGAACAAAAATTATAATAATTTTAAATATTTATTTACAATATTAATTTTTATAATTTATAACATTTATAAATTTTTCAATAACAATTTTATCTCTTTTAATTATTTTAAATTTAAATAATCACATGATTTTCTCAAATAAGTTAAAAATCTAATCTTTTTATACGCTACTCATTATTTTATCTGGATCATCAGGTATAGAAAAACAACATCTTGATCACTCTCTTGGTGCATAAAAGTAACTTTTTTTTTTCCTCTTTCATTTAATTTGAATTTTCTGTAATTTTTTTTGGAGGTTAATGATTTTTACTTTTTCTCTATCTGAATTCATTTGAGTCTCAATTTCAATTAAAGAGGTTTCTGTTTGCGATTTTTTTTTTTCAATTTTATCTTAGTTCTGTCTGCAATTTCATTTCATAGAGAAAAAGAGGTTTTCATTCTCTATCTCCTTATTATTATGTTTTTGGTTTTACTTCCATTTTTTTCATAATTTTTTCTCATTCCTTTTCTATTTAATAATTTTTTGCTTTCATTTTTTTTTTTCACTTTCATCTCAGAGAAAGTAGAATGAGGATTGGCAATTTATTCAATTTTCTCATTCTCTATCTTCTTATTATGTTTTTTTGTTTAACTTTCATTTTTTTTCATGTAATTTTTTCTCATTCTTTTCATATTTAATAATTTTTTGCTTTCATTTTTTCTTTCAATTTTATTATGTTTTTTTGTTTTACTTTCATTTTTTTTTTCCTTAATTTTTTGCTTTTTTGCTTTCATTTTTTTTTCAATTCATAATTTATTTTATTTTATTCAAGATACGATCGAGTTATTGACGATCTACATCTTACATGAGAACTTTGAAGGCCGAAGAGGAGGGGAAAGGTTCCATGTGAACGGCACTTGCACATGGGTTAGTCGATCCTAAGGGTCGGGGAGTACAATTTTTTGCTGTAATTTTTTCTTCATTTTTTCAATTTTATCCCATAGTAAAATTCACAATGTGGAATTATGAATTGTGGTTTATTTTATTTTATTCAAGATACCGTATTCTCAATCGACTTATTGACGCGATTTATTGAAGATCTTAGAATGATTTTAAAAATAGGTCGACTTATCTGCGATCTTCTGGCCGATTATCTTACAATGATTTTAAAAATAGGTCGACCTATCTGCGATCTTTTTGAAGTGATTTAAAAAAAAAGTACCGACTCCAACTAATTCGACTACGATCTTTTTGAAGTGATTTTAAAAAAAAGTACCGACTCCAACTAATTCGACTAAACACAGTATAGTATTAAAATTAAGAACAAAAATTATAATAATTTTAAATATTTATTTACAATATTAATTTTTATAATTTATAACATTTATAAAATTTTCAATAACAATTTTATCTCTTTTAATTATTTTAAATTTAAATAATCACATGATTTTCTCAACTAAGTTAAAAATCTAATCTTTTTATACGCTTGGTGTATAGAAAAACAACATTTCGATCACTCTCTTGGTGCATAAAAGTAATTTTTTTTCCCCTTTCATTTAATTTGAATTTTCTGTAATTTTTTTTTGGAGGTTAATGATTTTTACTTTTTCTCTATCTGAATTCATATGAGTCTCAATTTCAATTGAAGAGGTTTCTGTTTGCGATTTTTTTTTTCTTCATATGAGTCTCAATTTCAATTGAAGAGGTTTCTGTTTGCGATTTTTTTTTTCAATTTTATCTTAGTTCTTATGTGTCTTCTTGCAATTTCATTTCATAGAGAAAAAGAGGTTCTCATTCTCTATCTCCTTATTATTATGTTTTTGGTTTTACTTCCATTTTTTTTTAGTAATTTTTTCTCATTATTTTTCTATTTAATAATTTTTTGCTTTCATTTTTTTTTTCAATTTTATCTCAGAGAAAGTAGAATGAGGATTGACAATTTATTCAATTTTCTCATTCTCTATCTCCTTATTATGTTTTTTGTTTAACTTTCATTTTTTTTCATGTAATTTTTTCTCATTCTTTTCCTATTTAATAATTTTTTGCTTTCATTTTTTCTTTCAATTTTATTATGTTTTTTTGTTTTACTTCCATTTTTTCCCTTAATTTTTTGCTTTAGTTTTTTTTTTTCAATTCATAATTTATTTTATTTTATTCAAAATACCGATCGAGTTATTGACGATTTACATCTTACATACAATTTTTTTGCTGTAATTTTTCCTTCATTTTTTTCAATTTTATCCCATAGTAAAATTCACAATGTGAATTATGAATTATGGTTTATTTTATTTTATTCAAGATACCGTATTCTCATTCGACTTATTCACGCGATTTATTGATGATCTTAGAATGTGATTTTTTAAAAAAAAAAGGTACCGACTCCAACTAATTCGACTAAAGAGTTCTTCGATCTTTCAGTGAATGAATTTAAAAAGAGGTACCGACTCCAACTAATTCGACGATAATATAATAGGTCTTTTTTTAAGATATATGACATTAGAAGATCTCATTTCTGACTTATCATTGATTTTTTTTAGAGATAAATAATTTAAATTATGTATGAATTATTTTATTTTATATTATTTCATAATAAATTTAATTATAATTTTTTATCCCTTCAAATTTGAATCTATTCTATGTATATATAGTTTTCTTATATATAGAGTGTGAATGTATTCTAAAATAATTAAACTTATATATAATTATCAATAAATGTATTCTAGAATAATTTAAGAAACTTTACTTAGAAAAAAAGTTTTAGTAATGGTTAATAAAAAAAATCTAAAATCTTCCAACAAAGTTTGATTATGATTAGTTAATTGAAGCATAGAATAAATATAAAAAGTGATCAATCTAAAAAAGGGAGAGCAATTAGAGATGTACAAAATTGACGGGAAATTTGAAGACTATATTGTGCCATGAAAATAGGTTACTAGAAAGATGTCACAATTTTTTAACGGGATGTTTGTTTTGGAATGAAAAATTTAGTCTATGTTCTACTTTAAAATTTAGATATATAATTTTAAAATCTTACCCTACAAATAAAAAGTTAAAACATACAAAATCGTCAAAATCCCAAAACAAACATCCCTTAGTTTTGTAGAAGACGGTTTCCTATTTTATTGTATTTTGTCAATTTTATATATTTTTTATTAATAAAATTATTTTATAATACTTTACCTATTAAAAATATTTTCTTAATTTTACAATTAAAATCATAATTTTGTTAATGCACATGTTATTAATATAGTAAAAAATATTATAATATATAAAAATATAAATACAATAATATAAATTTAAATTTGTAGAAATGTATATGTTATAAATATATTGGAATAAAAAAAAGTTTAATCTCACAATTCTAATAATGAAAAAGATATAAAATTAATATAATATTTAAAATTATTATTTTAATAAATGAACTCTAATATAATAATTAATGTTATTATTTTAATAAATCGACCCCGCGTAAAACGCGGGTATAGAGCTAGTATATATATATTTAACAAACACTTATCAAAATTATATTTATATTTATTAATATAATTTTTCTATTAATTAATTAATACCAAAAAAGAAAAGAATAAATACTATAGTTTTATTTGTTTAAATGCAAGTTGTCCTTTTCCGGGCTAATTAATTTATATAAATTTGCATTAAGAAATTTCATTTAATCCTTAGTTTAAGAAAATTTGAATTTTCTTGAATTACAGAAGTTTAATTTCGACGCACCTATAAATTAGATTTTTTTTTTCCTTATATCAAGGATTACATTTAAATTTAGGTCTTTCATAATTTATTCAATTAAATTTCATTATTTTAGACATTAAATACTTTCTTTAAATAGAATAGTTCTTACATAAATTTTTCATTATATATATGTAACAAGTTGAAATATTAATTTTCCAATTAATTAATTAATACCAAAAAAAAAAATGATGATACAGTTTTATTTGTTTAATAAATATTAATATTAATAAATATTAAAATGTTATATTAATTTTATAGTGAAATGTACACATTTGTTGAGTATTTTTATCTTTTTCGCATAACATCCCGTTTTAGTTAAAAATTTAATTTACGTCCCATAACTTTTTTAAATGTTTAATTTATGTTCCATTTACGTCGGAGTGATCAAAACGACGTCGTTTCTATATTAAATTTGGGGATTTCCGACGAATTTTTTCAACTATGGTGAAATTGGACGTAAATTAAGCAATTAAAAAAGTCATGAGACATAAATTAAAATTTAACTATTTTGGGACATTTTAAAAAAAATGTAAAAGTTACGGGACGTAAATATTTTTTTATCTCCAATTTGAGAATAGCAAGGTGGGTAGATGACGAAGCTTATCGACTATTGTGGGATTCCATAGCGCTAAGGAGGATCCAAACAATAGTGTAGAAAGTCTTGAAAGGTAGACTGATCACAACAACAAATAATCTGATAAAGAAAGAGATGAGTACAAATTGCAAACGAAGAACTCTAATACAAATTATGTAGGGAGGTGGAGGAAAGCAACAACCATTTGTCACACTGGAATGCAGGTTTGCAAATCTTCTCCTGTGTGAGTATTTAAGATGGATGAAAATCATGAGTTTGGTGCCACATAATTATTATTGAACCATTTTCTGCAATTTAGTAAGATGCTTGGATGAAAGGCAACGAGTAGAAGGTTAACTTCACGTTTGTGAGTTGGTGTAATATGTAAAATCTGAAATTATAGAAACTCAAGTGTTCGCAGAATAAAACACATTATTGGAAAAGATCAGTGAAGAGGATTAAAGTGAATCTATATATGCACATAGTTAGGACTTAGGAGGAAGTAATTGTGACCAATTTTTATGTAACATGGAGTAAATTTAACTTTTTATTTTATTTTCTGAGATCTTAGTGGACATATGTACACTTATATACCTGAGTACAATATAAACTCTATAAATTAATATTTTTGGGACCACCAAAATTTATTAATTAAAAGAGTTATTAATTTATAGAAACACTCTTTCAAACTTTCCCTGTAATTAATTATTGTATATAAAATGAAGGGGTCTAATTTAAAAGAATTCTTTTCAATCTTCCATATTATTATTTTTCTATCACTTTATGAACATTAAAAAATATTTTCAATATAATATACAAGAATAAAATATGTTAACACAAACAAATGAAAACAACATGACATCTCATTTTACAAGTGTGAAAAAAATAAAAATGACCGACGAGATTTGAAAAGCATTATGCAAGCACATTCTATTAGAGACGAGTATCAAATACAATTAAACGATCTTTAAAGTAGTAATCACGTTGCATAATTTCTTGTTGAGCTATGAGAAAACGACATCAGAAGTTCTTACAATGATAAGGAAAATTAGAGACGAGATTGAAGGGGAGATTGATTTTTTTTAAAAAAAAATTGAGTCATTTTTCAAGAAACCTTCATAAATAATTCATGTAATAGATAGTATATAAGGAATTATTAATTTATATTTTATATGGGTCTACAGAAATTATACAAAATGTATTATCTTATAATTTTAGCGAGTTTATTAATTTAGCACGCTATCCCCGAGTCGGGACCGACCAAAAATATTATTTTAGAGAGTTTATTAATTAATCGAGTATTAATTTATAGAGTTTCTAGTGTATATCTTATACTCCTTTGATTAATGAAATCAAGTTGTTTCATGTTTTACTGTAATAAAAAAATTATTCATTTTTTTCATTTCAGCAGTGTGCCCCTTATTAAATTGTTCTTTCCAATAAGGCAAAATAGTAGTATAATTTTTTTTCCCATTTATTTAAATATTTATTAATTTTAAGGATAAATTTAAAAATAATATAATTTTTTTACATTGAAAAATAAAAACGTCATCTATTTTTTTTATTTTTTTTAAAGCTCAAAATGTTACTTATTATAAATAGACGGGAGTATATTAGAAAATTATTTTATCTTCATTAGAGTTGTGCCTCAAAGACAATGAATGAAATTTGAACAATAAATCTACTTATGTATAAATTTACAAACAATTTTTCGCTCCACTTGAATGGAGAGATTTGATCTATGGATTTTAAATTCACCATCCAAATCCACTTCACTTGTTTGAATTATGAATGAATTTCAAATATTTAGATTTTCCCTCACACAATTTTTAGTTAAAATTGAGAGGATTTTAAATGGTTTGACTATTTACACCTTCATTTCGGAGAGATGCACCCCACCTTTCATTTACTTAATATAATAATTATGTAAAAAAATAAAAATACCCTTCACTAAAATACAACATTCTAAATGCACCCCCTTACTAAACACACCCCTATTGTCATTCATTTCATCTTTCCCCTCAACCACAACTTTCGGCCGACGTCCACACCATTTCAGGTAACCCACAAACCAAAAAAAATCAGATTTTTTTTTTTAAAAATAAATAGAAAAATATAGATTTTTTTAATTAATTTTGACCAACTAGTGTCGACCATATACACTCACGTCGACAACGTTTTGTGGACGAAATTGTATATGGTTGATACTAGTTGGTCGAAAAATATATAAAAAAAATAAAAAAATAAAAAACAACAATTTTAGGTCGACCAAATACACTTTCGTTGACAGATTGGGGAGGAGAGCGACCGGACGGGGGAGGGGAGCAGCCGAACGGGAGCTGTGGGAACAAAATCTCAGAAAAAAATGGTGAAGAGGGGGATGGGCCGCGACGGCCCTGTGCAATGGCTGGGCCGCCACGACGGGGGAGGGGGCCATGGCGGCTGTTAGACGAGGGTGGGGGGTCGACCGATGTAGAGGGAGGGGGCGCGAAGGCCACAACGGCGGGGGAGGGGCGCCGCAGTGGCAGGGGAGGGGCGCGACGGCCGACAGTGTGTGAGGGGATGGGGAGAAATGAAGAGATGGAGGGGAATATTAGGTTTTGTTGTGGAAAATTAGGGTTTGGGGTGTGTGTGGGTAGTAATAGAGATTTTATGTAGGGAAGGATATTTATGACAATTAAGAGTGGGTGACCCGATTTTGAGGGAGTGTATAAATCGGGTGAGTGCATCTATCTAAAATGGAGGTGTAGATAGTCAAATCCGATTTTAAATTCTCACTAAAATCATGTCATTTGAAATTTATCTATTTTTACATTCTTTCATTTGAAATATCTCTTCAAATCTGTTGGGATATGAATCCTAGACAAGTCCTAAATGATGAAAAGATAAGATGAAGTTTTGATAAGCCAAAAGTAGTATGAATATATTCTAAGTATTGACTAATCTAGTCTAGTTGAGTTGAAGTCATCTTGAACAGATCAGTAGAAGTTCACATAAAAGATAAGTGTTGTTTATATTTAAAAGATAAGTACGTTTTATAAGTACTTCATATATGTGTTCTTCTTAGTTTGTTATTGAGCTATAAATGTTGTATAGAGCTCATGATATTTTCTATGTAATAGATAGATTTGTTGTATAGTTCATAAGTTGACTAAGCTTGTATTATAAAAGCTTAATGTAATGTAATAGTCTTGTTAGGACTAGATTAGTTCTATTAGAGTCTACTGCACAAGAAGAGAAGACCAGTCTACTACTCAAGACAGGTGGACTACAAGACCAGTACATCTACTAGACTACTCAAGACAAGTCAACATGAAGTTAGTTACAAAAGCGCATATAAAGATAAGGATTAAAAAAAGGTTAGTTATGGAATAACTAATTCATAACAAGAAACGCGTGATTGGATAAAACTTGGAAGTTAGAAATCAGTTATCAAGAAGAGTTGGTTACAACTACTTAAGTTCTTGATTTCAGAAGTCTATAAATATCTCAAGGTATTCATTGATTCAAGACCACTGATTACAGACGTACTGATGTTCTAAGCATTCAAAGGCGATTTACGAAGTATTCAAAGAAGGAAAAACTCACAGAGTTAATCTTCAGAAAAGAAGCCAGGAGACGAAGTCATATTCAAAAGACTGCTACTGAAGATCAGAGAAGTTTTATTTTGTTGTTTTATCAAGGTGCTAGATACTTGTAAAATTTCTAGTTAGATCATAGACGTATCTGGAGGTATAGTCTGTTGAAGATCTAAGTCTTCTTCTTGGGACTCTAAAGACAGGAATTATACACTTGTACTCGATTGGAAGAGTTTTGTGGAAACATCACAACTGGGTTTGTGAGAGTGGATGTAGACAAGTTGTCGAACCACTATAAATCTTTGTGTGTTGTTTTCTTTACTGTTTTAATTGTTTAATTGCTTAACTGTTTAACTGCTACTACACTAGACAAGTTGAGTATAGAACAAGTTCTCGAATTTAAAAGTTGAGTATAAACTTGAATTGGGCTCATTGTTAATTTCGTATTCCGCATATTGTATTCTGATATTTCGATAGAATTTTGAAAAGTCTATTCACCCCCCTCTAGACATTTTCATTAGCTTACTCGTTATTAACTCAACTTTGGGGACCTACAAGTGGTATCAGAGCAGTGGTTTACGAACTGCTGTTTCTTGATAACCGACTTAAGACTTAGGGTGAAGTCTTGTTCCTTGATTGTAGTTGCTTACGTGTTCTTGATCAAATACTCTTGTTATATCTGTTTCGTGCTCCCTGTTCTTGACTTATTTGTTTTTCTTGATCATAACTCTACTTAGCACTTATTTCTTGAAAACATGTCTCTTGAGATCAGCGCTAACAAGTTACCCAAGTTCCAGGTTCAAGACTATGACTACTGGAAGCTGCGAATGGAAGCCATTTTTAGTTCCACGCACGACCTAATGATCTCTGTTATCACAGAAGGACCTATTGTTACTATGGTTCCTAATACTGCTGTTCTTGACCCAAGCAAACCAATTGGTACTCTCGTCAAGAAACCCAGGTCAGATCTAACCTCAGAAGAAATGCGTCAAAATAATTTGGATAGTTTGGCAAAGAATTACATTTTACACACCCTTCCTAACGAGTATCTAGGAAAAGTGTTAAAATGTAAGACTGCCAAAGAGATGTGGGACAGACTAGCTATCCTTTGTGAAGGGACCTCCCTAATCAAAGAGAGCAAACTCTCCACAGCTGTCCAAAGATTTGAATCATTTCGGATGAAAGCTGGAGAAACTATCGACCAGCTGGATACTCGTTTTACTAAGATCATGAATGATTTGGAAGTACTTGGTAAATCTTATACTGCTCGTGAGATCAATCTTAGGATTTTGAAGAGTCTTGATAGTCGTTGGAAAATGGTAAAGATGCTTGTTAAGAACACTCAAGACATTGATACGTGGACTGCTGAAACCATGTTTCAAACCCTTAAAGCCCATGAGTTTGATTTAGACGAAGATGAACCACTAGCCAGTAGTGATAGAGAACATGTTGTATCTAAGAACGTTGCCCTTAAGTCTAGCTCTTCTAAGTCTTCTAATGTAGACAGGTCCAAGTCTAGAACTAAGTCTGCCTCTGTGAAAGATGAGTTAGATACTGATCTTAGTTTGAAGGATCAGATGAGTCTCATGGTTAGAAAGTTTGATAGGCTCAATAAACGCTTCGGAAGGTACAAGAAGTTCTATAGGAATCATAGAGCATCCACTTCTAAGAACTCGTCTGAGACCAGACGAGACCGAAACTCATCCGAAAGGAGAGACGAAGTCTCGAAAGGTAATAGACGAGATAGAGAGTCTGACGATAGGAAGATTCAACGTTCTGATAGACGTGAAAAACGTAGGGACAAATCTCCTATTAAAAAGGCTACTAATGATCTCTTGTGCTATAATTGTGAAAAGCCAGGTCACTACATATATGAATGTCCAGACCTGAGCACTGATGATCGTGAAGAACGCAAGGCACGAAGAGAAAGAAGATATAACCGTGGCAAAAAGGCTATGATGGCCAATGATGACTCTGATTCGGATTCAGACGAGTTGCCATCGTCCGTATCTAGCCACTCAACTGATCAAGATCACGACGAAGCATTCATAGTAGATGATGGCCTATGCTGCATGGCTAAAATCGACCAAGAGGTATCATCTGCTACATCTTTTCAATCTTGTGATGATTCAGAAACTGATGAAAGTGACACTGCTAGTAGTGAAGTAGGAAGTAGTCTTCAGCACTCGACTAGTGCAGTCGAAGACGACCTTCTACTTGCTAACCAAGCATTCATTGAAGTCAGTGATGAAAACATTGCATTAAAACAAGAAATCATTGATCTTAAGGAAGCTCAGTCAAAAGTAGATCCTAATATAACAGTCCTAAATAAACGCTTGACTGAAGAGTTGAGTAAACTCAAAGAAAAGTGTGCGTTGACAGACAGGTTATATCAAGACCTACTTAAGATACATGCAACTGAGAGAAATGAATTCAATGTTTTAAAAAACAAGTGCAACAGACTTGAAGAACGTAATAAGTTCTTAGAGACCGAGGTAGTTACACTTGATCTCAAACTTACTGACCTGGTTAATTCTTCAAAGATTAACCTTGAACTGTCAGATAGGTATAGAGATCCAGGTGACAAGACTGGTATAGGTGCTGAGTCATCTAGCTCGTCTACTCGAGTCATTAAGAACCCTACTACTATTAAAGCAAGACTTTTGCCAAATGACAAAGGAAAAGGACCAATGTTATACGATATTGGAACTCCTTCTAAAGGTATTGTACCTAAACAAGCTCGAGTTAACATTCCGATTACCAAGGGAGGTAAAAAGAATGGTAACAGCAAGCCTGCTCCATCTAGAACTAATCTTCAAAGGACCACTAATCGTGGACGACCCAACCAGGTCAGATACGAGGACTGGTATCCTGAGGAGACGAGTACTAGACCGGTACTGACTAGACGACAAGAGTCTAGACCTCCATTTATAAGGCAGTCTCAACTCTACTCGTCCAGACCTAGACATGTAGCTCCAAAATATCGTACATAAGCTGTCCTATATCCTCCACCTCTATCATACGACATTTTAAGTGAGGAAAGACCCAAACGCGTCTATAAACCGTATGGACCTAATGCTTTCAAACCCTACTCTAACTATCATAGACAAGTGCCTGCTCAAGTAGAGATTAAGTCGAAAGGCTATCTCCAAAGAGTAGACCCGAACTCGACTGATAGGCCAGAGAAGGATAATAAGGTCTTATTTTGCAACAAATATGGGCGAAAGCTTAAAAGATCGAACTTGTTCAAGACTCCAATGTATATCTGGATTCCTCTGAACATGACTAACCCCCAAGGACCCCAATAAACAAATGGGTACCTAAGTTATTGAATATCATCTATTGCAGGGTCGACTTGACTTGTATAAGAAGGGTGGCTCAGTAGGAGAAACCTGGTACATAGATAGTGGTTGTTCGCACCACATGACTGGTACCAAAGCTCTCTTGTCTAGCTACCATGAGCAAGAAGGACCAAAAGTAATATTTGGTGATAGCTCCACTGCTGTCACTAAAGGATTTGGTTACATCCGGAATGGAGACGTTGAGATACAAGATGTCTCATATGTTGAAGGTTTGAAATACAATTTACTCTCTGTTTCACAGTTTTGTGATCGTGGATACAAAGTGCAGTTCAAGAGCCGCAAATGCGAAGTCATTGACAAAAGGACACACACAGTCCTACTAGTTGGCGTAAGACAAGGTAGTGTATACATAGTGAACTGGAACAGTTGTCCGAGGAACACCTGTCTACTTACTAAGAGTCCTAAAGAACTTGGCTGGCTCTGGCATAGACGCCTCTGTCATCTAAACTTTAAGGTTCTTAATAAGATAGCCAGAGATTACCTTGTAGAAGGTATTCCCAATGAAGTTTACTACAAGTCACATGTATGCACGGCTTGTCAACAGGGTAAACAGGTTAAAGGTTCATTTAAGTCAATTCCCACTCTCTCAACTAGTAGAGTCCTAGAACTCCTACATATGGATCTCCATGGTCCAATAACTCCTCCAACATTGAATGGTAGAAGGTACACACTTGTTGTCGTAGACGACTATTCTAAGTTTACTTGGGTAGTCTTTCTACACAAGAAGAGTGATACACAAACACTTCTGCCTGAACTGTTGAAGAAGTTACAAGTTGAGAAGAACCAGTCTATTGTCAAAATTCGAAGTGACAAGGGAACTGAGTTCATTAATTGCTATATCAAAGAATTTTGTACTAAACGTGGTATCCAGCACCTTACTAGTGCAGCTAGGACACCACAACAGAACGGTGTAGCAGAAAGAAGGAATCGAACCCTTAAAGAAGCCTGTAGGACCATGTTAGCTGAGTTCAACACGCCTCAAAAGTTTTGGGCTGAAGCTATCAACACTGCATGCCATTCACAAAACAGAAGCGCGATCAACAAAGCTCTAGGCAAGACACCTTATGAGGTTTGGAAAGGTAGAAAACCACGAGTTTCATATTTCCATATATTTGGTTGTAAGTGTTTCATTCACAACAATGGAAAGAGCAAGTTGAATGCTTTCGATGCTAAAGCAGACGAGGGGATATTTTTAGGATACTCCTCGACTAGCAAAGCATTTAGAGTATTCAACCGCTCAACTCTTTGTGTGGAAGAAACACCACATGTGGTTTTCGATGAATCTCAACAGGACTCGTCTGCCGACAAGATCAGTAAGAAGGTAACTGATCTATCGATCGAATCTGACAAAGATTCAGAGATATATGAATCCGTTCAAGCCTACAACCCATTCCTAAAAGCTCTCGACTCTGATGAAAAGGAGAAGGTAAGTGCTCAAGGTAAGTCTTCTAGACCAGTAGACATGCCTGCTCTAGTTGACTCTACTACTCCTAGTAAATCTGTTGATGATACAAATGATGTTGATATGCATGATGCTGTACATGACATAGAAGATGATAGTGTGCCTGTTAAGAATAGAAAAACATGGAAATCTGCGCATGATACTGAAAATATCATTGGTGACTCTACTATTGGTGTAAAGACTAGACGACAACTCTTTGAGTCGCAAGAACAGCCGAGTCCAACTATGTTTTGCTGGTGTTGTTTCCTCTCTGCTATTGAGCCAACCACTGTTAAAGAGGCATTGGCTGATAGTAATTGGATCATCGCTATGCAAGACGAGTTGAATCAGTTTGTTCGAAACGACGTCTGGGAACTTGTCAATAGGCCGGAACATCATAATGTAGTTGGCACTCGATGGATTTTCAAGAATAAGAAAGATGAGAATGATTTAGTCGTTAGAAATAAGGCTAGATTAGTCGCCCAAGGCTATTCACAAGCTGAAGGCATAGACTATGATGAAACTTATGCTCCTGTTGCTAGACTAGAAGCCATTCGATTGTTTCTTGCATATGCTGCTCACATGAAGTTTACTGTATATCAAATGGATGTTAAAAGTGCATTTCTTAACGGTATTCTTGCGGAAGAAGTGTATGTTGAACAACCTCCAGGATTCGAAGTCAAAGGCAACCAGGTGTACAGATTAAAGAAGGCCTTATATGGACTAAAGCAAGCTCCAAGAGCATGGTATGACACCCTTTCTCTTTTCCTATTAGAAAATGGTTTTACTAAGGGCAAGGTCGATCGAACCCTGTTCAGAAGACAAGAAGGGAAGGACATCCTACTCGTCCAAATTTACGTAGATGACATCATTTTTGGGTCACCTAACAAAAAGCTGAGTGAAAGTTTTTCAACACTCATGCAAAGTAAATTTGAGATGTCTATGATGGGTGAGATGAACTACTTTCTTGGTCTTCAAGTAAAACAAACTCCAGAAGGTATTTTCATAAATCAGGCGAAGTACACAAGAAATCTTTTAGACAAGTATGGGATCAAAACTTGTAAGTCCACTGGCGTACCAATGCAACCAACTTACAGAATGGATCCAGATGAGAACGGTAAATGTGCTGACCAATCCTATTATCGTGGCTTAATTGGTTCTTTACTGTATCTAACTGCTAGTAGACCTGACATTGCATTCTCTGTTGGTGTTTGTGCTCGATTCCAAGCCAATCCAAAAGAAAGTCACATGGAAACTACCAAAAGGATCCTGAAATATTTGAAAGGGACCATCAATCGTGGTATATGGTATCCTTCAAATGATGATCTATCCTTAAGTGGGTATTCAGACTCAGACTTTGGAGGCTGTAGAATAGATAGGAAATCTACTTCTGGTTCTTGTCAATTTCTAGGCACAAAACTCATATCTTGGTTTTCTAAAAAGCAGACTAGTGTTGCAACTTCAACTACCGAAGCCGAGTACATGGCAGCTGGTAGCTGTTGTAGTCAACTACTCTGGCTCATGCAACAGTTACGTGATTACAATATACATGAATCATATGTTCCTATTTTCTGTGATAGTAATAGTGCTATTGCCATTACACAAAATCCTGTTCTGCACACACGATGTAAGCATGTTGATGTGAAGCATCATTTCATACGTGATCATGTAGAAAAGAAGGATATTCGCATGGAAAAGATTCATACTGATTTTCAAAGAGCTGATATTTTTACAAAACCATTAGCTGAGGCACGATTTCGTGAGTTATGCATTAGTCTAGGACTAATTGATTTAGATCCTACTTGCCTATAACTATGTACTAACAAGACAGGTACATCAATAAGAGGAGACAAGATCACTAGACCAGAGCACTCGACTACTCACGCAACAGACAGGTATACAAGGCTAGACTAGATGACCAAACAACCCGATGAGGAAGCTGGAAAAGCTGAGGGTAATACTAAGGGAATAAACATTTAAGGGGGAATCCTTGATTTCTTAAATATCCTTATGATGACTCTTATGTTTGTTAACAGGTCATCTTGTTCGAAACCTTGATCATTGCTTTAGATTGATATTCATCTTATTTATTTTACTCTACCTGTACCTATGATTACACATTGAAAATAATGAGATAGGTACATACAGTCGTTCGACGATTGAGATAGACAAGCACAGTCGAAGGGGGAACTCGACTGGTGTTCTTAAGGCTACTCGTCTTGTGAAGCTTAAAGGCTACTCGTCTGTTCTGGATAGACTCGAACAGACAAGCTAAATGTTTCTATTGATTGATAAATGTTAAATGTTTTGTCAATTGAATTAAGGGTATTGTTGTAATTAGATAATGACATAATTTGAAAACCCTAGAATTGGTTTTATACACTCCCAGTTTAATGAGGTGTATACACCCAGTTCGAACTCAACTACATTAGGTCAGATGAGTTCACTCCCCTGTCCTAAATAAGAAGAGCCGGATTTCAAATTTTTACAATATCAAATCACATTATATTCTCGATTCCGTAACCGAATCTCAAAGGTCTCGACCGTTGGATCTAATCCTTCAATCGTGGCCGTTGGATCAATTTACAGCTTTAACAAAACTCATCTTCCACACTCACTAGCCTTACTGTTCCATTACTCCCACACGTCTTTTCCACTTTGTTCTTAACTCTTCTACTTGAGACAGTTGATTTCGTGCTATTCCTCAAAGATTACTGCAATCTCTCTAATATACAATGTCTACTCGTTCGATTTTCGACATCAGAACTAACATGCAGGTCACATTTGACCTAGGCCGGTACATCGCCGACAACAAGGTGAATGTAGAACCTTCAGTGTTCTTCAAAGGCCAACACACAGCTGAGAATGAAGAGATTCTGACCAAATGCACACGCTGTGGTCTGAAGCCCTACTTAGAAGCCTTCCCTCAAGTTGTATTGGAGGAAGAAGTACTCGAATTCTATGCCAATGTCACTAGACAAGGTGACATTCTCGAGTCATTCATTGGAGAAGATCGAGTGCAAATCACTCGAGAGGCGTTATTCAAGTTTCTGAAACTGCCCACTGGAACTATTAATGTGGAGAATTATGGCTTAGGGCAAGAAGTTCGATATCTGAGTATCTTCTGCGGAAGGAGGTTGAAACCCAAGCAAGATGGAAAATATGCTGCAGTCAAGAAGGGTGATCTTCTTGACAAGTATCGCACGTTGTTGGACATTGCCAGCAAGATTCTACTCAGCTCCACTGGCTCACATGATTCAGTGACTTTTGCCAAGGCAAGGGTAATGGCTGCAATCTATGATGGCATTACGGAAGGTGACTGGTTTAGATTGATTGCGGATCGAATCATGTACTTCGAAAAGAGTGTCCGAGTAGATGACCACACTCACAATTGGGTGGTGTCTACAGCCGTTGGATATGGTAACAAATTAAGTATTCTACTTCCTCGTCTACTGCCGCACAAGTCGAGTTGGAGTCAAGGAAAGTCCTTCCATCCATTAAAGTTCTACTTGAAGAAAGAGGCTGTAAGGAAGCAAGCTGCTGAGAGGCCAGCTGCCCCAAGACGTGTCCAGATTGAGGATTCTGACGTCTTACCCTATGGCAACTCATCTAGTTCTTCAGAAGATGAGTCCGAGGATGAAGAGATGAAGGCTCCTGCAAAAGCTGAGTCGAGTGGAGATGATTCTGAACAGACTCACTCAGACAAGGAAGCTGATGTTATGAAGAAGGATGATGAAGAGAAGGAGACCCAAGTTCTTCGTCTTGTGAGGATTGGTACTCCACCTCCTCCAGAAGAGATGACTTACCAGGTTGGTACTTCATCTAAGTCTTTGTCAATACCCTCTCTCTCTCTCCCCTCTGTTCGAACCAAGGCTAGATCACACCGATCTAGGCCTCGTCCTTTACCCTCAACCTCTCAGGCATTGCCAGCATATCCGCTGAGGGCAAGCCTACCCCAAATCACTCCCAAAAAGAACACAACTGATACTCAGACAGTTGTCACACTTGACCAAGACACATCAAAGCCCATTGAAACCATAGCTTTCACTCCCTCTCCCTCACCAGAATATGGTGAACCCTCCATCCCATCTACTTCAGACAAATCACCAGTTGCCACTGCAACAACTGAGTTAGAGACCCCATCTACTCAGGACCCGTCTGAAATTAGATTTGAATCCCTTGTATACTATCCTATGTGTCTTCGAGAGAAGAGAGTCCGTGCCAAAGTTACAAGAAATCTGAAGAAGCAGCTCTCGACTCTTGATATCGACACAGCTTCTGAACAGTTTGAGAAGCTAGTCCGCGTCTGTACATGGTTCGCTTTGAAGAAGTCGTCTACAGATGATCTTTTTGAAGTTATCCAAGGTAAAGGCGGCATCTCCAATTTCATGGATTGGGAGATGGAACAAAAAGAGAATAGTGGAGTTAAGGATCACTCCGAACTATTTCCGCGCAAGGCCCTGGTTAACTTGGTTAAAAAGATGTTGAATATTCCTGATGGCATTCTTGAAGATGAATTCTCGTTTGATGTCGGAACCCAGACTGATCTGGTGGAAGACGAGATCAAGCCACAGGTAGCTGAGTTGGCCATTCAGACTTCAGAACCTATTTTGGAAATAGAGGATGATTCAGAAGATGTTGCTGAATGTTCTTTTCAGTTTGGTAAAGAAGATGATGACTTTATGGATGCTGAGATGTTCAATGAAGATGAGCTCATTGAGAAAGTGCAAGAGCCTCAGTCATCTGTTCAAGTCGTTCCTGAAGGATTCTTAGACGGATTGAAGAAAGATTTGATGGATGTTGTTCAGTCGTCTATTGATAATCTTTTGGAATCTAAGCTGAAATCAACTCTTATGGAGCAGAATCAGTCGATTGTTGACAACGCCAGAGATTTGTTGATTGGTGAAGTTAACAAGTTGGACTCTACTTTCAGAGAAGAGTTGTTTGCTCAAGTTGAAAGTTTTCTGAAGACACAGGTTGATATTTCAGAGAAGAGATCGTTGGAGTTTTCTAGAGCTTTGGCTGAAGAATCAAGCAAAATGGAAAGACTCTATCGAGTTAAGATTTCGATTGCAGATGAGCAAAGAAGAGAAGCACAAGATCAGTTGGTGCGTTCTCAAGCTATTCTAGCCGAGTTCACTGCTCAGAATACTATACTTCAACAGACAGCTACACATTTCAAAGATGAATTTACTTCAACTTATCAGAAGCTAGAGCTGACTACTGATCGTCTAAACAAGATGGTTGATGAGAAGACGATTCAGACTCAAGTTCAGTTAGCTACTGAAGCTATGAAGGAAGCGGTTAAAGAAGAAATGACTCGCTTTACTAGTCTTTTCACTCTTAAGGCAGATGAAGCCAAAAAGGGGGAAGATTCAAGTATTGTAGAGAAGTCAGCTGAACCGGAAGCTAAGGAGGCAGCTGAAACTATTCAAGAGCTCAAAAGACCTAAAAGAGGTAAGCTGGTCAAGACTGCTGATTTAGAGAAGCTGAAATTGATCAAAGGCAAAGAAGCTGCATCTCCAGAAGCTGAGATTAAGACTAGACGAACGAAGAGAAAGTTGGATGTTGAAGATGCTACTGCTACTACAATTGTTGAAAAGAAACAAAGGATTAATGATGATGAGATTC